>JADLZN010000024.1:0-600000 GCA_018155175.1 Sinocyclocheilus anophthalmus
AAAATTTTTTTTTCCCCCCCCCCCCCCCCCTCTTGATGTATTTTTGTAGGACATCTCCCTTTTTTTGTTTTGAATGTCACAACACACGTGCAGTACGTGGAGCAAAAGAATGAGAATGGTATCTTCCACGTTCAGTTACTACTTGCATCTCAGGCAGCAAACAATGCTTTTTCGTGTATTAAAAGATACTAGATCATTACTTCCCTCTAAAGTATAGACTATCCTGTAGCCTCAGGTTCTGTTCCTTTTTTTTATTTTAAAATTTTTTTTATTAATCCACAAGACATCATCTCACATCACCAAAAACATTTCAGCCAGATTTTCAGCAGCCTTCTGACTAGTGCAGCCAAGTGTCTGAGACTGCAGATGGAGTTCAAAAGAGTTTTGGCCATGTCACTTCTTGATGTTTCTCAGAGCGATCAGCTTGTCCTCAGCAGTAAAAGCTCCACCTGGCTGAATCCTGTCGATCTTAATCTCACCTAACCACAGCTGCTAAGATGCCGAGATGTTATCCCATTATCTGGCATCCTGCTGTTCTGAACCATTTCAAACAGATGTTCGCATTCCTGCGTGGGCTTTTGGCTTCAGATTTTCAGAAAATAAATGTCAGAGAAGAAATAATGTGGCATTTCTGAATGTTTGATACGAAAGCTTCTGATTTGTTTGGCAGAGATAGCGTTTTGAGACTATGGGTGCTTTAGTCCTGAGGCGTAGCTTTTGTGTTGACCTCTTTTGGTTTAAAAATCACGTTTTCCCATGAACATCAGGTTGCTTGTAGTCTCGCCGACACAGATCTCACATATAATACTATGCACATTTCATACTTGTCGCTTAAAGGACAGACAGAGGTATATTTAAAGGGGAAAAGATGTTACCATTAGTGAGGCAGAGAGTTACATTTCATTTATACTGTACCAAAGTCTTTAAAGCATTAGTTTCTGTATTATGCTGTATGGAAGACCATGGAGCATTTGTCTTTTTTTAGTTTGGAAAGGTTATGGGATTAAAGGAACACTTTGAGGTGGTAATTACATGCCTTCCTCTTGCGAAGAAATGCCTTTTGATACTTTTTTTTTCACCTTCAGTCTAGATTTGTACAAAATGGAGTGGGTATAGAAGGGAACATGGAATATTATTAATCACTGCTATCTATGGGGATGTGTGCAAATCTTGAAGTAGAGCTAACGCTCAGTGCTACATATTTCAAAAGGGAAAAGCGAGATTTGGAACAGCATGTCTGTTCTTGAAAGCCTTGTTTCAAAGCAGCCTCCTTTTTGAGTTGAGTTGACCAAATGTTGTTTGCATTTGAGAACTCCTTGGAGTAAGCAATGTTAAAGCACAACTATAGTTTCTTTAATTAATTAATTTATAAAAAATATTTCTTTGGACTTTGTGCAAAGCCTTCCTCTGTCTGCAAGCTGCTGCAGTTTAGAATTGTAAAACTGTAGAAAAGAGTAGAACAGGTTTACCTTTTTCCCTCTTCTTTTTTCTGTTTTATTTCATTCTTGATTTATAAATGGACATGCGAGGTGTATTTCATGTGTATGCAATAAATGATTGAACTGAATCACAACAGCTGCACACCCAGAGGTTGTACAGACTTTGCAAAGGAAGCACAATGTGCGTTTTTATGCAGGCAATGTTTATTAAATACCCCCCCCCCCCCCCCCCCCCTCTTTGTCTTACATTGTTTTTTTTTTTAAATTGTATAAATAAAGGCATTTCGTTTTATACATAAAAATGTGTCCACTGTGTTCCTTTTAATAAAGCAGCATATTTGACTTTCATATGCATATTGACTACATTTTCCTCATTTATTTAGATTTTGATTAATTTGTTAAGTCCTATCTGCTTCCTCACTAGCTGAGCAGAAATGAGCAGTGTTGAACACTGCCTGAGGTGCCTGCTGCATCCCCCTGCAAAAGTCCCTGTTCACTACAATCCCCGCAACATTTCTCTCTATCTCAGTCACACATATGGACACTGCGGTTTAATTACTAGCTGCAGCCTGGGGTCTGATTCGGCACATTAAACTCTGTTCTCATTCTTCTGTCCTGTCTCTGCCTCTCTCAGTTCTGCATGTTATTTTAGCCAGCATTAGCTGAGCTCATAACACTGGTAGACTGTAGGTGAAGGCGCCCCATGGAGCTCATCTTTTAATGACTGTCTGATCAGATTATCACTGTTTTTACCCAGACTCAGCCAGCTGACGCTTGTGGTCTGTTGTCTGTCTGTAGGCAGTGAGTTGTTGTTTTTTTTTTCTTGGGCCGGATAACACATTTTTGTTTTTTTTTTACAGATCCAGATTTTTTTTTCAATTCATTTTGGCATATTTCAGTCATAATGTCTATTTTTCATATAAAAATGTTAGCTGTTAGCCTATGCTGTAAATTGGGAACCTTCTAAATTGGTAAATTTACAAAGATGTTAATATGCAATAGAACTAGAAAATATATAGTTTAACTATGCTGTACTTTTAACAGATACTCCTATAATAATCATGCAAACTGTGGGTACAAACTGAAGTGAAAGAATTTGTTAAACTGTTACTGTTAACAATGTGTAAAATCATTAGGTTTATAAAATTATCAACTCGTGGACACCTCAATGATTACGTTTTTTTTTTTTTTTTTTTTTAAAGAGTCATTTGTTCGTGAATGGGCCTAGTTTATTTTTTTGTTTCAAATTCAAGTAAGAGTAATTTGTTTGTGCTCATGCTACAATGATGCCACTGTGTAAACCGGTTGTTTTTACTGGATCAAAAACATGCATCAAAAACAAACTAATGTAGTTTCCTTGTCGATCTGTGTGTGACTCGTGCTTTTGATTAACCAAAAAGAATCGGTTATATAGTCATTTGTTCTTGGACTACACTGGTCACACACACTGTATGTTCAACTGTATAGAAAGTTATTGTTTGCTGTATTTTTAGCAAATTTCTTAATTCTGTTTAGACTTCAAACCCTGGCTCTAGTTTCATTGGCAGCAGCATCCCTCAAAAGGAAATCTCCATGAATCAGTAGATCAATATTCTTTCTCAGCCTTAGTTTATTCTTTTAAAGCAAGACATTGCAGGCAAAACCATTGATTTTTTTTTTCATGACACAAATCTCCACTTTAGAGGAACTTACACCACACTCTCCAGTTTTATTCCTATCTATATTCTGAAGGTTTTTGTTCTTATATCTTTTGCCTGATTTATTTAAAGTGGTTAACATGGCGATTTAGTTTTTCTCTGGCTGTTGACTTTTTTTATTTTTTTTTATGCCATGATATAAAGAGATTGTAAACATGGCTTTATCCAATGTTCAGATTTCTGTTCTGGAAATGTATGCATATTAGTGCATATTTAATTAGATAATGCTTCATTTACATATTTAAACAACATTTTGGAAAAAAAAATTGTAACACAAAAACAACTGTCTTCACGTTCTGTGGTTAATCAACTGGGGAAGTATGGTGTTATCTATTAGTTACATTTTTTTTTACCCTATTCACCTGGTGTCTTGGCTTGAAATGTCTTTTTAAAACTTCACTTCTTCAGAGATAGACTCGCTCGCACATACCAGCAAAACACAGGAAAACAATTCCCAGACTAACACTGAACTGTCAAATATCAGTTTATTCTTGAGTGTTTCATTACATTCAACTCATGTCTGCCTCCCCGATGTCTGCAGCAGACGTTTCAGTTGTCTGCTTGGTTTGGCATTGTAACAGGACACAGTGAGTGATGTGGCTTTTGTGTCTGTGTGAGATTCACTCTCTCACACACACACACACTTGTGTCATTTTCCATTTGTGGCCTAATACCTCAGCTATGCAGAGTTCAGACTCTTCTCATCCGGCACACCCTGAGATGTTTCTTATATATTTACCCTTGGTAATATTTCTGTTACCGAATGAAAAGATATCAGTTCTGGCGAGAGATAGAGAGAGACAGAGAGATAGAGAGACAGACAGATATGGAGGCAGGAGTTGATGCTAGCATATTGTAGCAGTCGGGGGGGGTTGTATAGGCCATGCCCTCCGCAGCAATGTTTGATTCTGTCTGTTTGTATCTGGCCTTCACACTGCTGCTGATGCTTAATTATGCAGTAATCAAGGCTACACACACACATATTCTCATGTTTGCCCTCCAGACGATACACACTTAATGAAGCAGATGAAGAGTGTTTGAGCTGAATAGAGATCGAGAGGTAATGAGAGAGTTGCTGCAGTGATAAAACAAATGTCCTTCTCTGCTAATTTGGAAGACTGGACAAATGCCAGTATTATGGTGGATATGTTTCTTAAATAGCTTTTTGCATCATAATTCATATGCAACCCACTTCTTAAAAGACAAACTCCTGATTTAGGTTTAGTGTAGACAGTCTTACATTTAATTGCAACAGAGGAAAAAAAGAGGTGAAATGGCATTACTGATTTCATATCAGTAAACATTTGGTTCTGCTCCTCCCTGTCTGTGTTTTTCACTGGAGAATACAGAAACCGACTGATTTAGATTATTGCTCTGCCAGTGTTTTGCTTCAAGTCAGGGCTACTGGAGATGAAAAAAGGCTCATATCCACTAATAAAAAGGGGAAGTTTTCACTTGTGGATTAAGGAGCAAATATTTAGATTTGTACCTTTTTTGAACATTCTACCCCTACATTTGTCCCATTGATGTGACTATATTAATAACATTTTCATCGTCAATGTGTCTGCCTGTATGTTTCCTTCATGCGGATCAATGTAGAGGCAAGTTTAGGGAGAAAGATGATTTAAATAAGAACGCATTTAAAACAAGAAACCATAAATAAAATGAAAATTGACAGCTTCTGGAAGAATATGAGTTTTGACATGACATAGAGAGATACAGAGAGACGTGGTGGATTACTTTAGATTAGAAAATGCTGCCATCGTGTGGGGTGATATCTGGCATAACTGTTACATAACCAATCAAAACCGCTTCACCCACACCTTCACCAACTGTACATTCTGCCTTCTGTTGTAATATTTAAACATATTGTGTAATGCCTGCTTTGCAGTTAATCCCTAATTTCATTTCAAAATCTGCACGCCGGAATCACAAGATGTCCACACTGATATGTTTTAAATGGAAAAATATTTTTACAGTCTTTTCACAAGATGTGGTCGATCATTTGATAGACCTATTATTTAACACTGTTGTATGATTTTTAAGCTTATTTGACTGGAAATATGAATTATTACATACAGAATAAATGTTATAAATAATCTTACAAATGTGTTATATTTCAGCATATTATGTATTAACTTTGTAAATATATGTGTTTTCACACCCTCCATTCATTACACAACTTCACCTACACTTCCTGAAACTGCCTTAAACACCCCACCCTGAATGAGCAAGTGGGGTCTGTCCTGGCAGAGCACAACAAGCTCCGTTTTCTGCGTAGATGTACTGGGGCAATCCTGTGACCTTGTTTCAAATATCATAATTTTTTTTTCATGTTCTAGTACACATGCTTAAGTCGGCAGTGTTACACCTAAGCTTGAGTTTAAAATTCTCAGAAAAAAACCTGTTTAACCTGCAGGGATTATTAGGTGCAAAAAGGGAAAATGTTTTCCAAACAATCGTTGTTGTTTACATAATTCTTAAAGTGGTCATATGATGCGATTTCCAATTTTTCCTTTCTCTTTGGAGTGAGGGGGGGGTTCTTTAAAGCCAGCTCTTGGTGCATAAATAAGATCTGTAATGTTGCAAAGACTAAGTCTCAAATCCAAAGAGATATTCCTTTATAAAAGTTAAGAGTCAGCCACAACTACCTAAAACAGCTCGTTCTACCGCCCCCACATGTCTACGTCACTATGTGGGTAGATTTGCATAACGCCACCCAAATGTCCACGCAAAGAAAGAAGACGTAACTTTCATTCTCGCTGTAGTATTTTTGTTGCCGTGTGTTTCGTTGTGAAACCGAAACTACTTTGTTTGGCTTTCCAAAGAAGGACACGACTAGAAATCAATGGTTTAGTTGTATTTACCACACGGTTCCAGAACACTTCAACCCAAATATATTCAGATGTGTCCAGCGCATTTTAGGGCGGACTGTTTCCTGGATCCTGGTAGAGTAGACAATAATGCCGGCTGTTCTGACTCAGACTGTAAGTACGTTTTCATTTAAAGGATTTTTCACTGATGATTCAAACGCGAGTTTTGCGCAGTGTAGAGTAGCGCTTGTTGTTTGTCATTTTCCGATCACAAATGCAGACACGGTTTTACGTTTACGCGGCGCGATGGCGTGATTCAACACAGAACGCTTAAGAAAAAGCAGTATAAGTCATTATAATCCATAATTATGTCCCTTCTGGATGCAACGAATGCCTCGTTTATTATGGGTTTTAATGCTTTTGTCTCGTCGCTCTGGCCTGACAGGGCATCACCGTATGGTAGGGGTGTAACATTTCCGTCACATGCTTTAGGTATTCGGCCAATCACAACACACTTTATAGCTGGCCAATCACAGCACACCTCTGCTTTTTCAGACCGTTGAGCTTTGTAAAAATTGACGCGTTTTCAGAAAGGCGGGGCATAGAGGAGAAACCATAAAGTACATTATGGTGAAAATAATGTGTTTTTAACCTTAAACTGCATAAACATTTCATTACACCAAATACTCAAAATAATGTTCTTTTTTAGCAACGTCATATGGCCCCTTTAAACATTTGTATTTGTTCCTTTAATTGATTATATATACCCACTACCATTCAGATTTTTTTTTGAATGACTGTCAAAAGTTGCTGATCATCAGGCTGGATTTATTTGAAATCAAAAAACAGTAAAAACAATTAATTGTGGAAATATTATTACAAATTTAAAACAACTATTGGAATATATTTTTAAAAGTTATTTATTCCCAAATTGCCTAGTAGCGAGTCTTCAGTTTACACAATCCTTCAGAAATCATTCTAATATCTGATTTGGTGCTCAAGAAACATCTACTATTATTATCAGTGTTAAAAACCACAGATACAGATCCCCTGTAAAGACCTCATCTCAGACGACCACCGGGACAAGACCAAAGGAACCAGATGAGTCCTCTGCACAAAGTGACTTTGCTGCAGCCTGGAATTGAACAGCTGGTTTCGTCTGGCTAGGAGAACTGGCCCCCCGACTGAGGCCTGGTTTCCTCCCAAGGTTTTTTCCCCTCCATGTCTGTCAGCGATGGAGTTTTTGGTTCCTTGGCCGCTGTCCGCCTCTGGCTTGGCTTGCTTTTGGGGACACTTCATTTCCAGCGATATCGTTGGCTTGATTGCAAATGATTGCAAAGATAATATTTAAACTGAACTGAGCTTGATAATGACATCACTGAATTCAACGATGAACTACCTTTAACAGAAAATTGAGTGTTTACTATTGTCATTTTTGCATTATTGACACTATTTTCCTAAATAATGCTGTACAGTTGCTTTGACACAATCTGTATTTTTAAAAGTGCTATATAAATAAAGGTGGCTTGACTTGACTTGACTTGACTTAAAAACAGTTGTGCTGCTTAACGTTTTTGTGGGAACCTCATACTGACCCCAAACCTATGAATGGTAGTATATATGGAAACCTATCTACAAATCTGTTGTGTGCATTCATGTGTATGTTTGGAGTGAAAATCTCTGACCTCTGAAACAATGTGCTTATGAATAGCTCCTGTGAGCATTCTCACCTAGCCGGTTGTCAGGTGTGTGTGTGTGTCAGGTGCGTCTTTATGATGGAGGTTGATGTCTGTAGGTGTGATGAACAAGGCAGGGCTAACTCTGATCAGGTGGAGTGAAAGAGTGTCTGTATGTACATTTGTCTTTCTGTACCTGCCGGTGTGCTGATGTATGTTTAGCCTCTCTTTCCTGAGTCAGGCACTGAGGGCTGTTCATCTGGGGAACATGTTCAGCCTGATCAATCTACAGCGTGTCTTCACTGTCCACCAAGTGCCCAAAGTAAGTTCACTCATTTAACAAACACAAAACTACCACAACAAACAGATATTGTGTGATTTTAACTAGCTGTAGTAGTTTAAGGTGTTCTTGGTATAGTCTTGGTATAGATAAACTGATGATAGGAAGTATAGAATCACTTGATTTTTATTTTCTTTACTCTCTTATTACTGTGCAACCTGATGTGAAACAGTTTGAAGGTGTGTACCCAAACATATTGTGATTTTCATATTAATGCTTTGCATTATTTTATTGCCTTACCTTTTTATCTGTTGTGAGAACTGCTTTGCTGTCTTTATTAAATGAGGGGTTTGTGACTCTTTTTCCATGGTAGGCATTTCACGAGGACAGTATCATCTCTGGATATCGGCACCCTCGTAGTTCAGCCACAGACTGTGTGTTGAGTCTCTTTCAGCTCACCAACGAGACCCTCAATGTCTGGACACACTTTCTACCAACCTGGTACAGCGAAACACGTTCATTTGCGCAATCTCTGTCACCATATATCTCTCATGCTTGCTTTTTCTCTCTATATGCATATTTATGTCTTTGCCACTTTCTCAGTATGCCATTTGTTATCTTATAACTCACAGACAATAGTATATGAACTCACACAGTTTTAACGGCACAATGGCCCTGGGTTACATGGCAACAGTATTTAAACTGTGTGTGTGTGGCGTGCTGAGACTTACAGTAGTTTGACTTGAGAATCTCCACAGTGGATTGTTACGTCCCTCACCGAGCTTTAACCCAGCTGAGCCGCTCCTAGAACAGTTAACCTTCCTGGATGATGACAGAAGGTCTGCCATCACTGTTAATGAGCTTTCTCCAGACCTAAAGATGATGAAGAGTCGCTCATGTCACCATTGATTCATTAACTTCTGGCAGTCTATTTGGCTTTATTGTGATCTTGTATGGTTTTATTTATTTGTATATTTTTTTGTGGCATTTCAATTTTGGCTGTAATAGTCAATCATAAGCCTTAAACTGAGTTAATTTTGTAGATAATTGCCTACTTGTCATTGCATCACTTAATTTCCCAGACAACTTCCATCTGAGGTCTGTGAACAGAACTGAAACTGTTTTAAATCTCATTCACACATTCAGTCATTAATATGTCTCAATCAGCCTCATTTTATCCAGTGCTTTACAGTAGAAAAAGAATGAAGAAATGGAACGAATGAAAAGAAATGGAAACATACTTTTTAAATAATAAAATAATATAATTTTTATAATATAGATCTATAATAAAATATACTATAAAAATATGATATGTTTATAAATAGTATTTAAGTAATATTTTCATCATCTCGTTTTCTCTCTACTGTTCTGCATAAATTGTGTACTACTCTAGCATAAAAAACGATTGCCGTATTGGCTGCTGTATATGATAAACTGCTTCGAATCTTCCTCATTCTTTGGATAAATGCATATTCTAAATTATTACATGTAAATGTCAATTTACAGTTCAGTGCAAAAACATTTTTCCATGTCATGTCTATTTAAAGTACGCCATATCTCAAAGCTAACACATCCTCTGATCCCACACAATGGTTAAATATACAGTCAACCGACAGTAAATCAATAGGACAAAACTTGGAATCTGTAACCTGACTCTGTGTTAATGTTTGGTTATATTAAACTCACTGATCCCTCTAAAGCAACCAAGAGTAAATCAGACCTGTAAACATGTTTCATCACTCAAAAATCTGAGATTTAAAGACTAGATTTAAAGGGATAGTTCACTCAAAAATTAAAATTGTATGTTTATCTGCTTACCCCAGGGCATCCAAGATGTAGGTGACTTTGTTCTTCAGTAGAACACAAATGAAGATTTTAAGTCAAACCGTTGCAGTCTGTCCGTATTATAATGCATGGCAATGGTAACAAAATCTATGTGAGTAAAAAAAACATGCACAGACAAAGCCAAATTAAACCCTGCGGCTCGTGACAAAACATTGATGTGTAAAGACACAAAACGACCAGTCTGTGCAAGAAACTGAACAGTAATTATACAATTTTTTTTTTACCTCTATACAGTTACGCAAGCACCGGAAGGATCTCTCCGCGCGTAACGTCACTCGATGTTACAAGTGCACAGTCATTGTAGGTCACGGCTAAATCAAAAATGGACTTACTTGCGTATCCGGATGTTCAAACCGACTTAAACTAAAGATTACGTTCTCTAGCCGAATCATTCGGGATGGTGACTTTCCACGTTTCCCAACTTCTGAGCCTGCTCACATGAAGTTGTGGTTGATTTGCGTCTTCGACTGGATTGCAACACACTAACGTAAACTCGACAGAGAGCCTACACACCTCACGACACCGGAGCCCGTGCGCTCGCCAAAGGACAGTTGGACCTAGTGTGTATTAGCAGGTAAAAAATTTATTTAAATACTGTCGGTTTCTGGCATTCAAGAACCGGATGACGTTTCGTGTTTTAGGACCATCAATGTGTTCGGCGCACGAGCCTGCAGGGTTTAATTTGGATTTGTCTGTGAATGTTTTTTTACTCTCATAGATTTTGTTATCATTGCCATGCAATATACGACTGATAGACTGCAACGGTTGTATTTAAAAATCATCAAATGTGTTCTACTAAAGAAACAAAGTCAACTACATCTTGGAAGCCCTGGGGGTAAGCAGATAAACATACAATTTAAATTTTTGGGTGAACTATACCTTTAAAAACAACTCTAAATGCCACCTTTAAGGACACACGCTAAATCTAAGATGCTTTTGTAGTCAGGTGTAGAGTATTTGAGTAAATGTAATTAATTACTGTACTTGATTATCTTTTTGGATACTCTGTAGTTTTACCGAATAGATATAAGATATTAGCAACTTTTACTCTCTAATTCACTACATTTTTGAATAAGTATCTTAACTCTTTACTCCACTATTTGTAATGAGTGTTGCAATTACACGTTACATTTTGCATGGCACCAAGCTTTTTCTGCAGCAGTTCTTGGTATCGCCAACTACAGACTACATCTCATGGGTTTTGCCCTTACTCACACAAACTTGTCAACAAGGCTACTTTATGTGAATGCTAGTTCCTTAGCAAGTAGTTGTGAATCACAGGTGTGAGATGAGTACGACTGCAGACAGCAATGAGACCGAAACCAGCACATCCAGTGTAAGAAGGCTTTGACTTTTTCATTTTACTTAACATAGTTTGATTATCACGTTATAATGAAAGGGAAATTTTTTTTTACCCTTTTTTTTTTTTATTGTTGTGTTGTTGTTTTCAGTTTGTTTTTAGAAAATACAATGTGATTGCCCTCACAATCACTTTTCTTGTTTTTCACTGGCATGTCTCTTTGACTAATGCATCTTTGAGCCTATATTTAGTATAAGTAAAGCATTTAAGTACTGTTAAAATCAGATACTCTGAGACGTTTACTCAAGTTGTTTTGGAATTGGTGAGTTGCAACTTGTAATGGAGTAATTTTCACTAAGGTATCTGTTCTTTTACTCAAGTATGGTTTTCAGGTACTCTTGCTTGGCCATTTTGTGTAAGTAGTATAGGTAGGTTCATCTAGATACATGCTATATAGCAAACCCAGAAAATGTAAGTGTTTTTATAGTAAATATATAGCTGGTCTGCAGGGATGGGAACCCTGAATGTAAGATGTCTTTGGAAAATCTCCTTTACAAAACTCTACCATCTGTATTAATTCTGATCTTTACTGTACATACTGTACAGCATAGAAACCAGCCTTATCGGTGCTCTTTAGAGATTAAACTAGACCTATAGAAACCTTCACTGATAAGACTGATTTGTGCGATCTGTGTGTGTGTTCATGTACTTCTGTTTGTTTCTGTGACCTCCTGTCAGATACTTTCCTATAGTAAGAAACTCTGCGAGCAAGTCGGGGCAGGTTAAACATTTGAATACAATTTTTTTTAGTGCTCCTAATCTTTTGTTTTGTTTCTCATTTCCACAGTAAAACACATTCACTTGCTTAGATATAGATTCTGTAGTTTCCATGTCAGCTGCTGTGTGTAGAAACCATGCAAGCAATTGTCCTGTTAGCCTTTCTGTGGAATAGAATGCAAACAGTCATAAGATGAAAAACTTGTCTGTCATTGTCTCACCCCTTTTTTCTCCAGGTATTTTCTATGGAAGTTGATGACGGTGTTATTGATGGAGGATGCGCTGTATGATGCATTCACATGGCCTCTGCTGGTCTTCTTGTTCTCCTGCTGTGTGTATCCATTGGCCTCCAGCTGCGCCCACACCTTCAGCACCATGTCTACTTGCGCTAACCATATCTGTTACTTCTTTGACTATGGAGCACTCAGTCTGTACAGCCTCGGTAAGGGAGGAACACACAGGCACATTCACTTCAACACTATCAGTTCCTTGGCTTGTTTTTATTTTAGCCACCAATTAGTGCTTCAGCCAACAGCGCACAATATTTTTTTCGAGTTGTCTCCAATAGTTTCTGTACTGCATATTTAACGACACATGGAAGTCTGCACAATTATAAAATACAGAATTCTTACACACACACTTATTTTCAGTAAACAGTAGTCACAATAATGTATTTATTATTTTTTATCTCTATTTGGGATTGTACTGGAAATAGAATTCTGTCCCAAACACACGTAGCTGATCGTTATTTAAATTTTTTTTGGCCCAATAACTAGTAAAATAAACATGTGGATTAACAATTCTTCCCTTTTTCTCTGTAAATAAATAAATAAAATACTAAAACTAAATCAATGATTTATAATACCAAGTGAATTTAGCATCACGATGTTATCAATGTTGAGTATGAAAATCGAATATTTTCAGACTGCTAAAAAAAATTTAACAGTGTTATTAAATTATTATTGTTTTTAAAGACTAACTTTAAATGAGCTTTAGATCATGGCAAAGGTTATCTAAATATAAAAATACACTGGTAGCCAAAAGTTTGAAATGTTTTTTAGTGTTTTTGCATAAAGTCACTTAGCCTATGTTCACCCGGGAATTTATTTGATCAAAATACAGAAAAAACAGTAATATGTACAGCGTTTACAACAGTAATGTACAGCATTATTACAATTGAAAATAACTGTTTTATATTGTAATGTATTTTAAAATGTAATTTTTTCCTGTGACGGCAAAGCTGAATTTTCGGCAACCATTACTTCAGTCTTCAGTGTTACATAATCCTTGCTAATATGTTACGGAAACTAAAGAAAGAAAGAAAGAAATATAAAATGATCAAAAATGCTAAAGGAAAACCGAAACAAAATCAGATTAATGATAATAATAAAATAATAATAATAATAAATGTCTCAATTAACTTTCTATTTTTTTTTAAAGAATCCTAAAAAAACTGTATCATAGTTTCCACAAAAATACATACATTTTCAACTTTGATAATATTAAGAACCATTATTAATAATTGTGCGCCAATATTAACTTAGTACAGAATCAGCATGTTAGAATGATTTCTGAAGGATCATGTGACACTGAAGACTGGAGTAATGACTGCTGAAAATTCAACTTTGCCATCACACCAATAAAATAGAAAACATTTTGAACTTTAATAATATTTCACAATATTGCAGTTTTTTCATCCAAGAAATGCATCCTTGGTAAGCATAAGAGACTTCGTCCAAAAACATTTAAAAAATCAGAATTATTCTGAACTTTTATCTGCCAGTGTAGGCAAAATGAGAATGCACAATTAAATATACAGGCACATTTAAAAATATTCATGTGGCTGATTGCATGTTAACGCAGGTTCAGCGATCAGCTACTCTGCATATGTTTTTCCTGATGCATGGGTGAACAGCTTTTTTCATGCATACTACATCCCTGTAGCTGTACTAAACACCATCCTCTCAACCAGCCTGTCCTGCTACACGAGGTAAGGCTCCATTTCATTCTATAGTCCTCATTGCTAACACACCACCATACTGAAACACACAAATGCAGGTTGCAAAAATGTGGGTTACGTAGTTCTGGTGAGTGAGTATGTAAGTATGTGGAACAAGCTCAGTTCATTATTGCATCAGTTTGGGTGAAAATATCAAACTTGAACAGGCACATTTATGCTAAATATACAAAAACAACCTAATTCACAGAACAGAATTTACATTAGTCAAAAACAGTAGCTATATTACAGGGACTAAATCTAGTTGTCCGAACCACTACATTCACTACAATGCTTCACTTTTTCAATGCTGGCTACATCCGAAAATCACATACTCGCTGAGTAGGTACTTCTTTTCAATAACTACTTACACTGTGACTGTTAAAAACGTATGTTCTATATAGTATGAATGTGTGTAGTATGTAATCAGGGCGTACTCTACATTTGTCATGTTTTCCTTGTCATGAATCTTGTAGCAAGTCAACTGGGTACTTTTTGCCTACTGTTTTACAAATACTGTGAGTTAAATGTGAATTCTCTACTACTCTTTTCAAATACTGTATTCCACATACCGGTATTATATAGTAGGGAAGTGTGCATATTGGGATGCAGCCTATATATGAGAGAGAGAGAGATAGAGAGAGAGAGAGAGGAACATTTGGGATGAACTGATTTATAGACTAAATCAATTCACTATGGAACATACGCTTATGCTACTGAAAAATTGCAGTAAGTTAGAGATCCCAATAACTCCTCAGCACGGACGCAAACAGAACCATGAAAGAAAATTGTGTACGCTACATTTTAAATACAGACATGTTATAAATTCAGTCTGTGCTACAGTAATGTGTAAGAATGTGTCAGATTCCTCTGGCACTCACTAATGTGCTTTCTTTAGCTGCCTTTTAACCTATTAAAATGCTTTATAATATTATTAACACAAAACACTTCCACCTAATTTTGTTAATGAGGTGGTTATGTGTTTTTGTGATTATGAACAATCAGTCTCTCTTAACTGCTTCTAAAAATTACATAACCTCACCACCAGCACTGAAACTGATGTTATCATTAATGAACATAAAAATGTCTTTCTTTCCCTACCTGTCAGATTCTCTGAGAGAAAGAGCCCACGGCTGAGTAAGGTGTTGCGAATTCTTGCCTTTGCCTACCCTTACCTGTTTGACAACATTCCTCTCTTCTACAGGGTAAGTTTCAGCATACTCAACCCAATGCCCCGGCTGTTCAGACAAAAGATCTGATTGGTTAAATAACCTAATGTCCAAATGAATGAAGCTGGTAATTCTGTGATTTGTATTGGAAATGACTGTTTTATCTATTTATCTTGTTGTATTTGTTTACCACTGGGGACACATTTCTTAAATTTTATAAGATTTTTTTCTAGGTTTAAGTAGAGATTTTTTTGTCCCCCTGGAAAACCCACTTAAGTGCATTGTTTTAAAAATGTTTATACATGTTGCTTGAGCATATGAATACACTACATAGCTGTAATTTTTTTCTGTTGCCTCTTTTTTTTTAGTTATTTCTGTGTGTAGGTGAGGGTTGCACTGATAATGAAGCAAACTCCATTCATGTTCACCATATTCTGTTTGCTTTTCTCGCCGGCTTCCTGTTTGCAACACACTTGCCTGAGAGACTGGCACCTGGACGCTTTGATTACATAGGTAAGTAACGACCACTCACATAGATATGAAATATTTATAAATATTAGATATTTTACAGTGTCTGTTTCTAGCTGTGCATTTTCACGATCTCTTCTAAGAAGACTCAATGGGTGTGAACTAGTTCATTACAAAGGGTTTTCAGAATACAGACAGTATCTGAATTATAGTAGGTGTGAAATTAAGAAGTCCAGAATCAAAAATGTCAAAGAAATTCAGAAACCACACTTAAGAAAATACATCTTTAAAACAGGACCACAGGGATTTCTTCAGGAAATCTTCATTCAGTTTTCTCAAGTGAATGGCTCTCTTCTGACCCCTACAGGCCACAGCCATCAACTGTTTCACGTGTGTGCAATAATTGGGACACATTTCCAAATGAAGGCCATCGAAGCTGACATGGTGCTGAGACAGTCACAGCTGCTGGTCACTGCTCCTCCTATCACATTTAATAATACAGTTGGATCATCTTTGGTCTGTGTCTGCATCAGTCTGGGGATCATATGTCTTTATAGTCTACCTCTGCTGTACGGCTCCTCAGAAACACACCCAGCATCGGCTAAAGGAAAGAAATGCAAGCACTAAAAGCTCCTTGAGACAGGGGAATAATTGCAGTCCTGCACAAGTTACTAACGTTATTATGAAAATATGAAAATATATATATATAGGACATTTTACTGGATATTACATTATACAAAAAATCCCCAAGGGGGTTTGTAAGTTACTGAAAACTATGCAACCTGACATTGCAAAGGTTAATGGGAATTGTTACGGCATGACTTCTGCTGGGGTCGGGAAGATCAAAAAAGGCCACGAATCTCGTAACGTGTCGTCAGTGGGAAGGTGTGTCAAAGTATCATTTATGGTTGTATGAGAACACATTGATTAAATGAATGACGCACCCAAATAGGTTTACAGTATCAAACCGAACAGGTAAATGTGGAATAAAATACAGAAAACACCCTAAGTACATAACCGACATACTTAGATACATAGAAGCAAATCGGGGGATCATTCGGTCCATCCACATTGTCCGCCAATTTCCATACGCTACCTATAGAGCAGGTTCCTAAATCTTGCCCTGGAGGGCCAATGCGCAGCAGAGTTTAGCTCCAACCCTGACCAAACACACCTACCTGTGATTTTCTAATGATCATGAAGACATTGATCAGCATGCTCAGGTGTGTTTGATTAGGATTAGAGCTAAACTCTGCAGGAAAGTGATCTCGTGGGCCAGATTTGAGGATCCCTGTATTAGAGTATGCGTTTGGAATTAACTAATTAACTTGAATTAATCAGATGCACTTGAATGAATTACACTTTCCTACACTACCTACTGTATGAGAGGAGCATTTGGGGTAAACCAATTCACTAGAATGAATCTGACTTTTCTACAATAGGAATGAGAGGGGGGACCTTTTATGTGAGAGTATTTTCTTTTCAATTTTCAGACATTTGGTCATAATCTCAGGACATAAGGATACTTCACTCAAAAATGAAAATGAGCTGTTAATTTACTCACCCTTAAGCCATCCAACACGTTGGTGACCTTTTTTCTTCAGATAGCCCAAGACTATGGATTACATGTAATAATTTTGTAAATAACATTCAGCTTCTGCACAAACCGATTGGTTTGCTCATAAGATTAAAGTATTCATTTGTGGATGTTATTGCTTTTTTGACTTTCAAAAGTGATACAATCTCCAAGGAACAGGGTTGCGCTAAAAATCGTCTTTGCTGTC
The DNA here is from genome assembly GCA_018155175.1 of Sinocyclocheilus anophthalmus. Classification (NCBI taxonomy): domain Eukaryota; kingdom Metazoa; phylum Chordata; class Actinopteri; order Cypriniformes; family Cyprinidae; genus Sinocyclocheilus; species Sinocyclocheilus anophthalmus. The sequence goes on from JADLZN010000024.1 coordinate 17,245, forward strand.
ACACGGAAGAAAAAAAAGGTCAAATAAAGCAGGATGGGCGTTTCGAAAGGTTTGAAAAATAAAACAGCAGATTTTTGGGGTGCTTTATCTCTTTAACAATGTCATTACAGTGTGGCCCAGTCTGCCAAAGTTACAGTCACCAGCTTGTGTATATCTACTTATTTTTTTCTCGTGAAACTGCACAACAATTGTTCTGTGGTTCCACAAAAGGACTGGGGAGGTATAATTTTCATACACCAGGTCACCACATTGGTCATGTAACCAAAATGCAACTATTTATTGTTTGCAGGTTCTTATAATAAAAAACGTATGCCAAAATAAAATAGTAGGCACAGGAAATACACGCCAGCCCAAGACTGCGGTACCTGAAGCTAAGCAGTGTTGAGCTGGTCAGTACCTGGATGGGAGACCTCCTTGGAAAACTAGTTTGCTGCTGGAAGAGGTGTTTGTGAGGACAGCAGGGGTGCTCACCCTGTGGTCTGTGTGGGTCCTAACACCCCAGTATAGTGATGGGGACGCTATACTGTAAAAAAAACAAAAAAAAAACACCGTCCTTCGGATGAGACGTTAAACCGAGGTAAAGAGTAGGGGGGTGTAACCCCCGGTGTCATGGCCAAATTCCCTCCACTGGCACTTGTCTGTCATGGCCTCCTAATAATCCCAATCCACTGAATTGGCTCTCTCTCTCTCTCTCTCTCTCTCTCTCTCTTTGCTGTAACTGGGTTGTGTGGTGGTGATGTGGCGCCGTCGCATCATCCAAGTGGATGCTGCTCACTGGTGGTGGTTGAGGAGAGACCCCCCATATGATTGTAAAGCACTTTGGGTGTACAGCAATACACAAGAAAGCGCTATATAAATGCCTCATTCATTCATTTTTTTTCAGCCTAGACCTGTTTTATTTCTTATTGAGACCTATAGTTACCTTTATCAGTGTGACTGCAAGAGAGGTTTATTTTGATATTCTATATACACTGCCCTCTACAGCCTGGTGGAAGCAGGACACGTTAGAAAAGTCTCAAACTTTGCAATAGCCTACTGTGATTGAGGGATTTAAGACATTAAGTGTAACAATGTCTAGTCGGTTTCTGTATACTTCTACTCAAACCTGAAATACCGTCGAAATTAAATTTATGTCTGGCAGAAGGGCGGTGGCAAGTACTTGTATTGGAATTATTTGTTTATCAAGGGGACACAATGAACAAACATTCCGGATATTACATTTATATTTATTCATTTAGCAGATGTTTTATCCAAAGCGACTTACAAATAAAGACAATGGAAGCAATCAAAATCAACAAAAGAGCAATGATATACAAGTGCTATAACAAGTCTCAGTTAGCTTAACGCAGCACACGTAGCAAGGGTTTTTTTAAATTATGTAATAAATAAAAAGAAATCAGTTAGAATAGAGCAAGCTAGTGTTAGAGGGCTTTTTGCTTTTGTTTAATTGTATAATAAATGAAAAGAAAAAAGATAGAATACAAAAAGAAAAGTGTTCGTTTTTGTTTGTTTTTTATAAAGAAAACAAGCAGCAAATGAATAGAGGGCAAGTCTAAAATAATAGAATTAGAATAGAGAGTGCTAGAGTCAGAGGGTCAAAAAATTATGGAAGAGATGTGTTTTTAGCCGATAAAATATATGTATATGTACAGTGGGTACGGAAAATATTCAGACCCCCTTAAAATTTTCACTATTTGTTATATTGCAGCCATTTGCTAAAATCATTTAAGTTAATAAAAAATGTTGCCTCATTAATGTACACATATCACCCCATATTGACAGAAAAACACAGAATGTTGACATTTTTGCAGATTTATTAAAAAAGGAAAACTGAAATAACACATGGTCCTAAGTATTCAGACCCTTTTGTCAGTATTTAGTAGAAGCACCCTTTTGATCTAATACAGCTACGAGTCTTTTTGGGAAAGATGCAACAATTTTTCACACCTGGATTTGGGGATCCTCTGCCATTCCTCATTGCAGATCCTCTCCAGTTCTGTAAGGTTAGATGGTAAACGTTGGTGGACAACCATTCTTAGGTCTCTCCAGAGATGCTCAATTAAGTTTAAGTCAGGGCTCTGGCTGGGCCATTCAAGACAGTCACAGAGTTGTTGTGAAGGCCAACCTTCGTTATTTAGATGTTGGCTTGCTTAGGATCATTGTCCTGTTGGAAGGTGATCCTTCTGCCCAGTCTGAGGTTCTGAACACTCTGGAGAAGGTTTTCGTCCAGGAAATCCCTGTACTTGACCGCATTCATCTTTCCCCTCGATTGCAACCAGTCGTCCTGTCCCTGCAGCTGAACAACACACCCACACAGCATGATGCTGCACCACCATGCTTCACTGTTGGGGACTGTTGGGACAGGTGATGAGCAGTGCCTGGTAGACCAGAGAATCTCATCAGACCAGGAGAATCGTATTTAGAACCATCTGGAGTGTCCTTCAGGTGTTTTTTAGCAAACTCCATGCATGCTTTCATGTGTCTTCCACTGAGGAGAGGCTTCCGTCGGGCCACTCTGCCATATAGCCCTGACTGGTGGAGGGCTGCAGTGTTGGTTGACTTTCTACAACTTTCTCCCGACTGCATCTCTGGAGCTCAACCAGTGATCTTTGGGTTCTTCTTTACCTCTCTCACCAAGGCTCTTTTCCCCCGATAGCTCAGTTTGGCCGGACCGGCCAGCTCTAGGAAGGGTTCTGGTCGTCCCAAACGTATTCCATTTAAGGATTATGGAGGCCACTGTGCTCTTAGGAACCTTAAGTGAGGCAGAAATTTTTTTGTAACCTTGGCCAGATCTGAGCCTTGCCAAATTCTGTCTCTGAGCTCTTCAGGCAGTTCTTTTTGACCTCATGATTCTCATTTGCTCTGCCATGCACTGTGAGCTGTAAGGTCTTAAAAAGACAGGTGTGTGGCTTTCCTAATCAAAAAAAAAAATCAGTATAATCAAACACAGCTGGAATCAAATGAAGGTGTAGAACCATCTCAAGGATGATCAGAAAAAAATGGACAGCACCTGAGTTAAATATATGAGTGTCCCAGCAAAGGGTCTGAATACTTAGGACCATGTGATATTTCAGTTTTTCTTTTTTAATAAATCTGCAAAAATGTCAACCATTCTGTGTTTTTCTGTCAATATGGGGTGCAGTGTGTACATTAATGAGGAAAAAAATGAACTTATATGATTTTAGCAAATGGCTGCAATATTAAAAAGAGTGAAAAATTTAAGGGGGTGTGTATACTTTCCGTACCCACTGTATATAAATATATGTCTGAGTTTCACTAACTACGCAATGTAGTCTCTCATTTGCCAAAGTTTTATCAGAAAAATGTTTTTTGTTTTAATGCTTCAAAAAGTCTTGTAAAAAATGGCACATGAATCAAAACAGTCGAGTTGGTAATTTAGATTTTTCCCACTAACTTGAATCTTTTGATTCATTCAGTGATTTGTTTAGAGCCTTTCTTTGTTACCTTAGGTAAATTTGCTAAATTTTGTAATTGAATAATTCATTAAATCCGAGTCTTTCACGATTAAAAGATCTCATACTCTTTTTTTTAAATTTTTTTTTTATTATATTAGTTTTATATTACGTCTTCACAACTAAGATGCTTCCTAAGTTTGTTAGGTGTTAGTGGGTTTGTGAGCTGGTTTTATTTATGGAAGTAAAATAATGACAAATGTCTTTGAAACAAACAAACAAAAAAAGCATGTAAATTGCACTAACTAAAACATTTTTTTTTAATTGCATTAACAGTGCTTGGATTTTTAGGGGCGTTCTTCTGACCTCATCTGCTTGCCTGTATATAGTTTGCATCATCAGTAAGGTGTGTACTGAGATCTAAGGTCTTGTTTATGTCACTGTATTAGTTCATTGAGGCAGGTTAAGAATTGTTGGGGAATCCTGAGTGGGGACAGTGGCCTCACACAAGCCATGACATAAAAGTTAAGGAAAAATAAGCAAATAATAATATCGTAGATGTAATGTTAGTTCTGTATATCAGCGTTGGGTAAAATAGCATTATAATCTCCTTTGGTAGAGAAAGCTGCTTACATGTGGCTTCACGGGTAAACAAGCAACAGTGAAGATGCTGAATTAAAGTAAACACAGCTCTTCAGACTTAATCAGCTTTATTTATATACTGTACTTACTGGCCCAGTATGTATCATAACTTTTAGCTTGCTCCATTTCTGCAGATCAGTTATTGTGAATGAATGACTTGATCCACCTTTTGCTTTGGTCTGGAGCCCCCTGCTGGTGAGAGACTACGCAGTTCTGGGGATCATGCCATCGGTACTACTGCTATTCCGCAGTTTTTCTGCCGAATTTGAACTACCACGAATTAGTGGAAGCGAATTTGTACATTGTAAAGGGAAATAAAATGGAATGACATTTTTTCATTAGTGCCAATTCAACATGCTTTTTGTTCAAAGACATTGTAATTATTTTAATTCCAATATTTATTGCTAGGGGGCATGTAGCTTAAAGGGATAGTTAACACAAAAAATTTACATTTGAGTTATTGCTTTCCCCCGAGCAATCCATGCTGGTAGGTGACTTGTTTCTTCAGTAGAACACAAACGACGATTTTTTTTTTTTTTTTTTTTTTTTTTTTAACTCAAACCGTTGCAGTCTACAGTCATATAATGTAAGTGGATGGGAATCACAGCAATGAGAGTCAAAAAAACCTACACAAACAAAACCAAATTAAACCATGCGGCTTGTGACGATACATTGATGTGTAAAGACACGAAACGAGCGGTCTGACGCCAGTCGTCTTCTTCTTGCCTTACGTGGAACGAGGAAGTATAAGTGCATTACCACCACCTATCTTTCAAGTGGACCATTGACACTCCTAATTGAGATGGTAGATAGAGTGTCAATGGTCCATTTAATGGCAGTAATGCACTTATAAGTCTGCAATCCGCCGTAAAGCAAGAAGAAGACGCGTCGGCTGTCGAGGACGCAAAGCCGTGATTCCATTCACCTCCATTATAAGATTGACAGACTGCAACGGTTTGAGTTAAAATCTTTGTTTGTGTTCTACTGAAGAAACAAAGTCCCCTACATCTTGGATGCCCTGGGGGTAAGCAGATAAACATCAATTTTTTTTACATTTTTGGGTGAACTATCCCTTTAACCCCTGAGAAAAAGACCCCACCCCCCACCTTTTTACATGTGGGTAAATGACCAAATAGAGCGGCATGATTCCCAAAATAATATTGAAATCGATTAAAAAAAAAAAAAATAGAGGTATGATGATTCCACATTGGAAAAAAAAGAATATAATAAAAAAAAGACAAAATATAGGCTTTTATTTTTTTTCCTATGCCTATTTTCTCTATTTTGATCACTGCCGATGAAATCAGTGTTTATATACAAACTTTACATTTTTATCCCCATACTTTGAATATTTTAATGTTTGTAACACAGTCTTTTCAGCCACACAGTAACAATATTTCTATGTGAACTTGTTTCATACCGCAGCGGCGGTGCGAACGCAGATTTCAATGTTACAGTGTGATCGATGGTACTTGTCAAAGATTTAATATTTTAGTGGAATCATTGTCATTTAGGAATAAGATTGTGTGGGTGATTGAATCGAGATTGCGATCTGGCTATTACACATGCAAACGGTGGCTTCGAAGCTGCTAGTCAGTGGAATGCTCATGTAAGGCAGGGCTGTACGGTTACCTTTTTGCATATAGCACTGGTGCTACAGTGGGTGAAAGATTTGTAGCACAGGCCACACAACTATAGCACAAGAATAAAACATGTTACCATCTGAAAACAACCACAAATAGTGCAGTTCATCACTTACACAGGACATTTATGTTCTAATATTATTACTATATAAAACATTAAACAAAATAAGCAATATCACTATTGTAACAACACTGTTTCACTATAATATACAAAACAGAGCATTTAAGAATAAATATAATAATTATTACATCATTGTATTTTACAGAAAACTGCAGGGTGACCTGTTAGCACACTCGCGCAGAAAATCCACAAGTGAGACTCATAGGAAATCCCTTATATGGACAAACGCATCAGATATCACTACAGCTGAATAACATACAGATAGAGACGTTTTACCTGATGAAACATCAATACAATAAAATACGATTGCGACAATATATGATTTTTGTGTGTTCTTCACGTTAGTGACGGTAGAAACGAACCTATTCGAAGCTTCGAATTAAAGGTGCACTAAGCGATTTTTGTGAAACAATGTTGATATTTGAAAGCACCAAAACAAAACGGAATTACCCCAACAGGACCTCGCCCCTATTTTGATAACTCTGCCCCACACGTACGTACATGACCCTGGCAGCGACGATGGCGGAATCTAATATGCCTGCCGGCTGCAGCATATTCAATCGAAAGCCAACACAGAAAAGTTGTGTGAAAATCAAAATCAACGTAACTCACCTATCAAGAAGAAACAACTCAACCTCGGCGTCCGATTCCCTTCCGCTCCTTGAGTTCTCTCCACCGCGGGAAAGCTGCTCCAATATTTACTCAGGTTCTACCTCTTGCCTATTGTAACCCTTTTTAATGTTCCTCCGAAATATTCCTCTTTTTATTTTTACTGCCATTTCTCGCTATAGTCGATCAGCTAATATCCTTCCTGTGCACTCACTGAGCGCTCTCTTCTCCCTATCATTGCTAGACACGCCCCTTACTGCTGATTGGCTGCGACTTTGTTTTGGGACTCGGTCCGACACAGTGGTCAAAAGCGTTTTTCAAATATCGCTTAGTGCACCTTTAATGGAACCAATTGTTTCGCAAAATGATTCAGTTTCGAAGCGTTCAAAACACCACAGGCTGGTGACGCTTGCTGGTCAAAACTGTGTAAATGCAACAAAAACTCAGGCCAAAACATGGATAAAAACTGAAAAAAAACAAAAAAGCTTGGCGACGCCACTGGTTTAAAGTGCTTCACGATTTGAGTAGTTGATTTGAGATGTGTTTATAATTTGACAAATTGTTTATATGCATAAAATATAATTGCTTATTTTATATATAAAATATGTAGCCTGTGATTAAGGAGAATCTACCCTCTCCTTTGTGCCACTCTTCCTCCCCCACCCTCATTTTTTGGTCACATGGTTTACTGTGCAGACACTGACTGATTGGTGATGCTGTTTGCTCAGCATTCTCTGTTTTGTACAGGCTGACAAAAGCACACATACACACATCTGACAGTATATTTTAGAGCCCTGCTAAGAACGCCTTGTTGGTAGAGATTTAACTGCTATTCTCGCACTCACACATTCAAAGAGGCTTGATGAAATGAGAGCTTGAGATCTTTCCATAGCATTATTTTTATCTGTTTGTTTTATTCAAGCGCAAAATGGTGTGAATGGTTTGTTGGCAATACTGTAGAAAATCCATCACACCTGATTCTCATTTGAAAAGACAGAATGATTCAAATTAAAATAGGTGAAAACGTATTTTAAAAAGACTTCAGGGGCTTTGTAATTAGGAATTCCATCAGCAGGGGGCAGCATAGGACAGTGTATGTTCTCTTGTTTTAATTACTTTACCATTAATAAGTTGTCAAATTTTTGTCAATTTTCTTACATAGTAACAATCCCTAGATATTAATGAACCACATAAAAGTTTTACTTTTAATGCAAGAGTCAGTAAAAATGTAAAATGATGTATGTATGTATATGTAATGTGTGTGCTTGTGTGATGAATAATTTTTTTTCTCCAGTTTTAATAGGTGCCAAACCTCCTAATTCATCTTCAAAGTCTTTATTCGTGACATGTAGTAACTGAGATCCTGTCATGTTTGAACACGGAAACAGCTGTCAGTTCTTCCTCTGCTCCATAGTCCCACTGTTCCAAGACCTCCTTATAATAATATTGACCTTTGACCTTCCCTGTACTGTTTACTCAGGCTGCCTTTAAACACAGCACCAGCAAATATCACACAGAGCTGCCGCTGTCTGTCACTCTCACAATAGCTAATTACTGCCTAAATACCCTCTTATCTCCCTGTGCTGCCTGTTTGTGTTAGCGCACAGCACACACATTTGGCCACTTAAACATCCACTGAAGCATTGTGATAAATATGACTGATTGACTTTTCTGTCTCTGCCAGCTGGGTGTTTAATTTCTCATGTATTTGAGGGGTTTAGGAACTGAATTCAGGGATGGCAGACAAATAATGTGGAGAACGAAATTTCAAAACAACAGTAATTAAACTGCTAATAATAGGCCTACATCATGCCCTGCCTCACCCATTGTAAAGTGCTAACGACAAGTTAACATATTTTATTGCTTACTCTATGGATTCATTTGAGATAAATTATTTCAAGTGACCATTTGATCGTTAGCAATCAGGCCATTTGCATTCCAGTAGACTATATGCTGGATTGGCTCCAGCATGTCGCGCTGCTGGTCCTGATGCTCTGTGTTTGTGCACGTTGATAGATTCAGTTTGGCTGTGTTTGTTTAGCCCTTAGCTCACTACTCATATGAAAGCCTACGACTCAGCAGTGATAGAAAATATATCCCCATCTCTTCCCTCCCCTCTTTCTGTTTCTCCTAATTACACAGAGTGTGTTTGTACAGCCGGCATGATGTTTTCAAAGTACACAAGCAGGTTTTGAAGCTTTTGTTGGCCTGACTTGTTTCCTGTCTCTTAATTCAGAGGCTGCCTTCACCTGTTAAATGGAACACATCCCATGAGTGATTGGTGCAATGATTCACTCTCAGGCTCCATCAGGTCTGTCACAGCTGTGGGTCAGCATGAGAAAGAGAACGGGTGTGTGTATGTGTGGAACAACTGTTATGAAAATGACTGCAGTGTAGCTTATTCAGTGAAGAGCTGTGGTTCTCCACCTTTTGACTCCCATTGCTCACAACAATATTCAAATGCAGCATTACATTTCCGGGTCTATAAACTATACATTTATAATTAGGTTTCCTCATATATAGTAATTTTTTATTTGTTTATTTTTTTAACAACCCCCTGTGCAACCCCCTATTCTTCAAAGAAAAAAAACTGTTGAAGTGGTGAATTAAAAATGTTGAATTAGCTTATTATAATGTTTGTTTTGTCTTATTTTAAAGGGGTCATAGGGCACTTTCAAACCAGTTGATATGATCTTATGTCTTACTGAAAACTTACCATAGTTTGGTTAAAATTTCTAAATTTTAGTGTAAAAAACACCTTTTTTACCCCGTCAAAAACAGCTCTTTTCAGATCAAGCCGATTTTGTAGCATTTTCCTTTAAATGTTAATGAGCTCTGCTGACCCCGCCCCTCCCTTCCGAGCTGCTCTCAGAGAGACTGTTTACTTTAGCCGCAGTCATCGTAAAACTTGCTAATTAGCACATTATTAGGAAAGGCTATTTGCAAAGATTCATTACAAAACATTATACTTACTTCTGTAGATGAGGCTGGATCATAATGATTTGCGCGAATGTAAACGCATATAGGTAGATCGGGGACGCATTCCCTTCAAAAACAAAAATAAATCCTCTGCTTCTTCAGTGGATCAGATGTCGGGAGTAAATGATGACTGCTATGTTCATTATTACATACAACAACAAAACACCTCAATCGCTCAAGCCATTCTCGTCTACATCTGCTCCGGCGGTGAAACAATGGCGGACTGATGACAGCTCACTCAGGGCGGGTCTAAGGTAAGACAGTCCAGTCTGTGCTGAAATGCTACTGTCAATCAAACTATCGTGGGAGGGGCATCTGAGATCGGCTCGATTTGAGAAAGGGGAAAACATTTAACCAGATTAAAAAACACTGTTTGGATTTTTATCATTATTGGGTGGTTGTGTACACACTGCCAACACACATTTCAGTTCAAACAACTTGTAAAAGTGCATGTAGTCTCCTATGACCCCTTTAAATCATTTTGGATGTTTGCTGAGGCCCCATAGTCTAGTGTAGTTCCTGTACTGCTTGGTGTACATTTACATAATTAACTGAATTAACTTATGAAATTAACCGAGTTTCCTTTGTAAACACGTTAATTGCAACACACAAGTAGGAATACACAATATATCTATACCATACTGATACAGGTATTACAATTTGGAAATCAGAAAGAAACTTTTAAATATAATCTTTAGGAGATGTCACAATGAATATACATTTTTCATCATTATAATGCTTTTCCCAAATGTTGATTTTTAGATTTGTTTTAATTGTTTAAATTATACATATAAAATAGTACAGAATTGTAATATCTGTTGTCTAGGCCTATTGGTTATCAGCAATGAAATTAATAGTATAATATAATTGAATATATGACAATTTTATATCAGTGCATACTCATTTAGGGACTGTCTACATGTAAATCTAGAAATATTTAGAATGATAGAAATGTGTGAGATATAAAGAACAGTGTGCATGAATTACTGTGTTAGATAATGCCAGCGGTGTGTGTGTGTGTTGAGGATATTACCGTGGCAGTATTATCACACATTATAATGAATTTTAGGCAAACCCCAAAGTCTTTTTAATCTCTGGGATTCAGATATCTGACTGGCTGCCTGTTCTGAACTCCACTGTGTATCTTTACCCCAAACACAGGCAGCTGTGACTATTTAGTGGGCAGGAAACCACCGAACGCAGATAATTCTCCATTTATAACTTCTGGTTCACTCTGTTTATTTTCTTGCTGAGTGAGCCAATGCTGGCTGTTCCTTTAGCTAGCATGTGTTGACCAAAGGCCTTTGTGTACTGTCTTTCACGTTTATTTCTGAATATTGAATATCCTTGAGGTAATATCAGCCAGGCCTCACTTTCTTTAGTCATTTATCTAGTGAGGCAAACCACAAGTCTTATTTTAACCACCTCTGAAAGGGTTTTCTTTAAGTGGCTCGTAAAAAAGGAAAAAGGAAAAGCATGAAAACTTTGGGGTTTTTGAGGCTAACCATAATAGGGCAAACCACCAAGTATACCAATTAGCCAGCAATGTTATTGTCAGAGTGACATGGGGACAGAGCTGAGTGAGAGAACGACACAGAAACCAGACACAGACCACACCACACAGAGAAGCAAAGCGCAGTGGGACATTCACAGAAAAGCCCAATTTAGATGAAAAACATGAAACTAAAATATGTTTGAAACATAAGGCACATATTAGAACTGCCTAGCATGACAGTTAAAATCAAATAAACGTGAAAAGTTAAAATAGCACAGGAAACACAATACTTCATGACTGCACATTCTCAATCACGATGACACCTTAGAAATGTTTAACAGTCACCTCAGTGACAGAAGAAGGATTTTGTGGCCAAAACTCGGTGCTGGAAACATTGAACAACACACAATGTGATTGTGCCATTTTTAATGTGTAGTCACTGTAGTGCTTTATTAATCGAAAGACCCATTTGCAATGGACTGTGGAGAATATTATACAGATCTTTGATTAGTGGCGCATGCTTTTGTGGAGGAAAGATTTGCAGTGAATGAAGCTGTCGCTAAGCCAATTTATTAAGGTCACCTAAGATCACAAAATAAACCAACTTGTTTTTATTTTACAGAATGATTTTTTCCATGAACATTTCTATATGACCACTTTTGGTTTTCGTATTTTAAACAAACTAGCAAGAATATTTTCTGTCAGTGTAAACTATTAATGGAGTCTTAATTCAAATGGCAGTGAAAGCTAGTCTAACCTTGCATAAAGTAATTAACATATTTATTCTAAACTCAAAATGATGAAATATTTTGTCAGAATAGAAAGATTTGCAACAAATGACATTCAGTCAAGTGGACGAATGAGTCATTTGAAATAAGATTTATACTGCAGAATATGAAAAGCTTTATTTAGTTTATTTCTGTTTATTTAGTTTAATGTATCTGCTATATAACTAATAAATACAATATAGATCAATCTGGAAGATCATTTAGATCATCATATAACCTCATATTGCCAAACCCTAAAACTGATCTACGTTAAAGCAACAAGGCATGACAGTATTTCTAACTACTGTAAAGCTGCTTTGAAACAATGTGTATTCTAAAAAAAAAAAAAGTACTGATCATCAGTAGTTAATGTTAGCTGTTGTATAAACTATTAACATATGAATGCATAGATTGTGCGTGCAGAAACATTTTATTAAAACCTAACCACATGCTCCCACACAGTAAGATGTGCACACTCACGTTTGACTCTGAGTGAAAGAAACCTCTATTATTTTTTCCCCTGATGGTTACAAAACAACAAGTAATGACTTGTTGAAGCTATTATTGAAACTGGTTTTTAGAACCACATGAAACCAAGAATACAAGAGTTTAGATTTTTTAATTACATGGATATTTATTTATTTTTTGTCATTGACCAATATGTCAGATTTTTCTTGAAATGTGCTCTAGGCATGCAGAATGAGAAGGGGCATCCAAACTGGGCCTCTGGACTTGAATGATCTTGAACTGGGCCTGTGGCCCAAGTCAGGACGGATGGTCCTGCTGGAAAGAGGAAAGAGGAAAGAGGGAGTTTGTGTTGTGGGAGCCCACAGTGACACAATCACTGGGGACAGAACTCACTGATCCAGAGCTGGAATTCAGCCTCATTTAGCCAAGAGTATAAACACTTAATCCAGCGTGAGATTTCCAGGTCCCGATGGGTCAACAGTTTAGCTCTTTATTCACCCCCCGCCATCTTGTTATAAACAAAGTCGACTTTCAGTTACTCCTGTGAAATTGGTTTATAGGGTATATGCATGATTGAATATTCATTATGTTAAACTAGGCACTTTGTATATAAATCCATATTAGATTTCTCTGGCAGGCTGCCATACCACATGAGATGGATTCTTTTTGTAAAAAAACTTAGCAGCTCTTTTCTTCATGGTTTATTTGTTTTTGTTCTGATGTAAATGACGACTTGTTGATATTTTCCTGCCCAACCTCTCGGCCTCCCCCTGTTTTCTTCTTCCTCTCTTTCTATTTCGTGGCCTAGGAACACATGGATCCTTTCAGAGAGGGGAAATGTCGGAATTTGTGGTAGGCATGGGAAAAATAAACAATCGTGTCAGTCTGTTCGGCAGCAGAGGACCTGGTATTCATGTATGAGGGTGGTGTGGGGGAAAAGAGAGCCAACCCATTTTTTTCAACCAGGGGCCAGCTTCCTTCAAAATATTTATACATCATTTTTCCTTGTCGGCAAGCAGAATTTACCTCGGGATTGAGGAGCTCACCTCTGATACCACAGGGAAAATAACCCCCTCAGCAGCAGCAGCGTATTCAAGCCTGATGCGTTCCAAAGTGCACAGCGATTCTTAAAGCAGGTGGATATCACATCTTACAGTCAAAACCACAACAACCTTGTTGTACTGCCAGGTTCAAATGTTCTACACCTGTTTTCTATTCAAACAGGCTGCAAGCACGTTCAGCAGTGTGCCATTCCAGCACAGCATCCTAGCATCTGTGTCTTGGCATATCTGCAAGGCCAGACCAGCTGTAGTGTGAGGAACATACCGGATTCCTCTCTGGACAGAACGTATCAGAGAAGAGAACACTGTGTTGAACTTTTGAGAATGAGATCATTCCAGTACCCCTGCAGGACTCATTTTAAAGAAGTGCCGTTGTGGTTTAATTGTAAGTTTTTAATCAAGAATTCAGGGCAATAGTTATCAGATACCAAAATTTTTTTTTTAAATAATTCTGCAAAACACAATTGCAGGTCAGATATGAGTCTATTTCACAAACTCTGAGTAGGGTTGTAGGGGAGAACGGGGCACAAAGTAACACTTTTTGACTTTCTCAAATTGTGTAAATCCACATGGGGCTCAGAGTATAATTATTATTCGCATTAATTTCACACTTTTCTTGCACAAATATATCACTTTGTTTCATAATTACAGTGTAACTGTAAAGTTTTTCGTTATTTACCTCAAAAGAATGGAAGTGAAATGTGACAATATGCCCCATAGGTGGGGTGCATTGTAACATCTGAGGGGCACGTTGTAACACGACCATATGACAGCTTAAAATGTTATCTGATCGTATGAAAAATATATACAAGACAAGCTAAAATATTTTGTCAATAAAATAAAATAATTATTTACTTCAAATAAAATAATGCGTTTTTTAAGATTAATATCCTGACTTTGGAGTTTGACATGAGCACATTGCAACCATCGCATGGGACTGGCCCACACAAATGCTCCAAATGCTTTACATGTCTGAAATAATATTTCTTAACTCTAACATTTGACGGTTCCAGTATTTATTCACCTGTTTCTCGTCGTTTACCATTAAAATGTATTAAAGTAAATAGTCTGAATTACACGCTAATGTCATAGAATAGCACGGCAGGGCACATTGTAATGCAGTGTTACAACATACCCCATCTGCACAACTGGAATTTAAAACCAGTTACTGTCTTCTGATAGTTAGCGAAGCATTAAAAAAATAATCTAAACTGAATAAATAACCAGATTGGAGGTTCAAATATAGAGATTTGTCCAGTTTAATGAGTATCAAAACTGCGATAAATGTACTTAAGCGAAATGAATTTACTAATTAAAATAATTCGCTATCTACATAAAAAGATATCTTTAAAAAACGTTTGAATTTTGGTGCACTTTTTTTCTCTATATAATGTTGATATGGTAACTAGTAAATGCTGTAAATTTGGTTATGCTAGCATGTGTGGAAATATTTAAACCACGTGTGTTACAACTTACCCTGCGTTACTTTGTGCCCCACGCTCCCGTACTTCTCAAGCAGGTCCTAGTAAAGTCCCTCTCAGAATGTAGTTATTCACATCACTTGTTTTGAGCTGGCAGTTAAGCGGACCACACACTATGTGGGAGAGAGACAGAGATCACATGACCAACCGCAGTTACCGAAACTCACAAAGAAAGAATGAAGGGAAGGCCAGTCATCAAAAAAAAAATCAGAACATCTCTATGTTTCTTTTCTCATCTTGTATGTAAAACATCAAATTCATGGTGTAAATTTAATTCATTTTTGCAGAAAACATAAATACCATTTGGCCACATAAATTAAAACAAAGGAAAGGTGTCACACGTTTTCTTGTTTTAGTATTTTGAAATGCTTTTTTTCTGGTGAAAAATGTTCTGGCAAATAGACAATCTTAATGGTAGGTGCCTTACCTGTATTTGTCTTTGAGCCACTTTCCCACACCTTTCACAGTCCGCAGAAATTTCAATCAATCAGTGAGTTAAATATCAGCCTCTTTCCTCTGTGTGTGTTTGAGCTCAAAAACCTTTAAAGACAGACTAATATTATGGTCCTGTGTATAAGGTCAGGGCCCTTGAGGTGGCCTTTATTATCATTTTATTAGTTATATGGCTGACTTTTTTGTGATGAATAACATTCACCCCTCATATAAATATAACGTCTAGGTTACTTGTGTAACCCTCGTTCCCTGAAGGAGGGAACGGAGACGTTACGTCAGTGACTGACGAATTGGGATCTCGCCCGAGAGCCCAATCACCTTCGAGTGTTAACTAAACAAGCCAATGACAGTTGGCGTGCGTGTTTCGCCACGCGCACCCCGCCCCGCAGCGCGGGTATAAAAGGAGAGCGCGTGCAAACGCACATCAGTTTTTCGCTGAGGAGCCGAGACTACGTGCCCCGGCCGTACAGCGGTGGTACAGCAACTGTGGCGACGGAACGTAACGTCTCCGTTCCCTCCTTCAGGGAATGAGGGTTACACAAGTAACCTAGACGTTCCCTTTCAGTCAGTCACGTTCTACTTTACGTCAGTGACTGACGAATTGGGATCCGTATGGAAAACGCCACTATTGCTGGCCCCCTCCAGTGCCCTGCGGAAGCCGACAAGTCCCCCACACCATCTGGGGCGGAAGACAGGACAGCGGCTAGGCAGAGGTGTCCGCCACTGCTGTTCCATACAGTGGTACATTGGATAACACTGGGAAAGCGTACCCAGTTGGGACGCTACGGAAGCCACATCCCGCACATAGGAGGTATCATGTGGAATTACACATATGGACTGGCCCAGGGCAGTACTACATATGGAAGTCCCTGCGGTAGACTCAACCCGCCTGGGGTGAGATAACTACGCAGCAGAGATGGCAGTGAATGACTGCCAGGGAAAGACACGGGTTTACCGTGAGGGGAGCCGTACCGTGGAAGAATACACATGTGGGATCACCCGAAGGGGGAATCACTACACACGGGCACCTAGCCCAGCACAAGGGCTGACCTTGGGCATGCACACGAGTGCTGAGCCTGGCGTCTGGCGCTCCGCCACGCCTGACCACCGAGGGTGTGGGAGGAACTCCACCAGGGTTCGCCATGGGGACTGAATTGAGGAGCAAAAAAGTGCATGTATCCGGTCCGTAGAGGGGAATGGCTCAGCAAGCGTGATGGACACCGAGCAGGTCCCGTGTTACTGCCTACCTGAGGCGAGTACACGAGAAGACACGGTCTCTACACGGAGATTATAGAATCTCGCAAACGTGTTAGGCGTCGCCCAGCCGGCAGCTCTACAGATGTCTGCTATCGAGGCGCCCCGCGCCAATGCCCAAGAAGATGCCACTCCTCTCGTAGAGTGAGCTCTCACTCCGAGGGGGCACGGTAAACGTTGGGCTTGGTATGCCAAGACTATAGCCTCCACTAACCAGTGGGCAAGTCTTTGTTTAGAGACAGCCTTTCCCTTCTGCCGGCCTCCGTAACAGAAAAAGAGCTGTTCTGAGGTCCTGAAGCTCCGCGTACGTTCCACGTAAATGCGCAGAGCGCGAACGGGACAGAGCAGAGCGATGGCTGGGTCTGCCTCCTCCCGGGGCAGCGCTTGCAAGTTCACCACCTGATCCCTGAAAGGCGTGGTTGGAACTTTGGGCACATATCCGGGCCGGGGTCTCAGGACAACGTGAGAGTTACCCGTCCCGAATTCTAGGCACGAATCGTCGACCGAAAATGCCTGCAGGTCCCCTACCCTCTTGACCGAGGCCAATGCGGTGAGGAGCGCTGTCTTTAATGACAGAAACTTAAGCTCTACTGACTGCAGAGGCTCGAAGGGCTCCTCCTTCAGGGCCGTCAGGACCGAGGGGAGATCCCAAGAGGGTAACAGGTGAGGGCGCGGAGGATTTAACCTCCTTGCCCCTCTGAGAAACCTGATGACCAAGTCGTGCTTCCCCACAGACTTACCGTCTACTGCATCGTGATGGCGGCAATGGCGGCAACAATCAAACTTTAAGGGTGGATGGAGACAGCCTTTGCTCCAACCCATCCTGCAGGAAAGAAAGCACGACTGCGATCGGGCATCTACGGGGGTCTTCCCGGCGGGAAGAGCACCAACCGACGAACAGGTTCCACTTCAGCCTGTAAGTGTGTCTGGTAGACAGGGCTCTAGCTGAAGCGATGGTGTTTACTACTGCTGGAGGTAGCCCACCTAGAACCTCCGCGTCCCGTCCAGGGACCACAAGTGGAGATTCCATAAGTCTGGACGCGGGTGCCAGAGGGTGCCCCCTCTCTGAGAAAGGAGATCCCTCCTCAGAGGAATTCGCCAAGGAGGGGCTGTCGCGAGGAGCATCAGTTCGGGGAACCAAGTCCGACTGGGCCAATATGGCGCTACCAAGAGGACCTGCTCCTCGTCCTCCCTGACCTTGCACAGTGTCTGTGCGAGAAGGCTCACTGGGGGAAAAGCGTATTTGCGTAGGCCCCGAGGCCAGCTGCACGCCAGTGCGTCTGTGCCGAGGGGTCCCTCGGCCAGGGAGTAAAACAACTGGCAATGGGACGTGTCCGGGGAGGCAAACAGGTCTACCTGAGCGTCCCCAAACCGTCTCCTAATCAGCTGGACTGTCTCGGGGTGGAATCGCTATTCTCCCGGAAGGGCGGGCTGACGTGAGAGCTCGTCAGCTGCACGATTGAGCTCGCCTGGGATGTGAACGGCGCGAAGCGACCTCAGATGCTTCTGACTCCAGAGGAGGAGATGGCGGGCGAGTTGCGACATGCGACGGGAGCGTAGACCGCCCTGGTGGTTGATGTACGCAACGGTCGCAGTGTTGTCCGTACGGACCAGTACGTGCTTGTCGTGTAGCAGCGATTTGAAGCGGCGCAGAGCCAGCCATACTGCTTGCAACTCGAGGTAGTTGATATGCCACTGCAGTCAGGGCCCCGACCATAGCCCCGCAGCTGCATTCCCATTGCACATGGCACCCCAGCCCCTGCAGAGGCATCTGTTGACACAACAACATTCCTGGATACTTGCCCAAGGGACACCCCTGTCCGAAGAGAGGCAAGATCTGCCCATGGGCTGAAGGTCTGACGGCAGAACGGGGTGACAGAAACCCGGTAAGTGCCATGCTATGCCCATCTCGGGACCCGGTCGTGACGCCAACGCTGAAGCGGTCTCATATGAAGCAATCCGAGCGGCGTGACTGTGGCTGTGGATGCCATATGCCCAAGGAGCCTCTGAAACTATTTCAGTGGAGCCGCCGTCTTGCACTGGAAGGACCCCTGGCAGTTCAGCATCGACTGCGCACGCGCTACTGAGAGACGTGCCGAGAGGTTGACAAAGTCCGGCTCCATGCCGAGAAAAGAGATCCCCTGCACCAGGGAGAGTTTGCTCTTTTCCCAGTTGACCCGAAGCCCCAATCGGCTGAGTTGACTGAGCACCATATCCCTGTGTTCGTACAACTGCGCTTGGGACTGGGCCAGTATGAGCCAGTCGGCGAGGTAGTTGAGAACGCGAATGCCCACTTCCCTCAATGGAACAAGGGCTGCCTCCAAGACCTTGGTGAAGACACAAGGCAACAAGGATAGCCCGAAGGGGAGGACCTTGTAATGATATGCTCGCCCTCCAAACGCAAAGCGGCGAAACGGTCTGTGTCGAGGGATAATCGAGACATGAAAGTACGCGTCCTTGAGTTCGACCGCTGCGAACCAATCGAAAGGACAGACGCACTGAAAGATGCTTCTCTGCGTCAGCATGCTGAACGGGAGCTTGTGAAGGGCTCGGTTCAGTATGCGCAGGTCCAGGATTGGTCGTAACCAACTGCCTTTCTTGGGTACGATGAAGTATGAACCTGACCTCATCTCGGCTGGAGGGCCCGGCTGTATCGCGTCCTTCGCTAGCATGACCGCGATCTCTGCACGCAAGACAGAAGCAAGTTTGTCCGGCACAGAGGTGAACCGAATACCCCTGAACTTGGGAGGGCGCCGGGCAAACTGAATCACATAGCCGAGTCTGATGGTTCACATGAGCCAGCAAGACGGCCTTGGGCACGCTAACCAGGCCCCCAGCGACACAACAGGCGGGACTAGGGAAACCACCGACATACCCGCAGTGGGGCAGCAAAGTGGAACACAGGGACCCAACCAGGGAGGCCGTGCGTCCCAGAGTGGGGTCTGAGTGCGCGGCGCTCCACTTACCTGGCTCCACTGCTGGCAGGTGCTCGGAGGGTAGCGGCCTTGAACTGACCCTGCTGCCCATTCGCGTAAGGGAGAGGGGGCGGCGTTGTGGGACTACTGGGGTCTCGTGCACGCCGTCCTTCACCCTCTTGGACCCGAGGCAAAGGCACTGCTCCTTTTTATGAAGTTTTGGTACCACTGGGTGGGTAGCCAGTGGCGGAACAAAAACAAATGGGAACATAGGATTCTCCACCCGGCCCTCCTCCGGTGGAGGGAGTGGTGCGGTCACCATCTCTTGAAGAGCAGGATCCAAGGGCTCCGGGTCGGCCGTCTCAGGGACGCCGCCTGCTTTGGTGCTTCACGGGTTTGGCAGGGGCGGAGGCGGGCTGCGCCAGTTTCCTGCGGCCAGCTCTACGCTGCGGCCGTTGTGAAGGCTGCTTTTGTGGCCGCGCCGGAGCGGAGGTGGAGTCCGCAGGAGGGCGCCCTCGGCGACGAGCAGACTGAGGGGCTGCAGCCGGCGGTGGGGTGCGTACAGCAGCAGACCGCCGGGGCAGGATTTGTCGAAACGCCTCCGTCTGCTTCTGCGCGGCGGAGAACTGTTGGGCAAAGCCCTCCACCGCTTCGCCGAATAGGCCGGCCTGGGAGATCGGGGAGTCCAGGAAGCGATGCTTGTCGGCCTCCCTCATATCCGCCAAGGTCAGCCATATGTGGTGCTCCTGGACCACCAATGTGGACATCGTCTGACCCAGTGCCCGCGCCGTGACTTTCGTCGCCCTTAGCGCGAGGTCCGTCGCCGTGCGCGGTTCCTGCAGCCCACCCGAGTCAGCACCATCGTCGTGCAACTGCTTCAACGCCTTGGCTTGGTGGACTTGCAGGAGTGCCATGGCGTGCAGGGCGGAAGCGGCTTGTCCAGCGGCACTGTAAGCCTTAGCCATCAGAGCAGACGAGAACATGCAGGCCTTGGACGGAAGGCGTGGACTACCTCTCCGGCGGCGGCGCTTTGCGGGCAGAGCTGCATGGCAATCGCGCGCTCGACCGGAGGGATGTCCACATACCCTTGGGCCGCCCCCCCGTCGAGGGTGGTTAGGACGGAGGAGGTATCAGGTCTGTTTCGGGCAGAAAAATGTGCCTTCCAAGACTTAGTGACCTCCTCTTGCACTTCCGGGAAGAATGGAACCGGAAGTGGCTGCCGACGCCCGGCCTGCGCCCCAGGAACCAATCATCCAGCCTCGAACGTTCGGGAGAAGGAGGAGGCCTCCAATGCAGCCCCAACTCTCGGCGGCCCGGGAAAGCATAGCAAACAGCTCTGGATCTGACTCGGGCAACACCACTCTACCTGACAGTGGCAGCGCAGCCAAATCCTCATCTCCAGAGCCTAGCTCGCCCCCCGATGCAGCGATCGACATCCTGTCCTCTGCCTGTGCCCTGCACAAGATGCTGGACCCCGCTCTGTCTGAGGACCCAGCACACTCGTCTGGAAGCACCAGGTGGTGCGACATGCTTGAGGGATGAGAGGTCCGCGGAGACGTACTCGACGGGGAAGGTCTCACCGTAACCCTCAGGTTTCCCTGCCCATGAACCGAAGTAGCCCTCCGAGAACCAGAGAAGCTAGAGCGGGGCATGGCAAGGGGGAAACCCCCCCCCCCGTTTAATGAGGAGGTACCTAGACCGCAACGTCACGATGGTCATGTTCCCGCACTGAGAAAATGACTCATCCATGAGCGCTGCTTCAACATGCTGTAAGCCCAGGCACGAGATGCAGCGATCATAACCATCAGATGCAGCCAGGAAGCGACCACATCCAGAAACGCACGAGCGGGAAGCCATCTTTAAAAAGACGCCCGTCGCTCGTGAAGCTCTTTTAGAAATAGCTCTTTTAGAATTTTTGGAAACACTCTTTTAGAGAGAGTGCTGAAGCGCCCTGGGGAGGTCGCGGTGAGACTGCAGAATGGAAGCTGCAGCACGCCGAGGTTTCTAGCAGCACTGAATGGCATCCCCCGCTGATACGCCGTGACACCAACGCCAGCTGTTTTTTCCAAACACTCGCGTAGATTCGTCTTGTAGAAGGCTCGGCTCCGAAGCGAAAAGCTGATGTGCGTTTGCACACGCACTCCAACTGTCATTGGCTTGTTTAGTTAACACTCGAAGGTGATTGGGCTCTCGGGCGAGATCCCAATTCGTCAGTCACTGACGTAACGTAGAACGTGACTGACTGAATGGGAACTTTAGCTTAAAATGTCATAATGTTTAAATAGATGCGACACATGGCATGCCACCTCATGCTGTAGATTGATGGGTTAGAAATTTCTAATGTTTGGATATTTCTCTTGTAAGTTTGAGCACTAATTTGATCTTTCTATACCTCATAACTCTAGTTTTTACCAATTGGCATATTTATGACCCAAGTAATAATGTCCATTGTTTCACAATTGGATGTTTATCAAACAAGTTTCCAAATGAAACACTATCAAGCCCTCTTTCTCTCTCTTGTGCTGTTCTCTGTTTTCTTGGTAACTAGATGAATGTTTTTAGTACCATTTGTTCCTCATGATCTCCATTTAAATGTGTTAGTGTGTGGATGTGCGCATGCATGCTTACGTATGCATGTGACCGTAGGTAAATTTCACTTGGCTCATTAAGTTTCCTTTCTCAAATCACTGAGCACAAATCTATAGAACAAGTTCACTCAACTGTAGGTTACACAGATTTATTTTGCTTCATGAATACAGCAAATTTACCTTATGCTCTCACATAATAGACCTCCCATACAGACATGTCTAGCTGGTAAGTAATCTCAGTCAATCAGTGTTTTAATTTTGTTAAATGATGTTTCAAAATGTAGTAGACATTTGGTACAGCAGTCCAAGTTGTGTGGTGTGACCAAGGAGATCTAAAACATATATTGCAAACATTTTGTTTTGTTAGAATAAACAGCTACTTTTGAATGGTCCTCAATTGAAAAAGACACTTTTTGCCTGCATAATAGTATAGTTATGGCAGTAGGGTCTAAGTGCCCCAGCTAACCAGTCTGACCCCTGGGGTGTGACACAATTTAGGTCCCTTAAATCGGACAAATGCAGACATTTTGACAATTTGAACAGTAAGCAATCATCACATAAGATAATTGCCTTCTGTGCAGCATAATTAGCCTTGGGAGCAAAAGCTATTCAAGATTATTAAGTGATTAAATGAACTCAGGTAAAGCTCAACTTGTTTCCTCAAAACTAAATACATGAGCACATGTCGTTGAATAACAGACAACTTCTGGCAATTATTGGAGTTAAACCACGTTTCATTTGAAGCCATTAAATTGCAGTGTGCGCACCACAATTAAACTCACTGGCGAAACATCACCTTTCTGCTTGAATTCACAATGTTAATTAGCTAGTGCCTGGATTTTTGAAAACAAATTATTACTCTGCTTTATCTAAGATGTGGGTGAGTGAGTATTATGGGACCATTTGCACAATATGAGGGGACTGGATTTTGTTCAAGGAAAACTGACACTAGAGTTTCTAATAAAATTGTGCATGATATCCAACTGTTATACATAAAAATGGATTGAAAGTGAAGTGATACAGGTCCAAAATGTCAACAGTAAACAAGAAAATTGTTGTTACCTGAAATTAAATAAACGTTATATTATATATATAATATATATATATATAATATATATATATATATATATATATATATATATATCTATCATATATAAGCAAACCAATTCCAAAACGTTGGGACACTGTACAAATTGTGAGTAAAAAGGAATGGAATAATTTACAAATCTCATAAACTTATATTTTATTCACAATAGAATATAGATAACATATCAAATGTTGAAAGTGAGACATTTTGAAATGTCATGCCAAATATTGGCTCATTTTGGATTTCATGAGAGCTACACATTCCAAAATATTTGGGACAGGTAGCAATAAGAGGCTGGAAAAGTTAAATGTACATATAAGGAACAGCTGGAGGACCAATTTGCAACTTATTAGGTCAATTGGCAACATGATTGGGTATAAAAAGAGCCTCTCAGAGTGGCAGTGTCTCTCAGAAGTCAAGATGGGCAGAGGATCACCAATTCCCCCAATGCTGCGGCGAAAAATAGTGGAGCAATATCAGAAAGGAGTTTCTCAGAGAAAAATGGCAAAGAGTTTGAAGTTATCATCATCTACAGTGCATAATATCATCCAAAGATTCAGAGAATCTGGTACAATCTCTGTGCGTAAGGGTCAAGGGTGGAAAACCATACTAGATGCCCGTGATCTTCGGGCCCTTAGACGGCACTGCATCACACAGGAATGCTACTGTAATGGAAATCACAACATGGGCTCAGGAATACTTCCAGAAAACATTGTCGGTGAACACAATCCACCGTGCCATTCGCCGTTGCCGGCTAAAACTCTATAGGTCAAAATAAGCCATATCTAAACATGATCCAGAAGCGCAGGCATTTTCTCTGGGCAGAGGCTCATTTAAAATGGACTGTGGCATAGTGGAAAACTGTTCTGTGGTCAGACTAATCAAAATTTTAAGTTCTTTTTGGAAAACTGGGACACCATGTCCATCCGACTAAATAGGACAAGGACACCCCAAGTTGTTATCAGCGCTCAGTTCAGAGCCTGCATCTCTGATGGTATGGGGTTGCATGAGTGCGTGTGGCATGGGCAGGTTACACATCTGGAAAGGCACCATCAATGCTGAAAGGTATATCCAAGTTCTAGAACAACATATGCTCCCATCCAGACGTCGTCTATTTCAGGGAAGACCTTGCATTTTCCAAAATGACAATGCCAGACCACAAACCGCATCAATTACAACATCATGGCTGCGAAGAAAGGATCCGGGTACTGAAATGGCCAGACTGCAGTCCAGATCTTTCACCCATAGAAAAATTTGGAGCAAATCATAAAGAGGAAGATTTGACAAAGAAGACCTAAGACAGTTGAGCAATTAGAAGCCTGTATTAGACAAGAATGGAACAACATTTCTATTCCTAAACTTGAGCAACTTGTCCCCTCAGTCCCAGATGTTTGCAGACTGTTATAAAAAGAAGAGGGGATGCCACACAGTGGTAAACATGGCCTTGTCCCAACTTTTGAGACGTGTTGATGCCATGAAATTTAAAAACAACTTT
Source organism: Sinocyclocheilus anophthalmus (assembly GCA_018155175.1). Classification (NCBI taxonomy): domain Eukaryota; kingdom Metazoa; phylum Chordata; class Actinopteri; order Cypriniformes; family Cyprinidae; genus Sinocyclocheilus; species Sinocyclocheilus anophthalmus. Next base: position 41,716 of record JADLZN010000024.1, read on the forward strand.
TTTTTCCCTTAAAATTATACATTTTCTGTTTAAACATTTGATTTGTCATCTATGTTGTATTCTGAATAAAGTATTGAAATTTTAAACTTCCACATCATTGCATTCTGTTTTTTTTCACAATTTGTACAGTGTCCCAACTTTTTGGAATCGGGTTTGTGTGTAATAACTATTTCTAATTTAAATGTTGATGTACTAAAATAGCTTGATGTATTAAAACGATGTATTAAAATAGCTCAACTTGAAATACAAATTGACAAAAAAAAACTATATATCACACACACACAAAAAACAATAAAATTACAAAAACTTTAAAATGATGAGCAGTATCTCAATGATAATAAAATAACACTGCTGTGTAAAAATGTTAAACTTGCAACTTCTGGGAAAAAAATTAATTGGTGTGCATTTCAGAGGTTGCGTGAGAGCGTGTGGATTGGTGTGCATCAGGGAGGTTCTCTTCACAGCAGGTCACCCGCTATCAGGTCTGACCTTTTGAGCGGCCAGCTATTATCTATCAGGATCTTAACTTTTACTGTGGACTCAAACACTCACAGGAGAGCAGTCACTACATTAAAACTCAACTAGGTTCCCACGCACTAAATAATGCAACAGGAAAGTACATTACCCACACGCTCAGTGCCCACATCCTTACATCTCAATATGTCAAAAGCTCTCCCAAAGCTAGTGTATTTGCGTATGTGTGAGTATATGAGCATATGAGTGAGTATATGAGCGTGTGTAAAGAAAAGACAGAGGATGTAGGTACTGAGACACCAGAGAGCTCTCTCATTAGTTGACGTTGCAAAAAAGAACATTATTTTGTGTATTTGGTTTAATGAAATTTGTTTATGCGGTTTAAGGTTAAAAAACCACATTATTTTCCACATACTGTACATTATTGTTTCTCTATGCCCCACCTTTTTGAAACGTGTCGATTTTTACAAAGCTCATCATTCTGAAAAGCGAGGTGTGCTGTGATTGGCCAGCTATCCAGTGCTTTGTGATTGGCTGAATACCTCAAGCGTGTGATGGAAATGTTGCCCTTACCATACTGTGATGCCGTGTCTCGGCCGGAGCGACGAGACAAAAACATTAAAACCCATTATAAATGAGCCATTTGTTGCATCCAGTGGGGACATAATTACTGATTATAATGACTTATACTGTCTTTTTGCGCGTTGCGTTGCGTATCGCGCTGCGTAAACATAAAACCCTGTCTGCATTTGTGATCGGAGAAATGACAAACAACAAGCGCTACTCTACACTGCCCAAAACATGCGATTTGAATCATCAGTGGCAAATTGTTTAAATATGAAAACGTACTTACAGTCTGTGAGTCAGAACAGCCGGCATTGTAGTCTACTCTCCAGTATCAGGAAACAGTCCTCCATAAAAATGCGCTGCACACATCTGAATAATTGGGTTAAACGGTTCTGGAACAGTGTTGTAAATACAACAAAACCTTTTTTAACCATAACCACTGATTTCTAGTCTGGTCCTCTTTTGGAAGGCCAAACAAAGTAGTTTTGCTTTCACAACGAAACACACAGCATAACACATGGCGGGCTAGAGTGAGCGGCGGGCGGTGAGCTTGAGAACGGTTTGATCAGTATTTATCTTGAGTGTGTGAGGTTGATATATATCAACCTCATTTCCGAATCATTCCACAAATTTAAAAGCCAGTAAATGTTTTCCTGTTGAATTTAACAACACTAAATAAAAAGCCCTGCTGATTTTAATAACACTTTGTATTTTGCCTGATGGTTTGTCAGACCTCTGCCTCCATAATAACTTCTATTATTGTAACTTTCATTACAGATTAATGTAATATCACACAGCCCAAGAATTTAACATCATTATGCTAAATGTTCTGGTAAAATAAACAGCAACCATTGAAGCATCTAATAAATGATTTAACTGCACTGGGTAACATTTTCTGATGACTACCAGTTGCAAATGAAATGTCTCATGTTTTTTAATTACATTATATTATCACGAAATATTGTATTATGAAACAGAAAATGAATACCAATATACCAAGCTATACTGTCTGCTAAGATGGGCAGCATCAATTGGCATATCCTTTGAAAAGTTTAGCTAAATCTTGTGAATTTAATCCTCTCAGGTTGCTCTTAGTGAATTGGCATGTCATGTCTAATTATGGAGTAAACAAACTTCTTTATAAAATGTTAAACAACCTGGCACCTTTTCCATTTGGAATAAAGCAAAATAAAACACCCAACTAGATATCACAGCAATTCATTAATTGATTTAGTGCTTTATGAAGTTATAAATGAATCTGAATGAAACTAACAATGAAATCTCGCATGCTAATTTTTATATCACCTTCTGCTGAATATAAACACAATGAACTCTCTAAATGAGAGTTCAACATTTGGACTGTTTGGAGAAATGGAAAACATCTAACAATATGTAATCAAACACAGCTCACTTCAGAATTTGATATGAGGTCTGGATACTGGCCAGTGTCTTATGATACAACATATGGCTTCAAGTTGTCTCTGCACAGACGAAAGTATATTAACATTAAAAAAAATGAAGTTCAAACCCAAGGTCCTTTCATTTTCCATTAGAAAGTGCTCATGCAAAAGAGTCATTTTGGAAAGCATAGCGAGGCAGCATTTAAATGGTGCTAAGGTGTTTGCATGCATGATTTGACAATAACACTCTGTGGTTGGTTTAGCAGACATCCACGCCAGTGGTGTTACCTGTCTTTTGCCAGCATTAGATGTTTGGTGTGGTAGTCCTGGGAATCACATGAACCTGTTTTCAGCAGCAGACAGGGCACAACAATTCACAGCAAACAGATTAGAGCTGCTATCCGTCTTTCACACAAAACACTGTCCATGTACAGCTCCAAAATGTGCTAATCTGTCTTTGTTTGCTAAGCTGTCCCATCTTGCACTCTGCTCTATGCCAAAGAGTGTTCAGCTTACTTTAATACCCATGCAGCCATGAAACAAACGATTGAGTTTTTCTGGCATCATGCTTTAGCTGATTTCAGTGGATAAACAATCCTATAGTTGAGGATTTATAGTAATTCCCTGCACTTCAGACAAATGACGTCAGACTTCCTGACACAAAGAGTGATGTAAGTCCATTGTGGTAATGAATTGTGAAGCATAAAAGACTTTTAGGCTGATATTTGCGAGTTCCTTTCTGTCGAGGATGGCAGAGCTGACAAAAACAATACAAATGAAGGGTAGTTTTAACTGCATATTGTTGAAAGGATAATCATTACAGCTCCCTCTTTTTTCTCTCACATACCCATGATATAACCCTCTTTATCTTTCCCTGGTTCTCCCCATATCTTTATCCTGTTCCACGGAATCACATCACATATACAGTAAAATCGTTTCTGGAATGATAAAAGGAAGTTCAGGAAACACATGGACAAGTTTTCCATGTCCTTTGTCTCATTTAAGCTGTTTTGGATCCTAGTTCAGCACCTAATTGAGCTTCAAGCACTGCTGTGGCCTCTTCTAGCCTATGAGAGGTGCTCAAAGGGATAGTTTACCCAGGAATGACAGTTCTGCAGTTCTTTACAAGTAGTCTTCAGTACTTGGTTTTGACTTTCTCTGTACAGACACAAAACATTGTTCACAACATCTTTTACATTCCACAGAAGAGAGAAAGCCATACAGGTTTGGAACGACATGAGGGTGAGTAAATGATGGAAGAATGACCATTTTGGATTAACTATCCTTTTAACTCGAGGGTTTGTTGCAGTTGTGCACTGCTAGGCTTTATTTTGTCAAATCCTGTCATTGGCCCTTCTAGCATTTTGCAAATAACTATTATAGTCTAGCAGAAAATGTGGGCAGTGTCACTCAAGCGGCCTTGGAGTATTTGGAGAATATGTTTGACTCAAGCACCTGTGGTGGGAGCTCACAGTGGATTAGAGTGTTCCCCTGCTAATTGTGTTTGGAGAATGTTTGGACTTTAATAACTGAATAGGTGACTCCTTTATCTGTGAAAAGAGCAAATCATCACAATTCCTTAGTTGTGGTATGAAAGGAAGATAAAGCTTTTGCAAACAAAGGAACTTAAGTCAGCTTAAAAATGACTCATTTTACAGCTACTGTACAACTGGACTGATTGAGTGTGTAAGTAAAATAAGAATGTGTGTATGACGTGGAGGAAGAGAGAGAGTGAACATGCACATGACACAAATTACAGTTCAATCCAAGTGTGCTTTAGTGCCTGCTAAACTTTCCTCTGAAATGATAAGCTCACTAGTCGATAAGGAGCTTGTAAAATAAATGTTTATTGCTCATCATACAATAAATGTTTATGGCTTATCATGCGATTAAAAAAGCCATTTAGAACAAATGCATAGTTGTGTTCTTCTCTTTACATTACTTTATTTAACCTTATACTTATTTATCACCCTAAATCCTAGTACATCCCTACAACTTTATTTTATTTTATTCTATTCTATCTATAGCACACCTGTACATACAATTTATAATTTTTTTGTGGTTTATATTTATGCATGTGTATTTCATTCACATCTTATTTTTAATATCTGTGTGTTGTTGTTGTCTCCGGGTACTAGAAGCTTGTGACACTATAACAAATTCCTTGTACACTCTTAAAAATAAAGGTGCTTCAAAATGTTCTTCAAGCGATGCCATAGAAGAACCATTTTTGGTTCCACAAAAGAACCTTAGCAAAGGTTCTTACAGAACCATATCTTTCTTGCGTTTTATATCTGAAGAACCTTTATTTAGCCACCAAGAACCTTTGTTTGAAACAGAACGTTCTCAGATGTTAAAAGGTACTTCTGGAAACCATTGCAGCAAAAGGGCTTCTATGGCATCGTGAAGCCTTGCATTTGAAGAGTGTATGTGCAACCTATTGGCCAACTTAAAGCTCTTTCTGATTCTGATTCTGATTCTCTTATGTATATTTTGTACAAAGATGCTTGCAAATAACTGAAAAAAAACCCCTGCTCAAGTGATGCAACAGTGATATTTATAATAAATAATACCAAGTAGAGACAGCATCTAAATCAGATGAAAACATTTAGTAGCCAAACCTCATCACAAACCTCATCTTGTACTTAATGACCTAGCTTTTTCAATTAATGCATGTGTGTGTATGTCAGTCATAATCAATACTTTTATTCAGCAAGAATGCATTAATTTGATCAAAAATTAACATTATAAAATTCCAATAAAGATTTTTATTTTAAATAAATGCTGTTCCTTTGAACTCTCTATTCATCAGAGAATCCTGAAGAAAATATGCATCATGATTGCCACAAAAAATACTAAGCAGCACAACTGTTTTCAACACTGATATAAGAAATACTTCTTGAGCAGCAAAGTCCGCATAGTCAGAATGATTTCTGAAGAATCATGTGACACTAAAGACTGGAGTAATGATGCTGAAAATTCAGCTTCGTCATCACAGGAAAAAATTACATTTTAAAATGTATTTGAAAATAGTGATTTTAAACTAATATTATTTCACTATATTACAGTTTTACTGTACTGTACTGATTGATCAAATAAATGCAGATCTTCTTTCAAAACCATTAAAAAAAAAATTCCTACCAACTCCAAACTTTTGGATGAGAGTGTAGTTTGAATAAAAGCAACAAGTCACCTTGTATAGGATTACAATGAACTATTCAAATTCTTGTTGTAACTATTTGTTTCTATGGCAGCACTCATAACAGAAAATCAATATTTTATAATACTGGATTCACCTCTTTAATATTTTAACATATTATTTAAAGTGTCTACAGAACTACCTTCAACAGTGGAAGCTTTCATAAAATTCTCAGGTTTCCAACATGCTACTATGAGTTCATAAAAGTATTGAACAGTTTTACTAGCAACAAAGTAATTACGATAATTCCGCAGCATTACTGTAATAAATTCATGCCCTACATAGTAATAAACAGATGAAGTGTGTGTGTGTGGTGTGTGTGTGTGTGTACACGCGTGCTTGAGGAAGGGATGCATTTGGCAGAGGGATCTCAGGGTCTGTTTGATCACCAGCAGTACAGCCAGCTGCTTTTTCCAGTGGAGAAGGGAAGACCCTCACGCTGGCAGAGTTTCTCTCTCTCGCTCTCTCATATTCTACTATCTGCCTCACCTCAATCAATACCTACATCAAAGGGCCAGGAGGAGGTGGCCACATTCTTTGAAGTTGTTTGCACAGCGCTGGGTTTGCAGAGCTAACGGCTGGCTGCAGAAGACTCCTCCAATAACCCTGTTTGCACAGAGCTCCTCGTGTTTGCCAAAACACCTAGTGGATTCTAATGGAAAGCAGACTTCACTTTTAGTTCTCTGTTTTCCTCTCCATCATTCCTTTCCTTTCCCCCCAAGAATCCATAAATCAATCAATGAGGCCTCTCATTGTGCCAACCTGATGTGTTCTGCATATGCTGCATCCTGCCAACTCTAATATTTATCCAGCATTTTATTGGCAGAAGCTTGTTGGAAACACTGAAAAGACACGCTGAGTTTTTCAATAAGGACACAGTGAAGACTGTCCATTTGTTCTTGTCAACTGCAGACGAATTGGAGAAAACTAAAGTGCTGGCATATAATGTTTTACTGCATATTATTCTTTCAGTTTTTCATATACTCTTGCAGGGATGGCAAGAAAAGACTTTGACCTGGATGGATGACTGTCTGGTTGTATCTCACAATTGGTCATGATTTTTGTTATACTGTACAATCAGTCAAGATAAAGACCATTAAATTCCTCTCTCCAGGAGATGGCAGTACTGTCTATAAGAGAGGAGTCTCTCTCCCTCTCTCCTCTCTCTCACACCACACACCACACACACCACCACACACACACACTCAGGTTTGTTTTTATGGTTTATGGGGACTGTACAAACCGTATTTTCTACTGCCCTACACCAACCCTACCCCTAAACCTACCCCTTACAGGAAACTTTCTGCATTTTTAGATTTTCAAAAAAACTCATTCTGAATTATTTATAAAGCCTTGAATTACGGGGACACTGAAAATGTCCTCATAAATCACCTTCTCGTTGTAATACCTATGTCATACAAATTTGTGTTATTATTATACAAATTTGTGTCCTCATAAACCACATAAACATGCACACACACACACACACACACACACTCTCTCTCTCTCTCTCTCTCTCTCTCTCTCTCTCTCTCTCTCTCTCTCTCTCTCTCTCATCCTCTCTACTGGTCTCAAACCCAGTATTTATCCTGACTAGATAAAGCAGTTATAGCTTTGCTAACACTAATAAACATCTCAGTTAGTGCACACTACCCTGGCCATTGCTCTGCAGTAGCTAAGAGACTGATTATAGTGTTTGTGCAAATTTATGGCAGTTTTAATAAAGAACAATACCAGGCTGTACAGTTCCTCTTGTTAAGCATTAAGGCCATAAACTGTTATCAAGTCTGTGGAAAATCATATGCAAACACTCGCAAGGTTATTCCCCATCCCCCTTCGAGGCATTTACAATATAAAGTGATAACCTAAGACTTTCTAGGTCATTTACACTACAATATCAGTTCCAAAAGCAGTCATAAAGACATAATTAAAAAATTCACAAAATCTGTTTCAGAATCTGTTTAGATTCAAATGTTAGCGACATAGAGCAATACCTGCCCACTGTGACATCACTTCCTGTTCTGCTTAGCCCCAGGCAGGGCTGTTATTCCACTGTAGCTCTAATGCTCATCAAATAGTATTTTAAATGGCCAAACTCAATAGTGGCAGTGTTTGGCAGCAGAGTAAATATTGTCTGAGTATACAGACAGAGAGGAGTTGCTATGTATGTTACTGTATGTTAAGTGTACACTCCACGCAAACCCGGCAACAACAACAAAGACGGGTAAAAAAAAAAAGGGAAGGAGCTCAAATATTCTTCTTGCTTGCTTCATGATTTTATTCCTTGTTTGACAAAGAACAAAGACATACATTCCCTCTTTTCTACAACTATCATTTGTGTGCATTGGATATTGTTAGCTTTACATTCCTGTCATTATCGTTGTTGTGTCAACATATCCCGGCTCATGTTTAGGCAAACTCTTTGGCTTTGTGCAGTGAGTGTGTTAATTTATACACAAACACATTTGGAAATGTCAATGCACAACTGAGGGCATGTCATTGTGCGTCCTTATATTAACCTAAAATTCTAGGTAAGAATCATCTTTTCATTGTAACTGTTTGAAAAGAAAGACAACAAGAACCATGAAGACACTGGAAAAAAATGTTTTGGACTAAACTGGACTTTGGTCCAGTCTGAGGAAGAAAAGAATGAACGCAAGAAAAGATAGCAGTTGTGAAATGTTTGTGGAGACGTTAATCTAAGGTGTAAAAAACAAAGAGAAGACAGACGTTTGGTTTAACCCTTTGGTTAACTGACTCTTCAGGAACAATGTTTATCTACGCCTCAGCTGCAGCTGTTGTCAATTTGTTCAGCCTTTTAGAAAAAGGCGGAGGGAGAAAGAGATAAATAGAGAAAGAGAAAGGGCGGGAATCGATGTCTTTCAATAATAATGTGAAGGATGTTTGCACTTGGCAAGCAAAGAGAGACAGAGTTATGGCCGAGAGTTTTTACCTTGCTGTGAACTGACAGCACATAAATAAACACGCCACAACAGACACATTGTGTTCTCACTGCTGTGTGGTACTTTGTAGCCTCTAAAAGGATTCATACAACCTTAATTCAATGACATAATAGCACACATTACTAAATATTAAATTAGTAATTCAAAAATTAATAATAAAATATGTTCATTAAATATGTTGGAATATGAAAGTTAACTCTGAACTACAGGCCTACAGAAGGAAATTGTAATCCAGTTTACACATTTAACCCTTTTGTCTTTTGTGGAACAGAAAGATGTTTTGTGGAATATCCAGAACAATATTTTCAATTTAATGAAAGTGAATGAGGACAAAATGCATCATAAAGTTATGGTCCACTATATTCTCAGTATTCTTCTGAAATAATGTAGTTGTATTTTGTGAGGTACTGAACATATTTTAAGCCCTTATTCACTGAAATTCAACATGAGAAGTACTAATGTCCCATTCATAAATTAATCTGTTTTTCAGTCAGATCAGGTATTCGGTTAAAACATTTTTTTTTTTTTATTTGAGTTCAATTCACTGACTCAATAATTTGGTCTCAGTGATTTAAAAAAAAATGTTTAAAACACACAGCACAGATATATGGATTACTTTCAAGATAATTTAATAGGGTTTCCATCTGTTTTTTTTTGTTTTTTTTTACATTTGAAAGCTATTGAAAGCATTAGAAACATGAGGTTTGTGTGTGTGAGTTGCACCTTTCAGAACAGCAAGCACAGTTCTAAAAGAAGCCTCTGTTTTTGTTGGCCTCATTCAGGATCGCTCTGCGTTTAAACACCAGCTATCCACATTTCCTCCTCCAGTGAGCAGAGGAAGTCATGAAAATGTCAGTGGTTTTGCTTGATTAATGAAGACCCAACCAGAGTTTTGACATGGCACTGACAGCATCAGCGACCTAGTGAAGATCTTTTCATCGGACCACTTAATAATACTCTAGCTTCCATTGGCCTGTTTGTTTAATTCCCATTTGGGACATTCTGACCAGTTCTGGCATTTTTCATGCCACCAGTCTCTCCTAATAGTAACGCTTAAAATCAGGTGAGAGGGAACATGCCTGTCAGCTTGGTAAGAGTTGGCTAGCACTGATCTGTTCTGATGATGAAGCATAGGGGAATTGATATAATTTGAGGGGGAAATTGAAGCTCTGAGCGTGAAATTACCCTCATTAATCATGGATGGTTTTTTAAGGAAGAAAACTGTAAATTAATTCCCATTCCCCTTAATAACTCTCAGTCCACAGACACAAACTGCCAAAAGAAACCGCTTTGTACAATGTTCATGTTCTCTTTGGTTGTTTTAAAGTCTTTGGTTGGTTGAGTCATCAACTACTGCCCCTCATTTTGTTCAAAACCTGCATGACTTTCTTTTTTCTGCAGAACACAAAGAAAGATATTTTGAAGAATGTTGGTAATTAAACAGTTCTGGTCACCATGCATTGACCCCTATTGTATGGGAGAAAAAACATTACATTTCTCAAAATATCTTTCTCAAGATATCTTTTGGTCTGTAATGACATGAGGGTGGGTAAATGGTTGCAGAATTTTAGTTTTTGGCTCAACTTTTTCCTTAATGCAGGTGTTGTCCATCCAGTGTGTCTTACAGAGCGGTTTTGCCCTGAGAACTCATTTAGGCAAAAGCTAAAATGATGGTCACACCTAGTTTATTATTGAAAATAATTACATGAAACATTTCCCTGTTCATGTAATTATCAGGGGAAGAACAAAAACATATTCGGTACAGGAACTTATATTTGTTGTAAGGGGAATTTGTTACTTCCTGGTACATGCATTATAGGTAAAAACCTGGTTCAGGTTTCATTTTCATGTGCACATTTGATGACACATATATGCGACTGTTCACAAGTTTAGAGTCAGTAATATTGTTTATATATTATTTGTAATATCTACTTTTCTTTTTAAAGAAAGCAATACTTTATTCAGCAAGAACGCATTTCATTGATCAAAAGTGACAGTAAAGACTTTTACATTTTTACAAATATAAATATATTTCAAATAAGCACTGTTTTATATAATGTTCTATTTATCAACAAAATCTTGAAAAAAATCTTGGAGAAAAAAAGCATCAAGGTATTCACAAAAATGTTAAACTGTGATAATAATAATAATAATTAAAACACTACCAGGCATCCAAACAAGGGGTTCTTTATTTCCGTTTATCTATGTGGAAGACACTGTATTAATACCTGAGATTTCCAGTTGTGGGAAGGTGTTTAAGATGAAATAAAAAATACAAAATAAAAAAAGGAAACATGTTCCCCAAATATACAAAGGAACAAACCAAAATAGATAATATCAGCTTCAGGTAATTCTACCTCTTAGAAACATCAATTAGTGTCAATTACCCCCCCCCTATGAAATGCAACGAATGCAGTGTGCAAAGCCTGACACCACACATAGGATGAGAGAGCGTGTGTGTTTAGTTAAAGCACGGTGCTGGCCCAGAACATGCATTAGTGATGAGACCGTAGGCCTCACAGACCTCACATACCCTCGGCCAAACTGTCAATCAAAGCTCCCTGACAGTCTGCAGGAATTACAGGAGCTACATATTCCAGAACAATCTACTGCATCTGCAAAGCTATTACGAATATATATTGACCTTATTATGACAGCATGCTATGTGTGTGTGTGTGTGTGCGTGCATGTGTGTAAGAGAGAGCCTGAGGCAGTTTAGCATACTTTCTACAAATTAAAGAGCAATTCTCAGCATGTAATTTATGGAATGTTGCACAAGCAGAAAGGACAAAAAGGTGTGATGCTGAAGGGAGAGTGAGAGAGAAAAGTAGTGCGATGAAACATTAATAACATTTGTGTGTTTTCAAATGCGGGTGTGGGAGTGTGGATGATTGGCAAATTTTATTCTATTCAAAAGGTTTCAATGAGTCTGTCACACTCATTTCATTTACATTTTTTTTTCATCCACTCATACATGTCAATTACCCCAACACTTATTTTCATAAAAAAACAAAAACAATGTTGGTCTCTTTGGGGACACCCAAGGACATCTTGAATTGGTCAAACTTGAATCGGACAAACATTAAACAGGTTTTTTGAGATGTAACAAATTTCTGTAGACAGTTTTTTCCCTGAACTATAGCTAAGCAAACCCCCACACACACACAGACCATGTCTTGCTCTCCAGATGGACACTTCAGTGGTTGTATTCTTTGTTAGTTTCTAACAAACTTTGTAGTTTCAAGGTGAACCTGAGACAGCGATGTGGTGATCATGTTCCAGAGTAAACGATAAGAGCACACAAACACTGGAGTGGAGGTGTGTGTGTCTAAAGATATGTCTGTCAAGACAACTGAGCTGACACAACCTCTAGAGGTATATGGTTTCACAGAGTAAGGGTGACAGCTTCTTGTTTCAGCCTTGCTAGATTGGTGTCACACTAAATTAAGTCTGGCAAAGTCCACATGCCACTAAATCAGTACGTACAATTCCTGAGTTGCCAAATGTCTTTCCAACACCTCTTGAATTACATAATGTGATAGGTGGCTCCTATATCTGCTCCTATGAATTTAGCTGGTGGGAGAATAAATAGCAAAACATACACATAATTTGATACTGTGTTAGTTGCCGTTTACAAGATTGACAAAGGATAAAACTTGATACGCTTAAACCAACACCGTCACGCTGCTCTTCGTCTACGTTTACACGACAACGGTGTAGTCAAAAACTGAAAAGTTTTTAAAATGTCTCACGTATACAAGACAACGTTTTCAAAACGATTCACGTTTTCACATACAGCATCCGCGAAAACGGCCAAAAACGCTGTATTACGTATGCCAGGCCAGTAGTTGGCGCTGTCACCTTGTTAGTAAACAGTACCTGTAGGGAAGTGACGATTATATGACGTATATGATGCGTCTCCGCTGTTGGTTGTAATATTGGTGAAGTAAATCCACACTTTGCTGAAGAAGCGTTAGCAAACTCTTGAGCAGCAACAACAGTACCATATACTCCGCCATTGTTGTGTTTGTTCGCGCTTGCCTTTAAAATCGGCACGTACTGCGCATGTCTACATACCTAACACGTACTACGCATGCACATGACGTCACCGTTTTCAAAGATTCCTGTATTGGGTGTTTACACGGAAACGATAACGGTGGCGTTTTCAAAAACTTGCACTTTGAAACCCTTTTTCAAAAATACGCGTTTTCAGTCCCCAAAAAAGCCGGGTCACGGCACGAACGTCAAATGCGCATTAAAAAGTTTATTTAAACTATAGCATTATTAAATCAAGATGATTGTTCTCACTTTTCCAGATTGTTCCTCTTCCTTTAGGACACATGGCTTTGTTTGTTTTGTGCGTTGTGTGGTGGTATGAGGTATTTTGATACGCGATTACTGCCTCATCCCACACCTGTTCTTCTCTCTCGACCCCCAATTGACCTTTGCGCTTTCAACCGACTTCCTCTCGGCCAGCGAGAGGCTCAAACGCTCCTTCTAGCTCTTTAGCAGGTCTGCAGCTGCTCCAAAAACAAACAGCACTAGGGAGGCAGGAGCAGGTGCTGAAGGTTATGAGGGCTAAAACTCTGAGATGAGTGAGAGAACAGAAAACGCACCCACACGATGGAATAAACGGAAAGGGTTTTTTTTTTTTTTGTGTTTTTTTTTTTCTTTTTTTTTTTTTTTTTGGTTTTTTTTAGTTTTCTAGTTTTTTTTTGTTTTTTTTTTTTGTTTTTTTGTGGTTTTTTACATTTTTTTTGTTTTTTTTATTTTCTTTTTGGTTTTTTTTTTTACATCACACAAGTAAAGTTCACCCCTAAATAACACAGGTCAATGACTACACGGCTCGCGGCCTGTGTGTGTGTGTTTTCTCCGAAGTCCTTTGTAAATCACACATAAAATCTGTTAGAAAGCATCTCTGTGGTGACTGACAGTAGTTTTGATTTGAAGTGAACCTTTTCAAGACTGTGTACATGGGGGTGTGAGACTTTCCAAAGCAGACTGACCTTTATCATGAAAGACGAGATAATCATCTTCATCCATTTCCTTCCCTTCATAGTGTTTTGATTACGGTGGTTAAATTAGAGTGTATTTTGTGTGGGTCGGGCATGGCTGCTAAAACACTACAGCTTTATCTGAGCGCCAATCAGAAAGCAGTCTGGACTGGTGAGGGGGAAATGGGGGTAGCCACATGTCCTGTACAACAAACATACCACGTTAGGACGCGCCTACTAGGAAGTGAGTAATTTTCAGAGAATTTCAGATTTAGAATGTTAAGATTACGCCGATGCATTGAGGAGTACAAACATGATGTGAATGAAAGAGAAATGTGAAAGTGGATTGTTCAGTTTGTTGGCAAAGTTTGCTGTTTGCTCTGATCTAATCTTCTCTGATCAGAGAAACACTAGGGACTCTCCATAAGCACAAAGATTTCTTGACTGCCAGTCTCATTTACCTCCTATTGACAAAGACTGTACGGGCAGCCCGTAGCACATTCCACAGACTGTGAGCGTGATTGTTTCTTTTCATCCGTGAGCTCTCTTAACCTTGCTAAGATAATGCACCTGCAGTGATGTTGCAAACACAGAGTTAAGCCTCTGAGAAAGTGAAGCATCTGTTTGGATTCCAGGCAAAAACAGAGAGGGAGAACAAGAAGCAGATGTATCAACTGTCAAACTTTCATTCTTTAAGAAATGCTGAAGGTTCAGCCTTTGATATGATGATTTTCTCCATTTTTACATGAAATGCATTCAGTCTGTTAGTCTATTACAGAGAGTTGTTTAAAAAACCAAAACAAAGATTAATCTGGAGGGAAATAATTTAGTTTTATAATGAATTCACAATTAAAACAGGATCACATTGTGAGTGATAACTATGGGAACTAATTAAATAACATGAATAATACATGCAGAGTAATACTAATAACACTAAAATTATTTTTAATTGTAACAAAATACAAACAATACAAATGTAATAAAGAAGCTAATTAAATAAAAAATTAAAGGGAATATTATAAAAAATAACTATTATTAATAATAAATCAGTTAATGTCAATCTAAAAAATGAAAGATAAAGAAAATTTTAACATTCTCAGTAAAATAATACAAAGCTCTCTGCAGTATATTAATCATGCTAAAAAACTATAGTAGGTTTTTTTTACTTTTATACTTTCAAATAATAAAAAATTATAAATAAATATATACTTATAAGAAAGTATAAAGTGAACAAGCTGTTCTGTTTTCTGACAGTAGGGAATGTTTGAAAAAAAAAAAAAAGGGGGGCTAATCTTTTAGTTCGATTTATCATTCAATAATCCGAGTATTGTCTCCCCGACAGACAGAGATGGTAAGATTTGCTTCATTTCATGTTCCGTTGGACAACTGAAAACCAAGGTAACACTTTATATTAACGTTCATTAATAAATCATTAATAAACTTTACATAATGCTTAACAGATCATTAGATAATATATATTCACATAGCTAGAAATATGAGATAATGTGCTTGTTAATGTTACATAAAGAACTTATTAAACATTACATAATGATAACCGATCATAATTCAACGTGAACTGCTTAGAATGTCACTCAACTTTCAATTCATATGATTACATTTTGACAGATGGTTTACAATGTTAAAAACCTTCATTAATAAATCATTAACAAACATTATATAATGCTTAATGGATTCAAATAGCCATGAGATAACATACATTTTAGTGTTTAAACTTAATAAAGTTGACATAATGATTAACAGATTATTTAATGTAAATAAAATTCCAACAAATCTCATTAAACTATATATGTTACCTAATGCACTTTTTTTTACATTTACAAATGTTGTGAAAAAATAGTTGAATTAGTAATTTTGAGCACTTCACACACTATTCAGGTTAACACATTATTCAATGTTTCATAACTGTAAAGGTCATACATTTTCTTTGTTTGTTGTGGTGTGTATAACAAATAATTTATTAATTATTTGTTCATGTTTTAGCAGTACACTAAAAGATGCTGGGTTAAATACAACCCAGCGCTGGGTAAAATATGGACAAACCTTGCGATTGGGTTGTTTTGACCCAGCAGTTGGATTAATGCCCAGAAGGTTGGGTTAAACATTTAACCCAACTGTTGGTTGGAAACAACCCAATCGCTGGGTTTGCCCATATTTTACACAGCGCTAGGTTGTATTTAACCCAGCATTTTTTAGAGTGTACCCAAATCTAAAGTTGAAACTATTCATCATTTTTAAATATTTATAAACGTTTACTATTAATCATTTATTACTTTTATGGACATTGGACTTTTAGCTAGTGTAACAATGTCTGTGTCAAGGGTGGTTAGTTAAGTTTAGCCAAATGTTTGCGACAGACATAACAACTACAAATAATTGTAATTTGGATGCATAACATGCTTGTATTGCCTATTTCCTTAAATAGAGGACATTCCTTGTATCATACATCAACAGGAAAGAACAAATACATGTTTAAGAAAAAACTTGTTCATTTATCAAATCAATGTAATATAAGCAGTTTGAACCATGTCCCCTTTTATAGTAATCAAATTGACTCCATACATTGTTGACCACTTAACCAACCCTTAATACCACCAAACCTGTATCTAACCTTAACCCTATCACACCTCAGTAGTAGCAGCAAAAGTGTTTTGGAGTAGAACATGAACACAATGAGTACATTGTACATAACAATCATTATTATTTGTACATAAGTAAAGACACCTAATATAAAGTGGGATCAGTCATTCTTTTTCAATGCTCTTTTGAACACCCAGATCGCTCATAGCTACCAAACACCTTTTTACATTTTGTAAATCTAAAAAAGTGCATTAGGTAATATATGAACTGAAGTTTAATGTCATTTGTAAGCATTTTAATTTACATTACATCTTGATTATTTAACAGATCATTATTTAATGTTTAATAAATTAATTAGTAAATATTAACAAGTACATTATCTCATATTTCTAGCTATGTAAATGTACTGTATATTAAGTAATGATTAGTTAAGCATCATGTAATGTTTGTTAATGATTTATTAAAGAAAGTTATTATAAAGTGTTACCAAAACCAAAAGTTCATAAACCCATTTCCTCCAGTATGTGTGCGTGAGTAAAATCTGCAGCCTGTCTCTGTAGTGTAAGTGTGAATGTTTTATTGCGTGTGTAAGTATGAAACTTCTTGTGTTTCTCATTAATAACTGTGTGGGTTGTGCTAACGCTTGCTGATTGGAATAGAGAGTCTGTTATTTACAGTAAGCTGCCAAACTAACGTAATAAGAGTAGTAGATTTACTGAGACACACAGAGACTTATTTACATGTACAGTACACATGTTCCGTATTTCATTAAACATATTAAAGTCCTAATCAGATTCCTAAATAATTTTGCTGTAAAAGATAGCAATAAACCAACCACCCTCCTAAGTTCTGGCCCTTAGCTTTAACCACAACACACACACACACACACCCCACACACACACACACACACACACACAACACACCACAACACACAAGGTTGGTTCATTATCTTGTGGGAATCCCCATAGGCGTATGTTTTTATATGCGCTAATAGGTATGTTCGAGCGCCCTACACCATCCCTACACCTAAACCTACCCATCACAGAAAACTTTGTGCATTTTTACAATCTCAAACAAACTCATTCTGTATGATTTATAAGCTTCTGTACCCATGGGGACCTCAATATAGTTGGTGTGTATAAAGTCCTTATGAGTTGGTGTGTATTAAGTCCACACCAGTATAGAAAAACATGTACACACACACACACACATCACTACAGTATAATTTCTTCTGCTCATCACAGATTTGTACACTGATGAAACTGTCATTGTAGTTTATCACAAAGATCCGCTCTCTGTGATCACATATCTAATGTTCTCCATTCTTTGAATCTGTAAGAGTTACAGGGCAGGCTGTGTTATTTAGTTGCTAATGCATTAGAGAAAGGACTCACAGAGAAGAGGATGAAATGTCTGTCAGTGTGGATGACCTAACAGACCGCTGTATAAAGTAGTGACCATCGCCTGTCAAATCCCCAGCAAAATCAATGTAAGCACTTTCATTCTGCAGATTTTAGCTCTCCAGACACTTCTTCTGTGTTTGAATTGCTAATGTGCTCTCACTCTTTTGAGCCAAGTCTCCCTCAGTATTACCTATTCCGTTGGAAGGGCTGCCAAGCTACATGCAAGCTAGCTTCCATCAAGACACGTGGGCTAGTTCTTTAATAGTCTGAAAAACATGCACGATACACAAGATACTCCAAAACTCCCAGAGAAAATATGAGGACTGTGATGGCTTCAACAAAAAAAAAACAATTTTAAATTGCAGAAAGATAACATCACTATTGCACTATTATAGTAAACACACTTTAAATCTGCCATATCAGAATGTGTCACCTCACTACGGTTAAAATACACCCATAAATGCAATTATTGTAGAGATATTTAGTACAAAGTACACATAATGTGACAGAGTGCATTTCAACCTCAATAAAATGATGGTGTTTAAATTCATCCGCCTGTCTTATAAAGCTATAAATATTCCAACAGGTGAGCACTGAAGTCAGAATAGCGGTGCTAACAATTCATCAAAGTGAAATTCACAGTACAACAGCTGTTTATAACAAAGGATAAAATAAGTGCACAACCTTTTGTCTTTGATTGTCTACTTGAGTTTTTTTATATATATAGTAGATACACACTGTTCAAAAATTTGGGGTTGTAAGATTTTTAAATGTTTTTGAAAGAAGTCTCATCTGCTCACTAAGGCTGCATTTATTTGATCAAACATAGTAAAAACAATAATATTATGAAATATTATAACAATTTAAAACAAGCATTTTCTAAAAAGTTTGTCAGAGAAATCATTTGTGCACAACCTATCGAATGTAATGAAGAACAAATAACTGCATCAGACACAAACAGTATACATTTTTACCAAAATGTAATGTTTTTTGAAGCATGAGAAGAACAAACTTAAGCAAAGACAAACAAACACGCAGCAGCAAACTCCGACCCATGTTTCTCTATCATTACTGCTTGTCCTGTCTTCAAATCACTTCCACGGTCTGCTTGTCATCCATCGAAACAATGCTCACTAATGACACACCAGGCCGCTGACATGTCTTATCAGCTTTACCGACATATGTTACAGGCCTCTGCGTGTAATTAGGGACGTTTTTCTCTCTCCTTCATCAGACAGAGCGAGAGGCATGGCTGTCAACAAAACTGGGGAGCAAGAAAAGACACAGACCCTCTTCGCTGCTAAACTAGCATGAAACTGCCTTCCGTCACGGATTAGCCAGCCAACACTTTTCATTACCTGCCATTCAAAGAACGGTATTTATGGTGGCAGGGGGTGCATGTGTCATGGGGGTTTCAGAAATCAACTACACCTGTTTTACAGCCAGAATTAGGACAGTGACAAAATACATCAATAAGGATACATAACAGAGAGCTCTTATCAGAACTATTTTGTCAGGTTGATACAAAAAAAAAAGACTATTATCTAGTGTTTGATGTGATTTACATGTCTAGCATGTGCTAACACAGGACAGATTACTCCAAAAAACAGAAGGGAGTTTAAACCCCCCAAAATACATTTCATTCAGTAAGACAAAGATTCTGAACAATACTAACCTGTTTGTAATAATTCCATTATGTTGTGTTTTGTCAAGTAATTTGCATTTTATAGGTCAATGACATGAAAATGTTTTGTCCAGATTTAACAATTTATCAACAACAAAAACGTTCATATATACAATGACTACATCTCTTCTATGAGGAGCATATTTGTAACTACTGAATTAAATAAAATTTTGATTTTTTTCCCTTTTTTTTTTTTTAATAGTCCTGATATCATAATGAAAAGATCCTTGAAAAGACAACCTTACTAACTTTTTGGCAGATTTGTACTCTTAGGAAACAAATATAAACACATAAAACTGGACATGATATACCCAGGCAGACCTTCTTGACTACTGAAATTAAATTGTGTACTGAATGGCTGTAGCTGGTCACTATATGCTCTTGTAGCAGAAGGAAAGTGAAGAATGAGTCTGTCAAGAACACAAATGTTTGTGTTCACACTATGAGTAACACACCACACACATACATATTGATATATTACATTAAATAGAAATGTAGTTTATTAAAGGGCAATCCATAACCGTAGTCGGAGTAACAGGCAAAGGTCATAACACTATGAGACAATCCAAAAGCAACAACAAAGCAGAAAACACAGGAGAGCAGAGGAAACCAGACTGAAGTTCAAAAACCCAATATACAGAACCAGGATACCAGGGCTAAGTGATGACATGTGACAAATGCAAGACTTTGCAAAGAGTGACTGAAAACACCAGGCTTATATAGGCAGAGGTAATGAGCAACAGGTGAAAACAATCAGGCATGATGACTGATGAGTCTGGGCAATGGGTTATGGGAAATGCAGTCCAGGATAGAGTGGACTAACAAAGGCACTCCAGCTGGTGATCGTGACAGTTTGTGTCACCCACTCACACAGCATCGGCACATAATGAAGCCTCTATCTTTCTTATTCTTCTGCTAGATCTATCATATATTGCCCTACATACAGTACATCCATATATTTATAAGATGATGTTTTTTTCTTGGAAATACATCTGAAAAAACGCGGTCGTCTTATATTCAGGGTCTAGACTTTGACATGTCAATAATACACCCACAACAATAGGTGGCGCCAAATACGCGTAAAACGAGTGTGCCATGAAATACATAATGTAATGCGTGTTGTAAAGATCACGAGTAAAGAAAAACAGCTGCATGAGTCGTGACTGTCACGCTAGCCTGATGGAACCAAACTCTCTTTGTGATTTTAAAACATAAGACAGTACCCAGATTTGAAGACTACAGTAAGATTTAACTTCTACTGTTAATGAGATGTTGGTAGGCTACTATTAGATGGATAGCCTAATGTCCTAATTCAGATGGGGCTACCGTTTTTTTTTTAATGGTATATCAAAAAAGTGTATATTTTTTAAATGATACATTTTACCAGTTTTTACCATACTTTCAAAACAAAAATTAAAATAGGAAAAATATGCAATATGAAAATAATTGAAGACAAAATGTGTTTTACTTAGAAAAAAACAAGATTTGGTTTTTAAAAAGCCTTTTTCCAAAAGGTACATCTGGAAAAAGGGGTGTCGTCTTATAATCAGGGTCGTCTTATATTCGGGCCAATACGGTAATTCTGTTCTTTCTGTTTGTCCTTTTCTTCTCTGTTGATTTTCACTTGTCTCTCACTCTGATTACCAATATTTAGATCATTTCGATCTAAAGTTCATCAACAGACGCAATGTGTGATGTGCGCAATGTAGAAACAGTCTTCCCAGACCAAGAGGAGAGGGCAGGAAACATTTGGGCATGAGAGGGAAATGGAGTGATATTCACAGCAGTTGTCTTTCATATCCCACAGCAGCAGCTGCATGGGTTTCTTAATGATCTTTTCATGCTCTCGGACACTGAGTGTCTCTTTGTAGGCTGCTAGCTGGAGCCTGGATATAATATCACTTCTCTGTCTACTGTATACTCTGCACCAGGCACACTACTAGCAGGTGGCGCTCAGTAAAGCTCCGTTTTTAAAAAATATTTTGTAGTTTTAGTTAACAGTAACAGTCTCAGCTAGTTTTCTAATTTTCACTTGACTCTCACTATTGGCTTATTATTAAACTACCTAATTATTTTCCATCAAGGAGAAATACAATGCTGTGTTTCTTAGTGCTCTGAAGAGCAGAGAGCTATCATTACACACAAACACACATACACACAGTTGGCTCATCTGCCAGGTGACGCTTGGTCTCCTCAGCAATCATACCTCACCGTGGCTTGCCCAATCTGTCCCACCACAAGCAGAGCGGCAGCAAGCCACATACCACTAGCTTATTAACAAACTCAGCTAGCAGTAAGTCGCCACAGCTCTCAACCAAATGCTAACATCCAGCACTTCCAGCCAATTTATATTAACATACTGTGTACAAACAATTAAGATTAAATCTGCATGCATGGCACAATAATAAAATGTATAGTGATTCATCACTGCAGTGTAATTTGCTTTATTATCTTTTTTGTTTTTCATTGGTTGTGACCGTTTATCTGTATCTGTAGGTGTGGCCATCTCAATGGATTTTGAGCTAAATGTGGTGACTCGGCAGGCATTAAAGAATGCCAAGATATGCAAAAGGGAGGCCTTGGCAGTAGCACTGACACCCATTGTTAAATAGACAGAGGAGTGGTCTGTGCTTTTTTTTGCCAATCAGAAAACAGGCTAATCGGAAACATCATTTTGCATGATGGCTGTTTTTTTTAGTTCAAGACAGGAAAATGCTGAAATATATCAGTTTACCCTGATATATCAGTAACATTCTTGACAAATGAACTAATACAATGTTCAAGTTGATTTGGAGCTCTAAAGGTTACAGAATTATATACAGTGTATAAAGAAAATGCAAAGGAATTGTACATCATCATGCTATTCATGTTGGCATGTATTGGAAGATCCCCTTATTGCTTGATACTTTAGCCTAGATCCAACAGATTGTTTATGTTCCTCTATTCCCTTCGAAATCACAGATTAACACTGAAACTAAACTACTCCTACATTCACAGAGGCTAAATGTAACATGTTGCTAAGACATAACATGAAACATCAGACCACTAGGGACTCTCATACACTTCCCAGACACCTGTGCTTGTGTATTGTAGAACGCTGAGTTAAATATAGCAGCAGTCAAAAAGAGCAAACCATAAAACCTCCAGCTGTGTTCAGATGAGGTGAAATTGAGGAGTTTATTTATTAGAAGAATGTTCAAATACAATAAACAGTTGAAAATATATTATTTTAAGAGTTATTTTAAATTGTAATAATGTTCAATATTACTGTAATACTGTATATTGATCAAATAAATGCAGCCCTTGGTGAGTATAAGGAACTTTGATCAAAAACATTTACAAAAAATCTCACCAACACTAAACTTTTGAATGGTAGTGTAACTGGTTCATTCACACAAGAAAAAAATAAATGTCTACAGTAGGTGTTTAATATATTTCCATTTCCAAGAATCTCTCCACACTACATGCCTGTGGGCACTATTTGCATTTCATGACAATACAATAAACAAGCAAAGCATCAACCCAGAAACAAGCAGTGTGCTACTGTAACGTTTAGAGTATTTCTTCAAATGCTGCTGGGGGGCTTGCTGAAGCTGCAGAAATGCCCTCACTAAGCAAAGTTTGGATCTATTATCTAAAACCAAACAACAACAACAACACATCCTAGGATATGGACAGGAGAACATACATATAGAGCTTTCCTCTTTCCTGACGCTACGACTGGGATTTTTTTTTTTCTCATTCTGCTGGGTGTTTTTTTTTTTCTTCTGACAGCTCCTGGCAGGAATCCCCAAACCTCAGCGCCTAACCACATTTTAACATTCTCAGTCACTCTCATGTCTCTTTTTCTTTTACCCATGAATTTTTATGCATATTTCAAGCCAACTCATTGTGTGAGCCAAAATAGCTTTATTCTGCAAGAGTAAAACTGACACATAATAGTATATATATTATAATAATTGCTGTTACATACATAAACACATGCACACACACACACACTGCCTGTCCTTACAGGGCAATATATTAATTCTGTTTGGAATATCAGTGGGCGATTACCAGAGGTGGACAAAGTACTCAACTCTATTACTTGAGTGCCATTAACAGCTACGCTGTCAAGGGGTGTTGGGGGGAGTTCAAATTTACTCCATTACCTTAAAAATTTGTAAAGAAAGATTTTACTTAAGTAAAAGTACAGAGAACTTGCTTTTAGAAGTACTTAAGTACCAAAAGTAAATTTCCTTTTTTATGTCAATGCACAGTTTTATTGTTGTACGTAATTCTTGCAATACTTCTGAAGCAACTTAGTATACATTACACCTGCTGAATACACTGACTAGCTTGTAGTATCTTTGGAATAAAGAGCTTTTAGAATGTTAAAAGCTTTTACCATCCACAAAAGCAGGATGGTAGTGATCTCACACAGCTCTGACAGTTTGTGTGCACACATCTATGTGTAGCCATTCATCCACATTTGAACAGTGGACAGTGAAATCCTGTAAATACAGAGTGATAAGGAAAAAAAAAAATCCAACCTGCTTTAAAACCCAGCAACACAACTGTAGCTGTACAACTTTACAACAGCAACACTGCTTTAACAAAAAAGCAAAACAGCAAGACCTATTTGACATAAAAAAAAAATTGTTTTAAGTGCTGTCTAATCGCTCTTGTGGTACTTTGATGTCATACACAGAACAGTCTATGCAGTGCTGCTTCAAGTTTATTAGGAGATGCACAACAGTTCTTCTGTGGCTTTATAGGTAATATTTTCACGTACACAATTTAGCAAAATCAGACAATATTGTGTCTAATATATACCAGAATATGAACTTCTTATTATTGAATTGTTGAAAATAAATATCACGTTTGCAACTGAGCAGTGTTCAAAAAATGCTGGGAAATCACTTCATGTAGCCCCAAGAGTGATTACTGATAAACTGTTTGAAAAAAAAAGAGAGTCACGTTTTAGAGAAGAAAAAAATCACCCACTGACTTTCAAAGCTGCTACATAACGACTTTCTACTTCGAGGACCTTGATAGAAATGTAGTGGAGTGAAAAGTACAATATTTGTCTTTCAAATGTAGTGAAGTTAAAGTCATAAGTTCGCAGAAAAAATAATACTCAAGTAAAATACAGATACTCAAAAAAGTGTACTTAAGTACAATACTCAAGTAAATGTACTTAGTTACTCTCCACCTCTGGCGATTACTGAAAATCAAAGTGTTCAGTCAGAGTGGGCAGCCTGACACTCTCATGGGGCAATGTGGCTCTGACTGAAGGTATGTTTACTATACTTACATTATTACAATGACCACCTTAGAAAAAAACATGGTGTTCCGAATAATTTCTTAGAACTTTCTCTTGTTTTCTCTGAAAATAACAATAGTCAGGAAAACCAATGAAAGCACAGGTAAATAGCACACAAACCACATATCTGTGGTGCATGCTTGCTTTAAATGCCAAAAAACTGCCACACTTAAATGACATCTCATGATTCACTGAGTGAGGAAAACCTGGTTTGTAACTACCATAATTTTGCTTTGAGAATGGTGTAAACATTTCACCACATTTAATTATGGCAGAAAACAGATGACTGTGGTCAAAAGCTGCTTGTCCGGAATCAGGTACGAGATGAGTGCGCTTTTAATCCCTCCTTCAGCCTGCTTCAGTTCATCACTTCACATGGAATAATTAGCAATGCAATTTTAAACAAGATAGCAATTTTGACAACTGCTCATTAAACCACATGAACAAAAAACACTCTCACAAAGAGGGAATCATAAGAGGCTAGTGTCCATTGTCAAGGGACCATGCTAACAGGAAAAAAAAGAGTTAATTACAGGATCAGTCCACCTGGAGCAATCTGAGGTTAAGAACACAAAATGATTTACACAAATAGAACATTTTCCTAGATTAGCATCCTTTTTTTTTTGTTCCTGGAATAACATTCCCATCAGCCAATCATTTTAAGGCTAGAGTTAGGGCTATGTTTAGATGCTTCCAGGAACAACAAAGGTTGTTGATCCACAAACATATTCTACTTGTGTGCATTAAAACCTTCTTAAAGGTATAGTACTTTTTAGTTCAAAAAGAAAACTGTCATAATACATTGATGCTTTATAATATTTTATATTATTGTATAAATTTTATAAATTGAAATAATTATAAAAATATTTATAATACTTCTTTTATTTCCCCAAGATACAAAAAGAAAAAGTAATAAAACATGGATACTTTAATACCTCTATGACTATAAAGTTAATTGTTGTACTGTAATTCTGTGCAAAACGTGAACTCTATAACACAGCTGTAATGATAATGAAACAGGAGGAGCGATATCAATGGAATCATAAAAAAACTTTGACAGCCAATCAGAACTTTAAAGAGCTTATTTAAAGTGGAAGACAATAAAACTGCAACATGTACTTTCGATAAACGTCACGTTATTGTGCCCCTCGTGTGGATGCTATATAGTTATCATATCTTTTTTTTTTTAAACATAGTTGTATTTGTTTTGTTTTGTTCAGGTTTTTCTTTATAATTATCATTCTTAGTGTGAACTGCCCTTAAATGATTAAATGACAAACAAATGAAAACACTCCAGTGCCAGGGATGAAACCTACAACCTTTTACACAACCACCTTTAATCATTACACTAACCAGCATCTGTTTAGAAATGCTACGTAGACATGATGGGAAATGAATGTTATTGAATAACATCAGCTAAGATGGCCCTCTGTAGAGTTCATCTCCTCAGTGAGAGAAGCGCATTAATGCATAAGTACCTAAGAGAGCAGCCAAAAAAACCTCATTCAGCTCTTCCCCTCCCTTCATTAAACAGACAGGTGCTCGGGGAGACCGG
The DNA here is from genome assembly GCA_018155175.1 of Sinocyclocheilus anophthalmus. NCBI lineage: Eukaryota > Metazoa > Chordata > Actinopteri > Cypriniformes > Cyprinidae > Sinocyclocheilus > Sinocyclocheilus anophthalmus. The sequence continues at coordinate 67,858 of JADLZN010000024.1, forward strand.
CAAGGGTGCGTGCCCCTCGGCCGTCTCGTACGAGTGCTTCACAGGTCCGTACCAGCAGGGAGCTACCCTGCAACCCAAATCACGAGCTAAGAACTTTACATGCCCAGTGACTGTGACAAAGACACATCTTTTAATACCCTCAGTATGTCAGCTGACATCACAGCTTGGCATGCCCAGCATGTCAGAATGCCCTTCTCTCCCAGAAAGCATTAAAGAGGAGTGGGTCAAATGTGCTGCTGCTCACCAACCCTGCAGGGAAGATAGTCACTGCGGTTTCCGGTAACCATTTACTACATGCTAACAGGTCTCACTCTAGTTTAAGAGTCACAAGCTTAAAAGTGCATGTGATGCCAGGTCAGGGGCGCCAGTCGCCGATGACATGCACTTCAAGTATCTTGTGACTATTTTGTGATTATACTAACATACTCTATACTAAAAACAACACTATATTTTAGTATTTTCCAATAGATTGGAAAATTTCTCAAGCATTTTATATTGGCCTGCAAATGATTTTTACAATCTAGTCTTTTTCCTATATATATATTATAATATATATATATATCATATTGATTTACTTATTGGTTCGGGTGCATTCATCTATTCTTTTCTTTTAACGGAATTCTTTGCAAAAGCAGAAATGCAATCCAAAAATTGTCTTTAATATTAGCCACAATGCGGTAATGTACATCCAAGTGAAATGGATTATTCATCAGTTGCTGATTGAATGGAGGCGTATCGGCTGAATGTGTGCTTGCAGTCAATTGTAAGAAAGTGGTGAGGTTTAAGCAGACTATACAACAGGAAAAATGCATCTTACATGACCAGACAGCAATGATATTTTTAATGGCAAAATAAACATTTAGGAATGACTCGTTCAGAACAAGACAAACAACATGCGTGTAGAAAATAGGGTGAATTAATATGAATTCATTAATATTTACAAAACAACTATACAAAGCTCATAATATGTAGGTTAAAAGGTTAAAATGGTTAAAAATGCATTTCAAAAACGTTTTGTAGGAAGTACTGGTGACACCACATTTATTCATTTAGCAACTATTTACAAACATAAAATATTGAAGTCTAGTTAACTTTAGCTAGTTTATGAATATATTATTGTTCATCAATTGTTCATCATTAAATCTTTATTTAATATGAAATAAAGTATAAAGTATTGTTCACTGCTTCATTTCATGATACCTTGTGCAACAGCTAATATTAACAACCGAACCTTTCTGCTAAAAAAGTTACCTAAGTATTTCACCGTTGCACATTCACTATAAGACAACATGTGTGCGGCCCTGCAGTAGCACTGTATCATAGCAGGGGGATTGCCAGTTCTGGTAGTCTGTGTTCCTTTCCTCACAGCTGTAACGGTGTAATTAAGACCTCTCTGGAAGTGACAGCATGAACTGGAGACATAAAACTCTCTCTTGCTCCCCCACTCTGAGCTCAGCTGTTTCCTCCCTTTGCTGTCACAAGCTGCTCTGTGTATGTGTGAGCATGAGAGAGAGAGTAAAGGAGGGTGGAGTGCAGGGAGGGCTGACAGGTGTATTTATAGCATGCCAACGCGTTAAATTGATAGATGTCACCTTGCTGCTGTAGTCCTGAGGGTTCTGCACCAACCCTCCAGTGCACTAACAAGCTGCAAAGTGCTTTCAGGGAACCAAGCTAGAGAAAGGGAAAAAAAAGAGAGCTGGTAAGATAGATAAAGAGACAGAGGGAAAAAAACAAGCGTTGCCGGCAGTTAAATGAACAAACAGAGAGGAGAAAACATTCTCAATTTCACCTGCCTGACAGCTTGTGCTTCTCACTAATTAAAACAAAACCGCCCAAAAACTCCCAGAGCTCCTCTGTTTCCAGGAATAGCGTCACTGTAACGATCAGGCAATTAGCAGCGAGCCACTGAATGATGTGTCCTGTCTGGACCATTGGACTGTGGGGCTTGGCTACTGTCTGTGTCTGTCAGTATGTTCAGAAACAAATGTTTTTAACATTTTGCTGTTCCTGATATAATAAAAAAGGCTGTGCACCACAAAATAATAGCAAGAAAACATATTTTCCCTCTAGAGATGTCCTTGCGGGCTACACACAATATATACAAAATAAGCAGTGCAGCCCGATTCACAAACAAATGTCCCCTTTGAACTAGTTCAAAAACATCAGCCTGGCATAGCATAGAAGTCCAACTAATGAACACATGACTTTCAGTAAAACATACATAACATACTATATATAGTTATACAATGTAGCACAATAATAATAATAAATGTTTTTGAGCATTAAATCAGCATATTAGAATGATTTCTGAAGAATCATGTGACACTGGAGGCCGGAGTAATGATGCTGAAAATTCAGCTTGGTCATCACGGGAATAAAATACATTTTAAAAATAAATTACAATAGAAAATTATTATTTCAATATGTAATAATATTTCAGAATATTGTTGTTTTTACTGTATATCTAATCAAATTATGCGCCTCAGTGACATAAGAGACTTCTTTCAAAAACATTTATAATGTAAAAATTTTATTTAAAATTAAATTTAAATAAACAAAACCGAAATAACTGAAATATACCCAAATGATTTTAATTAAAACTGAATTGAATCAAGTGCTTGTGAATTGACACTGAATTGAAATGAGAAATGTGAATTTATCTCAAAATAGCCAAAAATGAACATTCCTAAAATTCACCATGATACCTCCATCTTGTCTACAACATTACATGACATTTTAAATGACAATTTAATTATTTTATTCCAACTGAAATTAAACCTTTAAAGTGCATGGGTGTTTTGTAGCTGAGAGAGAATTTAGGAGTGGAGGTAATGAGTATCTCTTGGGTTACATCTCTCCACAGCATTACACAACACATTATCCCATAAATACAGTTTCAGATAAAGAGCGTATGTGTGTGTGTTGAGCCACTGGTGTTGGAGCTGCTGAAATATAAGGCTGTCAGAATGATTGTGTTGACATTGCTTTTAGTCAGCATGTCACCTGACCCCAGTCTCCTGAGACCGGCTCGGTCCAGTCAGGATATTGGGTGTCAGCGCCAACCAGCTCTCTCAAAATACACTTAAATTGGAGAGTTGGGAAGGCCCAGCAGTATATGTCGAGACCCTGAACTGTCATTTCCACACTTCTAATGCTCACTTGGCTCAGCTATATCTATAGCAGCCAGGAATACTCAGCCTAAATGAAACCCAGTAAGATCAGTGCGTATTTAATGTCGCTGGTTAGCTATTATGGCTCATTTCCACTGGGGGGGGGGGGGGGGGGGGGGGGGGGGGGGGGGGGGGGGGGGAGGCGGTACGTTACTTTCAGTACAGTTCAGTACAGTACGATTCGGTATGGGTAACCCTGATCCAGCTTGCGTTTCCACTGCCAATAGTACCCTTCTTGATAGGCGTGTTGTATGCCGAAAAGTAGCGATCGACGATAAAGCGCGACAATAAGCACAACTCTGCCTCATTTTGTTAAATGTCAGTTTTAATGAACAATAATAGCCATTATAAAAGCATAAGTACAAAGTATAATAAAGACAAAAGCAAACAATTCAGTCAAACTTATGCTACAAAGTCAGCGCTGTACTGCGGTAAAGTTCAAATAAATATATAAAGTTAAACATAACTTTGTGCTCAGCCAAAACGATATGACCAGGAATAAATAATAGATTCATGAGACCACGAATGCCTGTTATATATACCCAAAATAAATTATATCTCGGTAATCATTAACAGATACTATAGCTAGCCGAGCTAAGGCTGCTCTATGCGGATACATGAGCATTGAGCGCCCGGTGATCGCCTGGAGCTCCGAAATCGGCATGGCAAATTTTCAAATAGGCGATATCTTTATAAATAAACCACAGATTTGAGTTTTAAACAATTACATTCTCGCCTGAAAAACTCTTAAAACTACATTTCATGACACAATAACAGTAATATTTAGAGAATTACGCAGGTTTTTGGGCAATGACGTTTCACAAGTCCACAAGAACAGATAAGAACGCATATTGAGAAACGGCTATTGTCTGTGTGAAAATATAAAATTATAAAATACACGGTTATATTTTTTTTGTGTTTGAGCACTCTGATGTAAATAAGTCCAACACTCATGGACAGCAAAGCAGAATGAGTGAAGGACGCTTTAACCCCTTGTATCACGCAAAAGTTACAATTCTAGTCAACCAATCAATGTTCTGTCTAGCTCCACCCTTTTGGTACCCTTTGCTGTGCTAGGTACCCCAATGGAAGGGTACAAAAAAAGTGGTATGGTACGAGCCATTAGCTTCAATAACACTCATAATGTCACATTACAGTTGCTTCTGCAGTTGTTGGCGTATCTTTGCATACTAAACCTATGCTATTAAAGGCAATCTGTATGTGTCAGAGTGTGTGTTTGTGTGTGAGTATGTCCCTAGATGGCATAGCACCACTGTGCTTATTATCCACTGGGCAGGAGAAGGAGAGCAGGGGGAGAGGCAGACAGAGAGGATACACTATCTCTGTGCAGACATTTGTCACCGGCCTCGGCTGCTTCTGGTACTCTGCTGTCAGAGACTGAGGGAAAGAGCGATAGAAACAGAGATAAGCAGACAGAGAGAGGAAGAAACAGTTGAGTGCAGTGAGATATGAGGATATACCACAGGAATACAAATATCACCACCAACCTCTGATCCATCTGTTAGTCCATCTGTCTGTTTGTCCATACACTAACGTCCTCATTCTCTACCCTATCCTTTTTTCGGCCTGTCCTCCACCGACCTTTCCTCTGCTCCATGCTACCCAGAATGCCATGCTATTCCTGCAGGCTTCACCAGCTCACACAGACATCACACTGCCGTCCAATGTGTGTGCCATGCCAAAAGAATGGGCCACATTAACTGCTGCACTCACATCCAAGTAACAGTTATAGAAGGGCAAGTGCCACTCACTGAATATGTGCTGAATGAGTTTTCTCTTTAAGAAGGCTATACAGAAAGACTACTTATCTGAGAATTGCTCATCTGAGATCTGTAGTTGGACTTTGAAGAATTGCTAAAGAGATTGTATATTCAATGATAGGTCACTAAAACGGTTTCGAAACGACATGAACACACACAATAGTGAAACAAACACTGAAATGTACCTGTGCTGCCAGCACTTGTAACACTGCGCAGCCTATCAAATCAGAACGGAAATAACTGTAGTATAATCAGAATCAGAATCAGAATCAGAATGAGCTTTATTGCCAGGTATGTTTACACATACGAGGAATTTGTTTTCGTGACAGAAGCTTCCACAGTGTAACAGAATGACAGTGACAGAACAAAAAACACAGATAATAAAAATAAAAATAGAACAAGTAGATAAGGAATAGAAACATATAATTGACAATTGTGTGTGCAGGTATATTACAAGGTATATATATATATATATTTTTTTTTGTACAGGTACTGTATATTATGTGCAAATTTGAGGTGTAGGCTGAGTATGAGTGTTAGATAAATAAGTGTATGAGTGAATAAATAGTGTGTGTTCCATGGTTATTGTTAAGTGTTCATGAGATGGATGGCCTGAGGAAAGAAACTGTTCCTGTGTCTGGTTTTTCTGGTGCTCAGTGCTCTGTAGCGTCGTCCAGATGGCAACAGTTCAAAGAGGGAGTGTGCTGGATGTGAGGGGTCCAGAGTGATTCTGCCAGCCCTTTTGCTCACTCTGGATAAGTACAGTTCTTGGAGAGAAGGGAGGGTTGTACCAATGATTCGCTCAGCAGTCCGGACTACCCTCTGTAGTCTTCTGAGGTCAGATTTGGTAGCTGAGCTGAACCAGTTATAGAAGTGCAGAGGATGATAGCAGAGTAGAACTGTTTTAGCATCTCCTGTGGCAGGTTGAACTTCATCAGCTAGTTGAAGGAATTACAACCTCTGCTGGGCCTTTTTCACGATGGAGTCAATGTGAGTGTCTCACTTTAGGTCCTGAGAGATTGTGGTGTCCCAGGAACCTGAATGACTCCACTGCAGTCACAGTGCTGTCCATGATGGTGAGTGGGGGGAGTGCAGGGGGGTTTCTCCTGAAGTCCACGGTCATCTCCACAGTTTTGAGCGTGTTGAGCTCCAGGTTGTTGAGACTGCACCAGACAGCCAGCTGCTCGACCTCCTGTCTGTAAGCAGACTCGTCTGTTGATCCACTGACAGACGGAGGTGGGCACGGAGAGCTGATTTAGTTTGGGCAGGAGGAGGTTTGGGATAATAGTGATAAAGGCCGAGTTGAAGTCCACAAACAGGATCCTCACAATACTGTAAGTCCCTGGTCTGTCTAGATTTTGCAGAACATAATGCAGTCCCATGTTTTCTGCATCGTCCACAAACCTGTTTGCTCTGTAGGCAAACTGAAGAGGATCCATCAAGGGTCCAGTGATGTCCTTCAGGTGGGCCAGCACTAGTTTTTCAAAATACTTCATGACCACAGATGTTAGAGCCACAGGTCTGTAGTCATTATGTCCAGTAATTTTGGGTTTTTTTTTTTTTTATTTGTGTTTCTTTGGGACGGGGATGATGGTGGAGCGTTTGAAGCATGAAGGGGTTTCGCACAGCTCCAGTGATCTGTTGAATATCAGTGTGAAGATGGGGGCCAGCTGGTCATCACAGGATTTCAGACAGGCTGGTGTAACACAGTCTGGGCCTGGTGCTTTTTTCCTTTCTGCTTCCGGAAGACCTGGCTCACCTCATCTTCGCTGATCTGAATTGCAGGTGTGGTGGAGAGGGGGGTTGCTGGAGGTGTGAATGGTTGTGTGGAGAGGTGTTCAGGGCGGGTGTGGGGTCTTTTCAAACCTGCAGTAGAACTCGTTTAGATCATCTGCCAGTTGTTTATTCTCCACGTGCTGGGGGATGGTGTCTTGTAGGGGTGAATTTCTTTTAGACTTTTCTATCGCATCCCACACCCCTCTGCGTTCTGATTTTCTCCGATAGAATCCTCTTTGCCACTTCCTGATCTCCTTTCCGTGTTTATTTAGCCTTTTATAACAAGACATTATCCTCCCCCTTCCGTATCGCAATCTTCTTGGGGCCTGACTGAGCTCGTCTGAGTTTTGGCAGTGAACCATCCGGCTTTGTCATTCTGTTGTAGAGTTAAAGATTCCTGGTATTAATCTGCACATATCTTTCACGCCGAAACTGATATAAGAGTACGTCTCGTGAGCTCGTCCAGATCGGATGGCAGCAATTCAACACAGCTCCATCACAGTTGTGAGGTCAAAACAGCTTGTAATCCTGCTCTGCTATCATTAGTCCATCTTTTCTATAACACAGTCCTAATACAAGTTTAGCTGATTTCCAGATTTCTGCCTGTAGTCGTAGAAGATGAACCAAGCAGTGATCGAGAGCCCAAAGCTGCTCGTTGTAACATAGTGATATGTATCCTTTATTGTGGAGTAACAATGGTTCAGTATATTACTGTCTCTGGTGGGACGTGATGTGCTGTCTGTATTTTGGCAGTTCACGAGAGAGATTTGCTTTATTAAAGTCCCCGAGAATGATTATAACAGAGTCTGTGTGTTGTTGTTCTGTCTCTGTGATTTGATCAGCGAGTTTGTGTGAAGCGGAGCTCACGTGCGCTTGCGGATGGATGTAGACACTGACGAGAATGAACGCGCAAAACTCCCGCGGCGAATAGAACGGCTTACAGTTAATGAAGAGCACTTCTAGATATGAACAGCACATCTTCTTTAACACATTTACATCTGTACACCACCTCTCATTGAGGTAAAAGCATGTCCCGCCGCCGCGTGATTTCGCGTTGATTCTGCGTCGCGATCTGCTCTGAACAGCTGAAGGCCCGGGAGACTCAACGCGCTGTCCGGGATGGCGTCTTTCAGCCAGGTTTCCGTGAACACAGAGCAGCAGAGTTTGAAAAATCTTTATTTGTCCGGGAGAGCAGAATGAGTTAGTCTGTTTTGTTGGGTAAAGAGCGGAGATTCGCCAGATGGATGCTAGACAACGGCGTCCTGAATCCGCGCTGTCTGAGCTTCACGAGTGCGCCGGCTCGCTTCCCCCATCTGCCCGTCCTGAAGCGCTTGATCAGCGCAGCAGCTCCCCCACAACAATGTCCTCACATCCGAATAGTTGAAAACCGGGACATATCTGTGGTGTGTACTTCCGAATGTCCCGCAATTCGTCTCTGGTGAAACTGATTGCATGGATATAACTAAAGACAGGACAAACTAAAAAAAACATAAAAACAACTGCGGAGCAACTGCCACGGAGGCAGCCATCATCGTCGGCGCCATCTATGAACTCGCCGCATTTCACACTATTCAGATGTATTCTTTCTCAAGGTGACCGATGTGCTCTCACATTGTAACTGACACAAGTATGATGATCACCTACCTATCCCTGTTGTTATTAACTAAATCTAAAACTATTAAAAATAATTTATTAATTGAAATAATGCTGAAATAAAATCAAATGTAAATATTAGGTGAAAACAAGCAAAAAATATTTAAACTTTAAAAAAATATATACTTTATAACTTAAACGTAAAAAAAAGTTTACAATAAGTACTAAAATCATATAAATATAAAGCTAAATAGAAATGATACAAAAATAATAAAAATGACAAAAGCTCATAAAATTACTACAACTAAAATGAAAATATAATATTAAATAAACTAGAAAGAGTAATAAAAATAATAGCAATAAATATACATACCACTAAAAAAAACCAATGAACCCTAGAGTAGAAAATAAATGATAATATTTATTTATATGCATAAATGTACCAATACACATTTAAATTATACTTTTTACATACTTGTTGCTGCCATTATTTCAAGAGTTTGCATACAAATATTTTTTTACTCTTGGATTCATTGTGGATTCAGGAATTAAATTACAGCATGACCTTGGTGTTTGCCTCAAAAAAACAACCACGCAAAAAACAACAGGGAAATTCAGCCAGGAATACTGGTGGTGAATAAACCCCCCCTGACATTTCCGATTCTGACAGCAATTTTCAACATAAAACCATTACTGTCCGAATAGGGCTGTCTTGTGTTTATATGGCTATTATTAGATACATGATTAAAGATAAAAATACTCAAATGAAGTGCTGAAAGCAATGACTTTCCATTAGACATACAAGTAAATTCATCTCATGAGGTTGGAGCATCTCCTCTGTAATAAAGTGTCACGCCGCTCATGTGAGCTCAGGATAGTGTTACTCTTTTGGGACAATGACCACATTACCATTAAAGCGGAGGAATGCTAATGTACTGTTAATTATGACCCTGTGTAAATACCCTGCTCAAATGTTCTCTGTGTACCCCTACCACTCTCTCTCACACACATACACACACATAAGCAAACATAGCTCAAATCACACTCCTTGCCAGTATCCTGAGCGAGCAGTGTGTAACTGCCTCTCCATCAGAGCGGCCAGTAGCATGCTAGGACTCTGCCAGCGGCAATCATAGTTCCCAGAAATGTGCTTACATTGTAGCCCCTCACAAAAAAGCATCTGGCACACACGCACACACACACACACTCTCTCACACTGAGGGTCATGTTTGTCTCAGGTGTGAAAATAAGATCTCTTGCCTCTGTAAATGCCTTTTAGCAGCAGGGCAGTAAAAAGCATAAGTCCAGCTTTCCAGCTATGCCAGGACCTCTCAGCCTAAACCCCCTCATTAGCAACAGGGGACCTCATATTTGCAGCCCAGTTTAACACCAGCTAGATTTACACTTAGTAGGCTGCCACCTCGCCAAATCCTAGCTGGGTCACCTCTTCAGACCACTTTGTTTGCTTCTTGCGTGTATTAAATGTAGACTAAACTGTCTGCACATTACTTTTTTTCTCAGTACATGTGCTTCTCAAGACTATTATCGTTAACTAAACTAAAACCATAAAAACATTTTCATTACTTGAAGTAAAACAGTTAACTGAAAACAAAATGCAATATAAAAAAAATTATTTCAGCTAGTTGCCAAGGCAACATTTCTCACTTCAATTTAGTTTAACAAACTCAAACTGGAAAAAATAAAAAATAAAAACTATAATCACATGCATATTATTATTATTATTATTATTATTGTACTTGTTTTTTGTCACTGCTTTCTATATTGTATGCATGATCTATAATGTATCTCTATAATGATTTTGTGTGTATCAATCAGTACTTTGAAATTTAAATTCTGAAAGAATTCTGAAAGAGAGACAAGGAGTAAGAGTCTTGTGAGATGTGTAAATGTATAGTGTTGTGTAAGTGTGTCTGGATCAAAGTGTGTGTAAGAGGAATAGAGATCTCAGGCTAGAGTCACACCACTGATGAGAGAGTGTCAGACATGCTGTGATAGTCTGATCCACTTAAAGCCACTCATTCAGTTTCATTCAGTCAACCACTCATCAGCTCAGAAACCTAAATCCACACACACACACACACACTGAAATACACATGACATGCAGAGACACACATTTCAGTTATATAACACCCAATGCATGTCCTCACCAACATCACATACATCACTGTATAAGGATCATATTATTTTTACTTCACTTCTGAACTGGCACTCAATGTCCTCTATTATTTCACAACATATGCTTGTGGTCCACTTTGCTAAATCAGATGTGTACACGTGCTGACATATAATAATATATACATCTAGAAAGTAAGACATGAATTTATGTTGTTGGTTTATACATCTATTAATATACATATTCTTCTTTTTGTTTGCAAAAAGACGTCTGAAAATTAACCAATGAACAGTTTTAAGCAAGACGAGAACATTTGTGAAGCCATCCTATGAAAAAGAGGAAAGATAAAAACACACTTATTAGCTGAATCAAAACAGTATTTCTTCTACACAGGATCTTACTGGTGATGCAAAATGGTGTAAAGAAAGGTAAGAGTAAGCTATTCACACACACACACACACACACACACACACACACACACACACACACACACACAAGGGTTTTGCAAGGGAGTCAGCCTTTTGAAACTGTCCTTCCTCCTGCATCTCTTTATCCGTATGGCAGGATGCTTTCAGACACAACGGGGGGGTGTTAGGGTTAAGGAGGAGGTCTGTTGACAGCACAGATACACACTGATGTACAAACGCATGCACGCACAAACACAATAATCCTCTGTCAGAGCAAAACAATGCCCTAGTGAGTGGCTTGGCCTGGGCACCCTGGCATCCACTCTCCTGCATCCTCAGTTCCTGGCCTGTTTGGTGCTAGCTCTCCTGATTCTTTCTGCCAAATGTATAAAGACAGAGAGAGAAGAGGGGCCCTGTGGAAGAGATTGAGAGTGTCTTCAGATATCCTGGTAAACAGAGAAAACTATTCTTCCAGAGCAGAAAACCAGGGGAGGCCACAAGAACATTCCAGAGGAGAGATATTTCACTCTGCCAGTTGGACCTGCTGCATAATTTTTCATAAAAAAGATGATGGAGACACTAAATTATCATTATTACATGCAGAGGGCTCTGAAATATTTAAAAAGGGTCTGATTGGCTGACACATTATAAAACACTCAAACGTGTCTTAGCAAAGTTCAAATGCTAACACCAGCTCAATTACATGAATTGAGATGAAAATCAGAATTCTATAAAAGCCTCAGAGGTTTAAAACATCTACCCTTTATCTCTCACACTCTCTCTTCACTTCTTGCTTCACTACTGCAGGCCCAAAGTGCTTATTTGTGATTAAATAAGTCATTGTCTAGCAATCATTTATTCTTAATGAATTCCAGTCTCTCTCCAAATCACTCCGTCCTCTCAGAATTTGCTCTGGCCTGTTTTTTTTCTTCCCAAAGGAACAGAGAGAGACACGAGGAGCACGCAGAGGTGGCGAGAGAGAGAGAGATAAAACAGTGAAGGGGAGATGAACAAATAGTATACATGCAGTGAAGCCACTGTAGAAACACAATACTAAGAATTCTTTTTTTCTTTTTGACTTTTCAAATTAGCAAAAGAGGTACTGGAAAAATGTATGCATTATAAAATAAGAGAAGAGAGAAATTCATAAATATATAGATTGAAAGAGAGATAACAGATTACAACTGTTGTTCGTTGTAAAATGCCTGTCTCTTGTGCATTGTCTTGTCTGTTTTCAATGACTGCCTGATGACCTTTCAGAAATCACTACAAAGCCTGTACAGAACCGGCCCAGGTTGAGCTTCGTAAATGGACTGTTTACAATCATTAAAAATTCAGTTCGGCGCATTCTGGCTTTCACTCTCTACTGAGCCAGCAAAAATCATATGTTAGGAAAAAAACACTGATTGGCAACGAGTAATCAAGTCAGGAGTGCTATTTGAATTTTTGTCAAAACAGTGTGCTCCAACAAGGCTAAAAACAATTAAACGCAAATGAACTAGAGTAGTAAAATTATTCATGGAATCATTGCAGGATAGTATGATCAGTATAAAATTGTTAATTATTGTCATAACAACTATCAATATCCGTGAGCACAAGGCACAGAGTTTGTGAGTCCAAAATAATACTGTTCATGTTGATTTTCTTTTTCTTTGTTTGTTTTAAGTTTTGATCACAGACGAGTTTAAACAGGGGGTTTTAAACCCCTGTCCGGTTACCAGCAGGGGGTCGCAAGGGGGTACTCCTAAGAAAAGTTTAGCAAAAAGGGAAAAAAGTATGAAAAAATAAAGGTTTAACTGGTCACACTTAAGTTTGGGGACCAAATCTCACTATTAACTAACTATTAACTAGCCTCAAACTCCTAAATCGCTGTTTATTAATAGTTAGTAAGGTAGTTGTTAAGTTTGGGTGTGGGGTTGGATTAAGGGTCCTAAAATATGGTCATGCAGAATAAGGCATTAATATGTGCTGTATACTGTATGTGCCAATAAAGAGCCAATATGCTAGTAATATGCCTGCTAATAAGCAACTAGTTAATAGTGAGAATTGGTTCCTATACAAAACTGAGTTTTGTATTGTTTAATCACCATTACATTAAAAAATACATTTGTATAAATCATGAAGAAGGATGTCTAAGGGTAATATTTAATGTAACAAAAAATTCTAGAAACTGAAAGGTTGGAATTAGAGCGAAAACTGAAAATAAGCATACTGCAACTGCTGCTTTCAGTAAATGTAAAGAGAGATCACAATCACAAACATCTTTGGGGGGGGGGGGTTGGAGGGGTAGTAATGTCTATGGGTTGACAGCGGCACTGACTGTTCCATAGAAACATTTGTCACTTTCACAAACTGTAAGCAAGCATACTCCTAAAACCCAAACATCTCCCTAGATACGTTACACATGTCATGTACACATTCTTTACATGTCACACATGAGAAACAGACACATTTATGAACAAACATGTTTTCACTCACATACAATGCACATGTACATGCATGCCCACATGCACACCTGAGTAAGTCGATTCATTAATAATCATATTTCTGACCTGCTGCCCACTCTTCACCCTAACATGCCCTTACTGAGCAGATCTTCTGCTGGCTATAATCAGCAGGAAGCACAAATGACCCTGCCACCCTGCATTAGTCCCCATTAGTTATGCTCACGGCATCATTAGCACTCAACAACCACTCATTACGTAGGTGTGACACATCAATTATTGCTGATGACAAAGAGAAGAAGAGACACAATTTTTGTCCTATGAAAACAGAAAGCCGAGATCCCACATAACTCCACTCAAGGCTGCAGTAAATGTCAGCCAGTATTTGTTTCCCCCTCTGCTGATCAAGATGCCCTAGAGTTGCTATCTGTCACGACTGCCCTTTCTCTGTGTGTGTGTGTGTGTGTTTGTGTGTCTAAGCATTTATTTGCTCTCACACACTTTCTGATTCCACACACACATACTAGGAACATTAATAGTAGTGGAGGCAGTCAGGCAGGGGTTGTGTGTCTCTTCAGAAAAGGTGACAGAAAGCTCTTTCTGACAGTGTAGCCAAGTGTATATACAGACTTAAAAAGCCATTATGAGGAAACATAGCTGTCAGATGGTTATAGAGCAGAAAATATATGAGCCAAGATTTATATAACCTTAAAAGCACCAAAGGAAGTGACTAATACTCATGAGATGCCATAATACTATAAATTTATGTCTCAAAAGCCTGCCACTGTCAACAACAACATTCAAAGGCACATAGACCTATTTTTGCCTTCAAAACATACTTTAATCCATGGGCACTTTTATCATTTCTGTAAATTAAAAAGTTACTAAATTATAATTAGACAACAATTAATTAGATTACATTTCAGGATTCAGGATAAGGAAAGGGTTAAGTTTTTTTTTTTTTACTCACAATTTCATCCCAATAAAATTTGGCATAACATTTGAGTTTGGCATAACTAGAACAATGTAAATTCTTTATAAAATTCACATGGTGTTTTAAGATTTTTAACACATGACTTTCCAGGTATAGTATGGCATTGTCAAAATAAATACAATAGATGCATAAAAACAATTCCATTCTTGCTTCTTTCTAGAAAGCATAAACAAAAAATTGGCTAGAACTGTATATGAAAGTGACAATTTTATTGCACAAGATCAAACTAATTAGTAATAATAATATAAGAAAATATTAAACCTTAAATGATAAACCCAGAATTTAGCATTTTGTCATTATTTACCGACCCTTAGGTAGTTAAAACCTGTCTTTCATCCTTCGGTGAAAGAGTACCTAAGAAAGCTTAAAAAAAGTATGTTACTCTTTTCCAAGTAATTACAATGAATGTGGATTGAAGCTTACAAGGGACCATAAGTGCATCATAAAATATCAAAGAGTAATCCATATGATTTCTGCACTTTCCTATACAATAATAAGTTATGTACTGATAACCTTCCACTTCAGTGAGCTTCTTTTTAGGGGTAAACTATTCCTGCAATCCTCAATCCAGCCACTTTGTTAGAAAAACATGCTGGAGTACCCAGCAGAGGGCACTCACTCTTACACGCACAAACAGTGTTTCTTTCTTTCCAGAACAGTCTCTTGGGGACAGCAGATTGATTTGAACTCTTGTTCCCTTACGTCTGTTATTTCGGCAGTGATGACCTCACAGATGTCACTCAGTCTGCCGCTCGGGCCAACCTGCCGACAGGAGGTCACAACCAGTGCTGATCCCATCACTATCACTTTGCGCACAGAGTACACACACGCAGACTCTCACATGCAGGTCTCAAGTCTTTTGTAACAGTGTGGTGTGTATAATTGCCGTGTGTGTGACAGTGTGTATCCAATGCTCTCTGTTGTAGATGTGCAAGAGTGTATTTATGTGCGCAAGCATCAGTGAACAGCCTATTTTTTACATTTCTACATACAGAGCTGCTTTGATTGCCATCTCACTGCCAATGTGTGGAAACTGTTAATAAGAGAGAGAGAGAGAGAGAGAGAGAGAGAAGAGAGAGAGAGAGAGGAAGCAGGGAGAAAGAAAAGGTGGCAGAACATAAACTGTTTACTGTTGCCAGCCACCCCAACATCACCAGTCTTCTCTCTCTTTACCTTTCTCACTATCTTTGTTTGTCTCTGGCTTTCTTTCACACATGCATTTAGCAATTATTTGTTAGTGAGGAGACACGCAAGATAGTTTTAAAATCTCCAAACAAAAAGTTAGCCAGCGTGTCTCTATAATTACATACTGTTGAACTCATTCATTAATTAGGGGATAGATGGAACTGCTCTGGGTACATTCAATAATGTATTATGCAGATAAATAGAGTCATTATAATAAGTCATTCTAATCACAGACAAACATTAGGAAACAGCAGTAACACACCATGCATCTGTGTCCAATTACGTCTGGCTGCTACTGTCCTCCATTTTCAATGCTTGGGTAGCCATGCTAGCCAGACCATAATCACAGCTAAACATATATTAAAAAGAGGAAATACATGCACACACAAACAGAAACAAACACATACAGCCACAAATTAAACGACTGAATGATTTATGAATGTATAAGTTAATAACACAGTGAATGAATGAACAAGTGAGCAACAAATGATTGAATAAATGAGTAAATAAGTTAATAGCTGATCGATGAATGAAGCGAACGATTGAATGAAGGAGTAAAATAAGTTAATAAACAATCAATGAATGAACAAGTAAATAAATGAAAGTTTGAATGAGTAAATAAGTTTAAAACCAATCAATGAATGAATGAACAAAATGAAAGATTGAATGAATAAATACGTTTATAACCAATAAACGAGTGATTGAACGAATGTTAACAATAAATGAATTAATCGAATAAGTAAATAAGTAACAATGAATGAATGAATGAATGAATAAAGAAATTAAAAATTAACGACTGAATGAATGAAGTTAACAATGAATGAATGAATGAATGAGCGAATGAATGAAGTTAACACAATGAAAGAACAAGCAAACAAACAATATATTTGCATGCAATTGTTGGCTGCTCAGTGAAGCTTCTTCCAACTGCCTGTGTCATCACAGCTGAACCTGAATGATCCTGTAACAACCAGATTCTCCACTTTTCTCTCTGTACTCTCTCTCTCTCGCTCTCGCTCAGTCCAGCTCTGTTTTAACCCTATGGGTCACATCTTTACAGAGCAGCCTGTAATGGTGTTTAATATTAGGCTATTTGCTCCCCCTCCATCAGCCCTCTATGATTTCTCTGATCCATTAGCCTTGGTTTTCAGGGCTCCTGCAGCTAAACACATTTTCTCCTCTCTCGCCCTGGATCCCACATGAGGATTCATCCCTTTGCCCTGGAGCTAATGTATTTAATTCAATCACAGCAATCCATACCAGGGCCTTGTTACTTTCAGCTTCTCTGGAGGGGGAAGAAAGAGATGAAGGGAGAGACGGAAAGAGAGAGAGAGATAGGTGAACGGGCAAATAAACAACCTGACCCCCCCACCCACACACACTCCCCACTGATATTCAGGGGCAGGCCTGTCGAGTCTCGATAAGAATAACCATGCAAACACCCACTCGCCAGAGCAACACACACACTTTCAATCACAGACTCTCAGACAGCCAGTAGTGACAAGTGTACGACACCTAATCTGTGAACCAATGAAATGTCAGACAGACAGTGAGAGAAAGCAAAAGAAAAAGGGAGCGAGTATAACTAGATGGAGCGAAAGAAAGAGAGAGAAAACAAGAGCAGCAGCAGTCGTGTTGGCTGTCCTTTCTCAGTCAGCCGGAGGGAAACTGCAGTAGCAGCTATAAAAGTTTCACAACACATCTGTGTCTGCGCCCTCTTTTTTTTCATGCCTCTTATTTTTCAAGGCCAGTTTGCCAGCGATGTTGAGAGGGGGAGGTGGGAACGATCCGAAGTGCGCCGCGCTCCCCCCCATCACCCTCCACTCCTGTTTTTGCTGCTCTAGTGCTCATCAGACTCAGTCACTTGTGCAATGTGTTTTTATGAATTAATAAACGGCACTTTAGAGGCCCGGGGTGGGGGTGCGGGGAGGCAGTGGAGGGGAGCAGGCAGTCGTTGGCAGCTTAATGAGCACCATGGGGACGTCTCTCTCTCTCCCTCCCTCCCTCTCGCTGGCCCGCTCACTAACACTCACTCACACACACACACACACCACCCACAACACACCAATGCTACAGTCATGTCACAGCATGCAGAGCATGGCCGCAGAGCGCCAGATGACTATCATTACCCAGATAAATACATCTGCCCTCAGCTATGCCCCCTCTCACTAACACAGCCATCTCCATCCATCTCTCTTTCCCCACTCTCAATCACTCCCATCCCAGCATAGCTCTCTCTCGATGTCGACCACACCTCTCCGCTCCATCCGTCTCTCTGTGGCTTTGGCTCAGGCATCCCTGAGGGCCGTCTCTTTTAAACAGGTTCATTGATTAACAGTCTGCCATGATCATTGATTGAGGCAGTTCAGGTCTCAGCTGTGTGCGCACTCATTTCAGCTCTCCATGTAGCTAATGATGCTTGTGATGTATGAAACATCGTCAGCCTCCGCGACGACACCTTTGTGACGAAAAAAGTCGTATTAACAATTTTCATACATATTGGCTTCTATTATGTGCTACTGATGCCAGTATCAGCCTGTTATTGCTAATAAGGTTCACGCCAGCTCATAACTGCAGTAGAAGTCTGCACAGTATTATAACAGGCTGGCTGAAAAAATACATTTCATTTGCCAAATTAGGCCTGAAACAGCCCTCCGTCTCAACTGAGAGGGGATGGTAAATGGTCTCATTAGAGCAGTATTGGCTTTCTCCAGACCATAATCACTGCCATGACAACCGTTTCCTTAGAAACTGGACTGGTCGCCAGGCAGCAGCACAGATTCCTTCTGTAGTGTCGACCTGGGTAAAAAGGCCTAGAGCCAGAAGGAGTGAGAGGGAAATGGCAATGTGACACCATGCAATAGGCATGAAATGATAAGAAACATTCGAGTAGCAAGATGATAGTGAAGCTTTCTTTCTTCTGTTTGTTTTCAATTTTACTAAAAATATTTTACTTAAATATTTTTAAATTACATGTGTGTATGCACCAGTATAATAGATGGTCAGTAGTTATTGTCACACTATGTATCACAGATAAATGGTTATTAATTTTATAATTAATTTTAGAAAATTATATAATAGAATAATATTATTAAAATAAAATATTGTAAATAGATTAAAAAATAAAACAGTATCATTTTAAAATAATTTAAAATGCATTTTAAGTGGATTTAGGAATCACAGCATTAAAATGTACAATACAAAACACGTATATAAATTTTGAGATTTACCAAAGATTACATTCAATTTTTAAATTATAAGTGTTTATAAAGTGAGCATTAGATAACACCAGAGGTAAAAGTAAAAAAGGGGAAATGAGCATGCACAATTAAATATCTAGTATCTGCCCATTTATATCCAATATTGATCAAAACGAATAATAATAATACTAAAATAATAATAATCTCATTTATGAACTGTTTTACTTAAATCCAAATTAAATAGGAGTGACATCAGGATATCAGGTCACTTAACTGTGGGTCTTAAATGAGATTTAAGGACAAATAAGAGAGAAGCCATTTAAATAGACCTGCTTATTAATTTCTTTCTATCTCTTTCTCCTCTTCATTGTATGCCATTTTTCCTTCCACTCTGCTGCTCTACCTCAGTCCTCTCGGGCCCTGTTTACACTAGTGCGTTCTCGTTTTAAAACGGCATTTTAAAATGAAAACGATCCTTGTCTACACTTGCGTTTTCACTCCATTTCAGAAACGATCTCCGTCCACACTACACAACCGAAAACGCATGTCACATGAACATTCATGCAGGTACAACCATGAGCATGATGTTATTGTTTACACGGTCATCAAGGATACGCAGAGCGAATGTTGAAAATTCTCTGTTTTGGTCCTTTTACACTGAAAGACAACCCTGGAGTTTTCAAACTAAAACAGGGTCTCAGACAATACGCAATTTCCAATTCTATATCTCACTCACTTGCAGTGCTTTTGAAAGACTACCTTTCACTAGTCCTCTCTGTAGACACTCAAACTGAAGAATTACAATTAAGTGGCGTAATAAAGGATTGCCTTGATAGATGCTGGTATTCTAGACCCAGTAAAGAACAAGAGTGAGAGAGCGAGAAAAAAAGTAGCATAAAATCAAAAATACAATCCTTTAGAATGATGGATGTCTGAAAATCAAAAAATGCTCTGCTAGATAATGCAATTCACTTTCATTACACATCACCTAATATAGCAAACACAATAGAAAAACACATTAGCCACCATTTCATAAAGCGGTGCAGGGAGAGATGGAGGGAGGGTGTGAATGAGGAGTTTATTTCGACTAGTGTGCGTTGAGAGTTGACCTAGCTGACTCTGTAATGAGGGATGTGGGATCAAAATGTGCTAGCGTCTGCCTGAAGAGCTTCTGTGCTTATTCTAATGGAAGCTGTTGGCTGACAGCAGCACCACTTGACTGCTGCAATAGTCATTCTGTCATAATAAAACACTTAACATCAGACCTTGCCTACTCGCTCCCTCGAGTGCCACCACTCTGTATCTCTCCGTCTCTCTCATTCCCTACTTCATTCTGATTCTCTCTCTCACTCATTAGTGTTCTCTTCCTTCTTTACATTTCGTTTTCTATGATTGTCTCTTTTTGGCCATTCACACAACTGCTGTTCATAACCACAACTGGATAAACTGGATTAGGGATATGAATGAAATGCTATCAACTTAAATGTCTAACTTTCTAGCCTGTTTTCAATGTAATGGAAGTTGATATACAAATCAAACATACTACCATACAAAAGTTTGGGGTCATTTTTATTTAGCAATCTTTTTATTCAAGGACAAACTAAATTGATCAAAAGTGACAAAAAACATTTCTGATGTTATAAAAGATGTATATCAAATAAATGCTGTTCCTTGCTGGAGTAATGGCTACTGAAAATTCAGCTTTGCCATCACAGGGATAAATTACATTTATTCATAAAATACATAAAACATATTACAATAGAAAAATATTGTAATATTGTATTGCAGTAATATTTCACAATCTTACTTTTTGTGCTGTATTTTTGATCAAATAAATGCAGCCTTGATGAGCATTTGAGAATTTAAAAAATCTTATTGACCCCAAAACTTTTGATAGTAGTGTATATGCTGTAAAACTTTAATCAAAGTTTAAACACCTATGCAAATTTAGATCTCATAATTGCGAGACAGAAATGTTTGTCATGCACTCTTTCTGGATTCAAAAATGTCAGTTGCTCAAAAACACAACAATTTTTAATCAAATTTAATGCAACAGTATCACTGTTTTTCTATACCAATCCAAAAGGATAATTAATGCAAACTCTTTGTCAGAATTTATAGCTCCCACTTCCTCACAGAACTTAATTAGTGCATCTTGTCACTGTGGGATGTGATAATTGTTTTTCATCTTGTCAGTCACCCACTAGATAGTAAACAAACTGCAGCGTCTGCTATTCTGTCTTGTCAAATCAAACCCGTAGCTCAATGAACATGTGCATTCTTACATCATAATGCCGTTCATAATTCTTATCTGTCTGCATCCAATAAGAATGCACAGATCACAGAACCTCTGATGGATGTGGCATCTGGCCCAGCAGGGTCAGGCCAGGGGCACTTAGCCTATGTCATAAGCTCTTTACAGGGATAACTACACTGATCAGGATTGGTTTAGTGTAAATATTATACAGTTCAGCTACAGATTAACTACAGATGATGGTGATTACAGGTTAAGATAAGGTTAAGTTATTCTGATAATGCTCAAAGCTTATTTTTTTGTATTGGAAAACAATGTCCCGAAATATTCTAGCAGTATACGTACAGGCAGTTATGTTGCGATTACCAAAGTCCCTTTAAGGCAAGCCATGTCACTCGGCGGCCATCTATGAAACACCTCTCGGGCATGCAAGTGCAGCTCCTATCACTTTGTATGGGGAAACATCAAATTCTCCAAAACTGTTCACTAAGCTGACGATTAAATTTCATTTTTGAAATCACCAATGAAATCTGACAACAACTGTGTCATAAATGCAGTTTCTTTTGCTCAAATAGCGTTATAAAAAGCGTATTTCTCAGGCCTAGATCAGCCAGATCGCTAGGGTCGCCATGATTTTGCCAAGTAAGACATGTTCCTGGATCAACATAACTGTCCAAAAATATAGACTAAACCCAATCCCTACCCCTAAACCTAACCCTACCCAAAATTTATTCCTAAAATCAGAGGGAAATTATAGTTGATTAACAAGGGTGTAGAAGCACCTACCCCTGATCGTAAGCCTAAAACAGATACTTCCTGAAAAGTTATCCCTCAATTCTAATTGGTTGATAGGAATGTTGTTCCAGAATCAACAAGGATGTTGATCCAGGAACATGTTGTAATTGTGAATCACGCTCAGCCAGTGCACATGCGCAGTCCTAGGCGCACTTCTCAGAACGCTGACTGTTTCTATAGCAACCGGGACTTCTAACGGCAGCTGCAGTGACGCGCTGACTTTACCAATTAACGATTGGCTCTTTCATTCAGAAGGCGGAGCTTCCTGTGAATGAGCAGCCATGTTAAGCGTTGCATTTTCGCCCATTCAAAACTATAGGAGTGACACGTCTTGGCTATTCTATAGTCTTTGCCTTACGAAAAAACATATTCTTTAAACATTTTATGCTAAAATATCTATCCATGTGATTCAGCACTAAGGTCAGAGAAAGAAGAAACATATTGACTCTGGATTGCTTCTGAAGTGTTCATCCTGATTCAAAGGTATTCCTTTATGTAGCATATCCAATCCCATTCAAAGTTTGGAGTCAGTTAAGATTTTATTTGAACGAAATAATACCTTTTATACAGCAGGATGCATTAAAAGGATCAAGGTGACAGTATAAACCTTCACACTGTTCCAAAAAATTGCCTTTTTCAAAGGACTCTGTGAACCTTCTTTTCATCAAAGAACTCCTGAAAAATAAAATTCACACTTTCCTCAAAAAAATTAAAAAACACAACTTTTTAAACTGATAATAATATTTTTTGAAAAATGCATATTAGAATGATTTCTGAAGGATCATATGACACGAAGACTGGCGTAATGGATGCTGAAAATTCAGCTTTAAGCATAAGAGGAGTACATCACATTTATATTAATACTATAATATATGATAAAAATATTAAAATAGAAAACAATTGTTTTAAATTGTATCAAACAAATTTTACACAAAATATTTCACAATATTACTTTTTAAAAACGCAGCCTTGGTGAGCATAAGATACTTCTTACAACAAACATTTACAAAAATCTTACGACCCCAAAATTCTGGACAGTAGTGTACATGTATATTTTGGTTTTATCTACTTGCTGGTATATATCTGATGAACTCGCTCACTGATAATTTTGTCTGAGATATTATTAAAATTTGATAATGGGACAGACACTGCCCAGCTTTCTATTCAGGCCTCTCTGGCCTATATTACCTACTCTGCTTTTCTTGTGCTTGCCATTGTAGTAAGGTGGTCGTCATTGGAGTCTAATCGTTTGGCCATTCCAGCGGTGCATTTAAAAATCCCCATACCTGGTGTATGTGTGTGTTTAGTGCAGTGACTGTAAATATGGCTGTCTGACGGCAGCTGCTCCTGATTTAATAGCTTTGGCTGAGGTGGTAGGCCTGGGATTCAGAGACCCATAGTAATCAGTGTCTCTGAAATTCGAGCGGTTATTTAAAAATCAATGGCTCGTCATTAGACCTCAGCCCACTCATTCCCCGCCTGCACATATATCGATCTGCTCGTATGCTTACTGGTTTTTGATCAGACCGGTAATTTGCAGATAAGTGTGCATGATGCATGGAGGGAGGGCCACTTGGATAATAGCACAGCACTATTAATATTGGAGCTCTTAGCCGCTATGGTCAAAAACAGCTAAAGGGGGACAAGAAGGGCAGAGGGAAGGTGGTTTCGGGTGATGTACTACAATTATTTTGTCATTAACAAAAAAAAATCATGAATTGGAAGTCGTTGTTAGGTGTTTAACTAACAATAAGCCAGGATACCAAATTGACTAAATTCTGTCCTTCTGTTTATGAGATGACATAGCAACAGATTTCAGATAATTAGTTTTCTACTTCTAGTAGATGAAATCAGGAAAATTAGGACCATGTGTTATTACAGCATCCATTATGAGATCTTCCTTGCTGCTTCGTAGTGTCATCTCATTTCTAAAATAGTAAATGGCATATACAAAATTGTAGAGAATATATTTCATATAATTTTGGTTGAATACGTTTATGTGAGACTAGGTAATATTGATATGCAATTTACATGAATTACACAAAACATAATGAATATATCTGGGCCAAATATGGATTGGATATGGATGGATGAAAATATAGACAATGAAAAGGAGGAGGAAGAAAAACAACAGTAATAAATTAATATGATTTCAAAAGTCTTACTTTTGAATAACTGATTACCCTAATTGGTCAAATGGACATGATCCATCACTCTCCTAATGATCAATAGAAAATGCTGGGGCAAAAGGGAGCAGGTGGTAAAGAGATTGAACATCGGCCTATAATGTATCCATTTCACACAGGAGCATGATGGGAGTCTGAGTGTCAGATGCAAACACTCACAACTCTCAACTACACAGGCAGAAATGTCCATTGTTAGCATTTGAACAATTAAAGCTTAAACTGCATCTCCCTCCCCTGTTCCGCTGGAAGATTTGTGTTTGAAGAGTGCCTCCTTTGTCCTCCACTGAAGCGGAGAAGGTTAAGTGCAGTATGCCACATCCCTAGAAAAAAAAGGGAAGCAAGCATTCACTACCAGAGCCATTCACTCTGAACTACTGCCCCAGTTATAGAGAATAAACTCAGTGGTGGGAGGGATGGATGGTAAGAAGTGAGCAGAGAAACCGATAGAGAGTTCTACATAAAGAGCTTATCAATTTTAAAAATTATTAAAAAGCTTATCATCATAAGAACACTTGTTATGCTAATAAACCTTTTTAAATATAAGGCTGGGGGTAAAAAGGGAGACAAAAACAGACAAAAGAGAAATGCTACACGCTGAATAAACCTGTTCCCAGATCATCACTCTCTTTCTAAGCCTTGCTTCAGTCCCAAAGAAACACAGCCAACACAGGTTCACATCAAAGTCTCAGTTAGCCCCTCCAAAAACACTAAGGCCAGCATTAGCTTAAGTTTGTGTCTAGATGCTCTGCGGCATTGATGGATCAGCCGCATCTAATGTCCGAGTTTGCACGCACCCCTTGAAACAACCACAGCAAAATAGCCACTTCCTGGTGGTTTAAATGTGGTGTGTGCACAGGGAGGGCAAGCTCCATTTATAATGCAAATAAAGAAGGATCATGCATCTTACTATTGCCCAAAGTAATGCTTAATATCTGTACAGCTCTGAGGTGGTTAAAATGCTCCAGATTCATGCGGATATAAAGATCCTGTCCAGGTTTTTCCAGTAACTCTACGGCCCACCCCTTCCTACCCCCTGCCTCCTCTTCTGCTTTGCACTGATTCAGTACCCATCCCATCACACCCCCTTAATGACAGGGACCCTGCTGGGCTTTTGTGGCTCGATCCACAGACTTCACTCCAAACTGCCACCCCAGCTACTCAGACCCTCACAGGCAGCCCACCTGAACCCTCCACCCTGACGCCAACCCTCCCGGGACCCATTCAGCTGAGGGAGGAGTCCCACAGTGATCCTTTCTTAGGGGCCATTATTGAGACTCGTAATGGCTGCTGGGCACTGCTACATGCTGCCTCAGAAATGCTATAGCTTTTTCACTGCACTGCTGACAGGCTGGACGTGGCGTTTTGAATGTGGTGGGTAATGATGGGGAGAGAATGAGAGAGGAGGGAGGGATGTTTACATGCATAGTTTCAGACATGAGTGCACATCTACATGCGAGACAGAGAGGAAGAGAGACTAATGCCCTTCTGAGAGGACACATGCTTTTATTAACAAATGAGGGTGGGTTTGCAGGCCTAACTGCCTAACCGATGGTCAGATTAGGCATCGGGAAACCTCGCTCTCCGGTTGGTCCGCTTTCAACCGACGGAATGGAGTTCCGCTTTTCCACAATGACCATAAATCATCACTCATGGCTATTACAGCAAATCCACAAGCATTACTACTCAAACACAGGTAAATGTGGGCAGGCAAATCAGTGCGCCAGCCCGGAATTTGCATTAGCGTGTAGTGCGGGGAAAGAGAGTTACACTCTAACACGCCGCACATGGCCATAATGTGCAAATGAGGCGGCCCTGGCACCTGCTGCAGATTTGCATGGATTTAGGGAAAGCATAGACTGGGAACCAGATAAGAGAACAATGTTGACTTTATAATTCCAATATGTTCAGACAAAAAGGCTTTATTAGACATTAGGGTGGGGCTGTTATGAGGAACTATGGCAATTTCTCTTCCCATGGAAGTGTATGCATAATGATTTCAAAAAACACCTTGCACTACGTTTTATCTGTGCTATTCAGATAGTGCTCTGATGTAATCTAGCCTCATGCAAAATACAACAAAGCACAATCAAACTAAAGCGTTTTGCATATGTAAAATCATATGCAAATACATAAACATTGCAGCGGCAAAAAAAATCCATCAGTGATGTTTGACAAGAACACATTTGAAAATAATATCAAATGCATCAGACACATTTAAGATAAGAAACTGTCAGTGGAAAATTAATGGTGCTGATATGAAAAGGTTGTCTGGGTGGCTCATTTTTATGTACTGAGTGAAACGCTCAAATGATTTATAAAAAAAAAAAACAGGTAAAGAAGATATGAAGGTATTTCTCTGAGATCAATGAGCAAACGCCTCTTCATAATTCAGCTGCTTTGATCATTTGTTCTCATCACAGAGTTTCAGAAATGCATAACTCTTACTACAAGGCCAAGTCTACAGCATTTCCCTTAGTGGAAAGACTTCTGTTGCTGTATAAATGTCTTTAGAGAGAGCTTATAATGGAGAATCAGAAGTTATTTATGAGGTAAAATTTAAAAAAATAAATACAATCGCATTGTGAGATATAAAGACAGAAAGAAAATATTTAAAAAGCTGCAAAATGAAGTCACAGTGCAAAATATATATTTACAATTGAGAGACAAAGTTGCAATTAACTTTTTATCTTTACTCAGAAACAGTGTTCCATACTAAAGAGAGTTGTGTATTGTAAAACACTAGAATTTGTTCTGCTGAATTCAAAGCTATTCATATGATGCCAATGCCTACACCACATAAACACCATGTACCGGGAGAGTAAGTGAGAGATAGAGAAGCACACACACATACACACTCTCTCACACATACAGGTGCAGCTCAATAAATTAGAATGTTGTGGAAAAGTTCATTTATTTCAGTAATTCAACTCAAATTGTGAAACTTGTGTATTAAATAAATTCAATGCACACAGACTGAAGTAGTTTAAGTCTTTGGTTCTTTTAATTGTGATGATTTTGGCTCAAATTTAACAAAAACCCACCAATTCATTATCTAAACAAATTAGAATATGGTGACATGTCATTCAGCTAATCAACTCAAAACACCTACGAAGTTTTCCTGAGCCTTCAAAATGGTATCTTAGTTTGGTTCACTAGGCTATACAATCATTGGGAAGACGGCTGATCTGACAGTTGTCCAGAAGACAATCATTTACACCCTCCACAAAGAGGGTAAGTCACAGAAGATCATTACTGAAAGAGCTGGCTGTTCACAGAGTGCTTTAATCCAAGCATGTTAAATGAAAGTTGAGTGGAAGGAAAAAGTGTGTAAGAAAAAGATGCACAATCAACCGAGAGAACCGCAGCCTTATGAGGGTTGTCAAGCAAAATTGATTCAAGAATTTGAGTGAACTTCACAAGGAATGGACTGATGATTGGGTCAAGGCATCAAGAGCCACCACAGACGTGTCAAGGAATTTGGCTACAGTTGTTGTATTTCTCTTGTTAAGCCACTCCTGAGTCACAGACAACGTCAGAGGCGTCTTATTTGGGCTAAGGAGAAGAAGAACTGGACTTTTTGCCCAGTGGTCCAAAGTCCTCTTTTCAGATGAGCAAGTTTTGTATTTCATTTGGAAACCAAGGTCCTAGAGTCTGGAGAATGGGCGGAGAAGCTCATAGCCCAAGTTGCTTAAAGTCCAGTATTAAGTTTCCACAGTCAGTGATGATTTGGGCTGCATGTCATCTGCTGGCGTGGTCCATTGTGTTTTTTGAAAACCAATGTCACTGCACCCGTTTAGCAAGAAATGTTGGAGTACTTCATGCTTCATTCTGCTGACCAGCTTTTGAAGATGCTGATTTCATTTTCCATCAGGATTTGGCACTGCCCACAACTGCCAAAAGCACCAAAAGTTGTTAAATGACCATGGTGTTGGTGTGCTTGACTGGCCAGCAAACTCACTAGACCTGAACCCCATAGAGGATCTATGGGGTATTGTCAAGAGGAAAATGAGAACAAGAGACCAAAAAATACAGATGAGCTGAATGCCACTGTCAAAGAAACCTGGGATTCCAT
Source organism: Sinocyclocheilus anophthalmus (assembly GCA_018155175.1). Lineage (NCBI taxonomy): Eukaryota > Metazoa > Chordata > Actinopteri > Cypriniformes > Cyprinidae > Sinocyclocheilus > Sinocyclocheilus anophthalmus. The sequence goes on from JADLZN010000024.1 coordinate 95,849, forward strand.
ACCACTTCAGCAGTGCCACAAAGTGATCACCTCCATGCCATGCTGAATTGAGGCAGTAATTAAAGCAAAAGGAGCCCCTACCAAGTATTGAGTACAGTACAGTAAATGAACATACTTTCCAGAAGGCCAACAATTCACTAAAAATGTTTTTTTTTATTGGTCTTCTGAAGTATTCTAATTTGTTGAGATAGTGAATTGGTGGGTTTTTGTTAAATGTGAGTCAATATCATCACAATTAAAAGAACCAAAGATTTTTCAGTCTGTGTGCATTGAATTTATTTACACGAGTTTCACAATTTGAGTTGAATTACTGAAATAAATGAACTTTTCCACGACGTTCTAATTTATTGAGATGCACCTGTATTACACACACACCATTGCAATTCGTAAAACACAACCCGGCAAAGCTAATACACAGAATGGGCTTGGGGGATAAGCAATTTCTGCTTTGCTCCGAAATGAGTTTGCATAATAAGTCATTAGTTAGAATACTACAGTGCATTCACAGAATAACACATTCTTTGTGTTGGGAGCTCTAAGAGAGTGCTAAAATATTTAAATAAGGGGAAAAAGAATCTGTGAATATCCAGCCTCTAAAGCTGTGGGTGTTGAATGTTAATCTCTCGCTCTCTCTCCTGCAAGCAACGAGTTTTAACCCATACCGATGTTTATTTCTCACAAAACTAGGCCACATTTTCCATGCAGAGGAATTTACATATTATTTACATTTGCTGTAACCTGTCTCACTCTTCTGATTCTCTCATGCTGTCTAACAGACCGTGAGAGGTCGTTTTCATGCATTATGTTGTGTAGTATAATATAACTTGGCACTGCATGTGGATTGTGTATTAGATTTCCTCTACTTGCATGTGTAGGAGTATACAGGAGCAGACACGGAAAAAAAAGACAATTGTGTATATATTATTTTCCATTATTTATGATTTCACTTGCCTGCTGCTGGTGTAAATATATCACTGTTCTCATATACAGTGGGGCTAGTCAGCATGCTGCAGACATTTGGTTTGGACTGAGCCGTGAGTCATACAAATACCCAACATACACAAATCTCTCTCTCTCTCTCTATCAGTGTATGTGTGTTTCTCTTGTCCTGTACACCATCAATCTTGGTTGGCTCATTTATGGATTAGGGCTACATATCGGAGAGAAGGAATTTGTTTGTTTATTTATTTGTGCTGGAGGCTGGGAGAGGGTTTGAGATTAATAACTCTACAGGACTGCCATGTGCTGATATGAGCCCAACAGAACACTGCTGTAAAGCCGAATATTATGCACTAACCAATGAACATTACCTTTCAGAAAACTCTAGAAACTTTAAAACATCCATATCGCAATAACCATGCAGAACTAGAAAAGCAAATAGGAAACTGGACTAAAGTAATATACTAAAAAAACACAGTAGAAATAAAATAAATAGCTTAAAATGCTAGTGAATTAAGGCATCAAAACATTATAATGTACAGCAAGAAAAGGAAAGTATTTGAGATTTAACACTTAAGATTATATAAAAATCTATTTTTTTTTTTATTAAAGATACGTACTCTCTGCCAAAATTTAGGGAAACAAACTTTCTATCATTGTACCCATCAGAGAACTGCACATGTGCATTCCATAATGTTTCATATCTCGTGCTATTATGATTACAAGTCTCTAACAGCCCAATGACAGCACCCAACAACTACCCTAACAGGCACTGCATGGAGCCACACCCCAAACTCAATCAAGCAGCATCACTCTGCTTCCATTCCACATAATACATTCCATATAATGAGAACAAACAATATATTAAATATAAATAATAATAATAATTAAGCTAAAGTTTCACTTCTATTCTGATAGGCTTAATGCATTAAAACCAAGATGCACCTGCCATTTAGCCATGCCATCAACAGGAAAACCGACACACAGAATAATGTCAGTGCAGGAAGTGCCAGTTCTGGGCCCTGCACTGAGCCAGTGCTGGCTCCAGCATTTGGCTGAAGGTCCAATGCTTGTGTCCTGTAGTCAGAGCTGCTCTGGCCCCCAGATTCATGCTCACATGCACAAATATGATATTATCAATGGATATAATTAGTTCCAAGGATATTTAGACATATCCATGTCTCCTGGTAATAGCTGGATTGATTACATTATCTGCAGTCAGTGCATATTATAGCCAGACACCTATAATACCAATTTAGAGGATAGATCCACTTGTAAAAAAAAATTGCATATATACACAACACTCACGTCTAAACTGCTAATTGCTGAGAGTCTTTCCTCAACACTTGTTATTCCTTTTTACCTCCCTTCCCTCTTTCTTTCTCACTCTATGGCAAATGATTTATTTCTGCCCATCCTTAACCGTTTAAACCCAACATTTAACAGTGAATGATTTAATACCAGGTATCAAACACATCATCATCATAAACACTGCTCTAATTAAGCTTAATTAAAGCAATCTAATGGATGTGAAATCACTCGGTGGATATGAGCCCGAAAAAAGGAGATGAAGCATTCAGCTCGCACACACACGCACTAACAGTCACTTGCTCTACAAGTGCACTCATTCCCATCAATCACAGTGCTTCCCAAAGCCATGCCAATCCTTCATTAAGCTGAGAAAGACCCTCATAATTAAGATAATGCAATAATCTAATAGAGTCGTTGCCTCTGTCTCTCTCAGTTTAGCGCACCTGGGAGGCACCACTCAATCTCCATAAAATGCAGACGACGGACAAATCAGTTTCTCCTAGTTGATGTAATGCTTTTTGAATATTCATCGTGTTTTCAGAATTTTAATCAAAGTCAGTGATGGACTGGAATATGAGCTGGGTTGAGCAGACACACAGACGCATGCAAGCAAATGTATAATTCATATTGCTTAGCTCACGGTAGTCTGGCCTCAGCTGGCTAAAGGAAATGTGTGAGTGTGAAATGTGTTTGTCCTGGCCTGAGGGTTTTGGCTGCACTTGCTGGACACATGGCAGGTCCAGATGTTCTGGTTTCATATGTGCATAGCTCATCAAAAACTCCATGCCTGTGCCACCCTTGGGCCCCTGCCAACCCAGATACCAAGCAGGACTCACTCTGCCATCTGCCATGAGCGTGTCCCAATGCATTATGGGCTTGCTGTGTGTGTTTTGTGATGTCACAATAGGCTGATACACACGACGACTAGCTGGTTACTTTCCAACATGGCGAAGAACTTTTGGCCTACACTAAACAACCACCCAACATCTTTCATACAGGTGTTTTGTTGTTGCTATTGCTCTCATGATTATTTAAAATCAAACTTAATAGACATGCTACTGCTCCCCCAGATTTAGTTTCAGCCCTGTCCAGTGCTCAGTCTGAAAAAACCCTACAGGCTAGATCCAGGCAGTTTACACACTAGATTTGAGTCATTGAAATGTGTGCCTGTCAATACCGTATTTACCAATATGCACATATGCACACACAAGCACACACCCTGGAGGCGCTATAGGTGCCCAAACTGAAGGGACCAAACAGAAACAGGTTTGGCACAGAGTAATGATGTATCCCCAGTGACTGCCCGCCATTTTGTTTTGCTTCACTAAGCATGTCCCAAGTCTTCAGTCAGTCTCACTATACCCAGCACTGGTCTATGGCAGCCTGTCAGAGATGCTAATACTCTCTCTCCATCTCTCAGACTCCCTCTCACTCTCTTTTTAAGTTCAGTTTTTAATTCAGCTCAGTTCACTTGAAGTAGATATAAAACTAAATATGATAAATCAAATGATTCTGGTACACTTTGTTGTCCCTTGATGTTTTGCTTGATGCCTTTCTACAGAGGGATGTCAAGTAAATAATCTCATTAATTTGTTTACATTTTTACACCAATTGTAGCATTGATTGCATCTGTAAAGCTTCACCTTCATTCCTATTGCCCAAGTAAATCATCAAAATATGTTTCTTTAATCTAAGGAAATATATGCTTATCATTACTTACAAACCAACCTATAGTCCCAAGTTAGCCCCTACTGAGTGACAGCTTAATACTGGATAAATCTGCACTCCATTACCACATTATCCTCCAGTTTCACAGACAAGGTTTAAGCTAGTCCGAGACTAAAATGCATGTTTGAGCTGTCTCAAATGAAAATATCTTAAAATATGTCAGTGTCATTGTTCTGTCAAGGTGCACAACTGTAATATTTTCTTCTATGGCATTTTTGTAAAAGTTGCTTAAATATCTTAATTTAACTAAGGCCTAGTCCTGGCTTAAGCCAAGCCCCATTTGTGAAACCGGGCCTTAATGTTTAATATTTATTCTTACATTGATTTCCTTCCATTTTACAAATTGCAAAACAAATCATAAATACAAACCAGTGTTGTTATTAAAAATCAATTTCGATCATTGAAAAAGATAAAATAGAAATATTAGATGACAAACTTAAACTTGTAATTAACTGGAAATAGAAAATAAAAGCTAATTACAAATATTAATAAATACTATGATAGTATATAAATAATACTAAAATAACACTGTAACAGACAAATACAATTTTCTATGTTTATTTCTCTCAATAAGTGGAAATAGGCATATCTCACTGTCTGTCTCAGTCTTTGCTGCTGTCAGCCTTTGGCTGCCTGGTGGATGCTGACAGTTAGACTGTGTCATCAAACACCATCCCTCTCCTCCTCTCTCCGTCTCCCTCTTCCTCCATCAGAGAGCGAGAGAGAGGGAGAGGGAGAGGGAGAGGAGAGGGAAGGGAGAGGTAGAGGGAGATAGGTAAGAAAGGAAAGTACAGAGACGAAGGGAAGAAACATTATTCCTACTGCCAAGTTTTTTTTGTCCTTTTTTGCTGTGCCTGAAGCATTGAGGTGTGTGTGAGTGGAATACAGGTATAAGTCTAACACACTCACTGTCTGCCTCCTCCTGAAGAGATCTGAACATCTGGACTGCTGATGAGTTCCTCTCATCTTCCACATTTTCTTTACAAGGGGAACAAATACCTAATGAAATTAGTCATTAGTGAAAGTGATAGTGAGAACTTTCTGCCTGCCTCATCATGTGTTATTTCCACATGTGCACACACACACACACACACACACACACCTTGCATCACAGCCACCCACAGCAAAGAGATTATTTACTGCTGTTGTATGCAAGCAAAGTTCCAGTTCCACATATGAATGATTAATATAGCTATAAAATATAATCCCTCTGTAATCAGAACTCTGACTCTCTCTCACACACTTAATACATCTGTGTGATACACACACACACACACACACACTACATCTGAGTAACAGAGAGACAGACAAACACTATTAATTATTTATGCACTCATGAATAGTATTAAAATTTGCCTACTAGTCTAATATAAAAGAAACCATTTATGTTTTTTCCATCTTCATTCAGCTGCACTATAAACCCGAATAACCTGTCTCACCTGTGCAAGAGTTTCTTTCTTTTCTTTTCAAGAGAAAAAGCCAGACTTTAATTTTGATTGGTTGGCTTAATCACCAATGCTGTGGCGCATTAGAGCAACACAAAATGGCAGTCATGCTAAAATAGCTAGCAGGTAGTGTGCTCCCTAAAACTCAAAGTATACTTTGGTTTTATAAAAGTATACACGTATGCCAATATGTGCGCATATGTGAAACAATATTTATGAGACAGATCGTGTCAGATTTTGTTACTGATTTATTTGAAATACGATTTAAATATGAGTGTAGTAAACAATTTCTGAGATTTCAGGATTTCTTTATTCAAGCAGATAGTGTGTCTTGGATGCCTGAAATAGCTGTCCGGATATGAAAGCGGAGGACTTTGACAGATGAAATTTTCTAGTGTGCATGTGTTGAGCACCTGTGTTCATACAAAGCATATACAATGAAGTATACACTTCTTTAGTTGCTATGCATATGAATTTGCTATATCGTTCACATCAAAACTGATGTGTACTTTGGCCTTAACTATCAGCTAGCTAACTAAATAGCGTGCAAAATACCTGTACCCAAAAACTCTATTTGTGTCACTATATTACATACACTAACAGTACTCCATAAACAAGTGCACAATGCAAACAGACACATGGACCAAAACACAGCAGTGGACAGTATATTCTCTGGATTATATGAAACATAACCTGCATAACGGTGGTGTTAAATTAGACATAACACATTCCCCCTAACAACCTGCCCCAAACAACCCATGACACAGTGAATGCCAAATCCACTGTTTTTCCATCTCATTTAAAACAATTCCATGTCAAATTCACTCACACACACACACACACACACACACACACACACACAATGTTAAAATGAAAGGCAAAGCATCCCCAGATAGAAAAAGAAAAACATCTTAGTGCAGTGGAGAGTAAAGTACATGCTGTTGTTAATGTGCTGTAAAATATTGATGTGGAAAGTGTGTTTTGTTTTTGTTTTTTGCACACAGGGAAACACCAGCCAAATTCAACGTGTGATTTGTGAGCTACTATTTCACACTGATCTGAAACCAGTGGCTCCATCTAAATTTGAGTCTTAACTGCAACATGGGGAACCACAGAGATGATCTCAGCTCAGGGTGAAAGGGGTTGTGGGTAAACAGAAGGGCCAAAGGGCAGCTAATTTGTTCATAAAAAAAGCCAGAGAGTGGATATGTCTGTGGATGTGATGTGGGCTAATAGTGTCAGTTGGATATTTTATTCATGCTCCTTATACACTTATACAAGGTTGTTGCTTCCTACTGAACCAGGGTTTGTGTGTTTGACTGGACCTTGCAGACACCTGATAGTAGCTCTGGATATCTATCAGCATTATCGGCAGCTCTTACCACTTTATCTTACTCATTCAAGAGCGTTCTCAAACTGCAACTGATAAGAGGTCAAAGTTGACGCTGATCACAGAGGAGGCATTAGAATGATACTGGAGACGGCCTGAGCTCTTTGTGATCATAATCGTGCAACTGGAGATGCTTTCTTGAATGCGATTTGTGCTGCATAAGCAGAGTAATACATCTAATTTATCTTCATTATCCATGTGCATGGACTACAATGAAATCTATCATTGTGCACAGGGGTTTTCAAAGGGCACTAAATTTTACCTTCATCTGCGGCCTGAGGCAGAGGGCACAGGATCCACACTTATACATACACACAGATAAGCCCCGCCATTGACTACTATTAATCCTGGCTGATTTGCATTGTCAGAGCGCCTGTGTTTGAACAATGCTGTTGTTTCCTTGTTTGCTAATTTAGGAACAAACATTTGCCTGTGCAGCAAACGAGCTCTCCCAGGATGTGTTATTAATAGGCTAATTAAGCCAACGGTAATGAGCAGGATTACAGCTAATTATGACAAGATTTGTTTTGGCGTTCCGTCTGGGAAGAAGCAGTGGAGTGTGTACATCTACCTGGGAGTTCATTACTGCCATCACCATGCACCTGAGTGCACAGAGTACACCGCTGGGGGAGGAGGGGGAGCGCTGTGTGGTTTTATGTAAAGGAGGACAAAGGGAAAGAAAGCATGAAGGTGTGAAAGGTTAGGGTGGCGGTGTCCTGGGCTATGATATACAGTACACAACAAACAATACAGTTGTGTTGTTCGACATTCAATTCGCCATTCAAACTCACCCACCTGGTGAGCATTTCAGCCATGTTATATTGTTGAGAGATGCGACTCTTCACTAAACTCCGCCCCCTTGGTTACTGTTACTAAGGCAGACGAGTCTTAACGAACATTTCATTTGGAACAAATCAGAAATTTGTGCAAACAATGAGACTTTTAAAGTTGAGAGCAGTCAAAGACTTTAGATATAAAAAGACAGTGCACTCAGGTTACCTGTGAATGGGAGAAAGTGCAACACAATATGGCAGAATAGTCCCGCCTTCTAAATAAAAGTGCAAATCGCTAATAAAATCGTATTCTGCCGCTATCTGAAAACGTGCACTAGGAACTGCCCTGCGCAAGGGCCCTGCAAAAAAAGTCACTTTTAATGCTATTCGATCATAAGAAACAAAAAATTATGAGACAGTTGTCAGATTTCATTGGTGATTTCAAATATGAAATTTAATCCTAAACCATGTGAATGGCTTTGGAGAACTGTTCAACCTGGAGACTTCAAAGGGGCGGGCATCAGAAAGGCCATTGGGTGTGGTCACATGCGGGTCACAGTGTTCGTTAGGTCACGCCCTTTCTTCGACCCTCAATTTTCAGTAAAATATGTGTGCAAAGTCGTGTGTATTTGTGTAAAGTCTTTATATTAAATTTGAGTTGTTTTGATATTAATCTTACATGAGCTGGAATTAATTTTGACATAAAAGGAATACATTTGTGACTTCTTAGAAATTTAGTCACCATGAAATCAAAATTGACAACAAATTGAAAAAATTCTGTTTATTATAAATTATATATCTGTGCACACAGTTGCCGGGTCCAAACTATAGATTCCAGAAGGAAATAACAAATAGTGGTAATACTCACAGTGTACTGTATTACTACTGAAAATCATTGTCCTAACCTTTATCTCCATACTGAAATCTCAGTTGGCCAGTGATTCTTTCTGAATCTTAAAATATTAGTATCCAGGACACCGTGATCCAGAGACTATATACTGTGAGCTTTTAAAAGCTTAGATTAATTGTATGCTATAAATAAACAGTGATCATAAATAGCTGTTGAGATTTAATATTAAAACTTTAGCATTTTAATTAAACAGTGGTTGCTAAAGTAGGATTAGTCAATAACATTTTTTTAGGGGGGCTTAGTGAATGAGCAAAATTGCTGCATTTATCAATAAATTGAAACTTTTGGAAACGCAAACACCAATGCTACACTTTCTGTTCAGTAGCTTTTTGGCAACAGTGCAGTAATCTAAGAAACCAAATTCACATGTTTTAAATATATTTAAAAAGCTTTTAATCCTAATTTTAATACCCCATGAAAATGTGCCAGCTGATGTTACGAGTCTTTAAACGGGCATGTGAAAAGACAGAGAGATGCCTCAGGGTTTGAATTAAATGCTTACAAAAAAATAAAAAAAATAAAAAAAAATACAGAACTAGCTCGGATAAACGGGAACACTGAGATTTGGCGAGATTGGGATTTACAGCTAAGCTTAATTTTTTCACCTTCGTCTCTCTAAGAACAGCCAACACCAACACAAATCCCTACATCTCACATACACGGAGAGGGAGGGAGAGAGAAGGGAAAAAGAGAAATAACTGGGAGAGCGGGAGGGAGAGAGAGAAGGGAAAAAGGAAATACGAAAAAGAGAAATAATATCCTTCTTGCCGAAAGCCTACTTGAACAGGTGGATTATTGCATGGATCAAAGATTAGGTCACATGTAGAACCTCAGCTCAAGAAATTATTGCTCACATTGTTCCCAGTTTACACAAAACATAAATCCCACATGTACACACATTTAACATGCTTTCTAAATGGAGACTTTCATACAATACTCTATGGTCATAAATTGAAAGGTCATAGGCATATGCGAGCGTTGTGAGAAGGCTGTAGCATTCCCTGGCCCGGGAGAGGCGACGGGGGGCAAAAATGCCAATAAATGGACCAAAATGCCCACTGCCCACAAACAATTAAACGATACCGTCTGTTGCTTACACGTGAATATGAACAGACAGTGTCGATTTGCGGCATTAAATTAAGATTGCCTACTTTGCACCGCTATTTCATTTTAGGAGTTTTTACCGCACATTTAACAACACACATATCCGGTTGAGCTTAGGAATGCAATGGCCAAATCATAAAAGGTTCAGATGAGTCCTCATCCAACTTCATCAGTTCGCGTGGAGTGCCTGATGGCCTCAGCTGAATGAATTCCGCGACTTTCGCGCAATTCTCTCATCATAATCAAACACCAAATGCGCAGATTACGTACAAAGTAAGAGTGACGAGTAGAGTACCCCGGAGTTGGTTCACCCTCTGCCTATGGCAGTAGGAGATTTTGGAAAGTGCTAACTTTAGTCTGATAGCACTGAAAGCAAATGTCCCACCCTCCCTGCAATAACTTAACTAGCGAGTAACATGCCAAACATGAGGGGGCGGGCGACGAGGCCTGAATTGGGAACCGCTGGACTACATTAATGTGTCACACCGGTGAGAAACTTTAAAAGTACACAATACCAGGAAGGAAGATGGAAGTTGTTGAGGTTTGGATCAATTCTCCCCATTCTCTCTCTGTCGACAGCGTGCCATGACGCCGGGATGACGTATCCTGTCTGTGTGAACAGGGTGCGCAGAGGTATGCTAATACATACGTTGACAGGCAGATAGGAAAGCATATTAAAACGCTCGGACCGAGCGTTTTGATTGGATTAAACCCTTTTCTTGAGTATTATGCCTTCCACAGACGATATAAATACATATTAATACATTTAGACCACTTAACTTAATGATTGCAATCGGGATGTGAAGAGACTTTCAACCAACATAACAAAAAATGTTTCTGAAGACAATCACCTATTGCGCTTCTTAAGATAATTAGAAATTTACTATGACCTGTCAACCCCAAACACTAAGTAAACCATACAAATTCTAAAAACACAAAAAAAAAAAAAACAAAAACAAAAAAAAAAAAAAAAAAAAAAAAAAAAAAAGATTCTCTTCATGAGCGTCTACGTCTTAGAACCTATTGTTTTATTTAGAAGATGTCCAGACTTTTTTTTTCTCTTGTGGGGACATGTTTCAGAAATGTCTCTAAAAATATAGATAGGTCATAAATAGACATGCATGTCAACAAATATCTCTTTCATTTTCCATTTGTAAAAAAAAAAAAAAAAAAAGACTGAGAAAAAGGGGTATTTACTGCTAAACCTCAACAAGTTTCCCCAAATAAAACTGCTTTTATTCTTCTCAACATGTGTTCGTGAAGATTAGGCCACTGTAATCTTGCAGGGTTTAATAATAAACACACACACACACACACACAGAGAGAGAGAGAGAGATAAAACAGAGAAATTAAGGCTACACTGCTTCAACAGATGACTTTAATCCTGTTTATTAAATTATAAAGAATCCAGATTTTTTCTGGTTTATTTTTTGGGGATCAGGAATAGAGAGTTGAGGATTTAAGAGATTTGTGGATTTTTTATTTTTTTTGCAGATTTATTTGATGAAATGGGATTGTAGTGAAGTAGGGGAGATTTGTGAGCATGTGACAGCAGACGTGAACTAGGATAAATCGCTCGGGAAACAGAGCACTACCGACAGGATGAGACGCAGACGTTTTTTGTTCCAAATGCATGAAGTATTAAAGGGAATAATTCACACATTCTCACACAGAGGGAGGCAGATCCTAGAACAGCATGTGATTGATGGAGTACTGACAAGTCTATAAAACAAACAGAACCAAAAAAATATCAATAATCAAATCAGAAATCTGCAGGCTGGTTTCATAATTGCACATAACAAACAGGAATCAGAGACTGATTAATGAAAGTCTATGTAAACTCAGATTTCAATGTGAAAACACAGGGATGTGTTGAATTATGAACACCCATTTAAAGGCTAATTTTCTTGCCGCTAATTATAGGAGCTTTATATCTCATTGACACGCATTTTAGGAACAATGGTGGAGGCAATTTGTGACCCCAGAATAATCTTCAGAGCACTCTTTGTGAAGTCTTTTAAGAGATACTTGGAGGTTGTGATCGGGGAAGATTAGAGCGAATGAGAATTAGCTGGCTGGTTTTGGCTGGGTGGATTCGCCCGGCTCTTGGGGACCTCTATGTCACTGATAACTTCCACTGAGCTGTTTGCTAAGAGGATAGAATGTGCTAATCCAAGTCAAAAGACATACCATGTGAATTACATCCCCAAACAGATTATTCCACACAGATTAGGATGAAAGCAATAAATCTTGTCATGTCATTCTTGATGCTGGTATATGCAGAAATCAGATCTAGCAGATGATGTTGAAACACGTTAACGTATTAAAGTCAACACGAAGCAAAGAGCCATGAGAAAATCCTCACAGGTGTGAAAATTTGATTAGTAATCTAAAGTGCAGTGTAATGCTAGAGCAGCCGTCTCTATGCCTTCTTTTAACACTCTTAAATATAGTTTTAAGCAAGGATCATCATTTATTTTACTTGATTTGCTGTGCAGATTTTGTCTAGCCTACAATGTTTTTGTATTTATATTGTATTTAGAGTTTGCTTGTGCTCCAGAAGCCTTGAGAACGAGCTGTAGGAGAAAATGTGTTACAGGTTGGTGTCTTGAGCTGAAGGAGGAAGAACTTTGCCCTTCTGTCATTATTTACTCATCCTCATGTTGTTACAAACCTGTATGACTGTCTTTCTTCTGTTGAACAAAAAAAATAATAATTTTAGTACAGAGACGCTGAAACTCATCGGGGTCCAAAATAGTGTTTTGACCCCACTGCCACTCATTGTGTGGATAAAAAGATAAATACAAATCAGAATGCTTTCTTTTGTGTTTTGCATAAGAAAGAAACTCATAGTTATTTGCTCGGCCTCACGTACTCCAAATTAGTACTTTCTCTTTTTTTACCTTTGTAGCGAATCAGCTCATGGGGAAATATGAATAATTAATCATAACTAGTAATAATAAAATTAATTATAAATATTTAGATCCGCAGTAAGTATTTACTTGACCTCTCAGGGCCAACTGTCTGTCAATTCTAAGAACGTTAATTTACTGGTTAAGGGAAATAACTTTCTTACTGTACAATTCTACAAAAGCTTGTATCATAAATCTGCATGATTAAGTGACTCTAGTTATGAGCAATCAATGAACAACGTCAAGTGTGGTACAAGTAAGACTTTATTAACTACTTAAATACTTAAACTAGTCTAATATACTACATAAACACATTAAGCTGGTTTAACATACACATACACACACACACACATACAGGTGGTATAGAAAATGGTTAAAGTTTAACTCAGTACAGAAAAAGGCATAAGGAATGAAATTTATGGAAACATTTGCATGTGATAATTCACAGATCCAAGCCTTCAGCGGATACGTAGATTCTGAGTTCAAACACACCTTTGTAAAAAGGTGTAACTGATACTTAATGTATCAATTAATAAGACTAAGTTTGATACTTAGCGAGTCTCGGCGGTCTGAAAGAGATTCCTGATGCAAATCTTAAAGCTTCCCGTAGATCTTTGCTGAATTCGGGTCGATGAAAAGAACCAGTTTGAGTCAGAGTCACTTGATTAATGGAAAGGACTAGGCCGAAAGGCCTGGCACAATATTTGATATCCTGAAGCGTTTTTTCACATCTTCATCTTAGCATCTCACTTAACCACCGACAGGGGCGGGTCACATGAAGTGTGGCCTTCAAAGCCTGCAAAGATTCACGCCTCTCAAAATGGGCTTGTCCAATGAGAAAGACTGAAATTCCAAGCGGGAGGTTGGAAATACTGGAGAGTTTTATGACCCTTTGTCTGAGAGCATGGTAATTTGCATATGTAATTCGACTGGGTGTTGAAGGCACAAATTAGTAAAGATTCTTAGAACATCAATATGTTGCATTGGTATCAGCATATAATATACACGCTTTTTTTTCGATCATAAGAAGGCGAATTCATAGTTACTAGACATGAAATAGTTACTTATATGTATGAGTGGTTTATCGTAAGCATGAATTAAAATAGTCTATAATACAACAGATTAAATACAACACAGCAATATTATACACAATGGCCTGAAGAAAATGGATGTTCATTCAAAGAAGGTTTTCCTATGAATTAATTAGTAGAAAAGTCAATTTCTACGGTGCGTTTGTCCTGGGGACACAGAATGGGTTATCCTACTCACATTCCTGGAGGCGTAATAAAACCAGTGATATCGTGATTAGTTGTCATGGGGACCAGAGGCCTGTTCTGCCTTTCTGAGGTGTTAGGTGCACTTCGGGGGAAGGGTCCATAGACCCTCGTAATTGGCCATTTGGTTAAGTGAGGGGGAGTTAGATATTATTTGTTAAATATAACAAAAAGTTGTGTGTCTGATTGGTCCAAATGCTACACCTTTAATATCTGGTGAAGTTCTATTTTATGCTGTAAACAAGCAGTACTGTTACCTTGGTTCAGAAAGACCAAAAACATGCCATGAGAGCCAGTCATGTGTGGCATAATTTTTTAATGGAGAGCAGAGAGTAGCATCTTATTCATCAACACACAGACAAATCTGAGCGAATTCGCGCGCGGAGCCGACTGTAATTATCTGTTGTCTCACACCTCCGCTCCTCTTGCACCTAGAGGGTGTGTTCAAATAAAGTAAGAAAGAAGAAAAAGGGTGTTGTCTTGAGCATTTGAAACTGTGGCACCCAGGGAGTTCCCGGTGCATAGGCATTGATGCACACAACACATACCCACAATGCATCTGGGCACCTAACACCCCACACAAAAAAATGGCTTCACTATTAGACGAACACTATTTTTTCCACCTGTGAATGTGGAGGAAGACAAAAGGCCACGAACAAAGAAGAGTAAGAGGAGGTGTCAGATAGGCATGCTATAGGTCATCAAGATTCTCAAAGGCATTATATCTGACTCACACCTGGGTCACACTAGCCGGCATTCTGGGACTGCAGGGAGCAGGTGTGTGCGTATGTGTGCTTTTATGTGTGTTTGTGCAACTACACTGAGCAGATGGCGAGAGCAATAACTGACAAACCCTGAGAGGGAACTGAAAGCACCTAATAATTATCCCTGTTTTCTGCCACAAACACGCCAATTAGAATCCCAGCAACACCTTGCCAACACACACGTTTGTCTGTCTGACTGTGAGACCATGTGTACTAGGATATACTAAAACAACACGCTATTATGAACATTTGCGTGAACAAAATGCCATTGTTTACACTGAGAATGACTCATAATAACATGTTCTTTCTTTCCCTTCTCCTCGCTTTCGGTCTCAGTCTTGCGGGTCTCCAGGGGCTAAAAGCAGAGATGTAGCTGTGGATCCCAACAGATGGAACGCTTGTTAGAACAAGAAGTGCACTTACAGGACCCACTGGGCTCCCTAGAGGATCTGCTTCTCAGACTCAAGATACATTCAGATTCAGCTAACAGCAAGTTCACATTGCTTTTGTCAAATTTTAAGATAGTATATTTACAAGCACACCTAAAATCATGTTTTTGCACATTCGAGCTACAGTCTTCATCTGTCTGTCCAAGTATACATGACACAATGCATAAACTGAAAATTTGTAGTATTAAACGCATCACTTCGGTCTTTCAGATTCATATCAAGTCCAGTTGTAGATCAAACTTTTAAAGTGCATGTAAATGTAGCCTAGTTAAAAAGAAAGTTCACTCAAAAATTAACATTCTGTCATCATTAGTATCCCTTTAAATGCTGGATTTGTTTTTCAAACATTTAAAAATGAAAGCTCGAAAATTTACATTTTGAACTGTTCTTCAGACTTATTTCCCTTGAAATCAGTATGTTCCCTCTCGGTGTCTGTGTTTTTAGTTTATGGCATTCAAAGTCCAAAAAGTCCTGGCAATTACCACACAAGTCAGATCCCTTGACTTCATCCACTTAAGATTTGCATTCCAACAAGGCAAAAAGGCACTTCATACATCTTAGCAATGTCCACATGATCATATCAGAGACTGAAGCACTCTGGTAATCCAGGATTAGGCTTGGTTATGAATGCAGAGACCAATTGTAAAACAGTAAAAAAAAAAAAAATTGGGCCAGTTGGTCTCCTTCCTTGCAATGTTTCTCAACCCTGGTCCTGGGCGCCCCCCAGCACTGCACATTTTGTGTGTCTCCCTAATCAAACACACCTGATTCAACTCATTAGCTCATTAAAAGAAACTCCAGGACCTGAAATGGGTGTGTCAGATAAGGGAGACATACAAAATATGCAGTGTTGGGGGGCACCCAGGACCAGGGTTGAGAAACACTGCTTGAGACTGATCTAGTATCAGTTTGAAGATAAAGCAAGATGCAATTATAGACCTGTAAGCAATGCACAGGCTGATCTGGGAACAAAACAAGCGACAGCAGCACTGACCTGGGATCAGTGCAGAGGTGGAGGAGGCTAGGAGTAACCAGATTCCCCCTACGGTTCATTCTAGTATATAAAATCAGAGAGAGACAAAAGAAATGATACCGCTCCTGTCTGGGAAGTGTTGTTCTGTGTGGAATTTGCCAAATGTACTCATCACATTTGCTCTAGCTTGTATTTGTTAAACCTAAGTGATGGCTTAGACCATTTCAGACCAACTGATCTGAAAAGCACCTCTTCATATTTAAATGTATGCCTTTACATTCATGCGTTTCAAACAGTATAGCGACCACGGCAAAGAGAGTGACAGACTAGCATGCATTATTCTGTATGTTTTACTTTAATCATCCATAGAAGAAACCTAATGCCTTGGATATTTTTACATAAGCCATCATATGCTCTTTTTTTCTGTCTCCACCCTCTCTTCTTACTTACAGTACTGAAAATGAATCCCCTGAAACTGTCTTATGGTAAACAGTGAGTGAGAAATCAGGAGAGAGAGCTGCAGGTCTTTTGAGGACCCAGCTCATTTTTGAAAAGTATTCTACACTTATTTTCAATGAGAAATCAAACATTCAATTTAAAAAACCTTGTGATTATGTAATACTTTCACATCAAATGCCCACTTTCCACAAGTTGGTATGATTCTTTAGGGTCTTCATGAAATGTCTGTATAAAAAGCTTTGGTTAAAATTTCTCAGTGGTCGTGTAAAACAACACCTCTTTTTACCTTGTCAAAGACAGCTCTGATCACAGTGACCCGTTTTGGTGAATGTCTCTTTAAATGCTAATGAGCTCTGCTCACCCCACCCCTCTCTTCTGTGGAAGAGGAAAGGTGATTTGTAAATAATCAAAAATATATATATAAAGTGTGAGACACTTGTGTGACAAGTGTGAGTTTTAACTTTTTAGCAAAACCTGCCTTGAATTGTCCCTCGTTCAGAAAGCAGTCTGGAATAAAATGATTTGCACAGACATAAACAAATTTAGGTGTATTCGGTGGCACATTACCGTCAAAAACAAAACTAATCCACTGCGCCCTCAGTGGCTCTCATATAGGGAGAAAAGACTCGTATGTTCACTTTTACATACAACACGAATGGAAAACTGTATTTACCTTGGCATAGTTGAATAATAACAGTTCTGTACATGGAAATGACATACCGTGAGCCTCAAACACCATTGTTTCCTCCTTCTTATGTAAATCTCGTGCATGCAAAAGACCACTGAAAAATAGGTGAATCAGAACATAACACCGACTGTGACATTACAGTCGGGATCACTAATCAGAGGCGCCGCTAGCAATTTTGGGCCCTATGAAAAAATATGAGGTTGTGCCCCCTACCGCACCAAACATACACTATATTGCCCAAAGTATTGGGAAAACTAAAAAAAAAACAAGCGCCAATGAGCCAAGGACTGACATATGCTTACAATCATTTTAGACACTTCCAAAACTGTGGCAACAAGATGGAAATACAGTATTTTAAATACATGAATATGTTTCCATCTTTGATGCCACGTTTGGATTGCTCTTATACACAGAGGCATATTATGTAGAAAGGAAAATGGTCCTGTTCAAACTATTGGTATAAAATTAGAAGCACACAATTCCCTAGAACAGCATTACATGCTTTTTTTTTTTACTAAAAATGTGAAATTACTAAAGTAGTCAAACCTGTTCATTAGAAGGGGGTGTCCCAATACTTTGGCAGTAGGGTACAAGCCAGCCTAACTATTCAAAATCAGTTTGTCTGCAATTTACAAATATGACCGATTGTATCATTTTGACCATTAGGTATCAGTAACATAATTCATTCAGAAACTGTTTTATGGACATAGACTTTCTGTACCACACAATTCTGCAGATATGGAATGAGTTTGACTACTTAAACAGTTATATTAATAGAAATGCTTCACAGGGGCAAACAAAAATATCCTAAAATAATAAATAGGATACCCACAGCATTTCCAGCAGTATCCAACATTTATCAAGCATGAACTTACTCAGCTAATGTGACTATTAGCTTAACAGCTGTATCCCTTGTTTGCTAGCTACCTATGCACATACATACAGCATACCATGTTAAAAATGTTCTACATTATGAACTTTAACTCAAAACATTTAGGCTTCTACCAATGTAGAATAATTGTGACCCTGCCTGTGAAAACCCAGCTTAAGTCATTTTTTTTTTAAACCGGGATGAGTAATTCACCTGATTTGTCGTAATAAAGCCTCCTTGAGATCGTTTTGACAGACATGTTTGTGTATTATTTTCAACGTGTTTATTGCTAAGTTTATTGTGGCAAACGGTGGCAAAATAATTATTAAATAATAATTCGCGTGCAGTGTATCTGGTTGGCATGACAACCTCAGGCATTTCCTGATGCTGCTCTATGTAATCAGAGTGTGATTTTGTAGATTTTCTATAGCAAAACTAAAATGTGTTTAAAAGTGTGACTGACCAAATCGTCCGGCTCGGTTTGCCCCACCTCGAACTCGAAGACATCTCTAATTAATTTGACAGTTTACCATCTGATCTCACTCGTGACTCTAGGCTACATAGGACGGGACAAAACCATGCAGTGAATGGAGATAATTTTGCTGGAAATGCAGAAGTAAGCCGTATTTTTGCTTTATTTGTAACTCTTTGGTAGATACAATTATAATTTCCATTACATTACTACCACTACTGTTACTACTAATAAAACAGATATTTGGGGGCCCCAAAAGTGCGTGGGCCCTTAGAATCGTCCTAACTCCCTACACCCGAGCGGCGCCCCGTCACTATAGTTACGCCCCCAAGTTGCATATACCCGCCCATGTTCTAGGCCAGCCTGCACAGCCAAATCATCAGAAGTTATGCAGGTTTTGTGAAGAAACAAGCGAGGATAATAGCGTTCATGGCAGATCATGGAAATAAATGGTATGTTCCAGGCTGTGCAGGAGATGTGATGTGTAGGGATGGGTTGGTGTCTGTATTCAGAAAGGCACAGAAAACAAACAACGCATACTACCACTAAAGCCACTAAAGGGACATGGTTAGATGCTTGCTAGCGGCAGCCTGTTACATTACAGTACATAAGATTTCACTTACCACATAAACAGAGTAAGGAGAGATGACTGAGGATGATGGCGAATGATTTACAAATCCTGAGCACCACTGACAATCATCTGATCTTATAAAATGTGTGGTAAGTACTGCCGCTGTAGTTTACACAGAGCACGTGCCATCGCAAATCTCGAAAGTGAAAGTAAAAAGCGATCTTGCATTCGAAAGCAGTTTTAATGCCCCGCATATTAATATGCGGCTCCCTGATGCCCGCATTTTATATACAGTATAATTACCCAATGATAAAACTGCGAGAGACAGTATTAAAATCTATATTTTCCCTGTGTTTCCTTCCTGCTGTGTGAGCTACTGAAATGAGCTGCACTGTGAAACAGCCAATCAGAGCAGAGATCAACGTTGAGCCGCACTGCGAAACAGCCAATCAGAGCAGATCTCAACATTATGCCTCATGACCCCTTCCAAATAAGGTAAAAACAGACAATTTCATTCTAGGGACAAATCCTAGGGTTGTAAATAAACATGTAAAATTGTTTCTGGAGATTTTTTGCCCTTACCTAAGCCACATACCTTCTATGTAGATATCAGAGAACAATTTAAAATATTGTATCAATGCATTCTATGGCATAGCTTTCGAGCTGCTCGAGCGCGGAAAAAATGGCAGTCAACGTATAACTGGCTGAGGGCAGAGATATGCCAATACGCAGTGGTGTATAAAGTACCTGAAAGCCATACTCAAGTAAAAGTAAAAATATCTTTCCAGAAAATGACTTTGGTAGAAGTTGAAGTCACCGTTTACAATATTGCTTGCGTAAAAGTCTTAAAATATGTGATATTTTTTTGTACTTAAGTACGAAAAGTATTTTTTAAATCTTAAACGTACTTAAGTATTAAAAGGAAAAGTACAAGTAAATGCAAAATGGAAAAGAAGCAAATAAATATATATATATAAACTGTTCATACACAGCTTGAGTAGCAAGATTGTGCTCAGTTTTAACTCTTTCTTCCATTTTTTATTTTTGGCTAAGAATAAGAAGCACTTCATCCGGTACTAGTGTCTTTCATTCCAACATAAGAAAACATTTCTGGAATCTGCATCTGATATAGCATTTAGATGTATTTACACAGTTAATGTATCTCAAAGGGGACATGGATGCATTTAAACTGCAGTTACAAATGCATAAATAATATTATTTTAACATAAAACGTTCAATACTGATATTTGAAATAATTGAAAACATGAAAAAATAGTCCAAATGTGAAATTAAAACCGCCAGTAGGTGGCAGAAAGTCGCTGTTAATATAAGTGAGCCATTGCGATTGAACCGAATCATTTAAACACTTATTCACGCAGAAACAAGGGCCTTATTACCCGCTTGGCGTTAGCTGATTCATTCGATAAGTAAACGCTGTCCATTGCTCAGAGACGCAAAACAGTGTGTGATCTTTGTTTGGAACTATTTTATTTGGCAAAATTGAGCAAAAACAAGCAATATTAAGTCTAAAATGTAAGTTACTTATTGCTTTACTGAACTTGTAAATGATTATTAAATGTGTTCATGCTGATATCTGCAGAAAAATGGTACTCTTTGAGTGATATAGATTAAGTTAACTATATTAAATTATATAAACATAAAAAGCATACAGAAGCATTTTGCCACAAGAATGCCTTGAATTTTGGTTATTAGATAGATTAATAAATCAACGTGTGTGCACTGTGTGTGAGATTTGGGGATATACTTGATAATGTCAGACCGCACATTACAACACTTATATCGCAGACTATGCTGTATCGCACACCCCAGACTCGAATTGAGTGGAAAATGAATCATCCGTGGTGGTGCGCGCACTTGTTTGCACAAGGTCAAAGGTGTTTTTTTTTTAGGAGTCTAACTTGCAAAAAATTAAAATTAAAATTTCACCTCTATATTTTATGGCGTCACACACAAGATTAAACTACCTTTCAATATATTTGGTTGACTCCTCATCAAACTGAGGCAGCTTAATTGTATAAAGACACAAGTATAAAAAATGTTTTCAAAAAGACACCCACATCTATAAAGGTTCCAAAATATTATTGCGGACAAAAAAAAAACTCTGTGAACAAGAAATTGAGATTTTTAGGAACATTTCACTAATCTAAAAAACTTTTTCCACCATAAAGAACATGGATGTTAAAGGGGTCAGGAACGATGAAAATCCTGGATAATTCCCTTGTATTTTTTTTTTTTTTTACACATATAAGACGGTACTTGTACAATAGAAAACATACGTAGTTTCAGAACTCAAAACTTTCTCGTTAGTCTAAAAACGGCTTATATTGAAGCCAGTCTGCCAAAACAACAGGTTGTGGAATGTGCTAGAAGAAGATCAACGGCTGCTTCTACATTACTGCCTGTTTAGCCCTACCCACCGATTTGCAAACGCAGGTCTATGCAGAAACCAAATGATAAAGATGCTCCGACGTAGGGGTGGAACGGCACTTGCACCGCAGTTCAACTTAAAGGATTAGTTCACCCCAAAATGAAAATTCTGTTATTAATTACTCACCCTCATGTCGTTCCAAACCATATGCCAGACCACTGATTCGTCGAATATCGCTTCTGAGTCAGGGTCTTCTGGCTTCTGACCGTTTTGTACTAAGTAACAAAAATGCTTCGGGGAAATGTATCGGAGTAAAAGTATACATTTTAATTAGGAAATGTAGTGGAGTAAAAGTAAAAGTTGTCTGAAATATAAAAACTCAAGTAAAGTACAGATACTCCCAAAAAACACTTAAGTACTGTAACAAAGTAATACTTTGTTGCATTACACCACTGCTAATACGGGACAGTCCGTCAGTGGTCGTGGGTGGGGCTTGTGCAATATGACATCATATTGCTCAGAAAATCTAAACGCTTGATTGATACGGTTTAGGTTTTTTTGAGGATTAAAAAAGGAGTGAATGGATTTGTATCATTGTAGGGTGGTTGTGTCCACACACTGCTAAGACACATTATGTGCAAACACCATGTAAAAGTGAGTTTTGCATCCTATGTTACCCTTTAAGGTAATTTTATAACATACGTTTTCAATTATGTAGCAAGTGACTGATCAATACTCTGTCAATTGAGACATATGGCAGGAAAAGGGCTTGGATAACAAGACCGGGAAAACAGCATTATTAAAAAACGAAACCTGAATTAATTTACAGACTAATATTGTGGTCACAGTGGTTAAAAGATCTCAACTGGTGACCTGGAGATTGAAACACTATGTGTGACACACGAACTGGAGAGCTGAAAATGCCTTAAACAATTCCATTTGGCCAAGGAAAAAAATTAAATTAAAATCTCACCTCTATATTTTATGGCGTCACACACAAGATTAAACAACCTTTCAATATATTTGGTTGACTCCTCATCAAATTGAGGCAGCTTAATTGTATAAAGACACAAGTAAAAAAAAAAAAGACACACCCACATCTATAAAAAAAATAATAATAATACAGAAACTGTGGGAAACATTTCCACAGTTAAAAATTATGAAGAAGAAAAGAAAATCGTCTGTGCCCTAAAACCCTCGATTCTCAGTGGATTTCACATGTACATGTCTTCTGAGAGGGATTGTTAGAGATTTAAGCTAGCATTAGACAAAATACTACTTGAGTCTGATCTGTAAGAATAGCTTCCCACCACCTAATCAACCCGAGGCCTGTGCTGTCTGTCCGCCTGGGTGCCTTGCCTTTGTTGCACCCTGAATAGACGCTAAATATCCTCCCAATCTCCTTCCTGGCTCTGGCTGAGCTCTCAGGACCCAGTCGATTCACATGCTAATGCAGACAGGCTTGATTCCTTAATCACAATCCTGCTGAAATCCAGGAACAAGGAGATGTAATAGGGAGCCATTTCCTCATTGTTATTTCATTTTTTCCTCTCCGTAATTCTCTTACCTTCTCAGTTTTGCCATGAATTGCAAAGCAAGGCTATGAGAGTGGAAAAAGCTGGAGTCTAAGATGAGCCATTCTTTATTGTAGCAGTGGATGGTTAGTGCCAGCGACTCTGCATCAATTCAGTGGAGGATTTGATTTGTTTCTGTTGACGAGCTCTGTTAATTTCCTCTCCCGCCTCATTAAGCTCTAACTGCCAATTAATGTCTTTTGTTCTCTGTAATGGCTGCCTCCCAAACAGAGCTGCACACACGCGCACACACACGGACACAGGCTTACACAACAATAGGGGAAAAAGTATCAGTAGTACACCCCTACAGATGGGGAAAAAAGAGTGAGAGAGGGAGTCGTTGATTAATTGGGAGCTCGGTTGAACAGCAGGCAGACAGGATCTCTCATTAGCTCCCCTCCAAACCCCACCAGCACTCAGACACCACTCGTAGCCCCTCAGGACGTGAGGTCACGATCTCCCATGGCAACAGTTAGACAGACTAACAACACCCTGATTGCGAAGACCTAAACAATGATACCATAACTTTACAAGTTAGCCATATAGCCACATAGACAAACACACTTTGGACTACAAAAGCTGCTTTGGGGAACAACAGTATTCGTTGATGTAGTAAAAATTGATGGTTTAGGTGGTGTAGTTTGTTTATCTCTGGAGAATGGTTGTGTGTCACAGCACTCATCTCCGCTTTGAGAAATCCTCAACTACGGTCCCATTATTAGCAAAGAGTGGCTTTTTTGAAACACGGGGCTTTTAGATTGTCGAGTGTCGCGGAGAACCACGCTTCACCCTTTGGTCCATTAAGAAAGAATGGCTGTTTTTGTTCCAGCAAGGCAACAGAGACAGATACTTTCTGCAAGCGCTCCTATAGGGGCTTTTATGGGGAAAAATTATTATGCTGTGATTCAGTTTTCAAAGAGATCCATCTGAAAGGTTTTTGAACCTTACATTTTCAAAATGACCTTAATGAACTTTGGTCAGGCCCAACTTCTGAAGAGAACAGTCATCAACTTTTCATTTGAGTATGAGAGAGAGAGAGTGGGAGAGAAAGAGAGAGAATGCTAGTAAGCGAGAGAGAGGGTTCATACATTTTTAGAGCATTTTATGGACCTCAAAAAATGAAGGCAGTGGTGTACTGTATGTGTGTGTTTGTGCATGCAAGTAAACTGCAGAAATTTAATTCATAACCTGCTCTCATCTAACACAACATTCCCAAACCATGCTCTCAACAAAGAAAGAATTTGTATTTGATAGCAATATTCGTATTACTGCATTTAGCTAGCACCAGCCAGAACATCGATATTAACCATTTTTTATGTATATTAACCACTTTGACAGGTCACAGACAGTATTAGAGAAGAAGATGGGCTACTTATAGAAAAATTAATAGGAGAAACCATAACGTTCAATATGGCTGCTATTTTTACTTTTACTTTACACTTTTCAATTGTTGATAGATTTTATGTACGCTAAAACACGCATTAACTGGACTTCATTTCAGTTACTTCATTTGAGCAACACTCTTGAAAATAAAGGTTCCAAAAATTATTCGGACAAAAAAAAAAAAAAAAAAACTGTGAACAAGAAATTGAGATTTTTAGGAACATTTCACTAATCTAAAAAACTTTTTCCACTACAAAGTAACAGGAGTTAATAGGGGTCTATGAAACTGAGAAATCAAAATTCCCGTGATTTTTTTTACATATAAGAAGTCTCTCTGTTATAAAAACATCCTGTAAGTTTCAGAAATCAAAATGTTCTCGTTAGTCGAAAAATAGCTATCTAGCTAGCTATAGCAATCTGCCAAAACGACTCTCCACAGAAGATCAATGCCTGCTTCTACATTACTGCCTGTTTAGCCCTGCTCACTGATTTGCAAACGCAGGTCTATGCAGAAACCAAATGATGAAGATGCTCCGACGTAGGGGTGGAACGGTTCTCGGTAAAAAATCGAATCGTACGGTTCAGCACGCACTTGCACTGCAGTTCAACTTAAAGGGTTAGTTCACCCAAAAAAATGAAAATTCTGTCATAATACGAGTGTACCTCCGTCGTTCCAGATACCGTAAGACTTCGTCATCTTCGAAACACAAATTAAGATAGTTTGATGAATCCGAGCGCTCTGACTCTGTCATAGGACCGCCAACGCAACTGCCACGTACCAGGACCAGAAATGTAGTTGTTAAGGGCATCGGTAAAATCATACATGTGCATATGCCCCCAGGGCTCATTCAGTTTTGGGAAGCTACGAGAATACTTTTTGAGCGAAAAGAAAACAAAAAATAACGACAATTATTCTCCCCCAAGTTACCATATTCCGCCATTTTGGAGAGTATCACGACACATGCACGTGCTCTCCTCTGAATGTAAAACAAGGTGCAAGGTGACTTGGCTTAAAGAGACTTTGTACAGGTACAGTGTGACAAGCCTCACCTATTAAAAAAACAAAAACAAAAAAAAAGGTTAAATATGACTGACCCCCATTTGGCGAAGTAAAGTGTCATGGAGTCCTCACTGGCCTTATTTGATAGGAAGTTGAAGCCTCACTTCTGCCTTGTTAATGCCTACAATACTGTCACTAAGCAGCTGTTGCTGTGTTTACATATCAAACTGTGTATCATTAAACCCCTCCAAAGCACTCCACAGAGAGACTTAATGTGAAAAAGGAAGCCTTAAAACAGAAACAGAACAAGTTTACGCCAGTACAGAAGCTTGCATAGAAATAAATAAAAAGGTTAAAAAAAAGAAAAAAAAAACATGTAGCTGTAAGTGGAAAGATGTGTGTACGTGTGTGAGAGAGCAATGTTATGTTCATGAATCCCTGAAAGACTGAAAGAAAGTCATACAAAGTTGGAATGACATGAGGGTGTGAGTAAATGATAATGTTTGTTTATGGGCAAACGATACCTTAAATAAAATATAAGTAAAGGAAAATAGAGACAATATATTCATGAATAGACAAATACATACTGTACCACATGTGAACTAAGAATCATATTTTACTTTTTGTAAAAGTTTCATGGAGTCTTATGGACTATCGGACGCTAGCTGCTGAAAGCAAAACAAAACCCAAAACTAAATCATCTCCAGATCCAGCACAAGCATTTTCAGATCCAGACACCCTCCTCTCACATTCTCTGTTCCCAACACTGATCAGTGGATTACACTGATCAAATGAGACAGACAATATGTCCAACATGGTGGCAAAGCAGCCATCCTGCTGTGCCAGGGATTGACAGAACCCACTCACTCGCCTCTGCCAACCCATAGAGGACATGCAGACAGGGCCTGGCACGGGTCCTGAGCCTTGACCACTGCAGCTTCACGCTCATGATCTGGGATTTCTGGAATTTTCTGTTAGCACACATGCACTAAACAAAAAGTACACATTTACACACTGATAGCATTAGCAAGAAACTGTTTTGGCCTGCTAACAGAGTTACAGCAAAAGAATAGAGACTGAAATATCCATCCATCTCTTACTGGAACACACATTTCACACTTGTCCTACCTGGAAAGTTTAAAGTTTCAAACATTCAGTTTGACATTTTAACATTATAATTGAATAGAAAAATGGTAATTATTAATATTATACCATAAAATGATTATTAAAGTATAATAATATCAAACATGTAAAACTGCCAGTATTTAAATTGACTTATCAAAACAGTTCTTTTATTCTCCACACAATTTATGGCGGGATTAACTGCTGTCATCAGAACTAAAGAACTCTCCCCCGTCTGTTTTCCATTTCTGTTCTGATTCTACTTCTGTTTCTCATATTTAATAAAGCGATTAAACAATGAAATTAAAAATAAAAATATATGTTTAATAAATATGTTTTCTCTGTCTCACCACTTAAATTAGATGGCAAAACTTTGAACACATTTGAGAGCACGGAGAATATTATTTATTTTGCGTGCAGGTATTCATTGAATATTCTTTTTAATTTGAATATGCATACGCATTTTAATTTGAGTATTTAATTTGAATATTTTAACAATAATGAAAAATGTTTTTTATGGATACTATTTAGGTTATATTGACATTTGGCTTAGACTGTACTGACCATACATATACAGCATATTAGAATATTACTATTGTCATACATACTCTACATGTTTGCATAAATCTTAAGTGCTAGATACACGAAAACAAGTTTTCCTTGCAGCCAAATTTCAGCTGTAAAACAGTAAGATAAGCAATTATCCAAGCATCAAGTCTCCATTTGCATCCTCACCTGACAAGAGCAAAAGTTCAACTGCACATCCAGAACACAATCAGCAATCTACTTTTCTCTAGTCACTCAGTGATCGGTCTTTTCTCTTTCTACCACTTGTTTCTCCTTGATCACTCTTTCAACCTCTCCTTTTCATTCCCCCCTCTGCCGTCTCCTCCCTTTCCTGGTGGTAATGCTGTTAGGTAGGGATAGAAAGATGTCATACAGTGCAATGGGCATCTCAAGTCAAAGCAATGCGATATTAAAGCAGGACATGTTGTACGATTTGCTTCACTTGTCTTACTATACTGTATATTAGGTGTCGAAGGGAGGAATCTCCAAGGCATTGCATTGAACCCACAGGCTTGGATAAACAGAAAAAAAGGCAAGCTGACAGTATGGTGACAGGTTGTATCCTACACATACGGTTCCATATAAAGAATAGTGTCTATATCCTAGAAATGGGTACAAGTGATCCTGTTGGCCATCAGTATGCTAGTCAAATCAGCAGAAGAGGGATGCACTTTTTTTCTCTTTTAAAGCTTTAATGGATAAGATGATTAATGAATGATATGTTTGGAAATTTTCTCTTGTAAAGACTGCATTATTTCACCTTACCTGCGTTATGCCCAATTTTAAGATTTAGGGCTTCCAGCCTCATAAACAACAGCCTCTTTTCTTCTCTGTCTTACTTGTACCCTCTCCCTCTCTTCTGTGATCCAGGGGTTTTCGAACATTTTTTGATGTCAAGGACCCCCAAATGTGACAATCCCCTTGGGAATGACTATTTTCTAAATATATCTATATTTTTGCTGGTTGGTTGTTTACAGTATTGTTAGTGAAGCAGAATAATCCATTACTGAAACCATCGAAACCAGCTTTGCATTATGTTAAACAAAAGAAAATGCATTCATCTGCATGTAAACCTGGGGAATTGTAAAGTAATACGCAGTCGAGTGTATGAAAGGCGTGAAGGTGGAGAGTATTTACTGACAGAAGCAGTTGTGCACCAACCACCAACTGTGTCTCTCTCACACACAAACATCACCATCTGCTCCTGTGTGCGCCATTAGCCCAGTGTGTAATGTGTGTGTAGGTGGGTCAGCTCAGTCACGGCAGCGATCAGGGACAGAGGCGGAAAAAAGTACCTCATCAGATTAGGAAGAAGAATGCTTATGGTGTCAAGAGGTATGAAATACAACCAGCCCCATCTGTTCTCACTCTCTCAGTGTCATTATCATCAACTCTCTAATTATTCTCATTACGACTGTTTATTTAGAGTCACAGTAATCATTCTCACATGGCAGCGTCATTCACAACATACCTCGAGAGCACGACCACCGGCGCCCCGTCGGCTCTGACATTCATCGATCAGCGCTAGCACCAGACAGACAGGTCATGCTTCACTTGGACTACTGAGGCTGAGATCTACAAGAACACCACTGTGACCTAAAAGAATAAAAAGATGCTCATGAATGTAAAAAAACATCAGCCTTTAAGGATTTAATGACATTTCTGAGGCAGCGAGTTGACAACCACCCTCAGTGCACCAGTAACCACAGGAAATCATTAGCAGTAAGAGCTCATTTCAGCTCTGCTCCGTCTGATTGAGGAGCTAAAGGAGAACTTCATAATCATGTTAAATTAAAGGTCCTTTAGATTTAATCTCACCCTTTCCAATTTCTTAATTACTTATTTGTCCCAATTATTTGCTTTACTGAGCCCATTAACGTCCCTTTTCACCTCAGAATTAACCAGTAGCAGCTGTAATCATGCCAGTGTGAAGCCCCTCTTCATTAGAGCACACACACACACACACACACACACACTGGGGAACATGTCAGAGGAAGCTCACACTCTTCTGATGAAAACCAGCATTCAGGTGGTGTTTCAGAGGAAGAACCCAACTGTGCTGAGATGATCTGTAGCTGTCACACTTTCCTACAGAACACACACACTTATCACAGAATATGAATCATCATCCAATACTCATGTCCCACTCTTTTGTGTGATGTATCACTGCATATGTAATGCAATTTATGTTTAAAATAAAATATTTCCTCAAACAGTCACCTTCTCAGCATGGTGCAAATCTTTCATATCTGCTGTGAATCATCCTGAAGATGTCTGCTCTGCCAAAACAGGATATTAACAATTAAAGCAGCGCCGATACATCATAATTTCTCAACACCCTAAAATGCTGGTACTTGACGGACATTTATCACTATAAGAATGAAGATGAGAACTGCATGTGCAGCAATGATAAATTATTTGAGAGATGTGCGACGATATTGTAAGCCTTGCTGTGTTCTGTAAAAACCGAAGGAAAGAAGATTAATGTCATACTGCTGCTCAAAAGAGCTTCAAAAACATTGTCTGAATAAGGATTAAGGTGAAACCTTCCCAACTTTATCGGTCCATCTGTGTGGAACAGCATGCACTCGGCTCCTGCGGTTATTACATTTGATTTTGTCAGCGAGATGGGCCACAAAACTGTTCAGGGCAGGCCATTCAAGAAATGGACGGTTTGTTGGCGCTGCTGCTAAATGACCTTAGCAGAGAGATTGAGCTATTATACTTTTAATGACCACGGCAGGAAACGTTCCCTTAATCCTGTCTGATTGCTGAAGTGATAAATTTCCACTTCCAGCAGGTTTAAAGCTAATGACCATTATGGACATACCTGATAATTAACTTCACAATAATCACATCCTCTTCCGTCCCGTCTGTCAGAGAGCGCCATGATGGATGTAACTGTAAGGTACAATAGCATTTGTACACATGATCCAAACAATGAAATGGACAGAAACAATACGTTATACACACATACAGCAAACTCGATAAAAGATTATATTGTGATGTGATAAGCTTTTCACCTCTTAACACTGTCCAGAATGCACACTATTAATCAAATGTTTGGGGTCATTAAGATTTTTGGTAACACTTTCTATGAAGCCCAAATTTATAACACGCTTTAAGGGTATTGTTAAGGCATTATAATGAATGCATAATGCATTAAAAAAATGCGAACGTATACCGCTTGTTTCATATCAACTCATTCATACTCCCAACAACAGTTATAATCCACTCATAATACTTACGATTTTTGGTTTAAGTTAAGATTATGATATCATAACACAATGCACCCCATATAAATCTTACTTCAAGACTTCATGTACCTAGTATAATGGACTGTATCATATCTTGGCATTGTTTATTTAAGATCTGGACAGTATCTTACTACAGCTTGTGAGTTGTTAGATGTTAAGTGTTATTTGAGTGTTTACTGTAATGTTAATTAATTGATGTGAGCTTGTGATGTGAACTCCAACTGAAAAAAATGCAGTGTTTTATATGGTTACATTTTATTTTATGGTCCCCTTTATCAATTGACTATAAGCAACTTTGCGACTACATGCCAACTAACTCTCATTAGATTATTAGTATGCTCAAGAATGGTATAATCTAGTATGGTAGAGTAAGTTGACGTACTTGCAAAGACACTTATAATCAGTTTATCTGTTGGCGTTCGAAATGCCATCACTCTCTAATGGTGTTTTAGCATTCTCGTATTACGACGTACCCGCCAGACATACGTTAAACTACGCAATGACCGCTAGCTTGAAGTTGTCGTCCCGAGCGACTTATCATCAGCTGTCTAAAGGGTACCATCAAAATAATCAAAATGATATTACAATAAAAAATAGTTAAAAGCAAATGTGCCATTACACAATTATCTGATCTGATCCTATGGCGGTTTGAAATAGAGAACACAATTACATTATATTTTATTATTATTATTATTACTTATAAGTGGTCTTTGACCGCTTTATGTAAAGTAGCATAAGAAAAATGGCAAGATATTAGACTTATAATACATTATAACTATGGGGAATATAATTCATTGTTACTTAAGTGGATGCAACATGTTCATTGTTTGTTATAAATCATCATACTCTTAAAACTATAGCCCCACAAGTAAAAGATAATTAAATAGATTAAACATCGTCTTATGAATATTCATGAGATCTCACATATCTTTTTTTATAGATTCTTATGCATTCAGTATAATGCCTTAAGAATACCCTTATAATTGCTTATTTCACTAAATACTGCTCTCTAGAAAGTGGTTTTCTCCCTTTTATATATTTTTTCCCGTTTGTTTTCGATGTCCACTAATCTCACTGTAATATTCAGTAAAATTTACAATTTAAATAAATGTTTCTAAAAATTTTAAGACATAATTTGAAAACAGCTAATTTATTCTTGTGATTGGGCAAGGTTGAATTTTCATTCCGCCATTGTACGTCAGTTCTTCAGCTGTCACATGATCCCTTTCATACAAATCAGCTCTAACTAGGCTGATTATTGGGTTGCTAACTCAAGAATCATTACTTCCAATATTATCAAGGTTGAAAACAGTTGTGCTGCTTAATAGTTTTTTTTTTCAGTTCATGTTTACTTAAAGCACACATCGTTTTTCTAGTCCCCTTCCTCCAATTAAGCTGCTGTTAAAAAATTCTCTTTAAAAACTACATTTTGTACAGTAGTGTATATTAGTGACCGAGCACAACCATTTTCAGCAGACAATATATTTTCCCCGTGAGCATCCACATCAGCATATTAGAAGTGTGCCATGCTGACACTGATGCCTGGATTATATCCGACCGCTAGAAGATTCCACTTTGCCATCACGTAATAATGACATTTTAAAAATACTTCAACGTGTGCGATGCATATCGTCACCTGCTTTTATGGTTAGCCCCTGTTTCTGATCAAATAAACACAGCCTTAGTAAGCATTAAACAAATTTTTTCCAAACACAGCTTTTGCTGGCCCCAAAATTTTTGTGAGTGGTCCATTTCTGCTATAATGTCTCAGACTGAACAAATATCACACTGAACACAAAAGGAATGCGGTGAGACTGTCATGTTTGTGCTTTAATAACAGTAACTTTACCTCAGTCTTGAATGAAAATGCTGCAAGAAACTCATGAACTCAGCATCACATACACACTAAACTGCCCTGTCTAACCAGACGGATGAAACTAATCTTCTCACACCGACTTCTCCTCCAGTTCAGTAGGAGTCTCCTCAAGAGCCACTAGAAAGATTCCTGAACATGCTCGTATCGCAGGATGAGAGAGACGGCAGTGGAGGATGAGTGAGGTTACCGTTTCATCTGGCTCAGTAAGCCCGTACTAATTTGAGGCCTGAGTGGAGAGGGCACTTGTGTGCAGGCCTGATGAAAGCTCTTCAGAGGAGAGAAAAGAGTGGAGGATTGTATCTCATAGAGAAGCCCTTCTCTCTCTCTTCCTCTTCAGTGGTGCCACTCAACAGGATAGCCCTTTAATCTCTACCTATTCAGCTGTTCCCTTATTAAGAGTGAAACTAGGAAGAAACAAGAAAGAGAAAATAAAAACACACCTTGTCTATGTACAGCCTTTTCACATCAGAGCAAAAGAAATGAAAGAGATGAGAGAGCGAGAGCAGAACGAAAGCCTGCAGGAAAATCAGTATGTTGGGATTTAGAGCGCATCTCTCCCTCCTCCTCTCAGCACTTTTTCTGAGGAGAACATCAAACTCAGGGGCTGCCAGCTAAGAAAGGTAAGCTTTAGAAAGACCAAAGGAGAAAACAGAAAGCAACCAAAGGAGAGAAAAAAGAAGAACCTTCTTCACAAATGCTAAAAGGTACTACGTCAGTCAAGTTTAAACTGCATTCACAGGAACTGAATTAGCTCTGGGTTTGAGGTTCTGAAAGGGCTTCTGGACAGGGAGAATAATGCAGACACCAGACTCGCCAAGCAGGGAAACAGAACGGGTCAGTTCGTCATCGTCTGAGGGAGACAATCAAAATCTGCAGAGATTAGTGAAAATCAATAACTCTCGTTTGATCCATCTATTGCCATTTAACAGGCTGGTACACCAGTCCAGAGCTGAATCATGAAAACTGACACTCCTTTGCCAACAGCAAGACCAACTTTATCATCCAGTCTGGTGTATTTAGACAGGAGTGCACACATTAGCAGTAATGACTGCACTCATGCTAATGTGAAATAGAGTTCAAAATCTGTCTGTGAGAGATCGTAAGGTGTAAGAAAGGCGTAACAGGGGCCTCAGCACTTCTCTGACAGCTATGATGGAAGTGGCATCATTTAGATGCAAGTTTCTTTTTTCCATTTTCAGCAAAGGCCCGTTCATACCAAGGATGAGGACTAGATCGTTTTAACAATCATTCCAATTCTATGTCAATTGCAAAGTCCACACCACAGCTATAAATATAACACAAGAGGAACAATATCATTGGAATCTGTGGCCATATAAAGCACTACACAGTTGGCAATACGTATCCACAGTTTGACACATTTTACCACATTTAAAACATTTTTTTTAGATTAGATTAGATTTCCCCCTAAAACCAGTGTAGACAATGCATTAAAAAAAGTCCACAGATTTCATCTGGGCTTTTCAGTCTCCAACACCAGTCCTTTTTCTCAAAATCAAAATAACCATTAAGTTCAACACATTCCCCTCTTTCTTTCAACAATACAAGTTATGTTCAATGCCAAAAGAACTTGGTTCACCCTATAAGGTTCTCACTTTTTTTAAAAACTCCCATCAGTGCCAAGTAGAAATGGCACCTATAAATTGGAGTATACACATGGTGTAGCCTGTGCTGTTGTGGGCAAACATTAATAGCAAAGTTCATGGGCAGAGGAAGTGTAAGAAAGTTTAATTTCTCTAAGTTACAGTCATTTTACTTGTAAATGTGGGAGAAGGTGAGAGGCAGACATTTACAGCAATCACACTCTTAATGAAACCAGCTCAAACCATCACAATAAATCGAATGACACAAATGCACTTCCTGGCTGATAATCCACTTGAGGTTAGGAAATCGAAAGATTGTGTTGTGTGTCACCAGCTGTGACTGGGGGACCACAGGGCATATTTGAGTCAGCTAGGTCTGTGGTTGCAACAGATAGCTGAGGCAGCAAAAACGGTCTCTTTTACACATACACACACAACTTCATGTCTCAACTCTTCAGTCAGCCTTTCAGCAGCTTGACACCATATGGGAACATCTAGATAACATTTCCAGCGTTCCTGGCCTCTGTCATTATTAGTCTACATACTTAAGACATATGGGGTTAATGGGACACACACCCAGCCTGTGATTCAAATCCAACAACAGTGCTCTCAATTAAACCAACATTCATGAAAAAAGTTTATTGAAGTATTAACAAATGTACATGATCAGTGCTGACACAGTTTGCTACATACTTTGGTGTGAATTTGCGAGATTGTGAAAGGCAGGCGGGTCAGGTTTTGTATTGTACTAAAGAAGAGTTTGCCATGACCGGTTCTGCTGCGGCCCCACAGTCCACATTTACACAAAAAGGGTTAGCCAGGATCAGGTTTAAAAGAGACTTTCACACTTAGCTTCCAAGTCAGTGCAGGCAAAGAATATATTCATTAGAAACCTGGCTCAACTTGTATAGAAGCGAATCCCCAATTGACTCCGATCACTCATGTAGAAGAAGGTTTACATCAATCTGTGAGCGAAAACAGGGCTGCAGGCTCATTAGGGTGGGGCTCAACAGAAGTAAGCTGTCAATCACTGGGGTGAATCATATCCCATTTCAACAACAGCGAACTACAGTGGGGCCACTTATGGGATCAGTTGGCAAGTTACTCATCGCAATGTGCGATCCACGCCGAGTCAGCATGTTACAATCACACTTCATTATCTGAATTCGTCTTTCCAACAAGACGCCACACAATGCAAAGTGCACAGAAAAGTAGTACAGTTAGTCATTCTCCAGGTTTAATACCGCTGTCAATTTACAAACATCTCCTCACTCTCCTCAGGGCTGTTTCCGTCGTATTCCGACTTCCGCAGGATTCCAGTCTGATCCCATTTCCCATGAACCGCACATAGGCTCAAAAAAGCAAAAAAAAAAAAAACAATTACCAAGATTATTCTGGAACAGGAAGGGGTTTTCCACGTGAGCCTTTTAGCAAATGGCCAGCCCAGAGAGTGTGCTTACAAAATCAATATTAAAAAGTGTGTCCTAATCTACATTCATCAAGCATTAAGGACATGAGGACAAAGAAACCCATCACAAGTATATCAGGACATGGAAATATATAGAATTATATATATTTATAAAACGTCTTTATTACTCCATATATACACTTTTTAACAAATTGTCCAGGGAGCGGGAGGCTAAAACTGAAGCACTGCTTCATATTACATCACATATTGTTCACTTTTTGTAAAAAGGAAGGTATGAAGGCAGGGGGGAAATACTACGGTAGAAATAGGCACACACAATCCCATGAGCAGACCGAAAGCAAAGGCAAGACAATATTTACTACATTAGTGCCATCAGGAAGTCCTTGGGACAGTTTAACACGTTTCCGTTTTGATCTGTTGTGGACTGCTCCACTGCTGTAAGAATCCAGGTGTGCGAAATATAAAAACATCTGGGAACCGATCCCAATGGATCAACCAGTTCCAAACCTGGGTTCCTACTATAAAAGGAGGAAAAAGTGGAGGAGTGATCTCTTGAATCCTTTAAACATCAGGTCCAAAGAGAAGCTCCATACATAGGTCTTTATATCTTGCGAAGCAGTGAATTTAGTAGATCA
This sequence comes from Sinocyclocheilus anophthalmus, assembly GCA_018155175.1. Taxonomy (NCBI): domain Eukaryota; kingdom Metazoa; phylum Chordata; class Actinopteri; order Cypriniformes; family Cyprinidae; genus Sinocyclocheilus; species Sinocyclocheilus anophthalmus. The sequence goes on from JADLZN010000024.1 coordinate 131,715, forward strand.
CTTCATACACAGTGGCCTTCTTGTCTCCAGATCCTGTCACGATGTACTTATCATCAGCTGAGATGTCACAGCTCAGGACAGAGGATGACTCCTTGGACTGTAGAGGGAGGAAAGCAGGAAAACTATTAGCTGACATAAACAAATAGCGACTCGGTGACATCATAAACCACAGAGCAGCATGTCAACATTACTCCCTTCTAAATATTATCTGAAGCATTTAAGCCACTCTGAGAGGCAAGTAGGTGTGTAGACAATTGGCACGATATGTGACCAGTGCAGAGTTGTGTGACTTTTGCCTGAAGCAGGGAGCCTTAAGTTGTTCAAACTATTTAACGACCATCATCTAATTGAATGTCAGCAAGAATTCCCCTTGTTAAACCGAATTAATAGATTATCATAACAGATTACCATGTCAGCAGTCAGAATGAAAGAAAGCGGAAATGTGTGAAATATCAGAATACAAATTTTTAGCCAAAAAATAAAAGCACAATATTGCTGATCATACTCTCACTAGTAAACAGAGAGCAAGCAATATGACAAACCTGTAGTGGAGTAGCGGTTGACAAGAGTACAACCCCCCCACCCACACCCCTCCTCTTTTAGCTTAATTTTTTATGTCAGTTTTAGTCATTTTATTTCAGTCAGTTGCCAAGGCCAAAGTTTGTCCTAAGATATACATTTATTTAAAACAATTATTTATTTATATTAACATTTATTTAAAACAAATTGTGATAGTTTTAAACTTTAGTTTAACAATAACAAACACCAATTGAAAACTGTAGCTGAAAACTTTACTGACACTACCGATTGTCTATTTTATGATGTCCATTATTTTGACACGGCCACTCAGAATGGCTCAAAAATGGGAGCCTTGTTTCCTTGTGCTAAACCATTAAACTTGCAAAATGTTTGTCTACAAAGATGCTGTTTTTAGCAGACTGATGACCCATTTTATGTACAGCTGCATCTCCACAGCAAAAATAAAAGCCATCACTCAAAGACTCTATTACAACAGGGATAAAAGTCCCAAAGAAAGCCTGAGGACAGAATCTATCAATCTCACACTAGAAATCACACAAGCACACATTCATTCCCAATGTATTGTGGTCAGTAGCGAAGGGAGGCAATGAGGTATTGATTGACATACCTGGAAAATGCTGGCACCATAGGGAGTCCTCCAGGCATTCAAGAGGTTGTCCTTCCCAGTGCTCACAAACCATTTACCTTTAGGAAATGGAACAAACACACATGCACTAATGGGTACAGAGTCAAGGTTGATTTAAATGACTTGATTCACTACAGCTCGACTTATTTGGAAGCAGAGTGAGCCATTAAGAGAAAAAGAGAGAGAGCGCTGGGGGTGGTACAAAGTGCAACCTGGCCCAGCTAAAATGGAAAAACACCACTGAATACTAAAGTAACGCAGAAGTACTCTGTGCAGTTGTTTTCCCATGTCATGGCTCAGACATATTTCATAGCAAGTCTATTGTTTTTCCCCCATTTATTCTCAGGTGCAAGATGCACTACATATAAGGTGAAGTAACAGTGTCTTACCACAGTATGCAAATTTGAGGGAGAGGACACAGCTCTCGTGCAGGTGCAGCTGGTACTTGTCAGGCTTGGTGTGATGAAGCACCTCCACATTACTGCTCTCCATTCCCACAGCCAGCCACTCACCCGTCGGACAGTAGCCCAGAGAGAAGATCTAGATGAGAGCACAAAGCACAAAGGCAATCACACACCTATCTAAAAGCATATAGGGAATTTATGCACAAACACAGATTTGGATTTTCGATATATTAACAGAAATGGAACAGTAAAGAAGTCATTAAAATAAGTCAAGAAAACTTTATGGTACAATGCAGTGTATACACATTCATATAGATAAATACACTAGTGTTCAAAGGTTTTGTTTTGTTCCCCCTCAAAATGAACACTTTTATTCAGCGTAATTGTGTTCTACATTAATATGTTACGTGAGAACCAAATCAGCATACCAATCAGATTTTTGAAGGATCATGTGACACTGAAGACTGGAGTAATGGCTGCTGAAAGTCAGCTGTCATCACATGAATAAATTACATTTTAAAACAAATTGAATAGAAAATGCTTACTTTAAATATAATATTTCGCAATATTACTGTTTTCACTGTATTTTTGATAAATGCAGCGTTGGTAAGCATAATAGACTTCTTTCAAAATTATTACCGCTCAAAAGTTTGGGGTTGGTGAGATTTTATTAATGTTTATATATGATTTGTGTGTGTGTAACATTTTACCTGTGAAGTAAAGTCATGCTGCTGGAGCTGTCGTCCCTCTCTGAGGTCCCAGGACCGTACCGTGTTGTCCAGTCCACCTGTCCACAGTTTGGTGCCATCATGGGAAATGTCTATACAACTTGCACCATCTGTGTGGCCTTGGAACTGCCTACATACATAGACAATACATATACACATTGTCGTTTAATGCATCAGAACAGCGTATGCATCTCTATCCACAAAGAGACACCATGTCATGCAGCAACCCTTGGCTTGCTTCCTACCTGACAAGGGTTTGGTTATGAAGGTCCCAGACAGCAATATTTCCATCACTGCAGCAGGAGAAGCAGACCTTGGCATCAGGGCTGATAGCCAGCGCATAGCAGGCCGGGGCAGAAGAGGTGAGCTCGGCTTTGATACGGGGAGTCTGAGAGGCCAAATCCCATATGGTCAGAGTGCTGGCTTCCCCTCCAACGATCAAAGTACGGCCATCCGGAAGCAGCTTACAGGAACGGATATAGTTATCCCTGTTCTAAAGAGAGAGAGAGAAGCATGGAACATGGATCTGTTGAAAGACAGACATTTTTGGAACGCTGCATTAAAAGAGGATTTTGGTGGGGGGATTTTTTTTTTTTTTGTATTTTATAAGAATATGTACAATATCCCTCTCCAGCCCCTTAATAATCAGGCTGAAGTGGTGAACCAATCAAAATGGCAGGGCTGAAAAGCAGCCGTTCAACTCTGTTATTTGCTCTGGCTCTCTAATTCCTGTCTAACCTGTGTTTATGAAGGTTAATCGAGGAGGAGAGGCGGCCGATAAGAGGGCACAGAATGGTAAGTGGGTATCGAAAGGCTTTTAAGGGTTTTTAGTTGCAGCACCAGGATGAAGCACATTTTCAAATTAGCAGGAGAATTCTAGATCTGTTCCTGAGGTAGATCAATAAGTCCAGGCTTTCAGACAAATTAAATCACTTTATAATGGCCGAACAGCTCATCAAATACACCGCTTTCTGAACTATGGAGCAAGCACAGGGACATGCACACACACAAAAAAGTAAGTTACAAAGACCGAGGGGGATAATGTATAAAATTGTCATTATTATTACAATTATTATATTATTGTTGCTTTTGTTAAAATAATCACAAGATGGCCACAAGCTGAATATTCAGTTTTTTCCCCCAGTAGTCTGTTTTATTCAAACAATTATGAACAATTTTGCATTTAGATACAGAAGAACTTTGCCTGTTGAATATTAAAAACAAATGAACAAACAAAAAAATCTGGATCTCCATGTCTGCATGCAAATCCCACTGTTCCTGCCGTTCCCAACTGGAATCTCTTCTCTCCACTTTCTTTATTGCGGATCTCACAATCTATTAGATTTGTCAGTATTTAATTTATGTTAGATTTTTGGGGGGGGGGGGAGATCAATTGAACGCCCCCGCGATAAAAAGCATATTTTCCTCCTTGTAGTTTTTGTCCTAACCACCCGCAACCCAGCGAACCGTGACAAGACGACATGGGATTCTATTTTAGGAACGTTTTTTATTTTCTGCCATGTCGCTGCAGGAACAACATACAATATGGATTGCTGTGGTGTTTTTATCAATGTTAAAAGTGTCTAATGTGAGTTTGAATATTATTTTGCGTTATCTTTATAGCCATATGAAAGCACAATAAGATATGTTACCTCAGATCTGAAATAAATTAAAGCAAAATTGTACTTTAAAACGTGACTCACTGCGACCACTTGCATTCCATAAAGATATCAGTCACTCTCAATCAAAAGGGGTTCGTCCATTCACATTTGAATCATCTATTTTCCGTGTCCACTTTTATAGGATAAAGTCCACAACACCTTTATCTTTTCTACACACTCACCATGTTTTTGCTGTCACATGGTATCTACACTGGACGCGACAAAGCATTGCAAATCATTTGAACGTTGTGTCAGTACGTTATAAATAGAACGAGTCAGCAGTTTACTGTCTGGGATTTGTCGTGTTGTGCCGCATCCAAGACAGCATCACTGATGATTATAACGAGTTCTTGTATTTTATTGCATCGCGCCGCTCGCGTCCGGTGTAGACACATGTAAAGTTATGTAACGACTTTCTGATGCTAATCGTTTCAATTTCATGCCAATCATTATGCAATGACGCGCGGGAAAAAATTGACTGTTTTCTCTCACGCCGTATGTTACCTCACGGGCCCGCCTATATGAGAACCCTGCCCTAGAATAACAACATGGCCAAAATTGGTTCTTTATTTAGCAGGTGATTAAAGGGCGGAAAAGAGTACCGATAGAAATGTCTAAAACATTATAAAGAATGTAATTGTACTTCAGAAGCATACTCTGAGTGATTGTGGTGGACTTGATAGACAACCATATTTACCCATACAGTCGAGTTGTGCGACTGGGCCTCTGCGACAGGCTGACTGAGGCTCCCAGATCGGCAGCAGCCTTCTGCCTCAGTATAGACATATGCCGTTGGGGTTGCTGATGGTTTACGGCGTCAGGCACCACCTCACCGTGGCGGAGTGTGTTGAACTCTGACGGGCATGACTGGAACCCTGGTCCCAATCGAGCAATCGGAGGAAAAGGTCTGGTTGCATCTGGCCGCCGGTCCCTCTAGGCTAACAGGAAGCGAGTAGGCCGCTATTATCAAGCATAAAAGGATGACGAATAAAAGAATCAGAATGATTCAATAATCCAAATTCTCATACATGTCCATGATCCTTTAGAATCATTCTAGATGTCTGATTGGGTGCTTCAAGAAACATTGGTTAGTTTATCAAGTCAAAAACAGCTGTGCGGCTTTATATTTAATGGAAACCAGTGCATTATTTGATGATACGAAAGATCCAATAATCAGCATTTATTTGAAATTTATAAATAAATATTTTCAACATTATAAATGTCACTTTTGATCAATTTAATGCATCTTTGCTGAATTAAAGTACTAATCTCTTTCAAAGAAAAAAAAAGATATCGTGTTACACATAGTTTGAGTTCAATACATCACTTACGCGGTTTCCCTCCAGTATAGAGGTCTAACTGCTTGCAGACCATGGGCACGCATTTGGGATGGGCTGATCAAAGCCCACGCCCTGCACACAGACATCTTCGCATAAAAGAGTAAAAATGTGAAAAATACTAAGCTGTAAAACAAACCGAAACTTTAGATTTTGTAGTCTAACTTTTCTCAGTATCAGCTCTATTATCGATGTATATAGTTAAATCCCAGTAAGCTCTTGTCGCCCGTACGCTCTCACCTCAAGCCATTATTACAGCCCCTCCCCCCAGACATCTGCTACTTCCCATGCCCTACTACAGCACAAACCCATGAGCCAGAACAATGTCGTACAACTCAAAAGGTATATTTAACCCCTAATGCGATCCTACAGGTATGCATGCGAAGCTAGACTCTGAGTTAAGGAAGAGAGCCGCTGAAGGCCATTCTAGATGATTAGAGGAACAGGAGGTGAGTGAGTGAGTGAGTGAGAGAGTGAGAGAGTGAGAGAACTGGAACATGAAAACAAGCTTCTGCTTGAATGTATATGTAATCAAAGAAAAAGACGGGGTCTAACCATAGGCGAGCGTCCATAGGCAGCAGCAGCACTCATCTGAGGGGATATGTGAAGGCCAGGGTAAATACCCGGACTGGTCAATGAGCCGTTCATCTCTGGGTGGTGACCCATCATGGCGAACGGAGCCCCATATGGAGGCGCAATCGACAATGGTGTACGTAGGGCAGGTGCTGCTGGGAATATATGAAGAAAAGCCAAAGTTTAAAAGCCATAAATGCATACTCACACTTACAGGTTTGGCTGGTTAGCATAGCCCCATCATTTTTTTCTTTGACTCCAGATTAACCACATAGCATCACCAGCTCGGGTAACTGGTGTCAAAAAGTTGTCCAATGATCAAAAATATGGTCAAAAGTTTAGACAAATGAGAATGCTTGATGAAAAGATAGCTTTAAGACGTGTGCATTTACTACTTACTCAGTGCTTCCATGACAGGTAGTTTTCCAGGTATGGGCCTGAGCCCAGGGGTGTTGCTAGTTCCTGGGGTGGGAGCATCGTTGCGTGGGGTGGGGGTGTTGGACTTTAAACCTGGGGTGGAGGACTTGTCATTCTGAAAGATGAAGGAACAGAGATGGAATTAATGCTAGCTAAAGCTACATACCACAAATGCTCAAATCCAGAGAGCTCTCTCGCACTAATCCAGTCAAACACTGACAGCTCATTATAGCTGAGGAGGATAAAGCTAAACTTCAGACCAAACCCTTCCCCGAGACCTCATCCTCTCTCACTCATCTTTAATCACTCTCTCTTCTCTCCTGTTCCCCTCTGAGGCCAGCTAAGCGCGTTGAGATATTAGCCAAGGCTAGCAGCTAAGCCGCTGTTTGTCTGACAGTAGCTGATGTATTCATGTTACGCTTCAATCTGACATTTTCGCTGCAGCTATAAAGCTGAGGAGAGGAAGAGGGATTTGCAACTGTGCAGAGACGTGACACCATCAATGTCCATTCTCTATTCCCTAATGCTTACATGTGGGTGGTCCTTCACTTTAGAGGAGGGGGTGCTCCCAGAGGAGGCCACAGAAGCCGGGCTGTTAGGGGCATCTTTCTTCAGTGCTCTGGCTTTATCAAGCCCATTCTCAGGAGGAGAGTGAGACGGGCTGACCCTTGGAGTGGCAGGATCCTACAGTGGGAAAGAGAAACTTCAGTTACATATGAAAGACTAGAAGTTCTCCAACCAAATATGGGAAACAAATATACTAGTTTTTACCTCGTTGGACACATCCACAACCAGATCATCACTTTTGTCACCATCACTGTCCTGTAGTGTATAAACAACAGTTACAGACTCGAGTGATCCAAGAAAATAATGGATTTCTGGAAGTAACACTGATAAGAGAAATAACATTTGGCTAAAACACAGTTGGCTGTAAATTTGTCAGTATGAACAATCATACATTTATAGCATGGTATACAGTTTATATATACACTCACCATAATATACACTACAACTCAAAAGTTTGGGGTCAGTGTTTTTTAAAGTCTCTTATGCTCACAAAGACTGCATTTATTTGATTGAAGACAGTAATATTGTCAAATCCAATTCGAATTTAAAATAACAGCTTTCTAATTTTAAAATGTAATTTTTTCAGGACTCTTGGATGTTTAGAAAGTTCAAAAGAACAGCATTTATTTGAAACAGAAATATTACGTAACGATGTCAAATGATTTACTTAATTAGGGACTTAATTAGGAACGGACAATATATCAGTATCTTATCACCCATTAGAGATCGCTTACTGGTATCTGTAAATATTAGTTATTTGATCTGAATGCAAACTCATTTGTAGAAAATCACAAAATGAATAACCATTGAAAATGACTGATTTCTGTATGTGGGGCTGTACTATACAGAATCTTACATATCGGCTCATGTTGTCCTTCTCCTCTACTCTGCGTTTCTTCGGGTCCAGACTATATTCAGAAGAGCCTCTGTGTTTCTCACTGGCCCTCAGGCTGTCTGACGGCGATACGGAATTATTCTGCTTAAAGGAAAAAAAACAAAAAGTTGATCAGCACAAATCACAAATAAAAAAAGTTTATCACTGTGCACTTGGTGACAATACACTTAATGTTCCCCTGAAATAATGCTACATTTATAGAATTTGTAAATTTTGCACTTGTGTCAAATCAATATTTCAGGATCCTCCCTCAAAAGGTGTCATATCTTGAGAAACCCAAACTAATAGAACCCCCTGAATATCATGTAGCATACATGTATTTACAGTATCTCACAGACGTGAATACACCCCTCACATTTTTGTAAATATTTTATTATATCTTTTCATGTGACAACACTGAAGAAATGACACTTTGCTACAATGTAAAGTAGTGAGTGTACAGCTTGTATAACAGTGTAAATTTGCTGTCCCCTCAAAATAACTCAACACACAGCCATTAATGTCTAAACCGCTGGCCACAAAAGTGAGTACACCCCTAAGTGAAAATGTCCAAATTGGGCCCAATTAGCCCAATTTCTCTCCCCGGTGTCATGTGACTCAGTGTTACAAGATCTCAGGTGTGAATGGGGAGCAGGTTTGTTAAATTTGGTGTTATCGCTCTCACTCTCTCATACTGGTCACTGGAAGTTCAACATGGCACCTCATGGCAAAGAACTCTGAGGATCTGTAAAAAAAGAATTGTTGCTCTACATAAAGATGGTGTAGGCTATAAGAAATTATAGTATAAGAAACTGAGCTGCAGCACGGTGGCCAAGACCATGCAGCGGTTTAACAGGACAGGTTCCACTCAGAACAGGCCTCGCCATGGTCGACCAAAGAAGTTGAGTGCACGTGCTCGGCGTCATATCCAGAGGTTGTGTTTGGGAAATAGACGTATGAGTGCTGCCAGCATTGCAGAGGTTGAAGGGGTGGGGTTCAGCCTGTCAGTGCTCAGACCATACACCGTATACTGCATCAAATTGGTCTGCATGGCTGTCGTCCCAGAAGGAAGCCTCTTCTAAAGATGATGCACAAGAGAGCCCACAAACAGTTTGCTGAAGACAAGCAGACTAAGGACATGGATTACTGGAACCATGTCCTGTGGTCTGATGAGTCCAAGATAAACTTATTTGGTTCAGATTGTGTCAAGCGTGTGTGGCGGCAACCAGGTGAGGAGTACAAAGACAAGTGTGTCTTGCCTACAGACAAGCATGGTGGTGGGAGTGTCATGGTCTGGGGCTGCATGAGTGCTGCCGGCACTGGGGAGCTACAGTTCATTGAGGGAACCATGAATGCCAACATGTATGTATATGCAGATTTATTACATTATTATTAAACAAATACACCCTCAGTATAACATAACAGACACTTTAGGTTCAGCTCATTAGCTGCAGACAGTCAGCTATGCTCAGGATGGCCTGGGCTCTCAGCAGCACAAATATCAGAGGTGACATCGGGCCACTGGTGGCTTTGAGTGAGCTGTGTGTGTAAATTCCTCGCTCGTACAAGGTAAATACAGAGAAGCGAGGGGGTTAAGCCCCAGGCCCTGTTAGGTCACCCTGTACTCCCTGGCATGGAGAAACGGAGAGAGCGTGGGGCCTGCCAAGCAAGCAAACCCAGGCCCCATGAAGCAAAGCAGGCGGGACAGCTGAGCAAACTATCCCTGAAGAGTGAGGCCTCTAAACCAGCCTGACCACACCACGCTTCAAACATTCTGGGATAACCTCACAGCCCTGGGCACCCTGCACCAAGCATTACACAACGCCAATGCACCAAACTGGACAGAAGGGTCAAACGAAAACTGATCCCTGTGGCACAGAGGGGGGAGAGAGAGAGAGAGAGAGAGAATAACAGTGAAATGCAAACACCATACCAGAATAAACTGCCCCTCACCCTGAAAGTTAACCAGCCAGACGACATCTTGTTTTCCTATCCTCCTGCACATGCCCACCCCTACTAAAACACAGCAAACAGCCACCCTTTCAACACAACTAGTGGGCCTTAAAAGGGAGAGCAAGTCTATGTATGCAACTTTTACTCCCCGGCCCTCTGCCAAGACCACTTGCTGCCTTAGAGCTACACAATTAATTGAAATAAAAGTGAAATCTCAATGCACAGATTAGTGCGATTATCAACCTGCAAATGCTGTGATTCAATTAAAAATAAATATATGCACAGTGTTTTACGGAGTGAAGCGTTTTGTGTACAAGCAAGCAGCAGTCTCTCAAAGTGGCTTGCTCACAGTAAATGCTGAACCTAACAAACTCCATCTCTGCATGAGATGTGAGTTTGGGTCACTTATGTGTATTTGAAAACACAGCACACACCAATCATCCTCCCCTAAAAAATTTAAATAAGCATTTATGAATCAGCTGTCGTCTAAAAAAAGATAAGTTTTAAGGGTTCCCTGCGGTTTTCTGTCAAGAAAGCTCGATTGTTTATATTTGAAACATAATAAATGAAGGCACCCATAAATATTAGTACTGTAATTTTACAGTTGTTCTGTAAAGTAAAATTTTGACTTACTATTTTACAGTGAATTACAATAGTAATATTTCCTATTTGTTTAATATTGTAAATTGCAATAATCAAATTGACAAATTGTGAAGCCCTTCAAAAAAAAAAACAATTATTTTTCTCCAAATTGTACATCCTTACTTTATTGTATTTGGTGGTTTTAAAAAATTAAATATACTTAAACTGTGTGTAGGTACCGTAGAAGAAAGTCACAACAGAAATGACAGGAAAGGAGGAAGGAAGAGCAGCTGGAGTCACATAGCCCAGAATGCACTGAGTGGCGCTCCCACTTTGAGCACGGCTGGGCAGGCGGGCACCATCTCTGGGCCAGGGAGTGTGGCACTGCCAGTGCATGATCTCAGTGCCAAGCCCACACTCTCGGTCTGACTGACAAACCTCTATTCACGCAGAGAGAGAAGGGAAGACAGATGAAAAGAAGGATGTGGCTGGGCCAAAAGAAGTGATCTCCAGGCAGAAGGAACTCCATGCTCTCCTGGAGGCAACACAAAGAAATCACGGCAGCTTAAACCCCACTCACAAACGCTCTACAACAATCTCAGTGTTGCTTTTTTCAGCACTGAGAAGGCCGTCCCCCCCCCCCCCCCCATCTTCTGCTAACTCCAAAAGTAATAAACTAACCCTAGACTGCTCTCTCAGCCTGACAGGGGAGCGTGTATGTGTGCGTCTCAGCAGTGGGTTTAACAGGCTGACCTTTTAAGTCAGGCTTAATGTGACTCAATAAGCAAAGTCAGAGCAGTGCTATCAGATGACCCGTGACAACAGGAAGTCCTGGCGGGCAGAGAGCAGGATGGTCGTTGCTGTACTAAGCGCTAATCAGCAGCAGAGTCTGATTTCTGCACGCATGACTGCACCCATTCACACGGTTGCCCATTCAACACACACACACACACACACACACAAAAAAAAAACCTCTATTGCAAAGTCAAACCTTTCTGCATATCCAGTTTAAGAGGCGAAATGGGGCAATCCAGCATTTGGGAGATAGGGAGACTTTAAGTGGTTATGTGAAAACCGCAAATAAACACGACAAGAGATATGCAGAGGGACAGAACGAGAGCTAAAGAGCCAAAGGAATGAGTGAAAGAGCAGTTAACAAAACTGCAGAAAAGAGGCACAAGGAGAAACAAAGGAGGAGGCAATGAGACAGTTGAATGAGTCAGGTTTATCTGAGCCAGGAGCCGCAGACATGAAGAGTGGGTGAGGACAAATCCTCTAAGATAGAGAGTCAAAGTCTTTTTTAATTGTGATGAAATTATAGCACTGCTAATCCCTGGCCTGTGCTTTTGTGCATTTTTTACCTGGATTAAAAGTAGGATTATACAGCAGGCACTCTTCTCTTTTTTTATTATAATTTTGTTTTAAAGGCTTAGTGTGCCCTAAAGCTGCCTGCTCTGTTCACGCTGTTAACATGTCAATGACGTCCCTCTTCATCAAACATCAGGACTTAAAGGAATACTTCATGAAAAATTCTGCCACAATTGACTTCATGTCGCTCCAAACCATTTGAATTTTGTGGAACACAACAGGAGTCATTTTAAAGAAAGTGCTAGTTGTGTTTTCCACACAATCAAAACCGGTTTTCCAGCTCAAAATGTGCATTAAAGTAGTTTGGTGCTAGTTTAAAAAGATTGATAAAACTGTGTTTTTGTGAAGAATAAACTGAATGGTATACATTCATATGAGATGAAGACTCGAGAAAAAAAAATAGTATGGGGCAGATCATCCCGCTTAATGCACTTCGCCATGCTGAAATGGTGTGAGCCATGGTATTTCACTAAACATAGAAGAGACTGCTCACACTCAAACACTGCCGGCTTTGTAAAAACACTAGCAGTGTAATGTTGTTTGATGATGCAAAGAGCAAATAAACAAAGGTTTGAAACAAGACGACAAAGACAAAACTTGTATAAAAAGTATAGCCCAAGATGAAAAGATTTACTGACGGAAAAATGAGATGCCCAAGGAAGCTCTTTTTTTGTTGGACAGGTAAGGGAATTGTTGTGTAGACCCCTCTCTAAAACTCACCAAGGTCAGTGTAAATTACATAAAACTTAAGAGACAATCATCCTGATCCACTTTGACAGATGGCAGTGCAGCATCTAACACCATTGCGATTTCGGTACATAAAGGTGCATTCAGCAGTTTGTTTTTTTTAGCAAGCGTTTGCATCGTTCTTCTTTGTGTACTTTAAAATGGATATAAAAGTACCACAGAAATAAAACCCCATATGACTCGTGTGTAAAGCCTTCTGCACCATACAGTAGTTTTGTGTAAGGAACAGACTAAAACTGAAGGTATGCACAAAAAAAGCAAGTAAAGACAGACATGGAAAATTAGAAAGTGACAGAACTCACCGTACTAGATTCCCGCTCTTTATCCAAGGGAGAATGAAGTCGTTGTTAAAAGAAAGAGATAAAGATAAACACCAAGTCAGCATTTACATTTATTTTCTTACAAAAGCATGAGCATACCACTTCAGGGCATTTGTTTTTGTTTTCTCTTCAGTGCCTACATGCATTACCTCTGTGCTCCAGGTCATGATGGTTCTTCTCGTCTTTGACTGGCAGGTGCGCCTGGCTACCCAGAGCTCCCAGCGCCAGCAGACCTGAACCTGAGCCTGGGACTGGAGGGATGCCTGGGGGCTGCAACTGAGGGGGCAGCTGGACCGGGGGTCCGTGGGCAGCATGAGAAAGGTGTTGAGCCTGGAGCTGCTGCTGCTGTCAACACACACATGTACATCAAGTGGGTCAGAGGGAAAAGGCATATGGACAGCAAACACTGAATAAAGGTGACTGGTTAAGCCCCTCTCTCACAGGATGCACAGAAAGGAACACTGGCACCCTAACACCTCCATTAGTGGCTGGATCAAAGCAGGACACTCTTCACAAGGACATGTCCTCCTTGAGCTCAGCAGGAACAGCTCACTCCAACACATACTACATATTTCTAAACATGCACTGCTCTTAACAAACTATACTACTTAACATGCATCCTTTTACAACAAACCAGAAATACACAACACTTTGACTAATTACATGAGCTTTAAACAGGATTTAAACACACTCCTATCCTATGCAATCAAGAAGCACTATTAAAATGAGGGTGCATGAGTCAAAATGTAAATAACTAAATATAATAATAATTAGATATCCTATATATACGACAGACATATATACACATACACAAGCAGTCAAGTGAGTTAAGCAAAATGTATGTAAACATCAAATGAGCGGCATTCACTAGTCACCTCACAGCCCATAATATTTCAGAGTTTACACATAGGTCCATGGTTACCATCTCCTAGGCTAAGCCACTCCTCCATGCCTCCTTAACAACAGCCAATAAGACAAGCCATTCTATGTTAGTGTTAATTTAATAGTCAGTAACATGTGGCATCAAAGCAGTGGCTGTTAACGGTGGTGATAATGCAACTGATAAGATCAGGTAAATGTCTGTTGCATTGTGTGATTTTAGTCTCATCTGAATCAAACATTATGTTGTTTTTTTTATTGTCTGTAAAAAATATATATATTTTGGTCTTCATCTAATACTACAATTAAAGCTACATTTCTCATTGTGCTGCCTTCATTTTGGATTTAGACCTTTTGGGTAAAATATCAGAATCCCTTTTGATGTGAAAAGGATTTAATAGGAGTCCAATCACATACTGCTCAGAGCAGCCACTGTGGTGGCAGGATTAGGTATAATTTTCACCTTATTTCCCACAATTGTACACAGTAATTATATCATTTATCACCACACCAATTTTGCTGGATTAACTGTTCTGTGACACATACATCCAAAGCGAAGGACCTTTGCAAATCTACATTAGACAGGCTTTCCCACATTAGTAATAACTGCAAAACCCCAAATCAGTCCACAAAGTAATGCAGTTCATACAGTGCTTAAAAACATTTCCGATAAAAAGCTGACATGCACTATCATTCAAAAGTTCAAAAGAGGTCAATATGATTTTATTTCTTTAAAATAGGGCTGAACGATTTTGGAAAATAAAATTGCGATTTTTTTTTTTTTACCAATATTGCGATTTAATATGCAATTATTTTTTTAAAGCTCTTTATGTTCTGTATTATTAAACCAAGACAAGCTATAAATTATTGTATAGTATGACCAACACAATATTAGATAGATTAAACATAAATGTTATTTTCTGTAGGCCAGGCCTATATATTAGGTGATGCATTTTTATTTAACAACTACAATCACAGTACATTGACTGATTTGTTGAACTTCCAACCTTGTAAGCATGTAATAATTATGTTTAAATAAGCCTGGTGTAAACATTAATATGAAAGTCAAAACAAATCTGTTGCTTTACCACACTACTTTGGGTAATTCAAAGTCACTGTAATAAACATATGTAAACATGTGGACTGCACTTTTTAAACACTGTCTGTTAACTGTAGACCAGTGGTTCTCAAACTTATTTGGTTGCGTCCCCCTTAAACCTACAAAATAAATCTGCCCCCCTTTCCTGAATCCCCATCCCACCTCAGACTACCAAATAATTTCACTATACATTATGAAAAATTAATGCTTTTTTTAATTGATAAAACCTGCAGGGGGAAAAAACACCTGCATCACTTGAAAAATTGAAAAATAGCATAGAGAGAATAACTGTTCTTATTATTATTCTCTCTGTTATTTATTTTTTTGTGTGTTTCATGCTGTCCGCTAAGGCATAGGCCACACACAGGCTTTCCTCCTCACCAATGACATTAAACACAGTGTCTACATTTACACAAGCTGGCAATTGTACATAACATGTAGCGCCCGTTAACGTATAGACCACAGTTGAGTGAAGCCCGAGAGCAGATATCCTCGTCCAGATTTTCTGGCATTTACCTGAATGACAGCCCTCTGCCTGGGTCTGTGCGACGTCATCTTGGCCTTTTTTCACTCGTCCCTTTCACACCCCGATCCATCTCCATCTAAGCTACTTCTTTGCTGTTGTTACCAGTTTTTTATTTTACTTTTTCTATCGATGGCCACGCACTCGACTTGAATAACAAAAACCTCGCTCGCTTGACCGATATGGCTGTGTGTCTCAAGTAATGCGGGCGCTATAAGAGAGCGTCGACATCTCCTTATTCTTTCTCTCGCCGTACTTTTATGTCAGACACCGATCGGTCTTCAAATTGAACACACCTCTTTACTCTCGCGTGTCACGTGACCGTGTAAATGCAGCCTCTGCGATTGAAAAATCGTGTTATTTCATATTGCTATATCATTGCAAATGCAATTAATCGTTCAGCCCCACTTTAAAATGCTCAAAAGTGACAGTAAAGAGGTTTATACATGTTATTTCAAATAAACTCAATTTCAATTCAAGTTCATTTTTACATACAATAAGAAATCAGCAAATTAGAATGATTACTGAAGGATCATGTGACACTGAAGACAAATCCAGCTTTGCCATTACAGGAATAAACTACATTTTAAAATGTATTAAAATAAGTATTGAATAGATGTCAATATTTTACTGCATTTTTGATCAAATAAATGCAGTCTTGGTGAGCACAAGAGGGATTTTAAAAAACAAAAACAAAAAGCACAGTAGTGCATGTATAGGAGTCGTGAACGGGTAATTGCAAATCATTTAAGATTTTATATGCAGAAATTTAGCTCTAAATACATAAACGTTCTCATGCAAATGTAGCACATTTAGTTTTAATGCATTCAGTTCAAGAAATCAAAATATGTATCAAATACTTTTCTTGATGTCTCAGCAGACTTGCAGTGGTCATCTCAACAATGTAAACTGGGATCATAAATATATAATATACATTTCTAAACCTAGGTGAAAAAGCACTACTATTCTCCCAGTAAGCAGCCATTGCTTTGACACCAACGACTAAAGGAAGCACAACGCAGAACAAACACACTAGATAAAACAGAGAAGCGTTAGGGTCTAAAGAATGTTGGGGTCTCAACTTCACTTCAAAAACCCAAATATAACATACACAGAGGCTGTTTTTAGCACTGACCATCAGAGCAGGGTAGACAGCATGATGCTGCTGTTGATGAGAGAAAAGAGATGAGCATGTCATTACACGCTCACTCATGAATAACACATCACTACTTCACAAATCCACCCAAGCACATGAATGGTTACCAACACTATTTCAGCAACTAAGGGTGTGTTCACACTTGTCATGTTTGGTTCGATTAAAACTAACCCTGGTGCGATTGCTCTGTTAGTGCGGTTCGTTTGAGTAAGTGTGAACGCTGCCATCCGAACCCTGGTGTGCACCAAACAAGTGGGCCGAGGCCGCTAAAAAGATGGGTCTCGGTCCGCTTCCAAACGAACTCTGGTGCGGTTCGAACTTGTGAACGCAACACGGACCAAATACTCCTAAACTAACCAAAAACAGGAAGTAATGACAAGATGCGACGCTGAGGTAAAGTGCCTTTTATGAGCTCCTTGTGAGTTTGCAGGTGGCGAAAATAAAATTATATGTACATGCAAGAATGAGCGCGCTTAGTCTAGCAGACAGCATTATGCGTGTTCGACTTAAAGCGGCACTGAGCAGACCGATCGGTTAATGGATGCTTTGAAATCATACACCCGCAGCGCCGCTTTAACACACCTTTTGTTTGGGGTGTTCGGTAAGTTCAGTCACGATATATACGTCATTCAAGCCAACCAATCAGCTTGTGAACGTATCACTATGCCTTTAGGTTTGTTGTCTTTAGTTTCGCTGTCAAATGCAATTGTGCACCTAAGCCGAACCAGGACCAAATGTATCATTTTCCTTTTTGGTCCGGACCAAATGAACCGGACTACAAGTGGACCCCTAAGGTCTTTTTGTATTTAAATGTGTGTTTCTAACCTACCCCTGCCAACACCTTATAACATCCTACGAAGACCACTTGTCCTTTCCTGTCTTCTGCTAATAGCATAATAGTATCAAATATATATTGTTGGGTATCAAGAACTGGTTCCAAATTTCCAAGAACCAGGGATTCGATAAGACACGTGCATTTCAATTCCGCTTAATTTATACATTTACATTTTAATGTGATTTTAAGTCATTTAAGCGCAAGAATAGAAAGAACTTGCACACTGTTTTACATGATGCACTCACATCTGAGCGTTGAGGCACAGAGACCAGGCTCAGTGCCTATGGACCATATCTCAACCATGTCTGGCCTTTTCACAGCACAAAGGTAGTCTTGGCCGCACTGACGTTCTTCGTTCCCCTCTTGTGACCAATATGCACAAAATTACGTCAGTATAACCTTGTAAGCACAGCCATTTTTTGTGACTGTAAACAGATGAGAAAGAAAGTGCATGTGTGAAGCCTCCTAATAAACATGTGCTGCCTGTCATTAATGTTAATTAAAGAACAGAAGAAAATCATTCACTGTTCTTGATTGAATATCGGAATCGATAAGCAGAATTGGAATCTATAAAATTCAAATGATACCCAACCCTACAAATATAACTGGCTAAACATTTGCCTTTATCATTATAAGTCACGTTTTTTAGTCCGACCGAAGCCATTTAAGCTGCTAGTGTGAAATCTGAAATGCAAATGAACAGAAACAGTATGCAAAATTAATCTGGTGCTCTATATCTAAACAAATGGCAAACCTCTGCCGCTGAAGTTTTACCTAAAACATGAGCATTAAAATTCACTCTGACTTCTACATTAAAACCATTTATAATTTTTTGACATTAAGGTCCAGTTTGGCTTTATCACACCTGTATTAATATCCATCTCAAGTGGTGAGGCAAGACAGATCATACTTGCTTATAACCTAGTCTTTTTATATAAATGGAAAAAAAGGTGTTTAAATATTTTTTAATACCCATGAATTCAACTAAGATGACGTTTAATATAGGTGTAAATGGCTAAGACTTCTCATAATCGGGTCTTGAAGCGTGAGTTCACCTCTGCCATTCTAAGTCTGTATGCATATTAGGGCTGCACGACATGGGGAGAAAAATAATTGAATTGTAATTTCTGATTATAATTTATATCAGTTTACAATTTAAAGAATTATACTAATAAAAAATAAACTACTACTAAATTATTTTTAATACTACTAAATTAAATTA
The DNA here is from genome assembly GCA_018155175.1 of Sinocyclocheilus anophthalmus. Lineage (NCBI taxonomy): Eukaryota > Metazoa > Chordata > Actinopteri > Cypriniformes > Cyprinidae > Sinocyclocheilus > Sinocyclocheilus anophthalmus. The sequence goes on from JADLZN010000024.1 coordinate 150,125, forward strand.
AAAAAGAATATTATTGTAATATACTACTATTAATACTACTTTGACAAATCATAGCCCTAACATAAATATGTAAGTGTATGTGTTACTCATACGGTTGCTTTTTTTTTGGCACAGCTATAGCATCATTAACATAGAAACCTCATCTGCAGTAACTTATTAGCAAAACCACAGACATGTACAACACAGCCACTTTAACAGGTCGGTGGTACCGCAGACTAAAGGTTTCATGGGCGTCTCTCTTCTCTTGCTAACACACTTATTTGCCTCTACCCCTCCCTGTGTACATCACTCCCTCTCACAATGTCTCTCTCTTCTTTCACAATCTTCCTTCTCCTCTCTTTCTCTCTCTCTCTCTCTCTCTGTGTGTGCCAAACGCTGCTGGCTCCTGATTAACAGTGAATCTTTAATGACCCCCCCCCTCCCCCAGGGCACAGATTGATCTCCTGCCATCTCACCAGCCAACAAATAAAAGCTTTTTTTTTTTTTTTTTTTTTTTTTTTCCCCAAGCCTGTGAGGATGTGCGTGAGAGTGTGTGTTAATTCCCGCAACAGTGTGGCAAGTGTCTGCCTGACTACATCTATTTATCCACCATCATGATGACCATGTGACTGCTAAGTGTGTATGCATGAGCAGAAGCAACAAGCCCTGCCCCCATGCCTCCCCACCTCTCGCCAAGCTGCTCTGCTGAATGGCTAGCTGTTAAATGATGGAGCCCGTCGACAGTTGCATTCAGGCAGATTCGAGGAAGCAATTACCTTGAAAACAGGGGTCAGAGTCTTGGCTCATTTCCCTAAACTCAATTCCAATATCTGGCTCTGGCTGTCCTGACCCAGCTCAGAACCTCCTACCCACAAGCCCAACCCAGGCTAATCAAAGTTGGATAGCCACACTCACCACAGGAGACACACCAAGTACTTTTACATCCAATAAAAGTTAGATTTTAATTATTGAGTCAAATCTACCAAGTAAAATCTAACACAATTTTTTTGTAAAACGAAAAGGAAATGGTTTAAGGGCCTATTGACACCAAGGACGATAATTATCCACCTTATATTGAAACACAAAAGCTAACTATTTTCTGTGAATGTGCAAGACTTCTGGATTATTAACCGCTATAGATAACCAGAAAAAAATAACAGTGCAGTAAACCGTAAAACTATTTGTACTACATACCAGTGTGTCTATCATTACAATGATATATTCAAATACTATGACAAATACAAGTATGTAAAATCAAGCAGCATAACGGACTGGTTTTAATAAATAATTGTATCAATTGTTGGTGTGGGCACTAATATTACTTTTGTTATAGTTATCTTTAAAGTTATGGTTTTTGGTGTAAATGGGACTTTAGTCGAGCTGAAATCACACTAGCTTGGATTTACCTAGATAATGTGATTGTAGCTTGTCTTCAACAAGCATTGTGTGCTTGCTCTGAAGGACACAAGTGACAGTGTGCATTTTAATCCTTCAAACAATACACACTGTGATTATTTGGACAGAAAGGTATAACTGCACATGTAAGAGTACTTCTGTTTTTGGTCTACTAACCTACAGAAATGCATAATTTAGATAAAACACTGCATAAAATGACCTCCGGATTAGAATCAAACACACAGCCTGATATAAGGGCTTTTCACACTTAACCACAGTTAACCCTGGGTCATTCTAAACCCCGGGGAAATGGAATCCTGGATTATCTTAATTCAGGTTTCATGATCATGATCCTGCTCATACTTTATCCAAGGTTAGCAATTAGTCCTGGGTATTCATATGTTGACATTAAACAGAGTACATTCCTAAACCCCAGGTTAACGTTCTTATTTGCCGTGTCAGTGTCTTTGATTGGATGACCACAGCATGCAACATCTTTACCAGCATCCTCATCTTATATGTTGACAACTGTACTATAAGATTTCCAGAATGAGGTTTACAGATCATAAAAGGTAAGAATGAAACTTTTTCCATTCCAATTCACACGTTTATCACCATCTTACATTTTCCCACTCAAACAGTGCAACAACTGTGCAAAGCACGGTAATATGAGGTACACGATTGGTTGTCTGTTGCTAAGAATCTAGCCATAACATTCTAACACAGCATCGAAATGTTTGTGTTGCCCAAGTCAATAGGAAGCTTCTCAATGCTCCTTAACACAAGCTCTTTAAAGTAACATGGCTAATCACAGACAACCCTGACAGAATTAGACTTCTCCCTTTGTGTGATCAAAACGAGAGCTTAACTACACAAGCTTTAACATGTTTCTCTCCACATGCCTCTCAAACCCTGTGACAAATAGACAGAGAAGCACTACAGGCACGAATTAACTCAAAAGATCCAAGCGGCACACAGCGACGAGACAAAAACAATGGCATAAAAAAAGCAAACATCATGGTGTAAATACATGGCATTGCAAATTAAACAGTCAAATCCGACCATGAAGGACAGGGGCAAATCTGCAGCAGGAAGCTGATGGGTCTAAGACACACCAACCATCCTGATCTCCTCCCAGAACACAAGTATAAACGTCCCTAGCAATCACGGATTTGCCCTTGGACTGTTTTAAGAGCTGCTGAGGTGATATGCGTTGGATTACAGCTGATGTACCACCTTTGACCCAAACCCCGTCTGTGGGAGTAGGCCAGTTTACCATCTTTAAGAGCAAATATGATCTTTATTACTACATTCTATAAATCCAATTGTCATTTAGGAGCCAGGCATGAATGCATTAGTACACCGAGCTGCATGAGTGCAGATTTGTCCCTGGCCCTGGCCAAATGAAGAAGAAAGAGGGGTATACACACGGTGAGAGGCAGATTGGGAAGTCCACGTACCCCGATGATGGCATTCAACTCGGTCATTGTCACTTGCTTAGCACGTTCAACAGCCTGTGCAACCTGCTGTTGGTGCTGGAGCAAAGAGAAAAGACAGATCAATACACAGAAAATTAGCATGGGCTCATTTTATGAAAGGAAATTAAGAATATTTACCTCTTGTGACAAAAAAGGCATGATTTGAGCAAGAATTGCATTTAGACGTTTGGCAATCTCAGTCTAAACGAGAAAAACAGAGACATACAAACAGTACGGTTATTAAATGTTGTCAGCACTTCCCTAATCACTCAAATGTATTTAATTCACGTTACTTTCACATTGCTGAATGCTCTAAACAAGCCTCTGCACATCTAAACGAGGCATGATGGGATACCACCAGAACTCCTGATAAATGAAGTCAAATCTTCAGAAATGTCTGTCTTTGCTGATGTTGCCATGTGTATGATTCGGTGCATAATGAACATGAGGCTCTTTGAGCGCTGATATGGTATGTGTGGCTCAAAAAGCCAAACAGCGCTCCAGCACACTGCTACTGAAACAGATCTGGCCAAATCAACAGCTCTGCCAGACCAAGATGGGCAGAAGGCCTGCGGTGCCCATCTGGCCAAGAGATGGAGAGAGGGAAGGAGGGATAAGGGGGGGGGTGTCTGGCCTCAACCCCCCCCCCCCCCCTCACACCCACACCCCTCATACCCAGACAGATTATTTCATTAAGATGCTGAAATATGCTAATGCTAATTTGGTGCTGGGAGATTAACGATGGCAATACTGAGCAATTACCATTTTCCCCCATGCTCCCATTCCAGCAGCACAGGAGGCGAGGAACCAGAGCCCAACAGCAATATTCAAAATTACTTTTATTGATATGGAGAGACGGACAGGGTAATCAGCCAACATACTCTGGTTCTCCTGCATTACTCATGGCAACCTGAAGCCCCAAAGGGCTATATTTCATCATGAGCTATGCTAACGCTTCAGGATGAAAAGAAGAGAAGGGAAAGGAAAGTGTGAGCGAGGGGGGAGAGGAAGTATGGGGCGGTGAACAAATTGATTATAGGTTGGAGCAGATGGCCCAGCAGGTGAGGGAGGAGAGAAATTTCTCTTTCGTTCCTGCAAGCCACATTCCGTTCATTTTTTGGCCTGTGGGAGGGTGCTGACCCTGGCACTCTGATGGACTCAGTCTCTCTTTAGAGTGGATGTGTTCTGACCTGTGATGAACTGTCTCTAGGGACGTGAACAAAGGATCTAAGCACTCTCCACACCCCTTCAGAGTCATTGAGCTATTAATGCTTTTTCAGCCCGGCTTTGCTACACAAACACATACTCCTTCGCAAAACAAACACATACAATAACAATAATCAGTTGGTATCAAACCAAAACAAGGAAATATTGAAATGCATTGCCTGCTCTCATACGTAAGCCATAAACTGAGGTTCATTTTCCTCACTCAATTCATCAGTTCACCCCCCTCCCCTTGGCTTCCATTCCTGTATGACACTCTAAGGTTGCCACAGCAACCGGTCCGCCCCTATCTCTCCCTCAGATCATTATGTAAATTGGAGCTCTGCTTGACCACAACAGGCAGTAAAATCATATTACGCGCACAGGGGCAGGTCATTAAATTTAATTTTCAGCCTGTCGATCAGATCAACTCTGCAAATTAATGTGGGATGAAAGGGGACAGATGGGTGAGGGAGAGTAACGGCTTCTCTTTCATGGGTGGGGTGAAGTGTGTGCGTGCGCGCGTTAAGAGAGGGAAGATTGGGAAACATTACCCATATGCCCGAGACAAAAAACCCTGGTGACTGACGGAGAAGTTATTCTACAATAATTATCAGAAATGACTTTTCCAGTGATATACGGCATACATGACTTGTTAGTACACAACACACCATGCACCACAGTATCTAAATACACAGAGCAGTGATGCTGGCTTGAAATCAAAGAACGTGACTTGTGGTAAAAATATCTACATTTATATTCATAAAAAATAAACACTAAGCAAGATATGATACAAGAGGGAATATCATAAAAACAAAAATGTCTATGCATCATGATCCTACAAAATTGCTTTCTTTTAAGATTTTTTGCATTGTGACAATCTCATTTTATCCTCTAATCTCATAATGTTACAGAAAATACTATACTTATAGTAGAAAAAAAAGACAATAATGAGAATTTAGAGATAATAAAAAAAAGAAGTAATAAATTGAGGGGAAAAGTCATGAAATTGCCACAATGCAAATAATCTTTTTTCTTTCTTTTAATTTTTTTGTGACCTGGACATGTTTTTATGATATTCACTCTTGATAGACTCCATAAAACAAGCCAAAAGGATTTTAATCAGAATCCCTTTATACAAAATAACCCACAAAATACATTACCCTCAGATTAAACCACTGCACCATGGGATAAGAACAGGAAGTGTGGTATTGCTGAGTTCCAGAGGCGTGCTGTAAGCTACTAGAACAGCTCCCACACAGGCTGATAAAAAAATAGGGCACAGGGAGTGAAAACAAGGCCCTTCAACAGAGAGAGGCTTTCTGCTCAGCTTCACCATCCCAGGTGCTCCGTGCTGTCAAGCAGCGTGTGAAGAGCTCTCACGCACAGCCCTGTCAATGGTACGCCAGAAGCCATTTACCTGTTGCTGTGGGTACGAGCTGAGTGCTGGGAGACACTGATGAGGATAAAATACGCTGCAAAACAACTGCACACTGAAGGAGAGCCACTCAGTGACAAATGAACACACATACAGACCATTGCACTCTCTCTCCGTGACTCAATGAGCAATTACAGACAAGAGGGAGAGAAATAGGGAGTGAGTTTGTAAAGTTGAACTTACATTTACATGCTCACTCAAACACAAAAAAGTCACATATATACATTCTGATGACAGATGAAGGTATCTTCACAGATAAGACGTTAACAAATAAACCAAAGCACTCAGTGGCATTCACACACATGAGCTCATTCCTTCCTGCCTGACACAGGCTCCTCTAAACCTGGGCTTCCCTCGGGCTGAAAGGCTGCATTGAGCAGCAGCTGTCTGCACAGGCTGTCTCGGTCTTCCCCTCGCTGCATATGCAGCACAAATCCTGTTGGAACTGTTTAGTGATGTTTGTGTCTCTCTGTGCATTCATCTGCTAAAGCTGGACAAAGGACACAGACACAACCACCTGGTTCATTGCACTGGGCTGAGACAGATGTGACCCAAACTTCACACGAGAAGGGCTGGGCAAATAAAATGCCCAGATTTTTCGATTAATCGTTTTTTTAAAATGACGTTGATTTGATATCGATTCTCAAATGCCGCAAATCGATCTTTTCCCGTATTTATTTCAGCACACATTTAAAACGAGATCTGATTAACGTGAATCTTATAAAGGGCTGTGCGATTAATCGAAATCGAACCAAAATCGCGATTTGAGACGTTGCCATTTGCTAATCGCAAAGCCTGCGATGTGGACGCGATATTACTCTGTTCCAGAGCATATGCATGACTGCCAGCCTTGAGTTGCAGTCTTACTTGCCCTGGGCAAGAGTGAGCGCACCTCTGTTCTCCCCAATCAGCACTGCTCTAGCCAACTGCGTAAACACCCACCATTAATAAAAAAAAATTTAAAAAGGCGGGACGGGAGAGAGCGAGACAGAGTGGGATTATGGCGTCTACTGGGTCAGATCGATAGTTAGGCAAATTAAAACTAAAGAAAACCGTATGCAACTTAAGCTTCGAAATGACAGACAACGAACAAAAAAGGTAATTTCCAAGAGCTGCGTCACAGCGCATATCAAAAGTTCCCTTCTCGGTTCTGTTTTCAGTACTGGAGAATAAAAGATACATTCTTAGATGTTTTTGTTAGTACGTGAACGTTATTTTACACGTTTTATTGTTTCCCAATTCAGAAGAGCGCACACACAGCCTGTGTTTGTGAATGCTTCTCATACTCGCTCCTCGCGGCGTGAATCCCGCGTCACGGACGAGGCGTTCATGCTTGCTGCACTCACGCAGCCTGTCTCGTAATGCACGTTTATACTCGCACCCGGCTCCGCACCGCAAGTCTTCACGAGCGCATCTGGCAGTATGGATGAGGCTTGACGCACGCGCGCAACCTGTGTCGACTCGCGCCTGGCTCCGCGTTTAAAACGAATGTAAATCCAGTCTAACTGCTCGCTAATTTCACTTGGATGAAATGAAACATTCAGCACATTTTCCACTTGCTCTTAAAAATCCCAAATACTTAAAATGAATAAATCAGTCTATGTAACATGTAATACTTTAATAATTGACTTAAGAAATAGTTCTTTTATTTATAAAAAATAAACAAATATTTTCTGTTAAATTCAGTAATTAAGTTAATTCTGTTAAAGTAGTTATACCATTATAATCTTGCCTGCTGGAAAAAAAACCCAACAATAGAACCCCTCCAAAAACACAATAACAAATGTAATGGATTTCAGGGTTATAATGGGAATTGTATTGGTTTTAATGTAAACTATAATGGTGTCTATTTGATGGCTTCTATTGGTGGGATGTAATCTGGCAGATGGCAACCAATAGAACAACAGTAATTCCTTTTGGAATAATGCCCAAAACAAAAAGGAGTTTTGTAATGGTTTAATGGAAACTATAATAATTTTTGTGATGGTTTCTATTGTTTTTTTCAGCATGGTAATGATACCCATACTGTGCTGCACTTTATTGACAATATTGAGCTGAAGCTTGATTTTGCAAATTTAAAATCGCAAATCAATTCACAATCGCAACATCTGTCCAAAAAAAATTGCAATTTGATATTTTCCCCCAAATCGCACAGCCCTAATCTTATCACTAGTCTTCTCCACTAGATGTCACCCCTATTTACCTAGCGATGTTGCATTCATTATTCATTCATGCAGTCATTTATTCAGCGCTTATCATGGCCATACGCGTGATGTGAAATGCTATAGTAATACTATAAATCTGCTGAAGCATTTGATATCACGCTTAAGGCACCATGATTTCCGCAGTGAATGAATGGCGCGGCACACTGTTTTGTTTACTACACACATACCAAAGCGCGGATGACGCTCGCAGTGTTTTCAGCTTCTGCCATCTCACTATATGATGAAATGAACATGAATGTCATCTCCAGCTGCTCTGAGAGGCCTCATTCGCATTTTAAACCATTTCACTTGAGAAAACTCCCGTCATATCACATACACAGCCGCTGCAAGTTCTTCACGGCAACCCCTCAAAATAAACGTTTAGTTTTACGTTAAGAAACTGTCAGAATATATTATATTACTATTTAGCAGTCTTAAGAATCAGTGCTACTACTGCTAATAAATATTAATGAATCTTTATTTTTAAAGGAATAATCACATCTGTTTTCTTTTTAATTTGAACAGTAATCCTCTGTTGTGCAGCACTTTGTTTGCCAAAAAATAAAAGGGTTTAATTTTAATTTTATTAGGATAAATTAAATTAATGTTTTACGCCTTCATCTGATTACCAGAAAAATTAAAAACATTTTATAGGGCCCTATTATTGTGTAAAAAAGGACCCTATACAAAAAAAATGGTTTAAAAAATGCGGCATGTGGTTCTTAATTTCATTTTATTAATTCACCATTTGTAAACTGCTGTTTACTGTTCCTTTTTTAGAAATATCAATAGCATTTGTGTTAAAACTATGTTCACTGAATGTAATCAAAAAATCGATAATCGAATGCTTACGACTGAATCGAATCGGGACATCTGATTCGATACCCAGCCCTACACACAAGCACACGTACATATATTCAACACTGAATATACAATGTGGCAAGCAGCTTAAAATGTCCTGTAGGCTTGAATTTAATTGCACATTGCGGTCCAAAAACACAACACTTTATTCAATGTAGCTTTTTTGAGGAGGACAAATAGATTAATCGCTCAGTATTAAACACTTTTTAATTAATCAGTACTGGTTTATATTTAAAACATATGCATGTTGGCTGATACTGAATATTTAACCAAGTGATTTTAAAAAAAAAAATTCTCATTAAAGTAAGAAGGAGGCTTGAATTTAATTGCACATTGCGGTCCAAAAACACAACACTTTATTCAATGTAGCTTTTTTGAGGAGGACAAATAGATTAATCGCTCAGTATTAAACACTTTTTAATTAATCAGTACTGGTTTATATTTAAAACATATGCATGTTGGCTATCACTGATTTTAACCAAGTGATTTTAAAAAAAAAATGCTCACTTAAAGTTAATTCTTAAAAGCATTATTCAATAAACATTAAACTTATTACTCAAATGCACAAATTATTTATTTATATTTCTTTTATTTATTATTTATAAATAAATATCTACTTTGCATAATGAAAATTTTAATAATAACGTTTAATATCAGGCATTACATGAAAAAAAAGGCTTACTGGCGCATCCCTAAAAAGTAAATGTATTGTAAAATAAATAAAAATACAACCCACACCCATTAACCCTTATTAACTCAAACTGCGTTTCAAACTACACTGTAAAGAATTGCTGTAATTTTTACAGTAAATATTTACAATAGACCACTGTATTTTGCTGTAATTTTTACAGTAAATATTTACAATAGACCACTGTATTTTGCTGTAATTTTTACAGTAAATATTTACACTAGACCACGTATTGTGGGGGGGGGGGGGAAATTTACACATTTACTTACTTTTTTGCTATGAATTGTGGGAACATGCTAAATAATTGCTGTAAATTTTACAATAGTATCTAAGAATGTTTTTGCATTTTCCTATATATTCTGGGAACATGATTATGCTGTAAATGCTACAGGAGATCATGTATACATATATTATTTTTTTATAGAAGAAAACTGTTGCACAAGTTTTGAAATCCAGTTTTGGTACTAAGTCAACTATAATAAATACAGCCTTTTTAACTAATTATTTACACCATGTTGACTCTGACATATGATTATATACTATAGATATTAGATGATTATATACATAGATATTATATGATTATACGCATCTATTAGTTTAAAACTGTTTGCTTTAAAAACACACATGATTAGGCAACTACATCGGCGTAGCGCGTGCGTGTGATGTCATTTCGTCATCAGCAGCGGACATCTCGCGACATTTAGCACTCTTCAATTTTCGCGCTCAACTCCTGCACGCTACGATATAGAAGTTGGCAACACTGCGGTTACTAGAGAAGAGGACATCAAAAGGGTGAGAGTGAGGTGAGTGTATTTACTAATTCATGCCTCAGTTAAAACGTGAAATCCTGGTACATCCAATAATTATTTTACCAGTCATTAATATCTTTCATTGTGTGACTGCTATTTTTATTTTGTGATGTTTCAAAAGGGATAAATATCTGTTCAATTCTATGCTACGGAATTTGCTTTTTGAGTTCAAAGTTACGATTAACTTTAACGGTAACTAACTTTTTTTTTTCCATCTTGAAAGTGTGACCTGTATGCCATATTACGTTACTATTACATTTCGATAGCTGTTCAGTATAAAATAAGTTTGGATTGTTGGTAGTAGTCACGTAAACTTTAAAACATTGCAATTACATTAATAAAATGTCAATTGTGTAGGTTTTATGTAACCCAGTAACGTTAGTGGTTCACTCCACTGCCAAGCCATTAACTAATTAGCACGTGTTTGTTCGATGGTGTTGCTGTAAGGATTTGTTCTTTAAGTTTTAGCTTTATGTTAATATCACTTATAAGGGTGCATGGAGTCATATTAGTACTTTAGTTGTTCATTAGAAAGTACATTGGAAATTGCTGTGCACATGCTTTACTGCTACTTTGTTACTGAGCGTGTGGCTTGTCTGTGATTGTTACACCACTGTTTTCCATCTTTTTAAGGTATGTCCAAACAGTGAGGTGCATGCTGTTCTGTCAAAGTATCAAGAGGGAAATTCTCTGGTCCTGTGCATCCTGCAACTCTTAATGGCCCATTTTAAAGAGAGAACAGAATCCCTTCTAATTGAAGCTGATGTAAGTAATGTCATTTTGATTTTTAATGTCTTAAGTTTAACTGGTAATGCAAAATATTTTTTATTTTTTAGGTAGCAGCAACTGCAACCGACATGGAAAGAAATGGATTACCGGATTCACCCGCACTGATCTTTCAAGGTAATGTGTCTTACTTTCTGTCTCTATTATACACACACTGTTCTTTGCTTTCTATTATATTTATATTTTTGCCACCTCTGTTCATGTATTCTACTTCACAGTTCTATTCTCACTCCTATATTCCTTCCATTTGTTATTGTCTCTGAACCACTCTCTCTCATTAGTAACCATGGTCTTCATTATCTTTTAGTTTATAGTATCATAGTATCAGTGTCTTTATTAGTTAACATGAACTACCCATAAACCATGCGTTTACAACACTTATTAATCCATGTCCTTCTGTATTTCTTTTACAGGTGAATCCATGACCCCAAGCAAGTGAATGTTGTCAGTCGAAAGGGAAGTTGTCTTTGGCCCATGTTCAGAGGCATTTGTTGAGGGCCTGGCAGCATTGTTTGCGACCTATTACAACTTAAACCTTGCTTATCAGGATGAAGCTGCATGCACCCTCGAAATTATTCAGAGGTATGTCAGAACATAAACTCTTACTTAATATTTATTGTAGACATCCAAATTTCCATTACTTTTTTTAGGTTTACAGGTTTGGATGGCTTATCAGGATTAGATGTTTTTTGGAAAAGTTTTCAAACAGCAAAAAAAATGCTGACTGCGCACTGAATTGAGTACATACAACCAAAGTCCAGCAAAAATATTTTATTAAAAAAATCTATTACAAAATATGCAAACAAATATAAAACTATACAAACAAGGGCAGACCAAAAAAAAATAACAAAAATAAAAAGTCAATATAATAAGATAAATAAAAGAAATAATTATATAATTTAATAAAACAAATTATTTGTCTCACCTTTTTGCAGCATGTCGCAGCCATCAAAATCGATTTATTTTCAATAAATACAATTAACTTGGTCAGTGAAACTATTGGAAATATTTTCTTTGGCCCTAACTCTTCAATAAATGAAATAAGGAAAATGTGATTTTTAAAATGACACTTAAATTAATTATATTCTTTGAGTATATGCAGTTTTGTTTTTTTGTTTTTTAATCTGATGTTGTGTTTTTTTTTCCACAGAGGAATTGTGGGCATTAACCTGGAAACTGGATCAAAAGTTGCTGGAAAGAGAGACAAGAAAATGAAAGTAATGAACCCACATGTATGCACACTGCTGCGGAAGCTAATGGACTTTGAATGGCTTGCCATTTAAAAAAAAAAAAGTGTTCCAATGGAATATGTACATGCAATGTCTTGCCCCTTCATGGATTTGGCAATTTAAAGGTAGGCACAGTTCAGACCCTTTCTTTTGTGTTTATTTAAACTAAGTTTATGAATGAAGTTCAGTCCCCACTGAAGGGATGTTTTTTTTTCTTTTTTCCCCCCCAAGGCTAAAGCCTTTGGTTCAATGTGCAATCTCCATTTTTGTGTCTCCAAATATGTTTTGGAAAATGGTGTACATGTTAAATGAACATTATTGTACAATAAATTGTTAAATTTATGAAAACCTGTTATTTTGAAAGTTTTATTGTTCACATTACACATTAAATTGACAAAAAACACTACTGAAAATTACAGGAAAAAGTAGGTTTACACACTATCACAGCAGTGAAAAATCTCAACTAGTTAATTTAGTGAACTGAATTTCACAACAAATGCCCTAATTTAATGTAAAATGTATGTATAGCAGTACAAGTTCACAGTTGCTCTTGTAATTTCACTCACATTTGTAAACATTGCTACTGTAATCTTACAGGGATAGCTGTAAAAAAAACAGCATAAATATTTTTACAGCATATTTATACAGCGGTGTGCTGTATTTTTACAGTACAATTGTAATTACTGATTTACGATACTCTTGTAAATTTAGTTTACTGGCAACCAAAATTGCCAGTAAGTTACTGTAAATTTTACAGTACATTTTTTACAGTGTAGACAAACTAATCAGAATAAAATAGGCCAGTGAATTCAGAATGCAGACATGTCATGATAATGCGGGCTCATTTTGTCACCACTAGATATCTCACTCACATGTACACAAACACTTCTGAAGAGAGACTGCAGTGTGCTCCGAGTCAGTTTGCTTTGGCTGAGAATCAAATCGACCATCATCACCTTGGCAAACAATTCCTGGAATCCTGAATAAATTATTCATCTGAACAAGTTCCCTCCCTACTGCCTGTCTCAACCCCCCTCCTCGCTCTCTCACCCTCTAAGGCCACAGACTGAGCTTAACTTAATGAATCTGGCTTAGTGTGCACACACACACACAGAACTGACCAAATATGGCTACACCAATGATAACACACACACACACACACACAGACACACACTAGTTCTGCATTCATTCAGCAGCGAGTACTTCAGGACAAAATGAGGAAGAAAATGAAGACAGAGGGAACTGTGTTAAACACAAGAGGGACAGCAGATCAGGGACCTCTGAGGCTCAGTAATTAAAGGGCTACATTGACAAGCACAGTCGCCCACTTCCTGCCCCCACACGGCCAGCCCTCCCACTCATGACCGTAAACTCACCATTCTGCCCAGAGGCTCTAACGTACCGCAAGATTAGCGCTGACCCTTGCACAATTATAAACTCTCAAGAATGTTTACATAAAACAGCTATTTAACAGTAATCCGAATCTGGTGGATCCTGAAAGCACATGACAAATCTGGCACCTAGATGCATTTTCTCCCCTTTCCCTTCTTTTCCCAAAGCACTACAGGAAGGGCAGACTATGTGTTATCAGACTGCTGTCATCACTTACTCCGGATAGAGCAGGGAGTCCATGCTCCGATGAATAATTCATGCGTTTGAGTCCACTCAGTCAGAGCTCTATTGATAAACAAAAGAGAGGCTCTGAAAAAAGCCAGTCGATTAACCTGTTTGCACAAAGCCCCTGCACCTTCCCTTCCTTTTCATTTTCTCTCCATCTCTCTCACAGCTGGAGATAAGTGCCTGACAGAACCTTTCAGAAAATGCAGTGTGTGTGAGCGAGAGACATGTGGCCCAGGCGCACACACACACACTTGGAGAAGCTGATGGATTGTGCATGCTGTTCAAATTCACCACCCTCACACTGATGCCATTAACCTTGTGAGGCCTCAGGGTGAGAACCATAAAGGACCTCCTTCAAACTGAGCCCTCATATGGCTATATATCATATCACTACTAATGACAGAGAGATAGAGAAATAGAGGAAACGTGAGTGTTGGCTGGTCTCTCTTTGAAAAAGCATTAATTTCATAACCTCCCTTGGTTACAAAACCCCAATCGATCACTTGCAGAAAAAAAAAAACATACAGGCTGACAACAATTAGGACAGCCTGTGATGCCAAACATTCACATCAATTACTAAAAGAGGTTAAATAACACTTCCTGCTGGATGCAGCTGACCTAATGACCTTTATTTGGCTATTTTTTTGTTCTGTTGCGTGCAGACTCACTTTTTGCCACTCTTATTTATAGGGGCAGCATAGGAAACAAAGACAAGAAAAGGGAACAGAATCGGGAAATGGGTTCAAACTTGCACAAGCCAGATTCAAAAATGCACTAACCACTATGCCGGCAACCACCGTAACCAATTCAATCACATGTATAACTGCTCAAAACATATGCTTGCATGTTTTTGTGCATGCACCCCTTGCAGGTTCTTTGACAGATGAAAAAACAGCCTTTGTTGGACAATGTAGGGCTTTTAAGAAATGTAGTGCAGAGTAATGTCATTATCATCCTTCTAACCAGAAGAATGTCATGTCAGAAGACATGCAATAAAAATAATCATACAAATCAAACCTACACAATGCACATTGAAAAGAAATATGGCGTCCAAGTAGATCACATACCTGTTTATGCATTTCAATGTTCAGCCCATAGGACATCTCATAATACTGCAAGGGAAAAAAAAAAGGAGAAACGCATTTAACTCACAATAGTAAAATGCTTTTGACAGAGTATCATCTCTATACATCAAGCACCCTATTTATTTCACATACAAAAAAAGCATTCACAAAGTCAGGATAATTGCCTGATTATAGAAGTAGAGAGCAATGTTTATGAAACTCTCTGGCAACATTTGTTTAGCGGTATTTACTTACTACTAAGCATTCATGGAAGCAGAGTTATCTCATACCAGTTACTAAACAGCAGTTACAAAACAAACAAACAAACTAGGCAAAGATAGACAAATATGTCTCAGCTACCTTTCTTCACTCACCCTTTCTACACAATTTTACATCTCTAAGAAACATTTATTTTCACTGAAAATTTCATTTCAGATCCATCATAAGCATCTCTGTCATTTCAAGATAAAAGTGGTTTTCTATACTCAAAATAGCCAATCAAACTATGCTCATCCTAACAACTACTGCAAACATTTTTTTTTCTCAGAGCATGTCTGTGTATTTCATTTAGTTTATCTGGTATTGGCCTTTTTACCACTCTGCATTCCTCCGAAAAATAATATTTAACAAAAGTGCCGGCATGTTCAGTCAATATCTACTGCATGTTCAAATAAGATAAGAGAGAGTAGAGCTTGGTTAATACTGTTCAACCTGTGCACTATTACATCACATCCTGATGGAATTAAGTTTCCACTCAGTGGACTTCTAATAAAGAGGCGTTCAGCAATGCTAATATTAGTGTAATTCTTGAATTGCACACAAGGTTCAAAATTGAGTGAGACTGCAATCATCCTTAAGGTGGATTTATTTTCATTTGGGTCAGGCCTCTATATAATTCAAGAAAAACAAACTATACACACCTCCATTGAATTAATGCATACATTGTCTGATTTTTAATTGGTTGGCTGAGAAGATTGTTGTTTTTTTCACATTCACTGCACATTATCATCATAATTGTTTTATTTTACCTTGAAAACTTATTTACAATAGGCTGATCTCTTAAACACTGTTTGTTCCAAAAATTTAAATCTGATTAAACTGAGCACGCCTGCCTTTCTCTCACTTGAATCAAAAGACATTTAGCCCTCAGGTCAGAGTGGATGGAACAAGCAGTAACTCCATGCCCAAAACAGCCTCCAGGCATTTTACAACAAATAAAAACACCCACACTCTTATAATCTCAAAGCTGATCCTTCAGTGCAATCAATCCAAACGCTATCACATAATAAATAAGGGCAGTGGATACTAAGCACCAGCTCAGATAGCCGGCTGGTGGCCCTACTGATGTTTTCAAGGAACAAAAGAACAACAGATAGAAGACCTTAGATTAAAAACAAACCACATTTTGCTCTTACCATGACATAATGTCGCTGCATCTCTGTCTTCTCATTGGCCAGTTTGTCATACTCTACTTTAAGACTGTGAGGAGAGAGAAAGACCCAGAATGAGTTAACATTCCAGGCTGGCAAATTCGCTTAAAGAGCTCTATGTGGTCACATACACAGGCAACTTACTGACATATAACAAAGTTATGCTAATTTATATGAAATTACAAATACAAAAATGAAACTATAGTTTTAACAGCTACAGCATATAGTGATATATTACATACTATAATGTTGTTATAGCTACTATTCATCTGTTATGACAACAGCAACATTTAAGGTTGCACTGATGTTGCATTTGATTTACACACAATCAAAGTAGCATCAGAACCGCCTCACAGTCTAGTAACAGGTGTGAAATGAATCACACACATACATCAAACAGGTCATGAACAGCGATATTTACCTGTGGTACTGAGCTTGAAGGAACTGGAATTCATCTTTGATCCTGTCACAAGATTCTGCTACAGTGAATTTGAAGCCAGGCTGACCAGGCTGGTGAGGTGCCTGAAAAATAATATCAATAATTCATGTGAACTGCTGCAAAGCATAAACTTCACATTATCAATATAATCCAACCTAGTCACTGATGCAGTATGCTTTTACGCGAACAGTGTTTTTTTTAGCATGTCATTGTACCTTTGACTTCCTACCACCATTACCAAAACAACCTACGACCTGCTCCATTACAACTTTTACGGCAGTCCATAGGTCTCAGGGTTTGCTTTCGCTGTGTTTTCGAAGTCATGGGTATAACCACGGGTGTCAACAACACATTTCAAGCTTCCCGATTTTCAGGGAAATGATATTTCATCGGAGCTGAATTGCGGTTAGTCAGAAGTGCCCAGGCGCTCCCTCGAGCTCTGCCTGTCGGTGGTTTTGAGACTCTAGTGGGAACAGCCTCCAACACTCGGGTCACTGCGTCTAAACAGCCCCGGAGAAAAACTAGCAGCTGATTCCCCTCCTTTCATTTTTTTCCCCAAGACATTTTTCCACTTTAAAGTCAAATGAAGATGCACTACTGTTCAAAAGCAAGTCAACGGACGTCCAGCAGAGCACATCCTTGTTTAGTTTGAGCAGAAATAAAGGACACCCCGCGCGAGCTCAACGGCCGAAAGATAACGCGCTCTGGCGCTGAGTTGCCTGGACACAATGCATCAATATAATTTATGGTACTCACCGGATGCCGGCCCTGCGGATACATCTTGAATGTATCCTTTCTGATGTGAAGGTCCAGGGGTTGTGGCGCTCTTCAGTAATCCGAGTAGATGAGCGAGAACCCACTCGCGGACACACAAAGCCCAGTCCGTCCACCCGATCCACGCGCTTCTCGCACTCCTTACACCCGATTTAACCCCTTTATCCTTCACACAGCCGAGGAGCAAGACAAAAACACAGCGCGTTGGCTCATTATCTCCAGTAAGAGTCAAGCATTCAGCTGCGCTTGTGCTGTAAACACAGAATAGTTGTGCAGAGCGAGTCAAACACACATTTGCTGTTTGTCATCTGCGCTGCTTACGAGTCTTCTCGCAATAACAAGATTACCCGACTGCTGTTTGCTTGAATGTAACCCGACAAGATTACAGAACAATGTAAAAACAATAGATACATAAAACAACAGAACCCCCGTCAACTTCGCAATTCCTCGATAAATGGGTCAAAAAATGATACACTTATTCTGTTCAGCACAATGTCGAGCCTCGAAGTGTAGACGACAATAGCAGCTTTGCAAATTACAAAACGGGAACGGAGAAAATAAAGCACGTAAAGTGCTCAATTGCCAAATAAACAGTCTAAATTACAAGTAGATTATTTTTAAAGTTATCTTCCGCGTTACCTTTAGTCTCCATAAAATCTTTCCCCGCGAATGTAAATACAGCAATAATTCCTTGCACCGAGGAAATGTCGAAGTCCTCCACTCGTGACCTTATACTAGCAGTATTAGGCGCTGGTTGCGAATCAATCCCAACCCTAGAAAAGCAGCGCCTACAGTCGCTTCGAGAATGTTTTCCTCAGTTAAGACTTCAGGTTCTCGCTTGGACACAATTCGCAGTATTCCCGTTGTTGTTAAACTCTCCCAATCCCTATTTGCGTGTTTGCTTAAAAAATGTCTGATTGTGAAAAGTTTGCCTCGTACGTGCCAACCGCTCGCATTGCCTAGTTTCTCCAACACTCGCAGTACCACACACAGACTGCCCACTGACACGCGGGCTCAACTACCGCGAGAACAACCTAGCGCGACCAATCAAATCTCGAACGGGACTTCGCCGCCTCCGACCAATCAAACGTGGGATCCCCACGTGGGGCGCGTCTGTTCCGCGCGTGCTGATTGGCCAACACAAATCTGACCTTCTGTTCGCCATCTTGGCTCTAAATAGGTTGCTTTCCCCGTAGACAAACAACTTACATGAGCGACGATTGTTCGAAGGCCAGCCACAAACCGAAATCTCAAGAGATAACTGTATCCTAAGAAATACATATTATAAGCGAAATCGTCTGTTGCGCTTCTGTTCCCTGATTTAGGAGCACGGCTGCTGTTGTTTCAACGGAAAGCAGTTGAAAGTTGCATCAAATCTGGTTATGCTTGCTTTGACGTTTCATAAACTATGTTCTAACGGCATGTTTTGATTACACTGCGAATTCGTCACTGATTTAAAATAATATGTGAGCAACTGATCGCTGAATTGAGCCAAAACATCCTTCACATGTCCCGGTTTGTCCTTTCCAAGGACGCCCCTAACATGGACATCACAGTGATGCGAGAGAGTACCCTATAGCCAATGTACAGTTAGGCTACCGATTTTGACTGTAACTCAAATTAATAGCATAATATGTGAAATCAGCCCTCATTACTTGATTCACGCTGTCTGCTCAGCAACACCCTCCATGCCCATGTCTGCGCCATAAAAAAAAGCCCCAACCTATCATGTGTTGCTCAGACCCACGTGGGGCGCAGCTCCTTGTTCTGCGCGTGCTGACCAATCAGAGCACTGGCGTGCATCTGATTGGCTTAGAGCAACACGGGATGTCAGCGCGAGACCTAAGTTGTCAATCAAGCCCACGAGGGGTAGAGCGCTGACAAATGCCTGTGCCTCTCAGCCTCCCGCCTGCGAATAGTGCTTGGAATGGCTGCTTAATTAGCTTCGAATGGCTTTTCCTTCCAGCTCAAACAATCTGTCACTACCATGTGGTAAAAAGAGCCCTGCGTAAAACAAAAGAGGGAAAAGCTAGTTGGGGCTAAATATCAGTTTGATTTTTTTTTCTATGTATGCAAGTCTCATTACCACAAAACAAAACATTTATTCCACTCAAAGGCTGGTTCATCGTAACCAACTATTTCTGGCTTTATTTGTTCACCAAATAGGGGTGTAATCTGATATGCTTAATAATGCTCTGTGCTTTTTTTTATATCATTTAAAAAATAATATTAGACATTTGCTGTATAAAACAGTAATCTGGGATACCTGAACATGTTATGTACTTTTAAACGGACTAATTGGACACTTTTAAGATGTTTGCACTCAGGGGACTACAGGGCCATTTCAATACAAATATCTGAAAAAAAGGCCAACCATTGTTTGATTAAACTGTAAACTTTTGTCCATCCCTTTTGGGAGGGTTATTGGCTGGAACAAATGTCTGGAATGGAAGCAATGATGGAGCATGGAGTCATTATGAGAGCTATTATTGACATACTACTGCTCTAACATTTAAGAGAACTAAATTTTGTCAGTGCACAAATGTGATATTGATTCTTTCTCCTGGAATTACAAAAATGTTTGAAATGCTAAACTGGGTTAATGGCAGACATGCTTCTATGAACAGTAAGCTCTCTGCAAGCTACTTGTGTACCATTGGTGTGTGCAGAGATAATAGAGATTTCCAGCTTGCTCAGTGACCCCTCACAAAAACGTTCTGTATAATACAACAAAAGTGTGACTCAATGAGTTTTCAACCCACAGACAAGGACTACCATAGTAGTGTCAAGTCTATTCTGATGACCATAGTAACAGCTGAAGATGACAGACTGCACTCCACCCCTCTTTTCAAATGACTGCCTGGGCTATAAAACCAGGTATTTGCCATATACCTGCAACAGTTTAATTTCAGCACAGATTTATGTGTTGCTATATAACCATTGCTAGAGGTTGAAACTGATTTAGCTGTAATTATGGAGAGGAAACACACAACAGTTTCCTATCCAAGTGCCTGTTCATTCGCACCTTTGTTCTGACAAACACGCTTTGTATTTTCATGCTAATGCAGCTCCAAATGATAGCTGGCAAGATTATCCTCAATACGTGAAAAATGCTTCTTTCTCAGTCTCTGCCTGCCTGTTTTTTCATGCATGCAACCTTCCGCTACCTACCTCTCTCTTCTTTGCTTGATTTCCCTGGTAGTGGAGCAGAAAACTAGGTCCGACTCTGCATGGCATGCATGTATTGTGTGGCGCCTCTGTCTCTGGATTATTGACGTGCTTTCATACGTGGGATTGGGGCCTGAAAAGAGACATTCCTGCTTACAATAGCTTCAGTGTGCAGCGCTAGGCTGAATGGGCCATGGTGTATCAGAGAGACTTGTCAGGCTGTAATCAATGCAAACAGGATGAAAAGCCTTATCAAAAGAGACAAACGCAGACATGAGCACTGTCGCCAAATGAAAACAAGAGTAAGAAAGATGGAGGCTTTGGCAGTTGGCCCTGGCCTGTTGTATGTGGAGTAAGTGTGTGTAAGAACAAGGGAGAGAAATTGAGGCAAATTCTCATTCTGTTCCAGTATAAGTAATATCTTCAGTACAGGAGCCGTGGCGTGACTGTGCTGACTCACACACCGCTCGCAGGAATAGCATATATTAGATGCTAATGTGCAGGTAATGGATGATATATATCCATATAAAAGGACTCGGTGCTTGTGGATCCGTGAGTGTTAATCCAACACTTTGATTTGGGAGCTGCCAGAGATGATGGGTAAAGAAAAGCTTCTCTTTAGGGATTCTCCTCCCAATCCAATCTGCATCTGTACTGATGGATTCACTATAATCTCACCATAAAGAAGAAAGGGATTCCACGCAGGAACCTGTGGCACATAAGCCTGTTGAGATCTCAGCTGGCTGTCACAGTGTGCATGACTGTGTATAAGCCTGTTTTGAGCACAGCCGAGTGTGTGTGTGTGTTTGGAGAGGGTGTTATATGTTCATAAGCCTGTTTGGGACACAGCTGCCTATCACAGCTATTTGAAAAGCTCCGGGGGTAAGCCATAGGGGCATGAGAGCTCTCTTGAAAAAACTTGGCAGCCATATACTTTACTGAGTTTTTCTCCATGTTGTCTAAGGAATCAATAGCTGTGTCCACTCTTAGGTTCAGAGACAGGTTAAATACACATTTAAAGAGAATCTGGATTATTTTCTGAGGGTCAAAACATTTATGGGGCCTCTTTGTGTATTTTAGACTCTCAGTAAAAATGGAGTATTTGAGAACATTTTAGGATCTATAAGAGTCTGACGTTTCACTGGTTTTTGGAGAAGGAATGCTGTTTTTCCTCTAAATGTTCACATGAACTGTACATTAGTAACCGCCACTGTGGAATTAGCAGTATGACACAAGCAGCACTAATGCTTTTATACAACCGCTCAATAAACAAAAAGCTAATATCTAGTATTATTGAGGTACTATAGAGATACTATTTGTTTTTATATGTTAAATATCATTTAAAGTTCTAGTCATTTTATTGTTTTTTTTTGTCATTTTTATTAGGGTTTTTTTCCAAATATATCTATTGTTTAAAAAAAACATTACTTCAGTTTTATTTTCAGTTATTTTAGTACATCAAGATAAACAAAATGAAAATAAGAAATGTTGCTAGTTACAACACTAAAAGTTTATTTCTAACACTTAATAACATAACTAAATAATAAACAAGTCAACTTTTTAATATTTTATTTTATTTGAACTTTTTTTATTTCAAGTTACAGTTTTTTAATGGTTTTAGGTATTCACCCTGATATAAGGTAACTTAGATTTTATAGACAGTATTGCCAGTTATTTTGTCTGTTTTTGCTCCGCCCAACGAAGACAGAGAAGCCACTGTTTGCATCTCTAAGCAACATACAGTAGTGGCCTTATTGAATGAATGTGTGAGTGATTCGGTTGAGTGACAGAGTTAATGACTCACTCGTAAACATTGTCACTTGTTTCATTCCTGAAAGAATCAGTGCATTTGAACGAATTGGTTGAATGAATGAATCAGTGACTCACTCATAAAGACAGTTACTTTTCGCCACCTACTGGTGTATGGATGTGACCTGCAAAAAGAGTCACTCTAAAATCCCCACCCCTAATGCACAGACTGCCAGTTTGTATGGAAGGAACAAACACACACACAAGCGGAGAGATAGAAACAGTGACAAAAAATTAGCATTGCTGCTGGATGGTTATATCATTATTTGTGGAACACTGCTAAATGATATTATATTATCTTTGATCATTTGCTAATATGTATGTTTTATATTTTTTACATTTAAAATAAAACAGTAAACCCAATAGATGTTTTTTAGGTGCAGTTGCACTTTGGGAGAAACAGCATTAGAGTGAGACAAAAAGAAGCGAGAGAGTCTGGAGTTCTTCAGAGGGGTGCAGTTATTTTTGGTGATTGAGACACAAGTGGATAGGACGAAAAGTCAAGCACCTCCTCAACACCGCCAGTCTCTGTAGTGCCAACCAAGCTATCATCTGACAGTGAGAACAGTGGATGAGATGAAATATAGCTGACTCTACACCTACACACACAAACACCCACAGATACACTTGTTCATGCTCACTAGCTGTGGAGTGGCTCTACTGAACACTCTCTCACATGGTACCTTTCATCAAAAAGTACCTTTTTACAACTGTTTAATGAGAAACGCTTTTTTTTTAAATAAAAGAAAGACAATTCCATCCATAACTGATGAGACAGTAAATGTGGGGGTTTTGTATGATGGAAATCTGTATCTTTTGTTCTCGGCCTCTTTCAGACGCTGTGTGAACAAATCAACAAATCTCAAGCACTCAAAATTTCCCTGGGGGATATATTGTTCTCTGAGGACGATTTCATGTAACTGTAGCGAATCAGCTCATGGGAAATATGAATAATTAACCATAACTAGTTATAATTAATTATAAATTTTAGATCCGCTGTAAGTATTTACTTTACCTCTCAGGGTCAACTGTCTTGTCATTTCTAAGAACGTTAATTTCCTGGTTAATGGAAATAACTTTCTAACTGTACAATTCTACAAAAGCTTGTAAAGTAAATCTGCATGATTATTGACTCCGGTTATGATTAAACAATGAACACTTCAAGTGTGATACAAGTAAGGTTTTATTAACTGCATAAACACTTAAACTAGTCTAAACATACTACATAAACACATAAACTGGTCTAACACACACACATACACACACACACATATACAGTTTGTATAGGAAAGGGTTAAAGTTTAACTCAGCATAGAATGAGGCATAAAGAATGAATTTTATGGAACCATTTGCATATTCAACAGATTCAAGCCTTCAGGGATACGTCAGATTCTGATTTCAAACACACCTTTGTAAAAAGGCGCAAATTATACCTAATGTATCAATTAATAAGACCAGTTTGAATACTTAAGCGAGTCCCGGCGGTCTGAAAGAGATTCCTGATGCAAATTTTAAAGCTTCCCGTAGATCTTTGCTGATTTCGGGTCGATGAGAAGAACCAGTTTGAATCAGTGTCACTTGATGAATGGAAAGGACTATGCCGAAGAAAAGGCCTGGCACAGATGCTTTGGTATCCTGAAGCGTTTCTCACATCTTCTTAGCTTATGACCGAACCACCGACTGGCGGGTCACATGGTGTGTCAGCTTTAAGGTCAGAGAAGATCCCCGCCTCTCAAGATGGGCTTATCCAATGAGAAAAGCCGGAATCCCAATTGGGCGTTTTGAGATCCTGTGGGTTATGGCCTGTGGTGTGGAAACATGTACTTTAGTATCGGAACTTTGATGAAAAGACTCAAGGTTCTCAGGGCACTAATAAGGCCTACGGACCAAACAAATATACACGCTTGTTTCGATCATAATAAGGCGAATTCATAGATACTAAACACTGTATATGTAAGGTTATATGAATGAGTGGTTTATCGTAAGCACGAATAAAAATAGTCTATAATACAACAGATTAATACAAAACAGCAATAATACACACAATGGCCTGAAGAAAATGTGTGTTCATTCAAAGAAAAGGTTTTCCTATGATTTAATTAGTAGAAAAGTCCATTTCTATTGTGCATTTGTGCCTCTTGCTTCTGGATAATGCAGCTGAGAGTCTGCTCGCATTCTACAAGGTTGTAAATGTATCGGGTTACTATGAAACCAGGGTCTTGTTCTGGCGTTCTGGGGTGTTACAAAGTATTTGTGAATCTAGCTAACAAAATATATATTGTGTTTGAGTGGTCCAGACGCTACAAATTTCCCCCCTTTCGAGCGTTGTTGTACGTAGAATAGACAACAATGAGCGATGTCAAGATGCAGAACAATCGAACACACACCTGCCACTCACGGCTGGGAGACAGTGGTGGCTTTTTGGTTGTTGGTGCCGTGGTGGATGCTGTCAGGTGTTGTGCTGTGGTGATGTAGGCTGTAGCTAGGTGTGGGTCCTCGAGCTTATGCAGAAGGTGTCGAGGCTGTGTCATCTGTCATCCTGAAGTGAGTTAGTCCGTGTAGGATGTTTTTGTTGATGCTGTTATCCAGTAGGCTATCTGTGTTACCCGTGATGTGGGACAGCCGGGTTTGACTCTCACTGGTGAGAGTGCAGGTGTTTCCAGGGATTGCAGGTAATTGTTATGGTGATTTTGTAGTGTGCAGAGAGTTTCATACTGACCTAGTGATGATGGCAGGAGAACAGCAGGTGGTTGTTAGATCTCTGTTCTGCCCGAACGTCACTAGAAAACTGATGTTTGCGGTGTCGCTTGGCTCTTGGGGCGGCACCGACTTGAGCTTGCCTGAGTCGTGTTGGTAGAGCCTTTCGCCTTTGGTCAGACAAAAAAAAAAAATGTGGGCCCGTTGCTCAATCCAACGTTGCCTGGCTGCTTCTAGGGGTGTCGACCGGTTTCAAGGGATGCCCCTCCCTTGGAGGGGCCTGATGCTGTGTTGGAGCAGGCAATGAGTCAGAGGTTTGTCCTTCTCAGTATTCCTTAGTTGAGTTTTGTTCAAGGAGTTCTTTTGCGAGTGTCAGCAGCTCCTGTGACCCAGAGGTAGGCGTGTCCAGCTGTTCTTGTGTAGCCTCCGTTGTGTGGAGGCGGATGTTGTGGTGGACTGCTGTTGGACATACCGTGGTGTTTGCAGGATGAGGATGCCTTTTCCCAGTGGTTGGTCTGGAACCTGGGTCTGTTGCCATGGTGATGGCTCTGTCCTCTTCTGGCTAGGGGCTTTCTGTAGAAGGGTTTTGCATTGTGGCAATGCTGGGTGCCTTCTGGTGCCCGCTTTGGATTCTGGGTTGTGAAGTTCAGAATCTGTGGGGTTTGACAAACACCTTTAGTGTAGGCCTTGTGCTTGTTAAAGGCCTTCTGTGTCAGGTTACGCATCTGTTGATTAGGCATTGTGCGGCAGGCGCTAATGCCTAGATGACTTCTTGCAGCTGGTGTCCTTCGCCATCCCAGGGTAATTGTGAGCTTTTGGAGTAAGTTTGTCAAAGTCTGTTGTAGTAAGCATGGGGAGTTTCACGCCGGCCCTGCTTGGTGTCTGGGGCAGCGATCAGTCCGTGTTCAGACTCTGGGTCTGAGAGTATTTAGGTTGCCAGATGTGTTGTCTCTGGCCAGCTCGGTGGGGTCTGTGGGTCACACGTGTGTGTGTCTGCAGTGATCCTCTGGAAAGTTCCCTGCCCCACCCCCTTGTGGCTGCCGGTTGGTGACGTGTGAACAGTGGCTCACGCCCCCCCCTCGCAGGTTCAAACTCTCGGCTGAGGGGGTGGGCCTGCTGGCCAGGGGAAGTTCTGTTTCGTGTTTTCCCTATCTGTTCGCCTTGTGGTCTGCAAGCATATTTCAGTTCATTTGTGACACTGAATTCACCTCGTTGCGTTGCTTCGGTTCGCATGAAAATTTTTTTTTTTGTTGCAGCTGCAGAGGTTTTCAGGGAGCTGACTTGTGAAGTGTCAAGCAGAAGGCTTTGGCTCCCTTTCTCCCCTTTCGTAGCTGTGCACAGGCGTTGAGGGCTTGCACTGCTGGCGACCGATTTTCAGCCGGCTGTCTTTTGCTTAAGTGTATGCGCAGTCGGTAGGATTGTTTAAATTCTTTCTGAACCATGTCGAGCTCCTCTTTAATTGCTGAGTCAGGTTTTGGACCTCAGCTCTGGTTGCATGCAGATGGCATTCTAAGGCCTTAGATTTGGTGTCTCTCTCATTTAGTTCCACATAAGTTTTTTTAAGAGTGACTTTGTGTGAAACAGTTCTCTTTTCAAGTCCTGTGTGATGGCTTTTTCCATCGGCGCTTGGTGTTGAGCAGCTGTTATAGCCTCTGTGAAGACTGGTGATTTCCTTCTGTCGCACCATTTTGTGAGGTTCTTTGCATCCGTTCTGTGTTTTCTCTCGTTGAGCAGGTGTCAGTTTTCTGTAGAATTCTGTGACTTGCAGTTTCAGCTCGTATACTTCCTGTCTGAGGCCCTTGAGGGTGTGGGCCGAGGAGTGGATGATGCTGGTCAAGTGTTCGCTTATGTCGCAGTCTCGCTGTTCCTTTCTTTGCCATGGCAGGTCGTTGGCTGCTTTGAGCTGAAGGTGGCCATTACGTGCTCTACTGAGTGTCCAGTTGTCCTGTTTAGCTGCCAGGCGCTGGATGTCCTGTGGAATTTCTGTCGACTACTGGCACACTTGTGGGAACACAGCAGAGAGAGAGACACACTGCAAATGCAGGGTACTCAGTAGGTTTTAACTATCTCTCAAGGTGAACGGCGTTTAGCCGTTAGGTTGAACTTCTTGTGGGAGGCAGCTAGTGGTAGGGTGCCGATGGTTTTGTGTTCTTGACACAAGGAAGATTTGAGTAACTTTTGTTGAGGGCGTAAGCAGGGGTCACTGGGACCGGCTATACTACTGATGTTCCACCGGGTTTGGTCCCCTATGAAGAAACGGAAATACAATAAGATGACTCAAAAAAAAAAGGACCATTTTTTACCTATTTAGTTTTTTTTTATAGAGATAGTGCTAAGCAGTTTCACTTGTGTTGACGCTGGCATAACTTCATACCCTAGGTTTAGGCTGTTAGCAAACTAGCAGGGACCCCACCAATACCTCGTCAAAAGAAAAGAAACAGTGGGAATTGTTTCTAGTTTTATGTTAGCCTACATTTTGTTGCAATGGTAGCTGCCCTTCAATGTATTAGGCCGGGCACTGAGGCGTGAGGAGAAGTAGAGAGGAAACAGGTGATTATGCTACTAATAACCTGTATAAATCGTTAAGGAAACGACAGTTGCTAGATCTACTGTAATCCTATCCAAAAGCGACTATGGTGATGGTGAAAATACTAAAATAAGTTAAAAGTAAAACACAACAAACAAAAATTTTAATAAAAAGGGGTCCTAAGAGCTGTATGAAATTAAAAGGGGAAAGTAAATAAAAAAAATAAAAATAAGAATAAAAATGGAATAAAATAAAATAAATAAATTTGTTTGAATTTAATCTCAAATTTAATACAAATCAATTAGCTGAATTGGTACATTTGTGCTAAACAAATGTAAATAAATGCAAGAAAATTAAAGAGAGGTAGAATAAAGTAAAAACCAAAATAAACAATAACACAAGTAAAACCCCGTATGTGGGTGGGTCCCACAGGGACCTGTGATGGCATCAACAGGAAGTGACACCAGGAGTGACGGAGAGAGAGAGGGAGAGAGAGGTGTGGTTAGAAAGTTACACTTTACACGCCTATCTAAGCGTTAGCCAGATGCTAACAGCTAGCAGTTGAGGTAAAGGGCTTAGCTTAAGAGTTAGCGTCAGTTACACGCAATTCTTTGTTTACCCACAGGTCTGTGAAGTGGGTGCTGTTGTCAGATTAACTGGAAGAGTCTGCTCACACTTTCGGGGTCACGTGTTGCTAGGAGACCAGTGTAAGCTCACAACAGGTGCACGTGGAGCAGACTTAAACTGCTGTGAGCATGCAGGGGAAACTCATGCATGTCCCATACAAATTCATTCATTACTCAAAACAGCACATCACTTCACAGGCAATGGTGGATTCGTAGTTAGCTACGCTAGAATAACACCATTATTTTTACGTAAATGTTTCACATGAGCGATTCCAATGAAATACAATGAAACGTAACACATAATAAGGCCTTAAATAATGAAATGAGGAGTATCGCTCAGATCACCTACACAGTGCTGAAAAAGGGGATTTTTTTCGCCCAAGATCAGACCGATTCATTCGGGTACCATTTATATGAGCTGCTAATCTGAGATTGCGTCGTCAGAAAAAGACCTATGCTCCACTAACACTGAAATTAGGATTTCTTCGCTAAAATCGGGTTAGTTTCTTATCGTACGATTTAAAAACATTATAGCACTGAAACTTTCTAATACCTGTAGGAAGGCACCTTCAAGCTATAGTTTTATCTGATTATATTCAGAACCTGGTGCGCGCATGTATAAGAGTTACGTAAATGTTTCACATGAGTGGGTCGATATGAAAACAATGATACATAACACATAATAAGGACTTAAATCAGTGAAATGAGGAGCATAGCTCAGATCACCTACAACAGTGCTGAAAAAGGGGATTTCTTCACCCAAAATCATACTGATGTATTCTGGTACCATTTATATGAGCTGCTAATCTGAGATTTCTTCATCAGAAAAGGCATACGCTCTGCTAACAACAGAAATTAGGATTTCTTTGTTAAAATCAGGTTAGTTTCTTATCGTATTATTTAAACACATTATAGCACTGAAACCTTCTTACTGCTCGTAGGAAGGCGCATTCAAACTATAATTTTATCTGGTTTTGATCAGGAACTGGTATGCAAATGGAGAAGAAGTTACTAACTTATGAAACAGACACATAAGATTGATTACTGGGTCTGCTTGCAAGCAATGTTTAAAACGACTCCACCGTTCTAAATTACTGCTCGTACTGCCTAAAGTAGGAAACTATTGTTTCCCCAGCAATGTGAATGCCGGGATTTTTCTGGCTAGCTTGTCAAAGTTTCTGGGGGTCACATCATGCGCTGCTGCGGGGATGCTTGGAAGTATTACAGTTCTGTCTGCTGAGTTGTTAAGCAGATAGTGTTGGCTCCCCCCTTCGTAGCTTCGTGCACCTTAGGGAGTTTTGCACTGCTGAGTGAGGTTGCAGGAGTAGGGTGTTTCTCCCACTGTGTTTCCTTTTGCAGCCTATAAGAGTACCTGAGTTCTCTTTGGACCATGTCAAGTTTGTCTTGAGTGTTGTTCAGCTGCTGGATCAGAGTCTCTTGAAATCTATCGATTTCCTCCTGTTTCAATCCCATTAGGTTGTGGGTCAGGAAGATGATGACTTTGGTGAGCTTTTTGTAGCCATAACTCTCGCTTGAGTCCTGAGTCTGAGGTACACTTCTCTCTCTGTGTCCAGTTGCTTTCGGCTCAGTAGGTGGTCGTCGGCCCTGGTAGGGGGTGTTCCTCACAACGCCTAGCCCTCTTCGGTCTGCATTCTGGGCAGTTAGTCTGAGCATCTGCAACATTTTGGCACACTTGTGTTGAGCGTAAGGGCTAGAGACTACTACAAGATCAAAACAGAGTGTGACTGCTAAAATAGTTTTGGGTCAGCATATGTTTTGCTGAAAAGGGCGTAAACAGGATTTTGATTGATGACTTAAGACTACTGTCAAATTATTGTCAAATTATCACTCAGAATTTACTGACGGTTCCCCAAAAAGGCTCAATCTCTGAGGAAGTGAAGTAAAATAGGAAATAAAAGGAAAAGGAGAGCATTTCTATTCAGATTATGCTTATTATTTGGTAGGATGATAGTTATGCCCTAATGTTTGTCTAGATGACTTTTGTAACAAGGTCATACAAATTAGGGCACATGTTTGAAAATAAACAAATCAAAAATAGAAATGTCTCTGGTTCCTTTTGAGGTTCAGAGAGAACATCAAGGGGGCATAACATGTAAATGGATTTAAAATTAGCTGACTGCTATTAACAAAACAAGGTAATCATTCTGGTATTAGGAACAAATAGCAGCACTAGTGATTAGTGTGTTACTAAAAGCACCCAATACCTTAATGATTCTTTTCTCGATAGACAGTTAAAATTTAATTAAATTTAGATTTAATTAACTAGTAACTAAGCAATAGCATACAGGAAGGATACATCTAAGATAGTTAAAATCGCTGAGACGAATTGAAGATTGAGAAACATAGAAAAAGAAGAAAAAGAAGGAAGAGAAATGGAAAAATCAGAAACGAGGGATTAGGTTAAATTCAAATTGCTTCACACTGCACACACACATCTGTATTTAAGAGCTTCAATTAAAGAGTGTTAACCCCTAATTGTTAAAGTTATTTGGTAGCTTAGCCTAAGATGAAAGTATGTTAAGTCGTGTTAGCTTAGCTGCTTCATGTGGTTTGTTTACAAGATGGCGTGTTGTGCTATGTGAAGTTAACACTTCCTGTGACAAGTTGTTGTCACGGTAACCAATGCATGCCAGTGTAATTAACGCGGTTTAATGTCTGTCTATGTTAAACAGTCACAGTTTTTAGAACGTGGTGCTTTCAGCCTTCAAGTCTTGTTGCATTACATTAGCACTTCGGTGAGTGCTTCTCTAATGCAAAAAACCACCGAAACTTCTTGCACTTGTTTTAAAGAATTACAAAACGGGTTTACTTTAAGTTAAACCGGTTTAAACAAATATGTAGTTATGTTTGCCTCACATATGAGTACTAAAATACAGTATTACACCTTTAATTTCACTCAATGAGTGAAACACAGTAATGACCACCAGGTTGCTCGGCTTATATATATACAGTCAAAGTTTAGATGAATTGCTTCAATCTAATTATACACTATAAGGCCTTTATGCTGTAGAAAGGGGGAGCAGCGCTCACATCTACCTTGATATAACTGTACTGAGATTTCTTCTTCAAAGAAACAATTTAAACAATACTGCAATTTTGTGATTTCTTCACTAAAGCATATTACATTATGGTACAGTTTGGACATGCCGCTGAGCTGAGATTCAGACTTACGCTTTGTCAAGACAGATTTATGCTTTAATACTGAAATTAGGTTTCTTTGCTAAAATCAGATTAACATTACACCGATGCCATTAAGCATGAAAAACATAAAGACTCTCACAATTATAATAACAGTACCAATTCAAACCCCCACTTTAACTGCATCTAAACAAGCCAGCAAACAGGGACACCACCGGGCATCTGAAGTCACGACCTATTTTAACCTGGGCTATCAAGCAAACACTTTTAAGTTGCCAGTGTTTAAACACATAACTTTCGTTTTATCATGCCCGCATACTCTCCACCAATCTGTAGCGAATCAGCTCATGGGAAATATGAATAATTAACCATAACTAGTTATAATTAACTATTCATATTTTAGATCCACTGTAGATATTTAGCTGACCACTCAGGGTCAACCGTCTTGTCAATCCTAAGAACGTTAATTTCCTGGTTAAAGGTAATAACTTTCTTACTGTATAATTCTATAAGTTTGTAACGTAAATCTGCATGTTTATTGACTCCGGTTATGAGTAAACAATGAACACGTCAAGTTTGATACAAGTAAGGTTTTATTAACTACATAACACTTAAACTAGTCTAACATACTACATAAGCACTTAAACTGGTCTAACATACACATCCACACACACACACATACAGTTGGTATAGGAAAGGGTTAAAGTTTAACTCAGCATAGAAAGAGGCATAAAGAATGGATTTTATGGAACACTTTGCATGTATATTCAACAGATCTAAGCCTTCAGGGATACGTCAGGTTCTTAGTTCAAACACACCTTTGTAAATAGGTGTAACTGATACTTAATGTATTATTTAATAAGACTAAGTTTGATACTTGCAATTCTCGTCTGTCTGAAAGAAAGGCTTGGTGCAATCTGAAAGTCCCAGTGATCCTTGTTGAAGTTGGTCGATGAAAAGAACCAGTTTGTGTCAGTGTCACTTGATGAATGGAAAGTACTAGGCCGAAGAAAGGCCTGGCACAAATGCTTTGGTATCCTGAAGCGTTTTTTCTCACATCTTCATCTTTGCTTCTGCCCGAACCACCGACTGGCGGGTCACATGGTGTGTCAGCTTTTAAGGTCAGAGAAGATCCCCGCCTCTCAAGATGGGCTTATCCAATGAGAAAAGCCGGAATCCCAAGTGGGCGTTTTGAGATCCTGTGGAGTTTATGGCTCTTTGTGTGGAAACATGGTACTTTAGTATCTGGAACTTTGATTGAAAATACTCAAGGTTCTCAGGGCACTAATATATTGCCTACGTACCAACAAATAATATACATTCTTGTTTAGATCATCAGAAGGCGAATTCATAGATACTAAACAAGCTATATGTAAGGTTATATGAATGAGTGGTTTATCGTAAGCACGAATAAAAATAGTCTATAATACAACAGATTAATACAAAACAGCAATAATACACACAATGGCCTGAAGAAAATGTGTTCATTCAAAGAAAAGGTTTTCCTATGAATTAATTAGTAGAACAGTCCATTTCTCCTGTGCATTTGTACCCCTTGTTTCTGGAGAAAGCAGAATGAGAGCCGGCTCGCATTCCACAAGGTTGTAAATGTATCGGGTTACCATGAAACCAGGGTCTTGTTCGGCGTCCTGGGGTGTTACAAAGTATTTGTGAAATCTAGCTAACAAAATATATATTGTGTGTTGGAGTGGTCCAGACGCTACATAACTATTCCCTATCCAGTGACACACACGCACATACACACCTGTCTAAAATGCAGTATTGTAGGAGGCCCAGTGTAAAACAAAGTTTATCACCTCAGATCAGGTCTTATGGGAACCACACAACAAAGAGCAGTAGTCCAGCCCAGCCCTGAGGGTCTCATTAGCATGACACAGCTGTGATCAGGTTAGCACACCCAATCTGTCCATGCTATCAGACCCCAACACAACAACATTAGTGGAAATACATTTAAAAGGAACCTGCATTAAAGATGCTAGTGTTTTTCTTTTCAAACATTGTAATTAAAGGTATTTTTATAGTTAGAGTTGTTATAGTCAATTAGGGTCTGTTGTAAGGTATGGGATACCTCTTGTGATAGAAATGGCACAAACACAAAACACTTCCTGATAATAATAATAATAGTCATCATTATTGTTATTATTATTATTATTATTATTATACAAATGTGTCAAACATAATTTACAGTTAAGAACACAATAGTTCTTTGACAATGGTTTTTACAAAACAACTTTTTTTATTATTAGTTCTTCAGTGGCCAGAGGTCTGTACAGTATAGGAGTTTTAGTTTAAGACCAAAAACTAAACTATAGGTTATTCTAAAATAATTTTAGCAGTAATTGTTTTGTTGAAAGGGCCTTTATACTTTTCCCAGCTGTCATTCCTGTGAAGAAACTTCATATTTTTGTCCTTGTCCATTGCGTTTACTCAGAATTGTTCTATCATTTACCAGCTGTCTTCTCCATTAAATCATTCTTATTGCTCATTATCTTGTGCCTTTATGTTGATCAAAGATAAATCCCCAATAAACATGGCAAACACACACAGCACTGTATGTTTATTTATCTCTATGGACTTGAACTGAAATACGTACGGACCACACAAAACCAGAGACCTGTTGTGTATACATAGACGTACACACACTGGACACTATCGAATACATCATACAAATAGGTTTTCCTTGAGCAGAGTTATCATGTACTGTATAACATCTCTTTCTCCCATTTATACAAACACAAGCGGAAGATATTCTTGTCACATCCTTAATCTGAAACTCCTGTGGACCTCTATCAGGCTTTTAACATCTCCAATCCCCCGCTCTTTCTCTTTCTGTTGACTTCACAGAGTGCTGCTACCTTGTTATCAGCGTCTCCCTGTAGTCCACTTAGCGAAAGGCTAGGGAGCTGCCCAAGGTCCATCTAACTCACGAGAGAGTGCTGACTATTCTGCCACTGCAATTCTCTCTCTCTCTTTCTTTATCTAGCTCTCAGATAGTAACACATTTCAGAAACTCTTGGACAAACTCCATCGGTGTGTATCCAATCATATTGTGAAACTCAGATAAGGTAAAAAAAAACTCTTTGATGATATTATAGAGTGAGTTTGACACTAGTCCAGAAGGACAGAGCTCACTGTCACGGCCCACAAACCACTGTCAGGCCCACATTTCTGCAGGCATTTTTCATAATGATATTCATAACCTCAGAAGGACTCAGAGAATGGGTGAATACGTGAAAAATGGATCGATATCACTTGCTGATTGTACTATTTTGTTTGCTGTACATTCAAAGGGGGTGTTTTTTGGTCTTGGATTATGCTATGCTGGTGCTCTAAAATGTTTTTTACGTTTATACGTTTTATATAACCTTTGAGGGAGATAAACATATTTGGCTTTCTGTCCATGATGAAGGACACAAACACAAAACTCGCCTCAAGCCTATGGATTCACCACCCCTAGACTAATTAATTAATGTTTATATAATTTTTAATACATAATAAAGCAGGAGTTGGGTTGGCGGAGGGACACCGGAGGACTTGAGGTAAGTGTTCACTTCCTTTTGAAATTTAAAAAATACCTAATTAGTAAATTTTTTGTTTTTTTGAAGGAATTTCAAATATTTTTCTTTGTTCGCAAGCTGACACTAAAACAAGCTATTTATATTTAGCAATTACTTCACTTGTATACAGATAATTCTATAATAAATTTAAAATTATACTTTTATTAATGCACTTTTTCTTTAACAATTTTAACTGTTTTAAATTCAGTACAATTCTTATTTTTTTCCTACCACCTATACATTATTCCAAAAAATTACTAAATAACTAAAATTGTATGTACACAAAACTAAAATAAATGTTCTTTTATTTCCATTAATCAGTGCTTACGTAATATTGAAAGCGTTTGCATTTATTTTAAATAAACAAAATTCAAAGTAGAAATATAATTCTCTTTTCATAACAGGTTTACCTTT
Source organism: Sinocyclocheilus anophthalmus (assembly GCA_018155175.1). Taxonomy (NCBI): domain Eukaryota; kingdom Metazoa; phylum Chordata; class Actinopteri; order Cypriniformes; family Cyprinidae; genus Sinocyclocheilus; species Sinocyclocheilus anophthalmus. Next base: position 185,500 of record JADLZN010000024.1, read on the forward strand.
TCTTTGATATATTTGTACGTCATTGGGTCCTGCTGCTGTGTCTGTTATTATAACAAGATATTTTCCTCAGGGATGGATGAAGTTCTACCGTTTCCTATTCTAATTATGCTACAGAGAATAAACATGACCTCTTTCTGGTGAGAAACATGATTATGTAAAGATTAAAACAGGTTATGAAATTGAAACAAAATGGATTATTGAAAAACTATTCAATCTCAATCTCCTTTATTTCTTGAAGTACCTTCAAACTTGCTTAAAACATTGTTGTGATGTTTTTTTTTTATAACCTCCACTGCCTGCTTCATAAATGACCATGAACTCTGCTTAAGTGCTTTAAGAAAGCCCATGCGGTTGTCTTGACCTAATGAACGCTGCTGGAATAAAGCAGCCATGCTGTATCTAATGCTCAGGTCTTAAGTGGTTTGTCCCCTTCTGTGAGGTGATGGTGTTTCTGGGAATACAAAACGCTGTCTCTGTACTTCTCTATCAATCCTACTGCTTTATTCAACTCACGTAAAGCTCTGCATTTTTCTTCTTCTTTCCTTCTCTCACAGCAGAAAGCTTTTAAGTCTGTGTACAGTTTACCGCCAGCACTAAAAAGTGATGAGTGTACCATAACCTGTTGCTTTTAGTGATTACCTTCCATTTGCATTATTTATACAGTAAAATCCTTTTGGTTGCTTTTTAAATCATTATGTCAACAAGAGGAAAGAGTTACAGGAGCCACAGTTCACTGCCACAATAAAGAATTGATCTGAGCAGGATGGGCTGCTTTTAACCTTCCTTTTTAAAGGCTCCATTAATGCACTCACAGAGAAGAGTGGCACTCCCAGCATGCACTAGTGTTAATGGCGCTGTGACAGGGGCCTGGGCGGACAGTCTGGAATGTGCGTCACTGACAGCCTACAACCTACAGGGTGTGAAATTTCTCTCTCAAACACACACACACACACAAAACTGACTACACACACTCACACACCCACAAACACAAATAACTCAACAGCATGAGGTGGAGTGACTGGTTGCCATCACAAGCAGAGAGAATAGGAAATGGTTTCAAAGGTGAATTCAGGCAACCAGATCCTGCAAACAGTAAAAACAAGTAAAGGTAAACATCACAGGCATTTTGTGTAAACCACAGTTGATGGATTAGAATTGTATACTTCCTTTCATTATAATGGAGGGCGATGAATATCACATTAGGGCGTAGCCAGTGTCATTACACAACGGTTATTTGCTAAAGTCAGCCACAAATATCTGAGGATATACGAACAAAGAACAAGATCAGAGGCATGAAATGAGATTCTCATTTACACTGCTGATGCAAGTATCGAAGCAGACTGACGTGTGAGGAAAATGTTTGTATCGATTTGAGTAATGTCAGTTACAATGTGTATGTAATCTGTAGATCAGAAAGGTCTATGCCACTAAACTGCAATATTCCTACAAGGGTTATGCATCAATTAAAATGTGTCAAATTAAAGTTTAACTGAGGTGGCAAACATGATGCATAATAATTATTTGAACTGAAATGTAAAAAAAAAGGTTACAAAAATAAACTAAAATGAAATTAAAGCAACATTTCTCAAGACAAAGTTTTAATGTTGGCTGGATACATTTTTGAATTAATAGATAGAAATAGAGAGACAGATAGAAAGATGATAGATTCTTACTCTGGTCATTCAGATTCTGAGATAAAGTTTTAATGTTGGCCAGGAGAAGGCCTTACAGACAGAGAAAACGATAGCATGACAGAATGAGGGAGGGGGGGTTGTTTGGGGGGGGGGGGTGGTTGGGGTACCATAAAATGACGATAGATAGATAGATAGATAGATAGATAGATAGATAGATAGATAGATAGATAGATAGATAGATAGATAGATAGATAGATAGATAGATTGATAGATAGATAGATAGATAGATAGATCTAACAAAATAAGATAAAATGATATTTAAACACAAAAGTGCTTATATGCTTAGCACATCTTCTTTCAAGGCAAATGGTGTTCAGCTTATGCAGAGAGGCACAGAGCAATCAGACAGCCTGTGTCTGCGAATGTGAAAACTAGAGTATCCGTAGGGATGGAGGATAACAATTAAAGAGTGTCGGTCACCCCCCCCCCCCCCCCCTCCCCCCCCCCCCCGGTTCAAGCACCCCCTCTCAGCCTTTTTTCCCATTAATTGGGATGTAGGGAGGCTGAGGGTGGGCAGGTTCAAGAGGCTCCATGTGAATGACAGACCCACTCAGGGGCCTCTTCAGAAACCATCCAGAGCAGATGAGTTTCTGACAAAACGTGATCAACAGCATATGGTAACAGCTGAGGGGTCCCACTGCTCCCCCCATGCCCATGCAAATAGACTTTCTCATTCATAGGTACAGCAGTCTGCCATCAGTGTTCATTTGGAGATTGATGAGAATGTAACATAGTTTTGATAATAATAGAATTTCCCAAAGGAAAACAATACTGCTCAGGTTGCTCCTTATGTGTTCAGCTGTTTCATACAAGTATTGTTTTATCTTAAATTCCAATGGATGGATGAATAGATGGATGGAATGTGGATAGAAAGAATTTGATGTGAAATATTTGAGTTTCTACACAAACTCTAGCCCCTTTTTGCTTTCTACTTAATCTTACTTGTGTCTATAAAACATTTAAAAGAATAAAAATGAAAATTCTGTCATCATTTATTCAACCTCATGTTTCTCATGTTGCACCAGCATGACTCTCTATCTTCTGTGGAACAATAAAATAAGATATTTTTTTAAAAATGCCTCCAAATATTTTTGTCTATACAGTGAAAGTTCAGGGTCCAGTGTTGTTTTGGGGCCCCACTGACTTTCATTGCATGGACAAAAACAGTTCAAACAGTCTTCAAAATATATTTTGTTCCACAGAAGATTTAAAAAAAAATTCATACAAGTTTTGAATGACATGAGGGTGGCATTAATTTATTCTCCTACAAACCATATGTATGTCACTAGGCAGAAACGTTTAAAGTCTAGTATTTCATATGTGAAATACTACGTGAATACATTTACTATGTAAATGTGAACTGCTCGTTCATGTGGAGAAAGCAAAACAAACACTTGAGTTTATTTTGTAACCCTGCTATAGACAATGAGCAGAAGAGAGGATGAGAAAGGAAGTTAAGAGCACTTGTAAAGAGGCCAAGAGTGTCAGCAGTGGGGATGTTACTTATCAGTTCAGTGCTAAATGGGTTCATTGTCCACTATCACCTCTTAAGACCTTGGACCAAATGCTTGAGGCCACAAAAGCTGAAGACTGCAGTCTATTAAAGTCTGTAAAACAAAAAAAACTCTAATTCTACATAAAAATATATAGTTCAGTCATAAAACTCTAGATGGCGCATGCTGACGGGTTGTTAACGTAACTGATGATATTCAGAGAGTTAAACGACTTGGCACAAGCTGATATGCAGCCAATGAGCTTACTGCCTTGCATTTATATAGCTGGCTAGCATTCACTTGAGATTCCTGTAGCGCACTTTCAGAGTTCTCTGAAACCCTCCACCTTCCCCAGCTCCACCTGTATAGATCTGCTAAGGGGATATTTTATATGCTATTTGTGCAGCAGCAGTATGTCTTAAATACTCATGGCACCGTATCGCCATATGCATTGGCAGTAGCAAGTTCCTGTACTTGTTTGCAGCAGCAGCAATAATCTACAACTACAGCAATAACCAACAGCAGCAGCGTAGCAGATCTGTTCCGCCAAGACCAAATACATTAACATTGTCATATCCATCACCATGCTAAAATGTTCAGAGAGTTGTCATGATTGAATTACATTTTCAATCAATCAATATGATTTAGACTTGTAAATCCTGCCTGTTTCCTTTGAGACGTACACATAGAGTCTCAATGTTCCGGTCACTATGTACTTCACACACTTTCAGGAAGGAGTGGCGAGGAGATGGGAGCAGGCGGGCATGCCATGACAATACACACCACTGTGTTTTCCTGTTGAACACAAAGGAATCTGTCTATCTGTCACTGCAGGCCCCTTCTGACTCACTCTTCCTAAATGTTAATTTCATGACCTTCCCAGAAAAAAAAAGCTTCCCCTCTGGTCCTCACTGCAACTTAAATCCTCCCTCCAGGCGAAATTGACTTCACACAAGTACTGCCATGCTCAGTGAATGACACAGTTTCTCTAAAAATATCCCCTTCACTGGCATTGGATTGCTGTTGAGCTCTATTTCCTGTCAGAACACACTCGACTAGACGATGAGATGGAGGGAAGGAGAGAGATGAATGGGAAGACCGAGAGTGAAGGCACAGAAATGCTTCAAACATAGAGTTATCAAAAAACACAGAGCAGGGGTTGCGATACACATCAAATGTGCCTCAGGCTCCCTCTTATCATGCATATTAAAACCCACAGTCCCTCGTACACATCGTAATAAACACAAACATACACCTCATAAATGCATCGTGTTTGTTTAACAATCGTGAAAAGCTAAACACACACACACACACACACAATGAGGTGTGTGCTAGCTCAGAGCAGTCAGTTACTCTGATTAGCACTGATTAATCTCCTCATGGATCATGAAGTCTGCCGGGGCCTGATACAAGATTCATCGATAATTACACTCAGCTGTTTCTTCCGGACCGAAAACGTGTCGGAACCCAAAACCTCATAATCATCTTTCTATGATCTTACACACAAGAGAGAAAAAGCGATTAGCCAAATCAACAGAGATTAATGCGCTAACCGTGTATGTGTGTGTGTGTGTGTGTATGTGTGTGTGTGTGAAATCCAGTAGTCTTCTTTTCCAAAGAAGATTAAAATGGACTTTCTTTTAATTCTCTAATTATCAGACTGCTTCATGTTAATGTATCTCCAACAAGCTCTCAAGCAATTATTATGAGTATGGCTAATGGCGAGCAAAAAACAAATAGCATATTTAACTGGCGCTAATAGCTTAAATTACTGTACAATTCGGTGCCAGTGAACTTATTTCGTATTTATCCACTTCAAACTAAAACAATCAGAGAAAGTATTTTGCAGCAGTCTTCAGGGCCAGTCTTGTTAAATTGCAGCCCTTTAAAAAGATTAAATCTATTACACCTGTGTGTCCAGTTTGCATTTCTCTAATGTGATTAGTCAGGAAACAGTTGGATGTGTTTTTTCCATTTAAGACATTTTTGCCAAGTGGCTCTGTGAGTCACACACTATAATGTCATGAGGCTTGCACGTCACCGAGTGAGTTTCTTTCCTGATGGTGTGAATCCAGACCTCTGTGTGAATTAGGGCAAAACTCCCCAGGAAGAACTGTATGGAATAAATGACTAACATGTGGTGTTACCCTACCCTTTTCACTCCTGTCTTCAACCATTTGTCCTTCCCGCCCAATGAGTGATCCTTGTACTTTATATGCAGTTAGACAGTTAGTTCAAGCCAGACAGGATTTTTGGTACCATGGTCATGGATACATTTTTGTGTTCATTACCATAGTATCATAGAATTCCACAGTGATCATGAGAACATGACGTCATGACAACACTTATTGGCAGATGGAAGAGTCCATTTACTAGCCCCACCCTGCAACAATCAGGGGAAAAATATACAATTTGAAACAGTAGGAAGGCAAGAACTACACTATAATGAAATATTAGTGATCTATATATTGCTTGCAAAAAGTTATTTTGTGTAAGAATACACTGGCCGTCAATGAAGAAAGATGTTTTTAGAAATAGCTGTAGCAAATTCAAATACCACAAGCAAGGGTTAATGGGGCCATAGTAACCAGCTAAACAGTGAGCCCTTAGGAACAGATCACAAACAGATATCAAACCATAGATGTGCGCAAAGTGACAAATCTCTTGTGCAATAAACCCCACTCCAAATTAACACACTTCACAGGGAAATAATTTAGGAAATTCTATGATGATTATTTATTCAAGAGATATGGATTTTCAGCAGAGAGAGTCTCGTATCTTTGTCAGCATTTTGAGCCACACATTATTAAAAATGTATTATTGCTTTCCATTTCGTCATACCTGTATGCAGAGGGTGATGCCGAAAACCTCAGCAAAAACTGAGAGCTGTTCGTAATTTGGTCATCACACTTTTAGTTTACAAACATCTTTATTATGTTCCCCTAGCATTTACCCATTAAAAACCTAAATGGAAAATATAATTAAAATGTATAACTAAAAAAATCTCAATATTAATATATTATACAGCTAGTAAGATTGCTTAATTAATGCAGTGTCTATCAATCATGGTTAATATATTGATAGATTATGGAAAATGTTAAAAGCAAAATATAAAAAAAGCAAAGTTAATAAATAATGCAATTATTATTATTATTTGATTTAATTATTATTATATGTGTTAATGTGTCATCAACATGCCTGGTAACCCTTTGCTGGTAATCTAAATTGTTATGTACCAATGTGCATCCCTCGGTTAAAATGGTGATGCAGGAAGATTGGAGATTCTGTTGTATGGAGACTCTCATTCAGGACATCATGAATGTCCTGCAGATGTTCATGCAGGAACATCTGTATTTCCACTGTATGGTTTGATTTTTCAATAATTAAATGTGCTTGTACATCAGGGGAACTGAAGATGAATATGATATCATGAAAGTAAAACCAAAGCTTATATAATTTATTATAATTGTGATTTTTTTTTTCTCGTTATACTGGAACAAAACTAAGCAAACCAATAACACATCTGGGAAGGAAAATATTAGCATGTCAGGATTGTGTTATTTTATTGTGCAGTTTAAAGTTGATGGATAGGCTCTGGAATAAGAATAGGGAGAAATTAATCAGTCAATCAATCTTCTGTTGAACATGATAGATATTTTTCCTCAAAGAGCTACTCACAACGTTGCCAAGAGTCAAGACTGCAGTCCTCACACACTGGACTTCCTAATAGTCTCAGAGCAGGGGTTGCCCTGGTAACATACAGGTAGGTGTCTAGAGTCCTGACCGTTGTGCCACAAGAGACAGAGAGAGCAGTTCTGCACTCACGTGATGACAAGCAGTCTAAACAAATGTCTAAAGACAGTTGAGACAACATCTGCTCACAGTAAACTGTAAAGAGATACAGGATAGGGTAATGACAAATGTAAATATAGTGAATACAATATGGGTCTTTACTATGGAAAACCCATCAACAACACTCATCACAGGTGCAGAGAATACATGAGCATATACTTGTATAAAATACACAGGTTCAATAACAATTCTAAGATTCTAAGAATCCAATTTATTTATTTTTAAGCAAAACATCAAAACATTCATCATAACATAAATTTAAAAAATTGCAATTTATATGTTGCTTACAAAAAAATATACATATATATTTTGACAGAATAGACTTTGGAATGCCCGTCAATGGAGAAAGATGCTTTTTGCCCGTGATGGTGTACAGTAGTTGCAACACCTACCAACAAGGGCTAACTGTCCATGTTAACTAGCCAAACCTTGACCCTATGATTTACACACAGGGAGCCTTTCAATTGGAAAGGCCACATTTTAGTGAGGCTGCGTCCTTCCTAGTCCAGTCCTTCTGAGGTCTCTAGACTCCTTCTCAGCATAGAATGCCAAAATGAGACAATCAAGTATTGCTGCTGGCCACATTACCCTAAGGTCATGGTGCAAAAACTACTATTAAAAATATATTTTGAATAATAATTTACATTAAAAATGTTTGTGGTCTCCCAGTGATTTACATCATGGGAGGCTTGGCATTATGTGATTAATTTACAACACAACAGAAGAAATTCTGAAATTATCTCAAGCAAGCCTTCCCAGGATACTTCAAAATTGAGAAGACCTTTGACAATGCTTGATGATGTGGCAGCCATGATATGCAGCCTTACTAGGATGCAGCCTTCCGATTGAAAAATAACTACAGAGACTAATGATTTAACCACAAGACATGCCTGGAAACAATCACAACAGGAAAACAATCAACACAGGAATAGGAAACAAAAGACAATACTTCAAAAAAAAACAACAACACCCAGAATCTGTTACACCCTTCTCAAATATTGAAAGTCAAATACACTGTACATTAAACACAGCAAACATGACTATGATTTCAAAGTGTATGACGAAACAGTTCACCCCAGAATGAATCTTGACAGTCTGAGGACTCAATTTGACACACATTCAGATATGTCTGGGTTTCAGTCTTCACATCATTCCCATAAGTCCTAAGAACATGGCTTTGGACATGAACACACACACCCTGTACACTAACACCCACCATCATACAGACACATGAAATCTCTTTCTTGTGCTTTCCTCTCTTATTCTGTCTCCCCCAGGACAGAAAGTCCAACCAAGATCTGAAAACACATTTTCGGCTCTACTGAACAATCGACTGCGAGGGTGCAGAGATGCTTGTCCTTGCTGCTCTCTCTCGCCTCCTCTCCACCTTGTGTTCGGACAGTCCAATAAAACTATAGTGCTCTGGCAGCATGCCGCTTACACCTCAAGCCTGCTTTTTAGACAACCTTTTTTAGTACAGACTTTTTCTCCCCCCTCCCATGCCAGCTTCCTGTGGATTACTACAGACAGATTGCATGCTCAGCAAAGGACACTGAGTCCACAGCGCACTAGCACTAATGAGCTATCTGGCCCACTGATGGGGCAACTGCACATACCCATGTCAAAGTCGCTCAGTGACCCTCACTAATTGGGTGCTGGCAGAGAACAGCTCCATTTGCCCAAGAGGCGTGTAGAGAAGCACACTACCTGAACGTGCAATGAGCAGAATAAGATTGCACTGCATTTATCACATAAACGTCATATAATAAAACACTTGCTGCAACATGCTATGAATTTAGTTTTTTTCATTTTTAATCATACTGCAAATTATTAGAGCATGTTTCCACCTCAGAGTAAAAAAGAAAAAGAATTAAGATAAAGTTTAAAATAACATTGAAGTCATATGGTGAGATATAGTGTCACACTGTGAGATATGAAGTTGCAATTGTAATATTTAAAGACACATTGTGACAAACAGTCAAGTCACAATTATCTTTTTATATTTATATATATTTTTTATCTGAAGAAGAAATGGCAAATTTAAAAATCCCATCAAAGTAGCAGAGAAATAACTAAACTGTGTTTTAAAATACATTATAAGAAGCTCTACTAGGTTTCTCTTCTAGGTTTCTTTTTCTCTTATGAGGACGCTTCAGTATCCGCATGTTCCACTCACCCTCAAAACCACCGAGAAGACGCTCATCTCAGGCAGGAAGTGGCTGCTGAGGCCAAGATTTTTCAGTGGTAGTAGATGGCAGAACAAAGGAAGTGCGTCACAGATCAGACAGGCCGAATTGTGTCTTGGAACACCGCAGACTGACCACATTCTAGAAGATGTGAGATTCTAGAATCTGTGAGAGCACATCTGTATGTCACACAGGAACATAAACAGGTCATGCATCCTTGCACCCAGTGCACAGAAACTCTGCAAATGTCACATGTTCAAAATGCTGTTCAGAAAGAGAAGAGCATCAGGGTAAAGACTTGCAAAAAAAAAAAATTCAATGTATCAGTTTCCAGAAAAACGTGAAGCAGGATAACTCTGTTCTACATTGATAATAATAAGAAATGTCTCTTGAGCACCAAATATATATAATATATATGATGATAATTATAGATATATATAATATATATACCACAAAATATATCCTTACACTAATTCAGTACACTGACATATTACAGTAGGGGGTTGCCAAATTTAAAAGATATTAAGGGATCATTCAAAATGCTTTAAGTCTTTTCCACATAAGTTGGGTTTGGGGACAAAGTGCAACAATTACGGAGCAGCAAGAAAAGACACTTCAGTAATGATTCACCATCTTTATGAGCTTCATTAGCCACACACGCAGAACCGAGGAGCACCGTGGCAAGGCTGAACTCCCAGGCCTGGCACTCATGGCCCACCCAAGTGTGTGTGCATGTGCATGTGTGTGCAGGTTCAAGGCCTACAGCAGTGTTGCGCATCGGGGCCTATGAAACGAGAGCACTTGATGAGAGACGAGTGGAGAGCTTTACTGTGTGTGTGAGAGAGAGCTGACTAAACCACAGCTCTGCAGCAGGCTGTAATTCACCCGCCACTGAAACCGCCGACATTGCTGCTGCTACCGTCTACGCTGCACCCGCTCTTATACACATGCAAGCACACACACAGGATTTCCTTGTTTGTTTACGTAACGTCAAGAATCTGTCGTGTGCAAAAAATGCAGCTTCTGACAAAAAGCTAAATTGTGATCCAGGGCGCTTGTCGTGTTTGAGGGCTGTGATCATGGATCGGAGATGAGCTTTCATTTCTCCCACTGACCTCTCAGGATAAACTAGAAAGCCACTTAACTCTGGGGCTCAGCTGCCAAACCTCAAGAGTGTTAGTCAGAGAAGGAAAAAGAGAGAGAGACAGACAGGGAGTGACAAAACACTGACACAGAAAAAACGAAAGAGGAAGTGGTTACTTGACTACAGTACAAGCAGTGTGGTTGTGTGTGATGCTACACAATTGTTACATTTAATTTGTTTTATCACACTTTTTGCATGCAGGATGTTGTAGCTATAGGGTTTAAAGAGTTTCCAAATTGGACCTTAAAACACCATTAAGTCAACTTTTGGCTTTCATGAGTTTATGTCTGCTGGAAGCCATCTATCTATATGCTGTATGTATTTGCTGTGTGTGGGTGAGTACACTTAAAATTGGAGGAAATTCACTTAGCACATATGTACATTTAAAAATTACAGTTTTTCCAGGATAACACAGTTAAAATATAGCAATTTTTTATTCAATCAAATTCTCTCTAAAATGAGAATGCCCTGATATCCCCTGTAACTAACTAGTATGTTCAGGACTGTATGTAGCTAAAGCTACTTTTATTTTTAAGGTTAACACTTTACAGTATGATTCGTTTGCTAACATTAATTAGTGCATTAAGGTGTGGTCATATTAGAAAAACGTCTAGGAAATTTTGTGGGGGGAAAAAGGTCTACTGTCTAGAAATCATGTATGAAGAACAGCTCACATAGAAATCACTTTCAAACCAAGGTGCTTTCTATTGGTCAACATGGCAAATTTGTGTGACCAACGTGAATCTGTTGTGAAATCTGCATGGAAAAATCTTTCACCCTGATGTAAAAATTCATTACCTCAATAAATACTCACAGAAAACTGAACTAGCTCACCCTTAGCCTTTTGCCACATGTTTATGTGTGTATATTTAACAAGAAGAAAGAAAATGGCTCAACAAATACCCTTGGTGGCTTGTTTGATTACATACAGGGCTTTGCTTCCTCCTAAAACAATCTGTAGTAATTTGTGAGCGCAAGAGCAAACATCTGGATTGTCCCATTACAGCTGTGTTTAAAGCAGTCACAGAGCAGTGAGTGGGAAAAAGAGACTGTCCAAGCACATCGACTGAAATCCCCAAACACATATTGAAGCCAGAGAGCACAACCTCATCCAAATTCACATCTACCCTGTGACCTCAACATACTTCAGCTTTCTAAACTGCTACTCAAGACTTGCACTGGTCTGTCTGTCTTACAGACTGGAAGTGACCCAAAGAGTTCCTAAGGCTAAAATCACTATTACTAGTGCTAATAAATAAAGTTGTGGATTTGAAGAAACCTCTAATCCGGAGTATGTTAGCCCGTAGCTCAAATTGTGTGGCATATGAGGCCTATGCAAAAACATGATGTCAGAAGCTGCTCTGTCTCCATCACATGTGATTTATGATCTCATCTTATTCTATCCCCTCCAACATTGTTTTTTTTTTTTGTATTACAAATGGACACCCCCATCTTTCATCCATCTCTCTCACTCTCATTCTCCCCCAGGGGCTTTAATAACTTGATGAGCGTAGGCTAAGTGGGCAGCAATGCAATAGAGCTTTGTGACCTGCTCACAAACAAATACATACACAAGCACTCAGTCACACACTGCTTTCACCTCCAGAAGCCTTATCTATCCATCTCTGTGAGCAAGGATCGACTAGACACTGTGAGCACTTCTCAGCAGCTTATTGCATGTGGTTAAGAACAAACACACACATTTGTTTTCTATGTCCCCTAAATGCATAATACAGATACACATTAAATAAATACAAAATTGCTAAAAATGTATTCATGTGTAAAATAGTCTTTTCAACCAGTTATTGTCCAATTTATTGTCCATTGTTCATTCCATAGTGAAAAATGAACTACATGAACAACAATCTACCATTTCTGTTTCCATCTAAACGAATTCCAAATCAACACACATAAAACATGTGTTCACTATTTTAACCCATTTCTCACTGATCAGCTGAAGCCAGAACGGCTACTGACTTTGTCAACATAAGCGAATACAAAGAGAGATAAACAGACCAGAGAGAGGAGGAAATTGCTACTGAGGCCAAGTGCATTGCGCTGCAAGCCTGTAAATCACCAGATTATAGCTTTTATGAGCACCGCTCATGTGAAAATAATTGCTAATGATCGTAGAGTAACCAATGGAAATCGAGGTAATGGAGCAGTTTATAAATTCTGATTACTATACAAGGAAGACTTCCAGCCCATCTACTTTGTTATTTACAGCCTATAATAAAATATACTAAGAACTGCACAATGAGTGCATGGCTGTTACAATCAATAATAATAATAAAAAAATCTGCCATAGCTTAGTTTCTGTTCCATTATTTTTTAGCAAAGCTGCAGGAGAATCTGCCTGTAAGTCCTAAATTAAAGGTCAGTATGAGTGAAAAAAAACGCCTTTTATTTTAGTGAGAGACTAAGTGATGAAAGAGAGAAAGCATGTTTTTACATCACTGTAATAAGGAAATCATTTAAAGAGAAGGAAGACTGAACAGGGGTTAAACTAATAATTGCCTGCAGGTGTGACAAACGGATGTGAATATATGCAGACACACACAAACACCACAAAATAGTTGTTTTCAATACAACTCCGGTTTCCTACTGCCCTAGTTGGAGTGCGTTGGTCTTGCTCAGTAGTTTATGCACAATTTCTCACACTCATCTCAGAGATCATGGTGTTCGTAACAAGCTTTTCTCGGTTTCAAAGTGTGTCATAGCCCACACAGATAACCCGCTGCTTGCTTTTCTCTCGGAGGTGAAAACACCTCCTCAGTATTTAAATCATTTGTGGTTTAAAAAGAGAGAAGCACCACAGTGTCAGGGTGATGTGGAGGACGTGTTTGTGTGTGTGAGACGGTGAGAGAGAAAGAAACAGAGAAAGGGAAGTGGGATCATTAGCGCTCAGGGGAAGGTTGCTGTGCATGTGTGTATGTGTGTATGACGTGAAGAGAGAGACCAACAAAGGAGGAAACATACCAAAAGGTGATATGTAAAAAGCCTGCATGCGGCTAAAACCGGTCACCGTGATTTTGCCAAGTAAGACATGTTCCTGGATCAACATCTTTTGTTGCTCCTGGATCAACATTACTGTCCAAAAATATAGACTAAACCCAATCCCTACCCCTAAACCTAACCCTACCCAAAATTTATTCCTAAAATCAGTGTGAAATGATAGTTGATTAACAAGGGTGTTTTGAAGCCCCTAATCCTGATTGTAAGCCTAAAACAGACATTTACTGAAAAGTTATCCCTCAATTCTGATTGGTTGATAGGAATGTTGTTCCAGGATCAACAAGGATGTTGATCCAGGAGCATGTTGTACTTGGTGAAATCACGGTCACCAGCTAAAACCAGCTATGGGAACTGATAGTTGTTAAATGTTTAATTTAGCTCATCCGTTGCAGTACACTCTTATTTTTACAGTACTGAATTGGTTTATATACACACATATGCATACATAAAAAGCATCACAGATTCCACAAAAACTTTAAGCAGCACAACTGTTTTCAATATTGATAATAACAAGTCAAGTTCCTCAAAGTACCAAATCAGCATATTAGAATGATTTGTGAAGAATCATGTGACACTGAAGACTGGAGTAATGTCTGCTGAATTTCAAATTCAGCCTTGCCATCACAGGAATAAATTACTTATTACTTATTGATTAATTTCAAAATATTAAAACAGAAAATAATTATTTTAAACTGTAATAATATTTCACAATATTACTGTTTTTACTGTATTATATATAATGGCATTATATATTTTTTTTTACATGAACTTTGCATGCATTGTGACTGTGTCTCTCTTTTACTCGCGCAGCATATAGCAATATAAATCTGAACTATTTTCTACCACACAGGAAAACAAATGCTAAAAACCGGTCAAAGTGTGCAAAAATAGGACACGCCCACATAATGTCACACAAAAAATGTTACTATCACCTCATTCTGCAGTTCCAAGAGAACATTTCTGTTTGAATCAGTATTTTTCCTTTGAGGGAGGATGAGGTATATCAGTAGTTGACAGACCTTTAACTATACTAAATAGTGAGGAATTGTGGGTTGATTTCATACATGTACATAAGTCATTCTCGCACCACAGCGCTGCCTTCACCTCCCTATAGACTAACACTCCACACACACACTCCAATCCACTTCTCTTTTTCTCACTAGACAATAGCGTGCCTGCTAATGTGTGGTTGTGACCTATCTTCCTCCCCTTTCCTTTTTTCTTTTCTCTGCGTTGTTCTCCGTCTTTTGTTTTTTCACTCAGTACATCGCGTGTGAACTTTACCCATGCTGGTGTGAGTTTAACTGCCCCTGAGATGAAATACGTGAGAGAGCGTGTTCACCAAACCTCAGACGACGATGAGATGTGTGAAAGCGTGAGAGACTGTGTTTATATGAGGTGTATACATGCATGTGTCTCATGGACTAGTATGAGTAGAATGAACTCACAAAAACAAACAGACAAAGCAAGAGGTGCCATGTAGGGCACAGAATGTGTATTTTTAGCTTCCACACTCTTCCGACATCCCTCGATACGCTGACATGCATCAAAAGCAATGACAGTGGTGGCAATATGAGCAAAATCCAATTTGTCACCTACACAGAGAGAGGTGCACAGCTCCTGGAACCGTAAACCTCTGCTTATCACCCACACTGTAATACTGAACGAGAGAAAAATTCAAGACTGAAGAATACAATCTTAAACTGACAATGCACAATGAGAGAAAATACACTGTGTAGATGTCCTCAGTTGCCATGACAACACAGAGAAGCAGATCATTTTGTATGGACAAGTCAAAGGCAACAAAGACAGCGGAAAGACATGAAAGGGAAAAGAGAACTCATAACAATTTCAACAACACATACAGACTGCAGCTTGTAAGAAAGAGCATCTATAATTCAAGCAGCTGGTGTGATAGAGTGAAAAGAAAACAAACTGCATAATCACATCACACCGTCACAGTTTATACATCAAGCTGCTAACATGTTTATGATTGGTGCACCCATAAATGAGCCACTGAGTGTGTGTATTGAGTTCAGCATAAAAGGAGTTATGGGTTAGGTGAGTTATGGGAGATTCGAGTTATGAGTTAAATGTGGTAAAGTGTGAGTTTGAATGTTGCAAAAGTGCACAACAGAGAAAAAAAGCTTACAGAGGAGACAGCGTGTGGTTTCTGGTCTGTGAGGTTTGACAAGAGCAAACATTTATCTTGCTCACTCAGCACTTATAGATCTTTGCATCAAACAACAGCTGAACCGGTGAGATAACCTACACACAAACACGCTTGCACACAACTCTGGAGAAGAAAAACAACCTTAAAAATAAACTTGTGGCTGTACCATGGTATATGACAAGATGATAATTTGTGAGAAAGCGAATCAAGATGAGATGAGCAAGTGAGAACTCATGTTTTTGTTTCTTTGACCAAGATAGGTGTGCGAGACAAGAGTGTGTACGTGTGTGCGCATTTGTGGTGAAAGTAAGACGCTTTCACAAGGGGAACTGGTTTTGGTAGCCTCATTATTTCTGCCAACGTGATGATTCTCACAACCACATCTTCTTTCTTATAGATCAACAATGGCGCTGACATCCAAGGTAGGAAAATAAACAGCACAACAGAACAGTGTTTCGGAGATGTTGTGATGATGCAGAATCACAACATGATGCAGAATGTTATTTTGAATTAAAAAAAAAAGAACAGAATGTGATTCTATTTCAGATGCTAATCTATCGGAAGATAGTAGAGACTACATTAACAGTGTCACTTGGTTTGGCACAATGTCAGAATGAGTCAGGTGATGCTAAAAATAAGACCAAAAGTTACAGTTCATAAATTATGCACTCAAGAAGACTTTTATAACATACGATATATTACAATTAATACTGTCACTTGAAGACATTTTTATAGAGCTGTTCAGTCAGGATGTCAATTTTGTAGGCCAACCTGGAAGGCTAATTCACCATGGGCTCTCTTGGGAATTTTCTTTGGGATTATAGAAAGCAGGTTTGGGGTTTTTGAGTAAAATAAAGTCTGTGGTTAACATTGCTTTCATGGTTTGTTCTACAACATAAATTACGCACAGTCCAACCTCAAAGATGAAGCCATTGTGTGCGTTTCTTAATGTAAACTGCTATATAAGGACAAGTTGTCAAATCATCAAGCACGCACAATCGTAGCCTTGGGGTAGTTGTAGTCTTATATAGCAACTTATGTCATACTTTTCCTTATCAATCATAAACTTTGCCCTTATAATAACCACCTGGCAATTAACGGTTATATTAAAAATAACTTATCATATAAAGCTAAAGAGACAGTTGAGGTTAAGTGACTTCGAGTGGACTAGATAAAAGGTATAATCAAGACATGTGTGAATAAGAACTTCCTAATGTACTTCTGATAAAAATGCCTCTGCTGCACTAATATTTTTTTTCTTTGGAAACTAGTCTATGACACTGTCTACCATGTCAAACATAAAAAAATATAAAAATTATGACCTGACTGTTCACACCCAAAACCAACTGCCATGTCAACTCATGTTAACGCCCGTCAATTAAAAGCATAGTTTACTTATTGTGTACACACTTTTATATTACAATTATATTACATCATACACTTGATGAGATGACTAGTGAGTGGCCACTGTATTTTGTTTAAATGAGTGCAAATTCAATTCTG
This sequence comes from Sinocyclocheilus anophthalmus, assembly GCA_018155175.1. Classification (NCBI taxonomy): domain Eukaryota; kingdom Metazoa; phylum Chordata; class Actinopteri; order Cypriniformes; family Cyprinidae; genus Sinocyclocheilus; species Sinocyclocheilus anophthalmus. Next base: position 202,560 of record JADLZN010000024.1, read on the forward strand.
GTTGGGTAATGGAGATGTCACTAAACTTCGTAGTAGAAAAAGTGCAGCAAAAAAATCTTACATTTGGCTTTTAGTTAACTGCTCAGGGTGAAACGTGCTTGCAAATTCACTCCTCATTAAGGACCACTGCTAAAATAACATTGTTCATAATGATAATCATATAATAATTATGTGACCTAATCAACTCATGCACACATATTCCTAACATTTTAATAAAATGTCATGTCTCTAAACTTCATGTTCGCTCTTGTCTGCCTCTGTGTTTTACAAATGAGCACTGACTTGTGGAGCTGATGTAAAAGCATGAAAGAGAATATTACAATACAGACAAGAAGAGATACGAGTAAGATTGAAACAAGCTTGCAACTGCTCCATGATGAAATGTGTTGAAGACTAGCAGCAAGGAGGCCCAATTTCCATTGCGGTGTGAGTGTAGGATGAATCAGGTATTGTAGCCCAGAGTAGTTGTCTTTCCCTAGGGTTGACATACACACCTGCAGGGGCCTCAGCTGTGAGCTCCATCCTGCTGCTGTAGCCTAATCTCTTTAATCCAGAATTATCCCAGCAGCCATCCACTCACTCCATTCACACTTAATTCCCCCTAATCCCACCAACTCCACACTCACTCACTCAGCCAGCCAGCTGCAGACACACACACTGCTATCCTTATCACTAGCAGAGAATATGTATGTGTGTCAACAGCTTCTCTGGTGCCTTGTATTATCAAAAAGTACATGTATGCTTCTCATAAACAGTGTTGTGATTCTGACTGGAGGAGTGATTGTGTTTCAGATCAATTCAGCACCTTTCTAACTAATTATCTGATATGCATTAGCATTAGTAGTGAGGATTTTATGTGACTCTCTATGCTGGTTACAACAATATGCCAGTAGGTGGCAACAAGTGACTTGTCTTATGAGTGATTTATTGAATTGATTAATTCAAAAAGTGATTAATTCAGAACAAAACAAGTGACTGTCATTATGTGCGAGTCATTGAATTATTCACTCAAACGATTTGTTCAAAAACACTGATTCTTTCAATAACGCCACTACTGTGCTGCTTGGAGATGCAACTCACAATTCATACAGTCATACAGTCCCAAGTTGTTTGCTCTATTGTGAATGTAAATAACAATAAATAAATAAATAAATAAAATATTGGTTACACCCTAAAAAAAAACCCTAAATGTTATTTTACAACTTTAGTCCGTTGTTGTTTTGACATTGAAATTCTATCCTCTGTACCCCTGCTGTTTATTTGTCCTTATCATTATCACATCTTGGTTGACAAAAAAAAAACACTCTTGGTAATTAGGTGATTAATTACTAAAGTGATCCAGTGTGTACTGGAGTACCACAGATGCATAATGAGACACTTACTGTTTATTCATAGAGATAACAGGCGTTAGTGTCCTCTAATGGTCTGTTTTTTTAATGGCGCTGCTATCAACCGAAAACATGCTGCTGCATTTATTCAAATACTTTCAAATAGACAGTGTTTTCAATGGAAAGTGAAGAGTTTGAATGTGTATAGAAAATATTAGATCTGTTATACAGAATCTAAATATATTTTTAAATTATTCATTTTGGCCCTCAATGTTTACATTTGTAAAAATAAAGCTGACAGCTGACACAATCTATGCCGGTTTCATGCTTTGTTGTTCAGATTGAATAGCTTTATGCTTTTTTCTTTCAGACGGATTATGATGTTCTGCAGTCATGATCTTACAGCTTCACAGAAAGTTCTCTAATGATCATATATGAGATGTTGGCACAACAAGAATCAATAACACCAGATGCTGAGGGGGTTGATACCACTCTCTCTTTTTCCTCTCCTGGTTAAATGAAATGTCAATCTGTGCTTTTAAAGGGACATTTAAAGGGATCGTGCACCCTTTGTGAAAATGGTGTCATTTACTCACTCACTCATGTTGTATGACTGTATGGGTTCCTGTAATGATTGATATTTGTCTGTGGAACACAAATTAAGATATTTTGACAAATGTGTCATGCAATGATAGGCAAGTGTTATTTTGGACCCCATGGACTTATATTATTTTCACAGAAAACTATCAAATGTCCTTTCCTCTCTGAGAATGGCAGAACACATATCAATAAAATATTAATTTTGTAACTACCCTCCTCAGAAATGTACCCTTTTCAAAAGCGAGTATTACACGTAGGTACCATATGTACTTTCCAAGTACTAATATGTACCTTTTATGGTACATTCTGGGGTTAATAAGGTACAAAGATGTGCATTTTAGCTTCAAGGGGCTGAAGCCCAGGGTCCTACACTGGAAAGGGGGCTCACTGGCTGCAGGGAAATTATATTTTTTGAATAATTATGATTGGGAGTTTGCGCAGAGTGACACAGCATTCCTGTTAAACAACTCACACACGCTTGTTTCAGTGCGCACTGGTTGTAGTAGTCTATATAGTGAATGGCTCAGTTTAGGTTCCCCCACACAGTTTGTATAGTTGGTATGTTTCACGTGTTCCATCGAGATACTGTAAGCGGAATGTACAATGCATTCGCTAGTAAATAACCACAGCACGAGAGTATCTTGTCAACACGCAGATTAACAGAAACACAACACTGCTGTGTGAAAGGAACTGGATCATACAACGTTCTGTTATGTCATACAGTGAGAGTTCAGTAACTTGCTTGGGATGAATCTGGTGTCCTCTGTTCCTAACTAGTGCTGCTCAAAAGTTTCACATTGTAAATCTGAGGAGGCAAAATAGGAATTTCCCTATTGCTTAAATGTGATCATTAAACTTTATACGGCTGTGATTTAACTAATTAAACGTGAGCACGTCATGTTTCAAAATAAAAACGCAGTTAGCAATCACCAAGTAACCCACATTTATGCCAACATGCCATGTTGTTTTGATTTACTGATGATGAATAATTAATATTTTGTGTGATTTATGGTGTTTAAATCATACTGTAAACTCGCATTTCAGCCAGGAAAGTTTTAATGGCATTTTCCTTTCATATTACCTCCTTATAATGCCCGTAATAACGTAGTGTTTACTTTATGTAATGGCTATATAATTCTGCTGTTCCACAAGCGCCACCTTGTGGCAAAGAGTGAATTTGCAGATTCGCTTATATTCACATTTTACGCAGAACAGTGTTGTGAATGTTAACTGGCATATTAACAAGACAAAAAAACAAAATTTGACAAATAAGTGTTAGGAAGCTTAAAAAAAAGAAGAAAAAATAGGTGCGTGAGAATCGCATGAACTCGGGGGGCCTACTGTAATGCTGTAGCCCAGAGGCCTTTAGTTATCTTAAGGCGCCCCTGACCAAAAGGTACCGTCACAGTGACAGCTTTGAACTTTTTTTTCTTTGTCGCTTTTAACTGTCAGCTGAACCACCTGTCAGAGGCAGGTTCTCTTCACTCCTGCACTTCTGCTCACTTTCCATGTGAGTGTATTAGAATGAAGAACTCAGTTCATGCGATTCTCACGCACCAGAGCAACACAATCTGCTGCGCTATAAATGAGCTGAGGACTATCAACATTTAGTGTGAGTCACACTCTACTATTCTCAGATCACTTTTTCAGTGGCAACAGATCAACACTGATAGAGCTCTTTAACGCTTCTGAGAGAAGAGTGATTAAGATCTGGCCTGGTTGATGCAGTGGAGTGGCACTCTCATCAAGCTGTTTTTGTTGATTGTGTAGGCACACATTCACTGGCTGCATGTTGATACAGGAAATTAGAGGCAGAAATTATTGTGAGAGGTGAACAAACACATGTTCCTGCCATTCAAATGTGTTAAGCCAATGTAACTTTCCATAAACTAATATTCGGTGCAAATGTCAGTGTGTAGGTTGAGAAAGGAGGGCAGAATCATGTGAACAACTCAGTTACCTTGAACCTGTCACTGTGATGCCACATCTAAATATATGCATTCATAATGTAACAGGAATTTCATGCATAAATATCACAGGTTGCCAAGTCATTTATTGCCTCCCCAGGGGCTTATCTGTTAGCAGCATATATAGAAATAATATATTCATAACACTGGATAATGCAGGAGTTTTGTTTATCGCTTCATGCATTTTCTGATGCTATTTATCTGAATCCATTCAAGCTGTTTACTTTACCTTCAGGAACATTGGGGGAAAATGAGCAGTCTATTTCCTTGTGTACGTGTATGACGAAACTACACAAATCGGTAGGCAGTTGTCTTTAGGACAACATAATATTTATCTATCCATTCATCCATCCATCCATCCCTTCTGAAAATGGACTTGTTGAAATGCAATATTTTTTGGGTGGTGCACATCTACACTGAAAAGTTTTGAAACACAGTGAGGTGTGTCGGTTCTCCCACAGTGCTTTGTAGAGAAAAAGTCAGACTTCCAAAAGCCATTTATCTTTATTACTTTGATACGGCTCAAATACGTCCTTTCCAGTATGCCTCAACAATACGTTCTCCAACAGGTTTTAAAGCATTTTTCTTTATTTGACAATATAAGCTTGACATCAGAATGTATTAGACATCTCAATGGTAGCAAGCCTGGATACCAGCCTAGAATAAAGGTTTGCTTAGCTCAGGTCTTTGCTCTTGTCTCTGATCAACCCATAGTTTACAGAAATTAGATAATAGGAGAGATTCGTCCAGCAAATTCGACTACTATGACCAGACCGAATGATGGAATAAAGGAAACAGAGATGCAAGATGTTGATTTGAATAACAAGCATATTAAAGTGTTTTTTCTGAGTCTAAGAGGCCACTCCAAACACTGATCTGAGGTCAGCCTTACAGTCTGTCCCGCTATCTCAGATTAGCTCTTCATCTGATCCTGTATTACAGCACTCAGACACACATCCTCCCTAGAGCAAGACATATAAGTGTGGATGGATGACGCAACTCCTCAGCCAGATTGATCTATAATTACAGAACTGTGCAAATGCCAGACCGAACTGATCTCCTCTCTGTCCACACTGTAATTAAGATAAAAAATTATACCAATCACTTCAGCTTAAAGTCTGTGATCTGACAGCGTGCCAGGGGCATGTGCTCAGCAGCGTTATCTTTACTTCTAATCCAGAGGCTCTTTACTGAGCTTTACCAAATAATGCAGGCATCCGTTTTCTATTTGTCTTGCAGATTGGACCATTGATGTGCTACTTTCATTTTCAGCAGCCAGATGTTAATGATTAAAGTGAAAAAAAGACATGTAACATTAAATTAGGCAAACACTGCAACCAAACTGTGGTAAACAAGAGAGGACTCATTGAGTTTTATGAGTGGTTATAATGTTTATACAATTTAGCAATGCTGTGCTCTGTGTCACGTTAGTGTAAGAGTTATTCATTAAAGGCGACAGCCTGTTTTATGTTTCACAAAGCATCAGCACTCCTAAAAAAGTCATTTTGCAATGTTTTAAGGTGCTTCACAAATGAATAACTTTTATTGGACTCTGCTGAGAGGGCCAGGATATGAATGTGTTGTGCAAACAGCACATTAGTTGGGATACAAAGTGAGTTTGATTAAGGGGGCGATTTTGTTGCTCCCTAATGAGAGGTAATAATAAGAATTACAACAACCTTTCCGAACATTAGCTCAAAGGGCAATAAGCTCATTTGATAACTCTACCGCACACATCAGAATATTAAAAGAGTCTTGCTTAAATGTAATTCTGTCTTTATAAATGCAACTAGCAGGGACCTGAGCTAGGGGAAATATATCCTTTGGTTTGGTCACAGTGATATAAAGTTATATTTTACACACTAAAGTGGAATTAATATGCCTGCACTGTTTTTAAGCAAATATTCCTGGTTTATAACTCAAAACATGTTTAATACATTGCCCTAGCTTAGCTTAGGCAATATATTGCTCCCAAAGACAGTATGCTATAGGGCCATATGGAGCGTTTGGTACCATGACAAAAGGGTTTTCAAATGTCAAGAGCACTGTAATCTTGCTATCTGTCTATTGCTGAAGAAATAGTATTGAATAACAACTTGACATTTCTCCAAACTGAGCTAGAACACATATGTCCACACAGTATGTGTGTGAAACTGGAAGAGTTACAGTGATGTGAGACAGGAGGAGATCTGTCCCTCCAGACACAACCAACAGCCTAACATTCAGCTTTCTGAAGAAATAAATGTAGTAGCAGCTAACAGACTACAAAAAAATAAAAGTATAAAGTACTGTTTTAATGGAACACATAGATTCTAATGCTGCTGTGAATTACTTTAACAAGGCATTTACACAAAAGGTAAAAAAGCACTTCCTATATAAAATATGTTGTTTTTAAACTGTTTTAACTGTGTAGAGCTGGTGGCACTTGCGCTCTCCATCCACATGAATGAGCTGTAAAACTCTGACTGCAGGCCACTCTCTTAATTGGTCAGCCTATTATGTTTTCGAACAAGCCCTTGAAGATTTGTTGAAGTTAATATTTTATAGCCAACATTCTGCAAACTCCAAACAACTCTTGAACTAATGAGTTGAGACAAGAAACCAAAAGACTTGCCAACAGCAGCTACTGGCTCTAAAGCATTAAAGAGAGCTACATCAGCAAGATACTGCCAAATTTAGAAATGGAGCAGAGATGGAGACACAGTGTGTGTGTGTGTGTGTGTGTGTGTGTGTGTGTGTGCAAAGGCAGAATAGAGAAAGAAAAGTATCAAGAGAAAAAGCTTTTCTTTTTTTATTCCACTTAGTTCTTTCCACTTCTTAGAATGTTAGTGAGCAGATAAATGTGGTCAATGAGATTGTAGTGCTCATTGTTCCTTTTAAAACAAATCCTTTCATGTGCTTTGCAGCTGAACTGACATTTTTATCTATAGTGACTTACAGCATACTTAAGTACATGAACAGACCCCCCCTAGAGCAAGCTAGAACTAAGTGTCTTGCACAAATACACAGTGGTGATGGAGAGCCCCTTACAGGGTTCACACCTGGACCTTTCGGTCACCAACTCAGATCTTTACAACTTGGCTACACTGCTCATCCACAGACTCAAACCCGTAAAAAATCAAGCAAAAATATCATTAGGTTTAATTAAATGGATCATAACAACACCAACGCGCACCAGAAATCTTGATTCGACAGACCAGGCCACTTTCTTCCAATCATCAACGGTTCAATCTCGATGATCTTGGTTGCCAGGCATGCCTAATGCTCTCGGCTAGGGGTGGTCATAATGTAATGGCTCATCAGTGTACATAATGTATACACATGCATTAAAGCTCAAAATATAATATTGAAATAGTTTTATCTAATTGTGCTGATCTTTCCATCAAGGGAAGCTCACACCACAGCAATCATCTGAGCTGTCACTCTAAAGGTCCTCTGTATTTCCCTCTGAGACAATCCAAGTGCTGACACTTCACCTTGATTAGTCCGCATTGCTGTAATTCAACTTAATATATTTGAATGTTTGATGGCATTTGCTTGGAGAGCAGCATCAACAAGTATGTAATTATCTCCCTAATTAAGCTGCCAAAACACTCGCACTGCCAGAGCACCTCTGAAACAGTGAGTACTTTGTTCATTAGCATCTCTCTATAAGCTTATTAATCATCTAACAGGCAATTAGCAAGCCGTTACCATTCATGCCTGATATGTAAATATATTCCTGGGTTAATTTTTCCCTCTGATAATATAGAAAACATTATGAAAATTAGCTCCGTGACCATATAAATTATCGGTGTTGTTAAAGGCAGAACAATGGTATAGACAAGATAAGCAGGATAAAGGATCAACAGTAGGGGGAACGATTATTAACCTGACAGACGCTGGCTCACCTCTGAGGCCTTTATGGGCTGTAGTTATGGCCTCCGCCAGGGTTCTGTTGGACAGATCAAGCAACGTTGTCCTTGCAGGAGGCTACAGATAATAGACAGTCCTAGCCACTTGCTACCGCAACCCAGCCTGCTGCAACTCCAACACTAAAAATTAAGAAATGAAAACATTAAGCCTAAACAACAAGGCATAATGAATCACAATGCAGTGCAACAAAGCTAACGCTCCATTAGCAAATTAAAGCGCTGCCCCGCATCTTAGTCCTCGTGGAGAACGGGAAATGGAGTGTAAATGGGATTTTCCACTAGATTCAAACCAAATTTCAGCGAGACCCACAAATAAAACGTACATCATAAATTTCATGCAAGCTCAGCCAGAAGCCCCGGTCCCTTCGGCCTGTGTTGTTAATGTAATGTAGTCACTGAGAGGATATTATGTGTCAAGCGTTTAAGCGGTCTGTGGTTCAGGGCTCCGAGACAAACCAAGCTGGTGAAGTTGTGGGAAGATGATGTTCCGTGAAGACTAGTAAATTGCTTGTATTTTTATGCCATAATGGTGTTATCATATTTATAGAAGTATAATGTTCAGCAGGGCGGCTTATCATCTAGATGACAGTGAAAGGAACAAAACACATGAACTCTGGTTTTTAATGAAAAAAACATTTAACACACTGTGGACCGCTGACAGACACAGAGGCACGGTGGACTATTTATCAGAGGTTCACAGAACGTTTCGAAGAGGGACAACAGACATGCACACGAACGTCCTTCGATTTGGATGAGAATGTGGAGTCACTTGCCAGATGGTTTAGCCATTTCTCTCTTCCCAAATGGCTGAAAACTCTTTCCCACTCGACTCTGGCAAAAGAGCGGCCACCATGTGCGTCCTAATCAACAGCAATACAAGAGGCTTGTATATCTAAATATGCATGACTGCACTAAGCTTTATGTGGCCCAGATGTGCCTTCTCCCCCAAACTGAGGTGATGTATGGAGACTTGCCTTTAGAGAGACACTATGAGGAGCTGATCTAAAAAGCAACCCACATCTGAAATTTCGAACGCTGCTCGCCAGACCTACTTAACAGGGTGCGTTTCCAAAGTCTTCAGCGTGGGGAGTTTAACAACACAGGCTTGCCAAGGATGAACATTACCACATGCATCCCAAGTCCAAACACACATATCTTAATTTCTTCACCATCTGATGTGAATTTTCTGCCGAAGGGAAATCTATAGACACGGAGCATTCGATTACACTCGTTCCCGTGCGCTCCTTTGGGCTGCTGTTAAGAACAGTCGATGACTAAGGCTCTTTCAATTACAGCTAGTTTCTCTCCTCGCTAATTACTGCCACTTGTGTTGATTTCTTCTCAAAAGGGCCATAATTTCTCTCCTCCTCAACCCCTCACTGCCACCCAATCAATTAACATGAGTAATACTAGGGCTATTAGAGGCCTGCACGCTGCCTCAGGAGGAAGTTTTGCCATCAGGAGGACGAATGATTGCTTAATATAGCAGACAGACTCAGAGGAAAGCTTACCACAGTACAATCCGCTAAAATCAATAGCGGCAGTCAGCCTATATTGTTTTAAATGAGGAGAGCCAAGCTACGATAAAAGCGCTCAATAGGTGCGTCTGGGCCTCTGAGACGCTGAGCAGGCGTTAAGCTCCAGTGGCAACAGGGAGACATTACTCTCTTTGGGTGGACACTCAGCACCCTGTCCAATAGCTCAATCTCTGGTGCCAAACACATGCATGCAGCAAGAGGAAATTAATCTTTGTGAGGCTCTGGGGAAGTCTTCTGTGGTGAGGACAAACATGCTGAGCTGTTGAGTCAGTATATTGTGTTTTATCTTGATAAAAGTAGGCAGTGAATTGTTGGAACGGCTGTTTTTAATTGGCCGTATGGCAGTTTATCAACACCATTAATGGGCGTATTGTTCTTTTATCACATTTGAAACAAGTATAGTTACAAGATAGTTTAAAGGTGGCTTTAATTTCCTCTATTTGTTATGCCATTTTATTACACTGCTCGCTGAAAGACTTGATTCTGATTAATCAATAGCAGCATTCTGCACTCAAATATGACTGTTAAACTGTATGTTTTAATGTTTTCCCTGGCAACCAATCTCTGGCAGTTCTGGTAGTCTCATTAATATTCATGGATATGCGTATGTAACATTTACACATACATTTCCATATGTCTGGATATTCATTTATTGACAGTAATTAAAATGTTATTTACAGATGCACCGTTTTAGAAATGTAAAAATCTTCTGACTCTTTTACATTATATTTATTTAACAAATATGTACAACTATATTTTATGTTGATATTTTTGAGCTCCTAACACCAAACCTAACCATCAGCTAACCAACAACATAAAAAAACTAAAATAAACTACATAATTTACAAAAAAATAATTGTAAAGAGATAATTGTAAAGTGAAAATAACTTTAGTTACAACATACTATTATACAGACATTGTAAACCTATATATTTTTTAATTAAGCTCATTCATTAGATACAATAAAATAAACCTACTAACGCCTTGAATGCTACATTCTATTTACCTAAAAGGATTTGTAAACATTTCCAAATCTGTTCATATGTAATATGTACCATGCACTTTTTGACTATTGTTATGCCTATGTGAACATTAAAATGTGTGCTAGAACCACACTTTACCTACAAATATGTATGATTACTAATGAGAGCATACATATGCTAATTTACATATGCCCTTCACATCAGCGTGTCAGGCTTCATTTTGCAGGCATGACCGGGCTGACATACATTAACGCTTATGCAGAACTATGTGCTTGTTTACCTTCAAAACTGTTGTGATTTGGCTGAGCACATGAAACCGCTGGATCCAGACCCTGTGCCCTCTCTTCAGCCCAAGTTGCTCTTATCTACAGACCAGCACAGAGAGGATAAAAGGAGAGAGGGATCATTTAAATCAACAGCAGCTGATCACTGAGCAAATTCACATTTTTCTCATATTCTGTGGTATTTAGAGCTTACAGAAAACAAACTCTCCACATAGTACGTCCAGCACGAACACATTAAAAACAGCATGTATAGGTTAAAGTTCAGAGTACAGGTCAGAGTAAAAATGTTGCCATATTTATGACTTTTTTATATGTATGGCAGTGTGTTATGAAAAGAACATTTTTATTTTATTACATGAAAATGAACAGAATATCATATGCATGACATTTTAAGTTAATCTGTTTGTGAACACACAATACTACGACACCATGTACACTTTAAAAGAACATATGAATACTAATCTAAATAACACATCCTAACGACCAGACAATTTAATTGACTTGAGAAATACATATGTGATGAGCCATATGGATACTGCTACTGCTCATAACTGAAGATGCTTTCTTTGAAGCAATGAACAACATGCTTATTCATTCTTACACAATTATGGAAAAAAATTAATAGGATCTTTGAAAAAAATGCCGCTGACCTGGCCTCATGAGAAAAGAAATTAAGATTAACTGTACCGTGTATTTTTATAGCTAGTATTCTCACATATATACACCTCCATATGCTAGATTGCTAACCAGAATGATGATTAATTGCATTATGCAGTTTTGCGTTGTAATTTATATGCAAAGTGAACAAGATGTAGCAGCCACTGAACACTCATCAGCTTTTAAGTTACTTCATGTGCCTGAGTCTCTTCAAGGAAACAAAGCAGCTGATGCATAACAAAACATTGCTATGTGTTGTGCGAGTCTCTTTTGATCTCCCACATCTCTCTTTGCAGTGAAGTCTTCCACAGTGATTTGCATTGAGCATTAAGATTCCAGTAGCGTCTTCCAATCTCTTCACTACTTGTAGGGTCAGAGAAATCAAAGCAGCATACATCAGGCGAATATCAGCGCAAGACTCATGGATTAGTGCCCATGGGGTCCTGGCAATAATTAAAAAAGAAGTGGGAAAACGGTTCCCATCAGCCCCCGGGGGACACACTATGGAATGATTAGCTGCAGGTGATCGATACATCCCATCAGCCCATCACAGGTGTACTACTCTAGGGAGTCAGATGGCATAGACAAGGCTCATCTGGATTCTAAATAAAAAGTGTGCTTGGTAGAGAGGAAGGATAAATTATTGAACTTTTGCAGGGGAATGGAAAGGATGAAATCTGAAGCAAGCAGAGATGGGCTGTACAGACAGATCAGGTAGAGTGGTGCTGTAAATAGGCCTTTACACTGCTTGATGCCACTGATGTTTCTGTCTGTAGACACACGAGCATTAATGGGAAGCTCAAGTTGAATCCATTAGAGCAGCTTCCTGTGCAAACATTATAGACATCTCTCCAATGATGCAGTTAGGCAGCTTAGTTTAACCCTCATGGGAATAGTTCAAGAATTTCTTCCAGTCATGTAATACAACACCAGACAATGATACATATATTATAAATGATCAAAACAATAAATACACAATCTTGTTTTATATATATACACGTATATACATAAACTACACCAATTTTGTTTCTTTTTAAAATATTTTATATGCATATTTAAATTCATACATGCAAATGAAATAAAAAACCAGGTCTATGTTATCTATCGACAGACAGACTGAAACACTTATACATATGGCAATCTATAAGGCAGAAAGCGCTGAACCTGCCTATTTATTCCTCAGCCACACTAAAAGAGTTAAAAGTATGACTTGTAAGATCTAAAATCATCCCACATTGTACATGTGAAAATTCTTCATAAGCACTGGGCTGTAGGTTACCGTGGTAACATGCAAGGGTTTAGATGCTCCCCCCTGCTGTTAATAGCATGGGTCTTCTGAGCAGACAACAATGAGGCAGGTAATTTCCTCCGGCCCCCTGGAGTGCCTATCATCTCTCTTTACTGCCTCCTACACATCTCAATTCAAACCTGAGCTTCTGCGCACATGCTAAAAACCAAAGAACACCTGCAATCTCATGCACAGTGCTGTGCTCATTAGCTAACAGGCATTTTACAGGGAACGATACGAGAGGAGTCAACATGTCAGAGAGTGACATGCAAAAACATTGGTCTGTTCCAGCCTGTGCTAAAAGTGTTTACAGAGACATCAGGCCTAATTTGCCTGTAAATAATTTATTTACTATCGTTCGAGTCCCACTGGAGACCCTCACTTTGTCAGTAGACTGCAAAGCTGCATCCACTAAAAATTAGCCTTTCAAATGTGTCTAACCTCCTGGTTCATGGACATCACACACAAAAATACATTCACACAAGCACACAGCATGCACAGCAAACATAGCTGCTTTCTCTTTTCATAGCTTCCCTTCAGAAATAACCTTCAACTAACCTTTAAACCATACTGTATAATTTAGATCTCATTTTCATATCAATGCAGGAGTCAATTATCTTTTATCAATATATTTCTCTGTCAGACCAAAGCATAATAAAGTTTTCCCAAGTGGGCCTGGAGAAAGAGGAAAAAGAAACTAAGAGAAAGAAAGCATAGTGCGCTCCCGTTACATGAAGACATTCATGAATGATGAATAATTCTATAATACCTATAAAACCATTTGTGAAACACATACACACCTGCAGTTAAAAGAGGCTGGGCTGAAGAGAGAGAGAGTGAGCATCCTGACTACAAAGACAAACATAAGAAATTGTCAAATCACATATTCAATTAGGCCAGAGGAGCAGGTGTGGGTTGCATCAAGAGACAGTTTCACCATTAATAGACTGTGACACACTTACAAGCCAATCCAAGAGCATAAGGAGAAACATAATTTAATTGACATTGTCGAGGGTAACAGTATTTGGGCATCTAGAATACATACAATTATTTTTTAATTTTTTTTAAAAGAGAAGAAAATAGATTTTTAGATTCCAGGGAAATTAGAAATGACTGTAATGTCCAGTCTCACAGATGTGCTGTACATCTAACTTTGTCTCAGATCAATGATGATGGCATCATTTAATTAGTGGCATCTGAGCTGTGGCCTAGAGTTCAGCACACATGATCTGGCATGTTGAATTACATTACTTATGAAGCCAAACATAAGGTCAAATCTGGCTTGCATAATTTTGCAGTACTGCTCTTTTCCCCATCATCTTCTGTCATCTGGGCCTATCAATAAAATCGTCAAATCATAGAATATCATGGAAAACTAGAATTACAAACAAGTCCACCAAGTCCAAACTAGGCTGAAAAAACATGCCGTTCAGAAATCATTATGATTACATCACAGCCATGAGTCTACACACATTGCACTGATGACTTGGAGAACCTTTCACTTATCACTTTTCCACTTGCTACAGTTTTATTATAAGCGATGTTATTCTCATCCTTATTGTTCTTTGTTTTTTTCCTGTTCTATGTGTTATTTGGATTGCAAACCAGGTGAAATGACATTTCCTTCCTTGTGGCAAGAAATAATACTAACTTGATTTTAATGCACACATGAGAGAATTTTACTGACAACAAAAAAGAAACAATTGAGTGAGGGTGGGACACAGGGGCGGACTTACCCATTAGGCAAAAGTAGGTGACCACCTTGTGCCCCCAAATGCCAAGGGCCCCCTAAAATGCTTTTCATATACGAGATGCGCATTAAAGGTGGGGTATGTATTTTTTCAAAAACGCTTTAGAAAACTGAGTCGGGCCGAGTACCAAAACAAAGTGGTAGCCAATCAGTAGTAAGGGGCGTGTCTACTCTTGATGGGGATGAGAGATCGCTCAGTGCACAGGACGGACATTAGCCTAGCCGAGCAACAGAAAGATGGAGATGGCGGATAAAAAACAAAAGAGGAAAACGTCTGCGGAACAAAAGAAGGCTTAAAATAAGGCAAGAAGTAGGACCAGTGTAAATATCAGATCAGCTTTCCAGCGCTGGAGAGAACTCAAGGAGCGGGAAGGCCTGCGATCGGACGCCGAGGTTGCTTTGTTTCTTCTTACCTTATTCTTACCGTGATAGTGGGCGCTGCATTTGTAATTTTTATGGGTCTGGCTTCCGGTGTCATCCGCGTCCAGCTATTTTTAGCTGTACAAAACACCTTATTTTGCTGCTTGATATTGTAAACTGGTGTGTCTTACTATATTATTAATGTATTATCTTAATTATGACACACTGGTTTGTATGCAACAGTTTTAGCGTTAACTGCACGTTGCTATTCTTCTTGTTATTTCCCTACAACGGCTAATGAACCAGAAATCTCGTCCATAGGCTTACTTCCGCATTGAAGAAACATCTGCGCAGAGAAGGCTTACCAGAGATTGTCTTATTATGGCAGATAGAAGAGTCAAATAGAATACCCAAGACTTGTCACTCGTATAGTTTTGGGGAATGGGGAAAAATGCAACGCTTAAAGGAGTCCTATTATGCTCTTTTACAAAGTCTTGATTTTGTTTTGGGGGTGTACTAGAACATGCTCTCATACTTGGTTGTTCGAAAAACACATTATTTTTTTTACATATTTTACATTATTACAACACCTTTTTCCCCAGTCTGGCATGAACGGCTCGAAGAGTTCCTGTATCAAAATGAAGGCCGCCTTCTGAAATATGAAATGTGCTGTGTTTGGTTAGCTGGACCAGTGTGTGTTGTCATTGGTTAGCTGGGCCAGTGTGTGCTGTGATTGGCAGCACTCGGCGCCTGGCCAGGAAATGTCATGCCCCTTACCATAGCCGCCTGCGAGCTTCAGTGTAAATATTGCGTCAAAATCAAATCAATTTGAGCGTGATTTAAACCCGGATGATTGTAACCACTCTAAGTTTGTCTGCCTTGGGAAAGCTAGCGTGTCTCCGACATAGTGATAACACTCTTTGCCTTCTCTAGTGAAGCTCAACCAGGTCTCGACCCATTCGTCGATACTTGTGATATCACAAATCCCGGAAAAAAATGCGTTATAGTCCAAACGAGTCGTTTGTTGTAGTTTTTGAAAAGTGATTTTTGTTAAATAAAATATCTCCTTTTGAATTGGACTTTGAGCTTTGTAACTTTGCAGATCTTTTTTATGCTCAAACAGCAACGTTACAGACTAACTAAAGTTGAAAAAGAGAAAAAGCATAATAGGACCCCTTTAACATGGCCGATCAATCGCAGGAAGCTCCGCCTTCTGAATGAAAGTGCCAATCGCAAATCGGTAAAGTCAGCTCGTCACTGCAGCTGCTTTTAGAAGTCCCGGTTGCTATAGAAACACTGTAATGTTTTATACAAAAATAAATCCATATTTTTTCAGAGTTGGTTTGATAAAAAACATACTGTTGATCAGACAGTTAATAAACTCTCAAAGATTGTTATTTTCATATAAATAATTTTTAGATCACTTTCAATCTCCTGTCTCTCCAAAATTATTTTCCACTGTTATGGGGTCTATCCCATCAGCTGTTGTTGCTTTACTGAGAGGTACCCATCCTTTGTTACCGGTTTCTCTTAATTTGGTTGATACTTTTGTTGGTAGATTATGTTTTGCCTCTCCGTGCAAAAATAATAATAGGATAGTCCGTTCATTATTTCAGAAGAATATTATTACTCTGCCAGCTGTGACTGGTTATTGGAATAATGCAGTGGTTAACATCTGCTGGAAAAAAGTACGGATGCTTCCCCATACTTATTCACTAACTAACGAAGTAAAGGAGATTTCTTACAAAATAATTCATAAGTTCTATCCTGCAAAGCATTACATGAAAAAATTCAAAAGTGATATTTCCTCCAGTTTTTTGTGATGATTCTGTTGAAACTGTTGTTCATCACTTTTGGAACTGTCCATTTACAAAGAAATTTTGGCAAGATGTTTTAAGTTTCATTAGGAGTAACATTTATAATGAATGTATCCTGTTTTGGAAGGACGTAGTATTGAGTTTTATTGTGTATGAACAATCTAAAAGGAAACAGTTTTATGTAGTGAATCTGATTTTGCTTCTTGCGAAAATTCACATCCATAGATGCAAATATTCAAACTCCAGACCTCTCTTTCTTGTTTTTATAAAAGAATTTGAAAAGAATACCTTTCATCGATCCAGTTGTCTCAGAACAAAAAAGCTTTAAAAACTTTATCGGTCTGTAACTCATTTCCTATCTTAAATGATATGTAAGTCTCAATTTTATTTTTTCAGTTGGTAATGTATTAAAACACCCCCCCACCCCCCCCCCCCCCTTTTTTTCTTCTACTTTATTTGTTTTTACTTTACTCTTTATTATTGTTTATAATTTTTATGTTAATGGTTGCATTATTTTTGTGTGCTGTACTTGATTTCTGAGCCTTAATTATAAAAAAAAATGTTTTTAAGTTGCTATAGACCAGTCAGTGTCGACCGTGCGCCTACGGCACATGCGCACTGCTTGATCTAGCCTGAAAAATAAGCTTTTTATAACGGTATTTGAGCAAAAGTAACAACGTTTATGACACAGTTGTTGTCAGATTTCATTGGTGATTTAAAATATGAAACTTTAAGCTTGGTAAACAGTTTTTGGAGAATTTGATGTTTCCCCATACAAAGTGCGATTTCATTTTTTTTAACGATAGTGTGTAATGTTGCTGAAGCATGAAGCATGAGCATGAACAATATCTGCAAAGTTACAAAGCTGAAAGTTCAATGCAAACGGAGATGTCGTCTTTTTAAATTCTGGCAGTTTATTGCCTACAAAAACGGCTGGTAGGGACTACAACAAGTTTTACTTCCCGGGTTCGTGACATCACAGACCCAGATAAACCCCGCCCTCGGGAAGAGGCAGCAAAAGGGGCGGGGCCATTTTGCGCTGCTTTAGAGAAGAGGAAGAAAACTAGAGGAGCACGTAAATATCTATTCATATATGAATCGCGATTCAGTCTTCTAACGATTCTAATGGAGTCACAGGTTTCAAAATCAGTGTTCAAAAGCAGCGGTTCTTAATTTTGAGCATGTGCCTGCACCGTTCTGCCTCTCTCCTCTCTCTCTCTCTCTCTCATTCAGCTCAGCTCCAACAATGAACGGTTACAATTATACACTTATTTTCAAATAGCTATGAGAAGAGTTAAACATGGACGCATATGCAGTTGCCATACTGTATTAAAGCTTCAATCAGGATAAAACCCTATATTAAAAGCTAACATAAGCAGTAGCATTTACAAATACCAGCAAATCTAAAAGTATGAGACAACAACAAACAAAAAAAACATAGGCCTACCATTAAAGCCGTGCTTGCAGCAGTTCTCACGATCCCTGCTCTCAATCCGATATTAACGACGTCGTTTTTTACAATACAACCGGAGCACATGCCGCATTGCCGCTGAGGTGAGGGGCGGGACGTTAGACGCGCACTAGAGGTGGTTTAGCCAATCACAATACACTGTACTAGCTAGCCAATCTGAGCCCATCACGTATTTCTGAGGTAGGGGCTTCATAAAAGCAGGAAATTATCAGTGTGTTTCTCAGAGAAGGGACACAGCGGTCTGGAATTAAGGTAAATTATGTGAAAATAATGCTTTGGTTTGTTTTAAACAAAGCATTAAGCAGCACTATGTAACTTTTTCTGTTTCAAAATTTGCAAAATTTATATAATGAGCGAGTACATCATGAATTCATCTTCCAAAAACGGCGTTTTTGTCTTATTCCGAATCACTACGATACACTTATAATAAGTACTTATATTTGTACTATTATAGCCTGGTCGGGTCGTCACCACTGCAGAGTAACACATACCTGCGTGAATCACCATAGACAAACTTAGAGAAGTAGCTCCGGTTGGAAAATTACACTTCCGCGGGATGTGTGCAGTTCTGTCTATTAACCGCTAGAGCACCAAAAGTTACATAGTGCTGCTTTAACCCATGTTGACTGCACCCCATAAACACAATCACCCTAAAAAAAAACCAGTGACCACCCCTTTAAAATGACTTTTGGTATTACTTAATGTGTATCTCATCGCGTGTACTTATGCACTATTCTATGATGTTTTGTAGTATAAATAGTGCGAGTAGTGCGTTCACAATGAAAATTCCAAAAAGAAAAAGTGCATTTAAAAACCCGAATGATGCCCTTAAATAATCGAAAAAAACGAAGTGTGGAATGTTGGACACTTAATGCACTCAACCGTCGCAGCTTTAATTACGTAGCAAAGGGGGAGGGGCTATCAGACTCCGATTATGACAAAATAACCTTATATAATGTGTTAAAAATGTAAAAGATTGGATTACCAATCATTTTCTCCTATTAAATTCTGATGAGACAGAGATATTACTTATTGGACCCAAAGACAGTACGCCGAATCTCGTGGATTACAATTTGCAACTAGACGGATGCACGATTACTTCCTCTACAGTCAAAAATCTGGGGGTTATATTAGATAAGCAACTTTTCTTTTGAAAATCATATTTCCCATGTTACAAAAACAGCACTGGCCTACTGTAATGGCACTGCTAGCTGGTTGTCCGCATCTTCAATAACAAGACTACAGGTAGTCCAAAATGCAGCTTCTAGAGTCCTTACCAGGTCAAGAACATATGATCATACTACCCCAATTTTACAGTCTCTGCACTGCTACCTATTAAGTTCCGTATCAGTTACAAAATATTATTATTTGCCTATAAGGCCCTTAATGGGTTATCTCCTGCGTACCTAACTAGTCTTCTACCACGCTACTATCCATCACGCTCCCTAAGGTCGCAAGATTCTGGACTTTTGGTAGTACCTAGGGTAGCAAAGTCCACTAAAGGGGGGTAGAGCTTTTTTCGCATTTGGCTCCCAACTCTGGAATAGCCTTCCTGATAACTTCGGGGTTCAGACCACTCTTTCTGTTTAAATCTAGATTAAAGACACATCTCTTGGCCAAGCATTCAAATAATGCATCTCAGAATCTTTTCTGGCAGTTATATCTAATCAAATGCACATTATTATTCGTTAGTTTGGTTTAAACAAATCATTTTTGCTTGGTTGGACAGCCGGGGGGGGGGGGGGGGGGTCTACTGGCTAACATTTATTTTGTATGTGTTTCTCTTTCTTTTGCCCGGATTACATCCCTTGTTAACTAGGATGACACAAGCTTCATTCTGGATCCAGATCACCTGGAAGAGATTATGCCCACCCCTCAGATTACCTCAGAGATGCCACCCTGAAACAACATACAGACCTACCACATTTTGCTATAAGTTTGATTGCATCATATAATAATTGCTGTTTATATTATTCATCGTCTGTTTTATTACGTCTTATCTTGATTTTTCCGTTCTGCTGGTTTCGTCAGGCCAGATGAGAACTGGCCCCCGACTGAGCCTGGTTTCTCCCAAGGTTTTTTTTTCTCCATTCTGTCACCGATGGAGTTTTGGTTCCTTGCCGCTGTCGCCTCTGGCTTGCTTAGTTGGGGACACTTCATTTCCAGCGTTATCGTTGACTTGATTGCAAAGATACTATTTAAACTGAAGTGAGCTGGATGATGACATCATTGAATTGAATGATGAACTGTCTTTAAACTGAAAAATGAGTGTTTACTATTGACATTTTGCATTATTGACACACTATTTTCCTAATTAATGCTGTTCATTTGCTTTGTCACAATCTGTATTGTTAAAAGCGCTATATATAAATAAAGGTGACTTGACTTAACTTGACTTATTCATACACTACATGGTTGAGTACATAGTGCATGAGTGCATAGTGAATAGTGCGTCATTTGGGACGCAGCTTTACTATTGGAGAAAGCGTAACGGTCAACTTGGATCACGTGTGCCTTAATAACCAATCACATTACAGCCTTGACGTCATTGAATTTCAGTAAGAGTTGTGCGACACTCAGTCGCCGTTTACAGATACTATAGGAATGAATGAGAAGTGCCATAAGCTGTGATTCACCTGTCGCAAAAAGTCAGTGACTTTTCTTATAAAACTGCAATTTTCTCGGTGTAAACTAAAAATAATTCAATCCAGAAGTATTGCTTAGTGTAAAACATGTTGGAGATTAGCTGATAGGCTGTCAATTTATTAAATGATATGCTGTTTCCTCTAAAAAGCTGTTTATTCAGCATAGTGAAGCCTCTCCTCCATTGACATCCATAAAAAAATGGCCTCTGGTCTCCTTTCCCACGTACTGGTAAACCGGAAGCGTTAGCATTAGCCATTACGCTTTTTTGGCTAAAGGTTGCAGGCTTGCCTTCTAGTGGCAACATGCTTTTGTGTATCCTGCTAGTAGCAAATGAAAATATCATGCATCTGAAGCTGTGATTAATTATTGAGCAACAGTGCGTATTATATGTTTATTGTTTTAAATGGCACTTACTCTTTTATGAGAAGGACCCAACAGAGGACGCATACGCAGTTACTTCTTTGGTTGATAGAATCCTTAGGTGTGTAAATGCATAATTTCCTTTTCATAATTTTTTTTCAGATTCATTTAAATTTATAGTTAAAATAACTCAAAATAAATGTATTTTAAAGTTTAGAATTAGACAGACTTTTAGGCTGGCAACTCTTCAGTGGACTTTCCTCGTCAATAGGCTATTTATTCACACTTTTCTCATTCTCACTAATTCAAGTTTTTTTATATGAATGAATGTGAATCTCTGAAGGGAACCGACTGTCTAAAGAAAAGTTTCAATGGCATTTTCATTTTATCTGATAAAGTAGCATTTATGAGCGGAGCGCTGCTTTGTTGACAGCCGTTACCAGGGAAACCGCTATATTTCTGACGTTCCAAAATCGCCTCCTACTGGCAGAGATTGAAATGTGCATTTTTAATAATCCCGTCTGCAATTTTTGTTCATACCAATGCAAAAATCCACCCACAAAACCCCGTTTTCAATTAATATAATAGTTTATACTTCTGACTAATCCCTTTTCTTAAAAAAAAAGGTTTTAAAGGAAAAATTGTGAGGTTTATCATTTTATAATTTATTTTGTTTTTGTGAAAACCTGCATCTCAACTGTAAATCAATAGCTATTTTGTGGTCTACAACATGAAAGAAAGCTATTATAACATGTACATGAAAAATGTAGAAACATTGGACACGACTGTGGGCCCCCATCGTGCAGCAGCAAGCGTAAACACACAAAAAAGGAACCTCAAGGTTGATATAGGTAAATGTGTGCAAATGTATAGGGCCCCATTCCTATATTTTGCCTGGGGCCCCCAAATCACTAAATCCGCCCCTGGTGGGACAACGTAAAATTACTCCTTTTAAAACATGCATTGTGTTGAAAAAAAGCTACTGGGACAAATCACAGACTTTACATGCATGTGGCATTTGGTGAATTAATATGTCCTATCAAGAAATTACCAGCAATTTTACATTCCTAACAGTTTTTCCATGGAGCTCAACATTAAGTCACTGGAAGTCACTATTCTAAACTTCTCCTGTTTGGCAGGACCAGGTTTGTTACTCTACTGAGGTCTTCATTTCTCCACTGGGTGCAGTGCTCTGCAAATAAGAAAGCGAGTAATGATATAGCAGTTCCTTACCTAAGTGTGTTGTGCGTTCACTGCCTGTTATTACAGGAGTGCCTTGCATGCACGGGAAACAAGCAATAACTGCCCACAGTCAAACACACACACACAAACACACACACACACACACACACACACACACACACAAAAGCTCTTTAAAAAACATATACTTTGGCAGAGAAGTATTAATATTAATATTAATTCTCATGAATAAGACAATATGGTTGCATATAAAAGAGGAATAAGAAAAGCTCGATTCCCCGACGGGGAGAGCTGTTGTTTGGGGAAGTTGTGGCCTAATGGTTAGAGAGTCGGACTCATAACCCAAAGGTTGTGGGTTTGAGTCTCGTACCGGCAGGGATTGTAGATGGGGGGAGTGAATGTATAGCGCTCTCTCCCACCTTCAATACCCCGACTGAGGTGCCCTTGAGCAAGGGACCGAACCAAACCCCCAACTGCTCCCTGGGCACTGCAGCATAAATGGCTGTGTGTGCACTAAGGATGGGTTAAATGCAGAGCACTAATTCCAAGTATGGGTCACCATACTTGGCCACATGTCACGATACTGAGCATGTTGAATGTCACCATCACCGGCTGGAGTGCCCTGGTTTTCCATTATAGGGCACTCCATCCCAGACTTCTGCCATTCCCCATAATCCTCTGCCGGGTCTCATTAACACACATTGTTTGCACCTGTATCTCATTAGCATGGTTAGCTTACCTCATATAAGCCTGGTTCTCAATGTCATTCTTTGCTAAATCTTATACGTGTCATTACTGCATTTCCAAGCCTTGTATTCTGGTTCTTCTGTATCTTGGTTCCTGGTCTTGTTATATTCTGCCTGTTTTCTGGATTACTCTATTTGCTTCAGCCCCTTACTCTGTCGTTGTTTTGGATTGTCTATTTGTGTATGACCTTTGCCTGCCTTTGGATTAAGTTTATGGATTACCTCTTCAATAAACTACTGCATTTGGATCCTCTACCTTCGTGTCTCGGAGCAGTTCATGACATTGCTGAAGAGAATCGGGCAGCTGAATATAGTTGAAACTGGCGAAAAGCAAGTGTGTGTTTGGCTTTCTACAAAGAACAAATAAAGATGTAAAAATATCTCACCATCTAATCCATCAGAGTGGAATTATTGAGTGCTTGCTTGTAAACTGAATATTACTGGCATTATTAACAGATATTTTGATATGGTAACGGCAGCAGTGCAAAACCAACCTTCTTCAAACAATCACAGTAGCAGCACAGATTTTAAAGGGTTAACAGGAGCAAAGGAAGCAAAGTTTCAGGTGGAGGGTTTCAGAGGAACTCTGAAAGTGCGCTGGGAAATGCTCTAGTGAATGCTAACCAGCCATTTAAATGTAAATCAGCAAGCTCATTGGCTGCATATGCGACATGAACCAATCAGCTTGTGCCAAGTACTTTAACGCTGTGAATATTAGGAAGATCAGGCCCTTTCTTTCAGAACATGCAACACAACTCCTTGTTCAAGCTCTTGTTCTATCCAGGCTGGACTACTGCAATGCTCTCTTGGCAGGCCTTCCAGCATGTACTATCAAGCCTCTGCAACTAATCCAGAATGCAGCAGCAAGATTAATTTTTAACAAGCCAAAAAGAACGCACGTCACACCTCTGTTCACCAATTTGCACTGGCTACCAGTAGCTTCTCGCATTAAATTCAAGGCATTAATGATTGCCTACAAAACCACCACTGGCTCTACAACCATTTACCTAAATTCATTACTTCAGAGTTATGTGCCTTCTAGAAGCTTGCATTCTGCAAGTGAACGGCGTATTATTGTGTCATCTCAAAGAGGCACAAAATCACTTTCACAGACTTTTTCATTAACTCTCCTGGTGGAATGACCTGCCCAACTCAATCCGAGCGGCTGATTCCTTAGCCATCTTCAAGAAACGACTTAAAACACATCTGTTTCACCTTTATTTGACCCTCTAACTCTAGCATTTTCTATTCTATTTTAATTCTACTTTTATCTATTTATCTTCTTTTTTTTAACACTAGCTTTCTATTTGTTCTATTCTATCTACTTGTTTTTCTTGTTGTGTTGATAATATATATATTATATATATTATATATCTATATATATATATATATATATTATATATATATATACTGTATATACACCTTGCTATGTGTACTGCGTTAGGCTAACCGAGACTTGTCATTTGCACTTATATATTGTTGCTCTTTTGTTAGTTTTGACTGCTTTTATTGCCCTCATTTGTAAGTCGCGTTGGATAAAAGCGTCAGCTAAATGACTAAATGTAAATATCATCAGTTGGCATTAATTACCCATCAGCCTGCGCCATCTAGAGTTTCATGACAGAACTTTGCATTTATATGGAATATAATTTTTTTGAACATTATATATGTCTTTACTCTCTTTGAACAATTTAATGTATCCTTGCTGTGTAAATAATTTCTCTCTCTCTCTCTCTCCCTCTCAAATAAAAAAAGCATAACCTTTTGAGTAGCATATACATACTGTTCAAAAGTCGGGGGTCTGTAATTTTTTATTTATTTTTTTTTAACCGGCCCAAAGAAGAAGGTCTTTCCTGCCTATAACAAATCTCTACATAACTAACACATTAAAGTCTTTGACATGCTCTTTCCACCTCCCATCCCCCTATTATCACAGGTAAAGTAATGATCAGTGGGAAATTCATTTATTTCTCTTTTGCTATCTCTCAGTTGCCGCAGGCAGTCAGGGAAGGTTAGCATTTCACTAATGTGTTCATAATTTAAATGGCAATGTTGTTTTGGTTTGCCGAGCATGTCATGAATTATGCAACAAGACGTCTGTCTTCAAGCAGACAGAGAGCAGGCTCATACCTCTGCAAAACAAACAATATTCCAATCAAAATGCCACTATTAATTAGCTAAGTAGAGACCTCAAACAAGTGCGAGCTTGTGACAGATGAAGAAACAGCGCTAACCAATTTTCTTAAGTGATCATAATTAGAAAGATATCATTAGTGGGTGTTAATTACAAAAGAGCATTCAAATTAATTTGAATATTAGTTTTCAGTAAAAATTCCCTCTCAGCTGACTTCTGGTCTTCATCTCGCTCCATGTGGAGCCTATGATGACGATACAAACACACACACAGAGAGTGGGAAATGTGGAAGGCATTTGTTATAAAGAGACTCTGATTTTGAAAACCCTTGTGTCGTAGTGAAAAAGGAAAAAGGAATCATTACTAATGAATGAAGGGAAGATAAAAAAAAAAAGATTTCCCTCAAATCTTTCAGTGTTATGTGAATCTTTAATGTAAATGGAATTTCAAATGAGCTGAAGCTATCTTCAGAGACCTCTACTGTTTTCCACCAGCCCTAGATTAAAATTGATATCACCAATGGTTTATACATTTAATTAATAGCCCTGCTTTGAGGGAACAGGAGAGACAGGCATGCTCACATGTTCTTTCTCTCTTCATCCCTCTGCACGGAGTCTGATGCCTCCTGCTCCCATTCTCCTCCCAAAATATTACTCTCCCTCTGTCTCCCCGTCTCCAATTTATATTCCATTTTCCTCACACATTATAGAAAAATCTAGTCTCGCACTGTCTCCCCCTTCCCCGATGTAAAAATCAGAGTGATTTTATAATTAGGCCCTTGCTCATTGTTATTCAAAACCCAGTAGAGCCAATTAGTTTTACCCTTTCTGACCTGTTCATGCTTTGCAGAAGCGCTAACTAAAGACTCTAAGGGAACTGCAATGGAGTTCTTATCTTCCCCCCCATTCTGATTAATAATCCTGTCACAGCCATCTCACTCTTTAAAAAGAAAAGCCTGGTTAAGGCCCAGTCTTTCTCCATCACTCCCTTCCCTTTTTATGCCTTTCTATTAATCTTTAATGGTGGCTGGGTCACTCACTCCCTTTTGTCTTGTCAGATAAATGTAGTGTTAACAAGATGAAGAGCTTTCTGGAGGGAGAGATGAGCTAAGCTAGCAGGGTGACCCCCATTCCAGCTGAGATGGGTGGGCTTTGGAGGAACAGGGCAGGAAGTGTGGGTCAGGTTCTGCAGTATCATGATCCCTGCATGGTTTTCACATCTTGATAATTTCGTATGATGAACAAAATAGAGGTGTCAAATATAATAGCAACGAGTAGCCATGTGAATGCTTTCTATACAGCTCAGCAGCTCAGGCTGGGCAATACGGCCAAATATATTAATCACAAAAACAAAATTTCCATATCATCTGATATTGAATATTTAGTATATAAGAGTAAAATATTTAATAATTTCTTTAAGCTAAATCAAACGTTTATTTTGGCAGTTTGTCGGGAACATTTTTGAGTTCAGTGTGTATTTGAAGGTAGTTTTTCTTAAATGAAGCTGTGAAAAGCTGGTGAGGTGATTCTCAGAGCAGCTCTGGAGATGAAGTACATGCGGACTGTCCTCATATAATGTGTTTGAGTTTGTGTAGAGGACAAAACGGCACCATTTCCTTTCACAAATCGAGAAATCCACCCACAAACATTCCGACTCATTACTAGTGACATGCACTGACTGGCTGTTGTCATGTTTATTTCTGCTGTGTAATAGACTGTTAGAATAATCCATATAGAGTAAAAATGTCCAGAGCTTATCATTATTGTAGTCATAAATTTTATTGTGATCTTGATATGATAACGTTTATCCCTTAGCCCTATCATAGAGTCATTGATGTATAAGAGGCATACAAAGAGCTTATCCAGTGGGTACTTATGCAATGGGCACTGTTTTGCATTCAAACAAGGATTTCAGTGTAGTAGCCTGGTATCTACAGTAAATTATAGTGTGATGGGAATCTGACTTTATATGAAACCAAAATTTTTTTGGTTTTTATTTAGCTGAAAACGGACACTGAAAATAACGCTTTAGCAATTCAGTTTGGGTTACTGTTTTTCAGGATGTCGTGCTCTCAGGTCATACATTACTCCAATCATAGTGAAGTTTTTCGGGCAACAAGACTGCTTTCAATATTTCAAGTTAAACAAATTTTGCATATTGCTACTCTAGCATGATTTTTGGTTGTGGTGTAGTGTGAAATACATGAAATAATTTTTTTGTTTTGTTTTTTTTTTGTTTTTTTTTTTTGTTTCAACAGTCAAAATGCATGTCCAGAGAAGCACTCCGGTCAATGATTTCAGTCCTCCAAAACTACTTTGGCCAAAATGAATATTTCGTCCAAATATTTTTGTTTCTGAAATTTTGGTGCATCACTAGTGGATCTAATGGGATTCAGTTTAAGCAAGAACTTTACGTTTTTTTCTGCAGTTGATCCAGCTCAAAAGCATTCAATTTCACAAATATCCTTGAAATCAAAACCGAATAGGCAAACTTTCATCCTGTAGTAATATTAAAAGGAAATGTGAAATGTGTTCTGTCTATCAGTAATACACAACACAGGTGTTTTTCATTGTGCTTTTGCATTAAAAGTGAATGAAAAACTCAATGAGATTTCAAACTGGGCTGATTACTAAACAAATACGTCCAGTGAGGATGACTGACATCCCCAAAAGGAGTCTGTTTAGGAGTGTAGCTAAAATTCTCCATATCTTATACCATCTAAAAAGAGGAGAGGTTAGTCCTCTAACATGTTTTTATATTTCTAATATCGCAATATGCTACACAATATTTACTCTCTCACAGAATTTGAAGGCTGAGATCCAGCACAGACAAATTGTTTCTTAGCAAATTCATCCATTGTCTGACATCAAATGCAGTGCCATTGGTATGTAAAACAGACCTTCCTGTGCCGATGCTCGTCTTACAGCTACACGTTTGTCTCTGTATGGTTTTAAGCTACAGCCCTTTGTTCATCTCTTCTCAAAGCTATGGGAACAGAAGAGGGGAATGTAAAAGCAATATGTTGCAAGAATGGGAAATGAGGGACTTGATCCTTCCTGTTTTTCTTTTCTCCTTTGCATTTCCCCCCTCTTTTGCAGGATATTGCGATGAGGGGATTGTGGCTAGAGGGGACAGAGGGATGATAAACAAATCATCATCCCTTGTCTTTCAGCAATGACATATTCCACACATTTGTCCATTATTACATCTCTTATACCCCGATATAAAGCTCTCATATGCATATATGAACTATTTATACACACAAACACTCACGCACTGCACTTGCCCTCAGGAAATCATGTTGAGATGGGGGGCCAGTCTAATTGTCTCCCCTGCTTGGGCTGGTCGCCCAGAGGCCTCCTACACAAACCATTACATTAAATCTGTTATCCAACCAGCCGCAGTGCGCCGTGGGGGCATCTTTAAACACATCCTCCATTTCCGCATGCGTGCAGACCTACTGCTGCTTCTTACAAACCACACAACACAGTCAGGCTGACTGACCCAAACCAATGAGTACAGCCAGACCAAATACTCTTCTGAAAATGAATACAACAACATTGATTTTCAGAGACATTAATGGCCAATAGGGTAGAAGGTTCTGTCCGCAAAACATCTCTGGCTTGGACGGCAAGTATTACGTTAAATGCTGTGTCACAAGACTAGTATAAGTTGGTGTGGTTTGGTAAAGAGAAAATGGTGCTTTTGCTTTGAGGGTGGTTATTGTGGCCAGCACTCTCGGGTCTGTCCGCGAGCCAGTGAAAAGAGAACTTTGGGCTTTTAGATCAGTGAAGAAGTCAAGGGTGAGAGTGTAATGGTGGAAGGAACAGAGGAATGGCTAGAGGGAGGGAAGATGACAGAGAGAGGAAGAGAACAGCATGATACCAGCTGACACAGACAAGCAGGAAAGGCCATAGAAAACAAATGTCTGTGGTCTGCCTAAAGTTCAGGGTGAGGCATAGTCTGTGGCTTCGGCTATTGTGAACAACACACTCAAGCATAGTTCTCAGAGAGTTGCAGAACATGCTGATTGAGTCACATGAAAATAAGAGGGCTGAATTCAAATAGCAAACACTTTTGGCCTTATTCGCTTATAAATTTATAGAATGTGCGTATTTATGTGCGCAGAAAGATTTCTTAGGCAGAATTTTCACTGGATTCACAACAGGAACATACACACATTTATTCTTACCTTCATAGACAGAGCGCGTGTAAGGCTGGGCAAGCCTTAACCTTCCCCTGGCCATGGGTTGGACACGGTGGGCTTGAGACAAAAATACCCCTGCACAATTAAACTAAATCCATTAGGGCTGTCGTGAATAAAATGAAATTAAATGAAAAGTGTCGATTTTGGCATTACATTTATATCTGCTCATGTTGCATCATTTTTCTTTTTACGTGTTTTTACAATGTAATCACACTATAACCACTGAATTAACCATGGAATTTATGAATGCAATGGCCAATCAGAGTAAAACTCTTGCGCGAGAAGATAGCACTCCAGAAAACCTGTTAAAACACAATAAACTGTTTTTATATCGATACAGACTACACGCGACCATACATTTAGAATACATTTTAAAGCAAATGCATTTTTGAATTATGATTTATCTGTGAACAGTTAGCATACACCTGGTTATCGAATGAGAGTCATTGTTTGTATACTGTATGTGTGAAGTTCCATTTTACAAGGAATCTTTATAAAGCAGATGGAATAAAAAAGTTTTATTAAAGATGCAAATGTTAACCGTTCAGTCAAAGGGTGAATGATATATGTGCACAACATATGGTTCAGATAAAATATTTTCTATGCTTCAACAAACTTGTGTAGAGACTGGGCAAGGAGTTGTGAAGTTTTACATGCCAACTATTTCCAGTGAGTGCTAAGTAACTTGTAATTAACTGGAAGTTAGTTACAAACAATCTGCTTTTGACCTTTTGCCCAGATAATAGACAATTGTCCTCTGTCTCTCTCCAGCAAAGCAGAATGGCAGCCTTCTGCATCACAGCCATTATAGTAAGTTGGTATTCCTCATAAACAACACAATTTATTTTTTGTTCATCCTGATACTGAGTGTTAAAAGAGAGGCTTGAGTCAATTAAAGCAGTATTCTTTGTACTTATGCCAACCCTGACATATAAGCCAAACACTCTCACTGGACCAGAACAATCCAATACTGGATCTTGTTTTGTTATTGAACACATCCGTTAAAAGCAAATGCCTGAGCTAAACGGTCTTCAAACATGCATTAAAAACTAGTTGAAACATTCCTCTGAGCTTGAGGAGTTGTCATCACTGATTTTATCCAAATGTTACTTTTTTTTTTGTCCCTTCACAATACTTTTGATGTCCTCAAGCTGACCACTTTATTAAACCCAGCAAATTAACATCTGTAATAAATCACATCTCCCATTGAGTGTCTCAATTTTTACTGTAATCAGGAAGAGCCACGTTTACAGACTGTGACATGCTACCCGTAGAACTATGACTGTAACAACATGTAATTATATGAATGAGGGCTTAAAAAATCTCTTTTGGGACTTTTTTAAAGCAT
Source organism: Sinocyclocheilus anophthalmus (assembly GCA_018155175.1). Classification (NCBI taxonomy): domain Eukaryota; kingdom Metazoa; phylum Chordata; class Actinopteri; order Cypriniformes; family Cyprinidae; genus Sinocyclocheilus; species Sinocyclocheilus anophthalmus. The sequence goes on from JADLZN010000024.1 coordinate 233,158, forward strand.
CTATATCAGAATGTATCTTATCAGTCTGAAGTAAAAAGAAAAAAAACTCAATATTCATTGAAAACAAGGTTACACGAGGCCATAGACATGTCTGTATCCAAGGTAATGTAAAAAAAAAAAGATTGGAAGAAAATCCGTAGTTTTTAGCTGTGGGTTTTGCAACCAACCATTTCCCCTTTTTCCACATAATCCATATGCACAGTGGCTTCTTTCACTTCCAGCTAGATGTTAAACTGAACTCTCACTTACCTTTAAATGGTACTCTGCTACTCACAGTCATAAATATTTCATATTTAAAACTACATGAAACTCTTTTAGGTTGGATAATTCTACATTGCTGCTGGTCCCAAGAGTGCTGTTCTGCACGCTTGGAATCCATGTAGTCTGAAGTGTTAAGTAGCATTAGGTATCATCTGGATCTGAGGACAGAGAACAGAATGAAATATATGCAGTTCAATAGTGTAGCCACTGTCATAAAATATACGAATGGTGCAAATATAGTCAAGAATGACAAGAGATGGAAGCACACTAGATTAAAATCTGTTTTCTGCAGAATTTTCCTTCTGTTAGAAAAAGGCTGGCAACAGGATCATACATGTATACCAGTGCTCAAACTTACATTTGAATAAGCATTGTCATCCCCTGAGGCTGACAAGATGTTGGAGTGGTTGCATAAGCATCCCAATTTACTACAGGATACTGCTTCAGTCGACAACAAATGTTCTCAAATAAATTTAGATATGTAATACAGTGACTCTAGTCTGTACTGATCCTGCACTGTATCAGCATTAAACCACTTTAAAATGAAGACATTGACATTGACAATTTCAAGTCTGTTATGAAATGAATGAAACTTCTTTGTCATCATATTGTCAAAAGAGCCAAAACATTACCTCAATGACTGTTTATTCAACATAATTGGAATAGACATACAAGTCAAATATGCAGGGCTGCTAATGGCTCAGTAACTATGGCAAAGAGTAGAAGAGGGACTTCCGCCCGGTCCGGCCTTGTGATGACAGCACAGTAACAGGGCACCTTACGTAGCAAGTTAAAACTTGCCCCGGTAATTGATTCAGAGTACAATAAATGAGTAGTTAATATGTAAATTTGCTATATTGTAACTAAACAGCGGGTTTAAAATGCAAAGTCAACAAAACCGCAAAGGAAGTAAAATAACCTTCAAGCCTAGCCAAGCGTTTAGCGCAAATGCTAACCGGGATGTTTTCAGTGACTCACCAACCTATGAAATACTCAACGAAATGCTAGGCATGAGTGAGGAAAAAAAACGAGAAGTTCGGGAAACTGGAAGAATCGATCAAACAAGTAAATTAAGGGATATAAACCTGAAAAACGAATGGATGAATCCAAAGAAAGGTTCCTGACATATGCTGAATAAACAGCTTCAAATGGAGAAGTTAGAAGACTTGAAAAAACGCTCAAGGCATTCAAACGCGAGAATATATGGACTGGAAGAAGGTGCAAAAAGGAGCAGAAACATGACTGAATTTGTGTCAAACACTGAAACAGATTCTTGAGTTGCCCGAAGACGAGGACTGAGGTGAAGGTTTTGCATTTCCAGACGAAATAACGGATTTTACAAAAAGTCTGGGCTACTAAGGATTTGCAGTTCAATGGGAATCGCATCGTGCTGGATCATGACTATTCCAGTACTGTACAATGCAAGCGAGGAGAGTATAAGAAAGAACTCAAGATCAAGTTCAAGTCAGAGATACTGAAAGTTTAGCTTGAAGATGGAGAAGTGAGCTACAGTTCTGCTTGTGAGGCAGCGGAAGGCCTTCAACATCTGGGGATTCGAGTGACATGTGGTACCGTGAGTAAACTTGTCAGAGGCTGAGAATGCGAGAGGAGAAAAAAAGAGAAAAGAGAAAGAGGGGAAAGGAGAGGAAGAGGGAGGGCAACAGACTAACTTATGCAACCTGTGGGCTGGTGCTGTGGAAATGCGGAATGAGGTATAGGAACCATAGAGGACCCCTTTACAACAGCTCTGGTTGGAGATATTGAATATCTCTTAAAGTGAATGATTAAAATAATCTCAGGCAAGTCAGTTATACAGACTTTAATGCTTAGAAATGCAATAGAGACTCTGTGTTCAATTGTTTAGCTTTGTGTTCCTGCCCCACTATGGTTAACCTGTTGCCCTACACCTAGGGCTCACCGGAACAAGCCCAACGTGATGCTGACTAAAGGGGCAGGTTGACAGGGTAGGGTTGAATACATAGGGCTCTTGGAAAAAAAACACTTGAAAACATTTTACATTTTTGGAAACAGCATAAAGCCAACAGAGAATTTAAAACAGCTCAAGGAGACTACAAGGGAACTATATTGAGAAAAGAAAGTCGAGAGGTGTTCTAAGCTTCTTGAAGCAACAGTTTTATGAACGTGGGGAAATTAGAGCTAACCATTTGGTAGACCCTCAAATTATTACACACATTACATTACAACAACTCTGCTGAATATAAACCTGTTTTTATTAAGCTTACAGAAAAATTTCAGAGGCCTCGCTGCTTTGTATCAAAAACCTTTTTTTATTCAGAAAGACATATTCAGAGGCCCCAGAGCAAATACAATCTATTGACATAAAAACTGACCTCTCCAAGAGGGATTCGATATTGATGATTTGTCATTGATAAAACGCCATAGAACGGAAAAGGAAAATTAGCTGGAAGGGGAAGCCATAAAAAAAAATTAATTAAAAGTAAGAGCAGCAAGGGACAGCACCGGGGGTATAAAATGAGTTTATAAAACTAGTTAGTGACATTGTAAGTTCCGTTTTTTTTTTAGAAGAACATATGCACATATTATGGAACAGGTTAAATACCGATTAATGAAAGGAGCACTAATTTCAGTTATTATAAAGAGGGGAAAGGAAAAGGACCCCTCAACTGTGCCTCATTCATAACATGATTGCAAATTGTTCACTTCTAGACTCAGTGGTTCGCACTTACCGTGGACTTTGGGGGGAACCAAGTTTTTTTTTTATTAGGGGGGGGGGGTGGGGGGGGATTACCTATTTACTTTATCGACACGACTTGGAGGTTGAAACAAACAAATCGTCTATAAAACAAAGCATCAGGCGTCTTTGAGTTCACAGAACAACGGTTTTAAAGTTACACGGTCAGGATACAGAAGAAAGATACACTAATGCTCCGTCAGTAGGCCTAAGACATCGGAGTCAGGCAGACCTATAAACAACCAGCCCAAAACATAATGGCGAATATATGCCTACCTTAACACAGGAATCGACACACAGAGTCCCAACGTGATATTTTTTCTTGATCTTTGAGGTAAAACATTGTAACTCTAACATGAGTGGAATTTGCACCGCAGCGGCCCCACACCTTGATGCTCATGACAAGAAAAGCATGTATAGTTATCTTTATTGAAGTGAATTAGGTTTTAAATCGCCGTCATGCATGAATGAATGATATTTTTGCAATTTAACACATAATAATCCACAATGATCACAATACACAAAACTGAAATTGCACGTCAAAAAAACACATTGTCAATATTTTTTGAGACCCCCCAAAATTTCACAAATAACGTTTTCAGGGGAGCCCATGTCTTATTAAGGGGAGCCGAGCTGCCACTAGCTCCCCCGTAGTTCGCACCCTGTCTATACTGGCTAAGCGTTTAGAGAGAATAATTGCACATCTGATAAATCCAGATCATATTTGCGATCGGGCAGCATTTACAGGATAACATCCCTCACTCTAAATGCTCACATTTCCCCTCATATTAAAGCATCTTTTCATTTTAGATGTCCAAAAGTAGGCATAATGTACTTGGGAACAAACAATTACAAGTGATTTGGACAGGTGGTCTGTGTTGCTCCTCTCAATGGCTGGAAGAATCGAGTCGATTAGAATGAATATTCTTGCCAGATTGCTGTTTCTATTCCAGATATTTCCCCCCACACCTCCAAGGTCCATGTTTTCACTGTTGGACAGATTAACTTCAAGATTTATCTGGCAGGGGGAAGATGCCCCAAAAGAGTGGAGATAAAGTTCTGCAGATTTTGAAAAAAAAAAAATAGTAAGGAGGCGGGGCTCTTAACAATTTTAGATATTACTGGTGCATGTCAATGATATGGACAGTGTGGGTAGCTAGGTCTGTGATAACGATGGTAGAAATATAGAAGCCAAAATGTTTGTGTGCCATTGTCGGCTACCCCTTTTGTGAAGAAAAGAGTGGAATGGCACCATTTACGATTTACGAAACAACGTACGACAGAAATGGTGCGCACGGTCCTTTCAACGACAAAAACTTGGAATTGACAATATATGGACGGGGAGCGGTGGGGGCTACGACTCAATCTCACGTTTCTGGTTAAGCTTGTGTACGCCGTTTTTGAAGTAAGATCAATTTGGCTTTCATGAGATTCTTTCCTCTTTTTTGGCGGGTGGTTTTTTTTCCGTGTAGTTAAACTGAGGGGCGAGGCTTCTACAGGGTGTTTTAGGGGCGGGATATTCAAAAAACGAATCGAGTGTTTTTGGCCATCAGAATATGGTTCATGGAATAACACGTTTGAAAAACGCTTCGTCCGTAAGTTGATTGTGCACCGGATCATATGCGGCCTCGATTGACGTTGTTAGATGATTAAAATGAGGCCCCCATTCCTGGCCATTGCCCAATTCCCCCCATGGACTATTCGTTTAGCATGGAGAGAGTTTTGGGAGAGAATAGAGAGTGCTTGCAGTGGAGTTCAGGTCTATCAAATGGGGGAACCTGACCTGTCAGAAATTTCATCCTTAAAGAAAGGTATGCCCACAATGGATAGGTAGTCGTAGTTACAGTTAGTTAGTTATATTGGATATTATGATGAATGTTTAGGGGTGTTCCTAAAAAGAATAAAAACTTTAGTTTTTGAAAAAACTAAAAAAAAAAAAACGATAAAAAAAGTAAAAAAAAGATAGTGGGAAACATGGTCTTGATCCTCAGCAAAGCGTAACATAATATTTTCATATAATTACATTCGCAATCCATAACAGCAAAAAAGGAGAAAGAGCCATAAGCCCTAGGTTTAAGTGATTAAAAGATCTTCATCCAGTATATCAAGACTGACTCATAATCTCTCAAGAAAAATGAAAAAAAAAAAAAAAAAAAAAAAGAAAAAAAAAAACGGTTCACGGGTCGGGGGGTGGGGGGTGGGTTTACACTTTATAAAGGGATTACTATGTCCACTTTTTTTTTTTTAGCTGGAATATGGACCTGGAGCACAAAACCAGGCTTAGTTTCGTCCTGTGGTATATTTTGCACTAGCAAAGACATTGTAGGGGTCAAAATGATTTGGTTTCTTTGTCAAAAAAATCATTAGGATATTAAGTAAAGATCATGCTCCATGAAGATATTTTGTAAATTTCCTACTGTAAATATATTTTTAAAAAGTAATTTGACAGTAATATGCATTGCTAAGAACTTCATTTTGGACAACTTTAAAGATGATTTTCTCAATATTGTGATTATTTTTTTTTTTGCACCCTCAGATTCTAGATTTTCCAATAGTTGTATCTCGGCCAAATTTGTCCTATCCTAACAAAACATACATCAAAGGAAGGCTTATTTATTCAACTTTCAGATGATGCATACATCTCGAAAAAATGGACCCTTATGATTGGTTTTGTGGTCCAGGGTCACAGATGTACTTTTAAGGTACTAATGTGTAGCATTTTGGGGTAAATAAGGTACAAATATGTACCATTTACTATAGATTTTGTAGGGTACAACATTAGCGATAGCTTTGTACCTTTTTTTCTGAGAGTGTACCTAAACGGCATCAGGGGAGGGATGGTATTCATAGGCGATAGCCAAGCTGTCTAATAATGTCTAATAGTGTAATGAATACTAAATCCCACAATGCAATGCACTTGAATTGATCTTTCATTCTCAAAATGAAGAATTAACTAAAATCAACATTTGTCACGCTTTTAAAATTCTAGATTTTTTTATTAGGAGAGAATAACATTAAATGCAGCTATTGAACTATTCGATTATGTTGAAGAATGTGAGCTATGACATTTGACCAAAAATAGGAAATTGGTCTATTCCTGAATAAAGCAGAAATGTAAGCTTTGGTATGCAGCAACATCAAAGAGAGACTATAATGAACAATGAAATTCCAAACACTTGAGACAGGTTGACCCAGGTTCTTCCCCTCTGAGAAGGAAAATATCAGGTGGGGTCGGGATCTAACAACCACCTGGGATCCATTAGGGTCTCCATTATATCTGGGCTTCTATTTCGTTCCCAGCTCGCAAAGCCTCTGAAGTGCGAGCGAGCACCAAGATCGCATGGCTGCCAAGGTTGTTAACCTGCAGGCATTTGTAATGTCGAGCGGGAGTTGCTTTATTAGCGGAGTGAAATAATCTCTACCAAAGTGGTTGAGATGATGACAGACCCAGATTTATGACCCCTGTAAAAGCCCCAGCATCGCGGCTGCTCCAGTATGCATCATGAAATCTAATAAGAAGTGAGACTCACTGCCAATGGCGTAAATTCATGCAGATTTTGATCTCAGAACATCTGCAAGGCTAGAATAATTTGTGTCGTACTCTCCATGAAGGGGCTTACAAGTCCTCCAATAACTTGTTTTGGTCTGTTTTGTGAAGAGGCCTCAGGTAATCCTTCGCCTCAGGGGCAATACCTGTCAGGACTGCATCCAAAACCACAGAAAGTGCACATCAAAAGCCACAAATTCAGAAGCAGAGTCTCTCTGGTCTCTACACAGCATCTGAAACATTTGCATTTATCTATCGCTTGTGATGCGATTGGTGTAGGGGGAAGAATTTAATAATGAATTCTCCTAATATGACTTGGATAAAAATAGGAATAAAACACTTATGCAAATGTCAGAGTCTGATTAGCAGTGAGTTCTTATATACATGTGCATTTTCATATGCTCTCAAATGCATCTGCATTGCTCTCTTTCGGTGCACACATACTGGGTTTTGACATCTAACTGCTTATAAAACAGCTCAATTACTCCTTTGTACACAAACACATTTCTCTGCATGTGGCATCTAGTTTAAGTTCAATCTGGTTGATTGGGAATCTGTGCAGGCAAAGTGAATACTTTGGGATTGGCACACAAGTCTAAAGGCAGCCAACAGCCAATTTCTGGTCATTGAAGCATGGCTGTTGTCATATAATCCTTTTTTTTTTTTTTTTTTGGCCAGGTTCAGGAAAGGGGGGGGGGGATACAGCAGCACTATATGCTCAGATGCTTCCATCCCCACCTCACATCTCTACAGACTCTTTACAATCATTTCAGCAGATGTGGCAGCAGGTGAGCCTGGGTAAATATTCACAGGTGCATTATAATGTGAGTTGGCATTCTATTGCCCATCTAGAATGGGAATGAGTAGCCATGACACACCAGCAAATTCAGTATTTCACCTGCCAACACCTCAGCCAATGAAAATCAAGTATTAAATCACACAAATATTTGATGATAGATCATTTCACCCGTGTAAACAGAGATACAGTGCCAACGTATTCACTGCAGAGAAAGCATGAGCTCAGGCTGTGCATCTGAGAGAGATTTAGCCAACTACAGTTTTACAGTCTCCGGATGAGCTTGTTTCGTTGGGCAGGGACGCGATAGCTGGATCAACAGGAACCTTGGTGAATCCAAAAATGAGAAATAAATAATTTTGTTAGTCTTTAACTGAAAATCATTAGTATGATGAAGCCAAAAAGGGGGGTAAGTTATAAAGAGAGAGACTGACATGTGATACAGCAATGTTCACTAGCACACAATGAATATGTGTCACTTCCTGGCTTCTAAGAGCATATGTTATTAGTCTGCTCTATCATGAATCAATGCCAAAGTCTTAAAACATAATGTAGGTCTGCCCTCTGGAGGATGGGAGTGGAGCTACACCACACTTCTGTATAGTCTATGACTATAAAGACAGTAACTCCTCAAAGGAGAGTCTTAAAAATCAGTTATGAAAACTGTGAACAAAACATTCTGAGCCCAGATTCATTGTTACGACCTCAGGCAGTGATTCAGAGAGGACAGTGCTTACTACCAATAAAATGTGCATCTCTTGACCATTCAGCCTGCAGAAGCTAATGAGGCATTAGCTGGAGAATATTTAATGGACTCTGCTGGCATAGTAATTAAGGGCAAATGACAGAATTGGAGCGCAGGCACAATGGGGACTGCGCTGTTAAACTCACTTAACATGATGGAGTCCATTAGGCACAATATCTTCATTAAAAAAATGTGAATGCCCCCCCAAGCAAATTACTGGAACAGAACTAGACCACTAAGCATGTAAGAGAATATATACATTTTCTACACAAACAAATGGCTATTAGTTTTTGAAGGCCCTGCAGAAACATCAATGTGAAGACATCACACTCAGATTGTACCTATAGACATCTTTGTACTGTGTAAAATAATAGTACCCTAAGGGAACATTTTACTACTCAAAGGTCCTATATGCCCTTTTTAGGGGTAGATCAGGTATAATGGTGTCCCTTTAAGGATACTTTTACAGTGACAAGCTGTTACATCGCTAAAGGTACACATCTTACACATTTTTTCGGACAGCTGAGAAATAACTTGAATTTGTGATGTCATGATCTTAATTGTTCATCAGCACATCTGATCGGACCATTCCTGCGCAGTGCACTCATCCAATACACCGTACATGATTTATCAGACTCCTGACTCTATCTGTGGGCCGCGACACTCAAGATTCAGTCGTTTGTTGTGGAGATGACTCATAAAAATGTCCTTTTGTTTTAGAAAGCAGGTGTGAAAGGTAGAAACTGGCTCTGTGAAAGCCAGAGGCATGAAAGACTGGACGCAGCAGCCACTGCTCCCCACAGGATCCTACCATCTAACACCAGCAAGCATCCGGAAAGAGGTATTCAGGGGGATCTGCATTACGATCCAAGGCGAGCTGCGATCATTAAGGTGCAATCAATGGCAGACAATGCAAGCAAATCACAGCAACACAAACCTGCAAAAGCTACAGATGAAAGGGGGAAGATTAGAGAGATTTAAAGGACATTTAAAGCCATTAATCCAATACCTTGCTTACAAGAAGAGGAAAAAAAGCTATTTAATTAACATCCGGGACAGCAAGCTAAAGGCATGTTATACTTACACACTCATGGCAACATCAAAAGAGCCTGGCCTTGGTTAAAGACATTTTAGGGAATTAATTTCTGTTCAGCTTCTGGTATATAAAAGCAGTTATGAGTGTTTTTTTTTTGTTTTTTGTCTGACATTTAAAGGTAAATTTAAATTTGTTAAAAATCACATTATTCAAAGTGATTAGAATGTTCCTACTTGTTAAAATCTACCAAACTCTCACTTTTCAAAGATGTAGGCGAAATTGTGCCTTTAACTCAACACTACAATAAACCCCTGTGTAGCTCTCAAAACACATGGTATTCATTTAGCTTTCCTTTTGTCTTCCAAAGTGTTCAACAAGGGTTTGTTAACCAAACTAGTACCAAATGTGGCTAAATTTCAAGGAAAGAAACAAATGCAGATGTAAATTTCCACTTTACAGCCTGTTTATGTATTGTGAATTCCTTCCTAGGAGACGGGGGCTTTCATGTATTAATTGGATTGTGTGACTGCGGCTTTGTCCAACAAATGCACATTTTCAACGATAGTCACAACCCTGAATTTGCCTAAAGCACTTTGACTGTGAGCCTAATGAGCAATGAACAAACTAATACCTTATGTTCTGCTAGGAGGAAACTCTTCAGGAACATGAAACATTTCAAACACCTCTAGAGCCACACCTTCACCCTGCTGCTGGCCTCCTGCCAGAGGTATGAAATGAAGTAAACACTGAGAGCTAGGTGCAAAATGAAAAGACAAGCTGAAGCAAATCACTAGATGATCAACAAGAAAGCATCTTGGTAAATTAGTTCAATGACCTGCCACAGGAGCTGCTGAAAGAAGTTCTACTCCGCCATTATTGAATCTGTCCTCTGCACTTCAATAACTGTCTGATTCAGCTCAGCTACCAAAACTGACCTCAGAAAAGTACAGCAGATAGTCTGGACTGCTGAGCGAATCACTAGTACACTCTCCAAGAACTGTACTCATCCAAATTGAGCAAATAGGCTGGCAAAATCACTCTGGACCCCTCACAATCAGCACACTCCCTCTTTGAACTGTTGCCATCTGGTCGACGCTACAGCGCTCTGAGCACCAGAACGACCAGACACAGGAACAGTTTCTTCCCTCAGGCCATCCATCTCATGAACACTTGACAATAACTGTGGAACACACACTATTTATTCACTCATACACTTATTTATCTAACACTCATACTCAGCCTACACCTCAAGTTTGCACATAATATGCAGTACCTGTACATACAAAAAAAAAACTGTTTATTGTAATATACCTGCACACACAATTTGTTAATTTATTTATTTTTATTCCTTATTTACTTTTTTTACTATTTTTATTTTTATTATCTGTGTTTTTTTTGTTATGTCACTGTCATTCTGTTACACTTTGGAAGCTTCTGTCAAGAAAACAAATTCCTCATATGTGTAAAAATACCTGGCAATAAAAACTCATTCTGATTCTGACTCATTGTGAGCATAAAAGTCACTAAAAATCCCATTACAGCGGAACGTAACGACAATGGTTGCACATTAAGCATCTATATATATTTTTTTAATATCTAGATATATATATAGAATATATAACAGGGGGTACAACGTAGCAGGACCATATTGGTTATCAACGCGATATTAGATATTTTTTAAATGTATCAACAGATATTCAGAGTCAGTGAGATTTTAAAAAAAAATTCATGTTTTTATTCAGTTAGGACACATATCAAAAGTGACAGTAAAGACACTACAATGATTTCTAACTTGAATTAATTCTGTTCTTTTGATCTTTATTAATCAAAGAATCCTGAAAAAGAAAATCATCAGGGTTTCCACAAAAAAAATGTTCAGGTAATAATAAGAAATCACCTTAGATATTACATATTTAATTGTGCATCCTCATTTACGCCATTTTTCATATTTATACTCTCAAAAATATGCATCTTTTAGAAGTAAATAAGCTACACATTTTCCTTTGAGAAAGTTATTGCCCCGTCTATTGTTGTAAAATCTATGTAAAATGTCATCCTTAGCCAATCTCAAAATGAATATTAATTTTTATCCTATACATGATAATGTTGTGATTAACTGAATTTAGTTTTGTTTGTTTGTGTTTATTACTATTTTATAAAATTAAACATTTAACATTTTATTATCTGCCATTTATTGGTTATCAGCCATAACATCTGAATAATTATCAGCTTATTAGTATCAGTGCATCCCTGATACAAAGACTTACAAACTAAGGTCCACCTGAATCAAGCAAACCAGTGTTTTCTCCAGTGATGTCTGACCGTCAACCAGTTGAGGCCCTTAACAAAAATGATGGCATAACAAAGATGGCAAAAAACGGAAAACACAATGCTCTCCTCACCTTTCCCCTCAATTTACCTCTTAACACGCTTTTAAAGAACCACAATCCCGCACCGCAGAGCAAGAAAAGCAGACAAAACCAAACGAGTTATACAATTAAGAAAGGACATTAGTTGCAGCACTATTTCCAAGCAGCCAGCCATCAATTCCACAGGCTTATCCTGTTAAACCACGGACACAACCCCATGTGTCAGCTCTTAGCAGACATGTGAAATGCAGTCGATTTTCCATCGAAGCCTGGGGATTATTAAGAGCTTGAGCTTGGAAGAGAGGACAACCACATGTTTCTTGTTGAGCCCTGACCGGAAAAAGGGGGAGAAAGTAAAAATGAGTTGATTCACAAGGCATTAGTGGTTAACCAAGAGCTAATGAGGGAAAAAGAACAACAATGAGCTCAGATGTAACGGTTTAAATGTGCAGTTTAAAAATTTCAGCTTTGGAGTACAACATCCCCTCCTGCACAATCACCACGCGGTTTAGAAGTCTGTTTGAAACATGCCCAACAGTATCAAATGTTTGTACCCATGTGATCTAATCAACCCTCCGCCCATGTGCCGAATCACTCAAACAACGATTTTTATTTTTAACTCAAACACTTTTATGGAGGTAAAACACCCAAAGTACAGAACACACCGCTATGGTCTTTCCTTGTGCATAAAAGCCCATCCATGGACGGATGGAGCTGCGGCCCGGCGGTGGTAGCAGGACTCTCCTGTGGCCAGCAAATAAATCCTACAAAATAAAAGAGTCTCTTATTTTTTTCAACCATTTTCCCCTCATCCCAGGTGTTATATGATGGATGATGAGGTCAGGGAGGCATGGGTCACAAGGCAAGGATCAGAGAGGAGCTGGGCAGGAGACATGTTGAATCCATCTAGTCCAAATCAGCCCCATGTGTCCTCCAGAGCCCTGTTATCCTATAAATGAACTTTATTGAGGCAACAAAGTGCAGGGACCTCTGCAAAAACACTGAAGGGGTGAGCAGAGGTGACCGATCCAGGGTGGCTAATGAGAAAAGATGTGGTTTTCCGTGACATTCTTTTAAAAGGTACTAACACTAAAAGCCCAGCCAGCACAATGTATGTGAGACCCGATGATAAGAGGGTGAAACAGATGAGAACGGGATGTTTTGCACATCTGCATTTGTTATTAAACTATTAAAAAGGAAGGCAAGAAAACTTCAAATGCACACAAAATCAAACCAGACAGAAAAAATTGACGGGCAGCAAAGATAAAAAGGGAGCAAATTATCTGCGTGACACGTGGAGGGCTCTGTGGTCAAAGTGAGCGTGAATCACGACACAAAGACTACTGACTGAGTAACTAACCACATTAAAGCAACATGAACAGGGTTGATCCACCCCTCCCCCCCCTCCTCCAAGTCTGCCCACCTACCAGGGGGCCAGCTAAACGACAGGGTTACACTGGGATCCTTATGGGCATGATTAAAGGTAGAGAAAAAGGCAAAGAAAGGGGAGTGGTGGGAGGATGTCTGGTTCTGCTTATGGCCCTGGAAATGAGATTAAAGTGAAAGCTCCAAACAGATTGAATTGTATTTGCCATAATTGCTGAGAACAGCTTATGCAGGGCAGGCCACAAATAACAGACTCATAAAAACAAGACTGCAAGAGAATGGGGGGAGAGAGGGATTCAGAGGATAACTGAGTGCTGTCATTTAAGCAGTCATATATACAAAAAAATATTAAATTAAATAGGTGTGGGATGAGTTTAGAGCTTTGGAAAAAATCACCTTTAGCATCTTTACTGGAAATGTAGTGGTTGAAAAGTGACTAAGACTACATAATAAAATGACAGATGAGATGACAAAAAGACCAGTGACTTACCGAAGCATATTGTAGAAACTAAGATAGAAAAACAACATTGATTTTGTTTAAGGATTACAGTTTTTACCCTTAAAATAGTAATACGAATAAAAACTATGACCTTTATGGGAAAAAAAATATTGTCTTTTCTTTGTATTTGTAAATCTCATTTTGTTTTAAAAGCAAGTTAAACACTAAGGTACAAATCAATGCAAACCACATGAGGAAAGAAAAAGAAAAAAAAGAGCCCTCAATCTAGATTTCATTGGATTTAAAGTAACAACATGTGCGTTCACTTCAAGGAGAGTGAGAGGGGTTGGAAAGGCCTGCCAAAGGCAAGGTTCACTTCATGACACTCTGAGACTGCTGGGATTAATCTTTTTCATTTGCACAGAGCCAGTTTAGTCTAAAAGAGGCATTTTTATTGATGTTAGACTCAATTTCACCAAAAAAAAGGAGAGAAAATGTCCAAGGAAAAACACAGACTAACTGATAATCGTAAGAGCACAGTTGGAAAGTAATACTAATAAATAATGAAACTGTTACAATTAGTCATCCCGGCAGAGAGAACTACTAGCATCAGTTAATACCAATCAAACCAAATGGCACTACGCTGGAGTTTTTAAAATAGATACTGGAAAGCCATGGTTGGGAACTCAATTCATTTTAGAATATTTAATTGGAAAACATCAGGAGGATTCCAAAAAAAAAAAAAAAAAAAAAAAAAACACACACACCAAAAAAAACAGATTCACAAAATATAAAGTATGTAAGTCTACCGTCATGTTCGGAAACCTGAACCGATTATTGTGCCTTTCCATTCCAGTCCTGCTGATTTTTGTAATATTTACCACAAACATGGTGTTCATTAATCAAAAGTAGTACAAAACCATGTAAAAGGTGATATATCAGATTTGGGAAGCATCAAAAGGGAGAATTCCAAAATGCTTCACATTATCTTAAACAAAACCACACATCAAACTTGGCCAGCCAAGTCACACCACTAGATGGCGATATCAGCCAGGATAAAGGACCATGAGGGATAGAGTGTTATGAAAGTCCTCAGTGTTAAATGCTTTGCTCATACAATCATTCATCAAACATAGTCTGTTGCTGTCACTGCAGAAGTAAAGCAATTTTACATAAACACTTCAGTAAAAGAACTACTCCATCCTAAAATCACCCAACCCAATTGACACCCACTGACTCGAATACATCACGCACATTTGGAACAAATGATCCAGTTTACGGATATGGGCAGAAGTGCACAAGACAAGTGTAAGATGAAGCTGCAGTGGTGTGCTTTGATCTTTTGTCATGACTTTGGACCATAACAATTCTGGGACCCTTCAAAACAAATGTGCGCAAATGATTTTTACTGTGGTAACAGTGCTGTGCATTTACGCTCTTACTGTATACTGTATGTGCATTAACTTACACGTAATATTATTACTTTCTGTACTGCAGGATATTCAGCAACTATGCCACTGGCATTTCATAAAACTTTGTCGGGCCCAGGATGTGCCTCTGTGCCCACCACTCCACTAATGCCTGGAAGCTAGTTTCCCTAGTGCTGAAAGATCTGCTTCCTCTAACCTCTAACTTACTGTAACCATTGCAGAGATTATAATAATGGTGGACTGAGAACAGAATGTTAAAATATCTCTAAAGGGATGCATCTCTCATTAATACACTGTACATATAGCTCAGATCAAGACTATAAGAGTGGAGGGAGGGAATGTTCTTCTTTAAACTGTAGTTAGGATATTTCAACATGAAATAAGGGGCACATGAGACTCAATCGCTGAATGTGCAGTTTACATCTTTACAGCATTCTGCATTTTCCATTGACTCTATAGCATGTAGCAATTGCGTACTAAGTTAAGCCAATATGCTTATTTGTGATCAAATCTTTATCCATTGCCTCTCATGTTTATGATTTATGTTTTTGGATGGGTTCAACTATCCCTAGTGCTATATTTAGTACTGTCACGAAGCAAATCTATATTACAGATCTACACTGTTAGTGCTTACATCCCTCAACCTAATCAGAGCATATCAAATGTTGCAAAATGTGAGTTTCCGACCGAAGTACTCCAGAGCAGTATCAAACTGCACTGAGCTGAATGGGAGGTTACGGTGTGAATGATGAATTGGAGTCAGTGTAGTCTCAGTGTGCGGAGTTCAACACACAAAACCATGTCTCATTCGAATGATCTGCAATAAGGCAGCGTGGACATCTTCATCCATGTGACCCTGAAAGAAAACAAGTGAGCGGTATTTAGTTGGGATAAATTCATGAATAAATTCATCTTTAAATGCTTCCCAGGACCATGTCTATGCAACAAACAAGGCTATATGAACCATGTACCACTATTATGGTACATAGAAAACCATACACTATAACATACCTAAGAGGTTTCAATAAATGACCTTGCATGAGCAGCAAACTAGAAGGAAATTCTACTGCCAAAAAAAAAAAAAAAAAAAAAACCTTCTAACCCAACTCACATTCACAGACAATTACCTGTGCTGCACTGAGCAGATGAGTTCGATAAATTGAAACCACTTCTCTATGTTGCCTCTCAGCATCCTGTTTAGATGATAAAAAAGGGACAAGACATATCAGGTCTTGCAAGGTTAGATGGTCAATCAGTTTATAAACACAATATAATATTAAAATACAAAACATTTTAAATTGTAATAAGAGTTGATATTTCCCAAAGTTTTTTTCCTAAAACATTTTTAAAAAATTATTAAAAGACCCCAAATTTGTTTGCATGTAGTGCATATTTTTTCATTTAAAATTATTTAAATAAAACTATAACAATTAAAAAAATAAATTTTACATATACTACAACACTTAAGTAAAGGAGACCGTTTAATTCAGAATAACATCAAATCTTGGAAGACTTCTTAATAATATTGAAAGAAAGAAAGTGGTCCCTGAGGCCATTCTATCAGTATCAGTTCTTTCAACCTTTTTTAATTATAGGACAGAAGGCTCTAGAATCCATCATGAGCACAAGTCAGTCAGTAGGTGAGTGTATTACTTAGTCCAAGGTGACAGAATGTCATATTTGTGAGGAATTACAAATAAATCTGCTGGTATGTGCATGTGCACAGAGCTACTCACAGCCAGCTGCTGCTGGAGGCTCTTGACCTGGGCTTGGAGTGTGTCAATGTGTTGAGTCTGTCTCTTGTTGGGTGTGTTGCCAGCATAAGCCAGCTGGGATAAGCCATTCAGAGCCTGTTTCAGCCTTTCAACATCTGCCAACAGTTCTGTGATCTGAAACGAAGAACACCTTGCTTATAATCTGACAATTTCAAGCACTTATTGAGAAAGCTCTTCCACATAACCAATGAGTATATAACAATCTCACCCTTTTGTCTTTAAGCTCAGTCTGCTCAGAGGACGCCTGAATCCTCTTCTGCAGTTCTCCAATGGTGCTCATTGATTCCTCATATCTCTCTTTTAGATCTCTGATCTCCTTCTCAATGGAGGCACTCTTTACCTGCAGGGACTCGGTTTCCGCTCTTGCCCTCTTCTCACCCTCCCTAGCATGTGTTGTTTCCCTGTACAGATCCTCATATTGCTCATCCAGTCCTGATTGCCGATCGCCAAGTTCACGCACCTCCTCCTCCAGCTTGTGCTTTTCTGCTCTGAGCTGGGTCACCTGCTCTTCATGGCTGTGGAGATCATCCAAAGCATGTGTGGCTCTGAGAAGCTCAGTCTGCAGAGTGGCTACATCCTCAGCCCTCTGCGCACTGGTTTCTTCCTCCTCCCGCAGCGCCATGCGAAGCTCATTGACCTCACGTTCCAGAGCCTCTTTAACCTGGCTATACTGGGCCTCATCGAAGCTCTGACTCTGAAGCTGTTTCTCTAGTTCATGAACACGCTGGACTTCCAGTCTATGAGCTTCTCGTAAGCACTTGCACTCATTTTGCACCTCCTGCAGGCTGCCACTCAGAGAGCTCTGCATGGCCTCGAACTGCTCCAGATGGATATACTCAATATTCAGTTTCTTTTGGAGATTCTGGATCTCAGAGTTGCACAATGCATTTTTCTCCTCTAGTTCAGCCCGCTGGATCGTAACCTCTTTATATTGCTGCTCCAGCTCCACCAAATTCAGACTTAGCTCCTCCACCTGGCCCTTGCAGCGATCCTCCACTTCTTTGTACTTCTCATTGGACACAAGCCCTGTCTGAAGTTTCTGCTGCAGAAATGCCATCTCATCCTTCAATCTTTCGTTCTCTCGCCTTTGGCATTCCCCTTTGGTCTTTTCATCATTGTACATCTCCTGCATTTCGGCAAGTTTTTCTGCCAAGTCCTTCAGAGCAGTGTTGAAATGCATCTCTTTTTCCTCCATAGCGGTCAACGGAACAAACTTCAACTGCAATGCCTCCTGAATAGTATCCAACTCTTTCTTCTGTGCTTCGATTTCCTTGTGGAGCTTTAATGCGCTCTCTTGAGCACACTGGTACTTGGAGTAGGCATCTTGAGCTCTTCTCTCTGCTTCTGATAAAGCTTTGCTCATTGTGCTTTTCAATATCTCATGTTCCACAAGGCTGATACAGTCATTTTCTAACTTGGCCTGCACATTCTCAAACTCCTCTTTCAACATAGCATTTCCTACTTTCGCCTTCTGTAACTCCTCTTCCCAAACTCTACAATCATCCTCCAACTTTGCGATTTCGATCTTTGCTTTCTCCAAAGCCTCATTTAACTCAGTCTGCACTCTCTCATTCTCATTATTTGTGACAAACTCAATGTCAAAGCTCTGCTTCAGTGACGCTTTTTCAGCTGCCAAAATCCCAAGTTCAGAGACTTTCTCGTGGTATTGATCCTGAAGGCTATTAAGATCTCTTTCCAGTTCTGTGTTGCGTTCTGTGAGTGCAGCCAACTCACTCTCATAACGTTCACAGGGGATGTACATGCTCCTCAGGTTGGCAATGTTCTCACAAAGAGAGGTCTTCTCCTCCTGCAGCCTCTGTAGCTCCTCTTCAGCCTGTTTTCTCTTCTCAGTCTCCTCTGCTAACCTAACACTCAACTCCTCCACAGCGAGTCCCATAGACCTCTTCACCTCCTCATGGTTTTCTGAGGTCACAAACTTGGTCTTCAGATTGTTGCTGAGTTCCTGCAGCTCCTCTCTGAGCAGTTCTCTCTCATCCTCACCTTCCTCCACTTCGCAAATTAATGACTGACACTTTGCAGTGACATCAGCAAGTTTCTTCTTAAGGGTTGAGCTTTGCTCCTCCAGAGCAGCCCGGACTCGCTCGTGCTCTTGCAGGGGGACGGACTGTCGGTCGTCCATTGCATGGTGGAGCTCTGCCACTTCCTCCAGCACACGGTCATAATCCTCCCTTAACTCAGCCAACTGTAGCTCCTTCTCATCCACAGCATTGGTAAGGAGGTTCTTCATGTTGTCAAACTTCTCTCCTGGAACCATTGATGTCAACCTGGCCTCTGCAGTCTTCACTTGACCCTCCATTTTTAAGAGTGTCTCCTCTATGTTTTTATGGTCCTCTCGCATTGCACTCAGCTCTGCAGTGAGACTCTCAACCTCCACAGCCAGCAGACCTTCACCTTTCTTATACTCCTCCAAAGCTTTCTCACTCTGCTTTAAATGATTCCTGACCCGCCCAACCTCCGCAGAAGCACCCTCATACTTTGCCTTCACCTCATTCAGCTGTGCTTTGAGGTCATCAACAACTTGGTTATTGAGATGCTCCTTTACTGCCACCACATGAGCCTGAAGCTGTTTCATCTTTGCCTCAGAGTCTATCATTCGCTTCTGCACATCTCCCATGGCTTCCTCTAGCTCGTGTATCTGCTGATCCGACTCACGTTTGATAGTCTCACACTTCCTGGTCAGCTCCTCACACTCCTGAGACTTGCATGCAAGAGCCTTTTGGAGGCGGCCCACCTCCTCTTGTGCAGCCTCCTGCTGTCTGCGGACACATTCAAGCTCTTGACGAAGTGTCTCAGGATCACCAGCCACTGGCCGAGACAGCTCCAAAGGTCGAGCCACAGATCGAGATGGTCCTGTAGGCTGTAATATCTGAATGCAAACACAAGTAGGCATTCATTATTAATCCCACAAAACATTCTGACATTTTTTATCTGTCTGAATGGTTTTCCATTGGATAGTTTACAATGCCACTGAGACTAAGACTGGAAAACAAATTGGGTTGGGTGGGGGGGGCGGGGGTGGGGGGGGGGGTTCACGCTAAAACTCATGAAAAATAACTACATAAAGGGATAGATGAAAACAGTATCACAGCCAACCTTAAAGAGAACGAGACGATGACTGGTTCGCTAAATTTTCTCAATGGGGTCCATAGGGACAACAGAAGTGAGAGTGTTAAAGTCGTCTCTGGTGCTAAAGTGACAACAAAATTGCTCCACCACATCTGCCCAAAAGCTGATCCCAGGCATAGTACGTCCCTTCAGAGAATAGCGCAGCTAATAAATCCGCTAACCTTTATGGACTTATTTGTGTGCGGTTGGGCCCGCGCCTACTTGAATATGCTGATACTGAGCCGAGAGCGCATCTTGATTCTGCCACTGCTCTCCTAAGCTTAACGCAAGGCCTTGACCCACAGCGTTGCTCATGCCTACTACTATATCATCCGAATGGACAGGGCTGTCGCCTCATAGCCTAACGTGGTCACTTACGTTGTTGTTGTGCAGAAATAACTTTGTGTACTGGTACGGTTTTTGTGCCTCGCCCTTGGGACGGAGTCCTTTAGCCCTCTTGCGAAATCTGATTTCTACATCTTCGCTTTGTTTGGCGAATGTGTTGTCTTTGTTTATGCTGCTTGAACGCTTTCTTCACTAAGCGCACTAAGACCACATGGGTATTTGTTAAGGTGGTCCTCTATCGTTTTTGTGATGTGTCTTCAATGATTTTTTTTGTTTAGTGCTTTTTTACTATGTTGGTTTTTTTTGGATCCACGTTATTCATACCCTCTTTCGGTCCTGGGGCAGTGAATACGATTACACTTAAAATATTGTGTGGTCTTAGAGATTTTTTTATCACACCTTGTGGGGGGATTTCAAGTGAGTAATGTAGAAAGATGTATTTTAGTAGTCGATTAATTCATATTGTGTATACCTATTACTTTACACTATCCATGTTACCTATTACAGGCAGAAAATAAAGTGTTACTTTTTCTATCTGCTATAATACACACTATATATATATTATTATATATTAGATATAATATATATACACACATTATAATAACATACTTCTTAGATTGTTTAATATATACAGATGTAGACATTTTTTACATTTTATAACCCACTGACAGCAATTTTTGGACACAGCAAGTTCATGTTAACATATAAATGTTTAGGTCCTATTGTGTTTTATTGTGGTAACAGAGAGCATGCCATACTTTAACCAGAGACTTATTTTTAATGCAAAATTTTATGGATAAAAATTTGTTAGTAGTAGTACAGTAGTACAACAGTAAAATCCCTCAGAAATCAATCCTCTCATACTTCTGTAGTCATTCCACAACCGTTTCCCTAAAGACCTTTAACTTCAAGTTTGTCCCAACTGGCATGTGCTGAAGTTGGTTTACATCATGTAAATTATACATAAAATGTAATGAGCTTTTTGGCCTCAACAGAAATTCTTGGCATTTATGTTAAGAAGATTTTAAAGAAATTTAAATTCACCTCAGCAGAATCCAAGCTGTGTGACTGTCGCACTAATACATTGTCTTTTCCTGCAGAAAAAAAAGAACCCAAAATGAAAACACACACAAACCCAACTTCACTTACAAAAAAATTACTTTTCTGACATCCCTACACTCAACATTTTTTCAACATCAGTACACTGTTTATATTGAGGTCTCTAATATCAAGGGTCAAACTTAATTAGTATAAAGATCCAGATTTTAAAGACAAAGTCACCTTTGATCACAGACTGGCCAGGGTAATCTCCCTGTAAAATAAAAACATGCAGATTTATTCATCAGCTCATCAAACTTTGGTCATAAGCTGCTGGATCTGGAGTTAACGAGCAGCAGTCTTTGAAGAGCATGTTGCAAAGATTTTTACTGACCAAATGACTCCGCTGCTGGACTCTCACAGTCTCTACAGTGCTGGCTCCTTCCTCCTTCTCTTTGACAGAAAGTAAAAGCTTCAGCTCTTCTCTCTGGTGTAGAAAAAACAGATACACATGCATATTCAACAGCAACTACCACCCAACCTTAACAAAAACAAACAAATATCCTTCCATCAATACTATGACAGAAATGGGAAGAAAATGATGAAGAAATTAAAATGAGAGCAGACAATATCACTAGGACAGAAGGCGGCAATTTCCAGGACAACACGCTAATTACCTCCTTGTGAATGTCCTCCACTGTTGACTTTTCCTGAAAGAAGGAAAGAACAGAACAAAAAGAGAGACAGAACACATGTATTACACAAGATATCTATAGAACTATTACAATATAAACACACAACTACCTGAACAGATAAATACAAATGAGACTACCATCCACAGTACTTTGGCTTCTTTTGTTATTTACTGTAGTGCTGAACACAACGTGTAAGGTGCAGGCTTGCCAATAAATTGGCCAATTAGTAAAAAACAAAAGAAACACCTGGCTGAGTTGATGCTGAAGCATGTTAACTTTATCGAGCAGCGTTCTCTGTTCCTGATGGAACTTCTTTAGTGTCTCCTGTTGGCTCGCATTCTTTTTTTCCAGATCCTGGAAAACATCAGATTGCCCACTCATTTATATTTATGTACAGTTTGCAATGCAAAAAATGTCTATGATGAATGTTTTACATCCCTAATAATTAATACAAATTCAGCTACAGAATGTGTAAAAGAACATGTAAATGGCACAGAATAAGTTCAGGTCTAATACTAAACGTATGTACTGGTAACACTCATGGACATGAATGGCCCTCACCTGTATGATCTTATCACGGTTAGAGGTTTCAGAGACCATCTCCACAGATTGCAACTAACACAGATAGAAAATAAAATATATAAAAACGTTAAACCACACAAAAATAATCAGGGTGTCTTTCTAATCTAATTGCAGGGCCATTTGTAATGTGATAAACGGTAAAGCAGGAGGAAAAACCTCTAAATTAGTGGTGTTTCTGAGTCCAAAAAAATACTACTTACAATAATAAAATACTATATTGTTATAATTGTAGGCTAATATTATTCATATACACTAGACAATACTCTTATTCAGGTGCAAAACTATGCTGTTCCTGGCTGTGGAGCAGAAACTGCTGCTCTACATACACTTCTGACAAATCCACATTTTAGAAATGAGTGGTCATTGATAATTAATGTCCCCAGATAACAATGGTAAACGTAAGTGAACATCAGGATAAAATGTGGTTAAATTATAAAAAGTGCTGGATTGGGTTCTTTTAGAGAACATTTTATTTACTTTCATTAAACACTGGGTGGCAGTAATGCATAAAAGTTTCTACAGCACTGCAGTCGCTTCTGCAGGTACGGTCAGATTAGTGCATCAAGACAGAGACATGGCATGTAATAAGGAATTATATTAGTCTGAAGTAATATGTTCTCCATTTTATATGATACAAGTATAAGTGCTGAAATAAAAACTAAATTGTGCTCTCTCTGCACATCAATCATAAATCCCATTTGTATGATTTCAGACTCTAGACGCAGACTCTGTTATAGATGGCTTCAGTGAAATTACAATGAGAATGAAGGCAGCCTTTCTCTGTGCAGTATGTCCAAAGAAAATATATCAGTGCATTTCGGATAAGTAATAAAACTCAGACGATGACAAAAGTTAATCAGTAAGGGGGACAAGTTTTAACCTGTTGTGATTGATTATAATCTGTATATTATGTTTCTTTAAAATCTCATCTGCATGGAGATGCTCAGAATGAAACGAAAGGTGAAAATGCTGCGTATACCTGTCTCTTTTTCTGTTCCATCTTGGCAGCCTCTTTTGCTGAGAATATAAATGATTAATTAGTAATTCATGGAACTGAAAGAAAAAGAAAAACATACAGAAAGAGGATAGAGATGTTTTTTTTCTCAGGAGTTCTGGTATGTATAAGTAGCTCTTCTTTTTCACTCTGAAGCATGAAGCTTGAAAAGACGCTACTCTACACTTTTCTTAGGAAGCGTGTGCATAAGCTCTTGGGGCTTTGATCTCTATAACCTTCCTACCTGATAAAGGCCTATTTCACACCAAAAGTGATGCAAAAAAGTAATGTGAACTGCAGGGGGAAAAAGGATTAAAAAACTGACGAAGAATTGCATTCAACTGATTTACACCAAGAATGGCAGAAATTTTCATCAGCCTTTCTGTGAAAAGAGGAACTAAACATTGGAAGTAATGAGGTGATAAAGGAATATCTTATTCCAATGATAATAGTGGTCTACTGTTAGTAATAATATTGCCAGAAACTGCCTGGCAAATCACTTCTTTTCGCTCTGCTCGTTTGTTGTCATTATGGCTATTTTGAAGTGCTCGCTCTGGCCACATCGACCAAAAGTTTGGACTGTGAAACTGCAATGAAGGACTACATTATATCCTGCTTGATTCTGCCCTCCCTTTTTTGCTTTTTTTTTCCAGTGTTTGTTCTATGTTTTGGGCCACTGAATCACACTGCCATTGTTGCTCATGCATTACAAAATGTTCCAATTCAGTTAATAATTTCATACAGTGGTGTGCCAATGCAATTTAAGGTACATTTTAATTCCTTTCAATTTATGATTTAAAGCACTGTTCTATTGTTTTAATACTGTAGAGATATGAGAGAGAGAGAGAGAGAGAGAGAGAGAGAGAGAGAAAGAAAAAAAGGAAACCTTTTGTGGCACTGTCCAGGTAACTCTTGACAAGCGAGACAAGCTCCGGGTTTTTGCTGAGTCGTGCATAGTGATAACTGTCATGACCAAAACCATCCACTGCAGTGACATCAGCGTCATGTTTCAACAAAACGCCCACAGCATCCTTACAAGCATACTCGCAGCCCAGAATCAATGCTGTTCTGAGTGAACAAAGTGGTACACAAACACATCGCTTCAATATGACTGACAGTGACATCAAAATATTACATTTAAAAATGCACCTGTGAACTATTAGGACAAGAACAACACTAATACATTTTTATATCCCTCTATTCACCTTATTTTTCCAACATGAAAGGAAGCTACTTTCAGTGAAATTGTGAGACTTCAGATTCATTAGTAACTAAAAGAATAATAGTGCAGTGTTAAACTGCTCGCACTACAAACCATTGTGATTATGATGATGAATTAAAATATAAAGCTAAGAAATACCAATTTGCATTATCAAGCAGCTAAAATAACTGGAAGCATCTGACACCGGACGCCTTGCACATTCAAGTTAAAAACGGCAGTGCCAGCTCTTACAATAAATTCTAAAAGAGATTCAATAGAAGAAAATTCAACAGATTAATAAAAACAGAGAGCCAATGAAAATCAATTACTGAAAAATATGAATGTGATATTTACTTTTTCTGTTTGTCTCTGACTGTGATGTCACTTCCTCGTTCTAACAGCAGCTGACAGATGTGTGGATGACACATTTGAGTGGCAAGCACCAATGGGGTCCGACCATCCTATAAACACACAAATGTAAAAGCGCACATTTGCATCAACTCAAACAGAAAATACATTAAAAAAAATTAATCTGAGAGAAAATTTAAAGATAAAGTACATCTGAGGGGAAATTAAAATACAGAACATTTGTCCAGGTAAAAGGAATGGGACGACATTAAGAAGTTATCAGGATATTAAACATCCCACAAGCCACATATTAACTCACAAAGTCGCTGGCATTAACTAATGCCCCGTTGTCACAGAGCAGCTTCACACTGGAGGAGCAGCCAGCCATAACTGAAAAGACAAACAATAATAATATTCCTTAACATTTCCCCCAAGCATGCAAATTAAATTCAGTAGACTCATCTGATATCACACTCAAACATAAAAAAAAAAAATCCAAAACCTCCACTGGGCACTGAACAAGAGCTTTAAATCTTACATGAAAGCCGTCTGAGGGAAGGAAAATAAGCCCATGAACTACATCTCATTGATTGCAACGGCTACTGCCTCAAAGAATCACATTCAAGCATTCATCCAGTATCCATTCCCTCCATCTCTGCTTCACCACTTGTTGTAGGAGGAAGTAAAAAGATAGAATGAAAGAGCAAAGAAAATGGAGGGAGCAGGAAACCCCCAAGCTAGGTGGAAGAGAGAGGACTGCAGAGTTCATTTCCAACAAAACCTCAAAATGTACAAAGCTTTTTACTTACCAGCATCATGCAAGGCTGTTCTTCCCTGCAGGTCCACATTTCCCACTGGGCAATTGTGCTGAAACACAAAACACTCGTCACACTCACAGTCACGCCATTCAGAAACACTTCATGGCCATTAAGCTTTAAAAGGTCAGAGGATGAGTTTAAACTTTTAAAAACATCCATGATGACTGCCTGCTCCTGAACAGATGAACACAAAAACCAAGAACGGATCAGTGTGACTGATGCATGCGTGTGTGAGACTTTAGTTTGAATCTTTGAAATGACTCTGAACCTGAGAAGTGAAACCATGTCAAGCAAAGGAGTGTTGCTAAGATACTGGCCTTAGTGGTCTTCAGTCCCACCACCCCCTGTGCCCTCATTTCTAAAATCTCTTTTACTCTCTCCATATTCCACTCTATGTCCTACTTTCTCAAGCCTGAAACTTTCTCGGCTTCTTTTTTGCTACCTCTTACAAAACAACTCCTCTGGCTTCAGTCTCTATAAAAACCTTTTATGCTCTAGCAACAGCCTCCAAAACCAGTAGCAAGGTCACATGGTCCTGCTGGCTAACTGTGTCCTGGGTAACTCTATCTAATGGGCTCTAAGAGCCAGTTTCAGATTGCACATGATGATGGCAGAGAAATATTGACTGCAGGTTGCAGTACGGGCAGCCTGTCAACACTGCACACACCCGTGAAAATACTGTTGTTTGCATAAGCAGGACAGAGTCATGACACTGCCAGAGCATTATGGTGGATTACACTTTATACTAGCTGTCAGTGATTTCAAAGGCAAACATTAGACAAACTTTACTAAAACTCATTTATACATAATTAGTCAAGTCAGATCTTTCTAATTTTGCTCCCTGCGGTACAAAGTAATTAACACAAACAAGTCACTGTGACAAAGACGCTGTCGTCAGAGTCATCGAGCAAGTGATAGGAATCATTTCCCATCTTAATTATCTCGAGCACCATCACTCACAACGACACAGAGACCGAGTTTTACCCTCTTGCAAAATGTGTTTGCGGAATAATTGATTGAAATTAAGCAGCATGTCTGTAAACAAGCTCTGCTCGATTTGCCTTCAAACACCATCATTTTCTCAAAATCAGGATGTCAGGTTCAGTATTATGCAATTGAGTTCAGGTCTCCGCATTGTTAGTTACACTTTGTTTATGAGCCTGCGGGCTGGAGTTAGCTTACCAACAGCATAAAGGTTTCCCAAAAAAAAAATTTTTGGTGGGGGGGGGGGGGGGGGGGCCCTTTCTTGAACACACAGATGACAATGAAGTAGAAAAGAATCAGAAACCTACTGTTCGATACTTACTTTAAACGTATTTTTAAAGAAGGAAATAATCATTTTTTTCAGAAAGATGTAGTAACTGATCAAAAGTGTTTTTTTAAATGTATTTACCATTTTAAATAAATGTTAAGTAGAATTTTCTATTCAAGAATCCTGAAAAATAAAAAAAGCATTATGTTTTCCACAGAAAAAATTAAGCCGGCATAATCTACCTTCAGCTGTGGTAAGAAATGTTTCTTAAGCACCAAATCTTTGCCATCATTGTAAATAATTACATTTCTTTTTTTGATATATGTAAAATAGAAAAAAAATCTAAATAATATTTTAAAGTAGTACTATATTTAGTGTATTTTGATCAAATAAACCCGGTTAACAGAGCGTAAGAACTTCAAAAACATTCAAAATCTTACTGACCCTAAACTGTACATCATGATTCAACACATTGCTATATAACAATAAAACTGGATTGCGATTAAAATGTATCAAACGTGAGAAGAGATTGAGAGAGAGATCAAATCAGAGATTCAGAGAGTCTCTATTCAGTTGTTTGCTTTACTTTTCTTCAGTACTGCATCTCAATGATAGAGCTTTAACTGCACTGAAAAATGCTGTTTAGAAAGTGCTTAACTGAACTTCAGGGAATGATACAAGTCTTAATTCATATAAATATAATTATAAAAATAGTGAAGTATTGACAATACAGTGAGAAAACCTGGACACACTGATACAAGATTATATTGGCATAGCCCTATAATGGAGGCGGTAAATGATCCTTTCTGAAGTTCATCTCATCATCACAGTCCTCAGAAAACCTCACACCTACACTTCAAGAATACTATTCAATACTTTTTCTTCACATCAAAAAGAGGATACAATAGAGCAGAAATTGTCTAGCTTTAAAAGAAAAGAGCTCAAAAATACATTGAGTTTCTATCCTTTTCTTACAACTGTGTTGATTGTGAAAAGCAGCTTTACCTGGAGTAGTTTCTGCACACACAGTGACTGGGCATTTCTGGCTGCCAGGTGTAAGGCATTTTTTCCTACAGGCACAAAACAACAAATCAATAGGAGCCATTAGATAACAAGAGTGTTTTCGATGAACCAATCTTGACCAGTCCGCTTGTAGAGACCGATGTCAACTGTGAGAGTCTCACAAAACTGTACCACATCTATTCCCATTTCACATAAAGTTCTTCTGTACATATCAGTTGATAGTGACATGTTTATGGCTTATCTCTACAAAAGTTAACCAGAATAACCTCACTCTTTGGTGAAGAATGTGTGGCTATATCGTTTTAATTTACAGAGAGCTCACACACGAATAAAAATTCTGTCATCAATTACTCAACCTTATGCCATTCTAAAACTTTCGTTTGTTTTCGAAACACAAATGAAAATATTTTTAATGAATCCTGAGAGAATATTGTGTTCTTTAATTTGGAAATTAATGGCTTGGCAGTTGGGAACAACAACGTTTATTTTATTTTTTTGGGGTACACTATCCCTTTAAGGAAACTGGACAGACAGCTTTACTGTACACAAAATTACATTTAAGGGATATGTTTTATGATTATATGTGTTCCCTGGTATTAAAACTCACCCATCTAGAGAAAAATCCTAACCTGTGGCATCCGTGGCTGTGATATCCACACCATGATTAAGAATGAGATTCAGGCAGTCGAGATGTCCTCTGGAGGCAGCAAGATGGAACCTGAAGAGAAAAGGAGAGAGAAAGGAATACAAACAGGTGAAAGGGTTAAAGCTGTGGCAAGTGCATGCAAAAAATTGATACCTGCTCCTACCACCATCATCAGCATTCTAGAGGAGGAAAGGACTACCATCAAGAGAAACTCAACTCTTTCTATCAAATGCATCTGCACGCAAAACTCCTCACTTTACATTACATAAGCATACTTTTTATTCATACATCTCATATAAACATACTTCCATTATCAAAATGATGGCCAAGATAATGTCCATATTTAATGAATTCAGATTCACTTCTTACTTTATATGCAAGGTGCAGAATTGATAAAAATCAGCACTTTGAGCTCATTTTTAAATGAGACCTGTTGTAAAGAGAGACGTGCAGATTTTCACCTGTGTTTGGAAA
Organism: Sinocyclocheilus anophthalmus; assembly: GCA_018155175.1. Lineage (NCBI taxonomy): Eukaryota > Metazoa > Chordata > Actinopteri > Cypriniformes > Cyprinidae > Sinocyclocheilus > Sinocyclocheilus anophthalmus. Next base: position 262,197 of record JADLZN010000024.1, read on the forward strand.
GTGTTATTTTAGACAGTGTTGATGGTGAGAAGTCAAACATGTAGACAGGCCTTTGACCTGAAGCTTGACGTGTGAAATTGAGGATAACTCCACACACTGTCCCAAACAACCACCCATGGAGTGATGGATGGGTGGCAATTTGCTATTGTTAGAATCAGGACAGAGAATATGTCTTATGTGTTATCAATACTGTTTCAGCAACATGGCGATTCATCACAATCTCTAGTGTATCACTTTCTGAAACATAATTTGTATGAAAATTCAAACAACATTAGTTACATTATAGTCATTTTGTAAGTCATCAAAACAACACTGTTCCACTACTATAAACTACACATGATGGTCAAATTGAATCTAAATTTAAGTTAAAACAATTTCCAGGGAAGCCAAATGAGAGCCACAGCTCATTGCTTTGCAGGTTCCAAATGACTCATTTCAATAACATTTTATTAGGTAGATGAAAAGAAGGTGACTGTTATTAATGGTGGTAAGTGACCCTCATTAGAAGAGGCTGAAGAGCTCAGATGGTCATGAAGACCCAGACATGTCATTCAAGCTTGGCTCCAACTCCTTGTCTGACTCGCATATCTGTGGCTTCAAGATACATTATGTATTTTTAGAGGTGCTAGAGAGGTGGGATGGGGGGCCAGTTTGAATTCAAAACAAGACTTTTGCATGCTGTACAAGTCTGCCACCAGAGTCTCTGCAGTTCAGCAAAAGCCATTTCAATGTATCTGAATATCTGCTTAGTGTGGAATGCATTAAGAATACTTTACTGAACGCAAGACTCATTCTTACTTAAAAGCCTCTTACAGAAGCAAAATTTTAAGTAACTCAAAAAGAGTCTTTTGAACTTCTAAAGATATTTCGGTCTGTGTATTCAGGGTCTAAAATGAAATTTCAGTCACATCTGTCAATGGCGAACAAACAGAGAAAATTGACTAGTCATAAATATTTCTTACTAGTCAAGGATTTTTAAAATAATAATAATAATAATAATAATACAATAAGTCCAATAAGACTATCAAGTCTGAGTTTTTGAGATGTAGTGTGATACTCTCAAATTAAAGAACAACTGTTTGCTTTCCCAGGGACCTGCATACCTGTTTTTCAGTAGTATTTATACGTATTATATCATGTATATATAGTTTTGAATTGCCATTTCTTTTCATATTTGTCATGATCCTTTTAATTTAAGATTTCAATAATACTGTTATGTTTTGTTCGTTTATAGATTTAGTATTTATTTAAAAAAAAATTTATTTAGATTTAGGTTTTTCTATTTAATAATTATATTTTATTTCAGCTTTATTTCAAATAAAGATACAATTTTTAAAAACACCTCGTTTTCCATTCTTGCAATTTGATTTAAACCATATATTATGTTTCAGCTTCTAACAAAGTTACTGGCCAACTTATTTCCCTACCAAAACCAATTTTACTCTCATTTGGAATTTGCTAAGTGTTAACTGCAAACAGTGTACAAATCTATTTTCAAACTGGGTGTGTTAAAGAAACAAAAGGTTACTGCCACAGCAGGAAGGCTTAGTCTACGTTTCCTGTGAGCTAACCAACTATTACGATTAACTGTGGAACACACACTATTTATTCACTCATACACTTATTTATCTAACACACATAGTCCGTCTACATTTCAATTTGCACATAATATACCTGTACATACAATTGTCGATTTGTATATTTGTTTATTCCTTATTTTACTTGTTCTATTTTTTTTTATTATTATTATCTGTGTTTTTTTGTTCCGTCACTGTCATTCTGTTACACTGTGGAAACTTCTGTCACCAAGCAGGTGTATTTCATTCCATACTGTTATTGAAAGAATTTGCTCATTTCCATCTGCCCACAAGGCAAAAATGCTGTCCTAATGCAGGTTACCAATTTACCCACCAGAACTACTGGATTACACCGTACAAGCCCTGTGGTCTCCCCTCCCTGTGAGCTATTCTGACCGGCGAGGGAAATAACAGGCTGGAGATGCAGTCAGCATGTGGGGTCCTGCTATATATGAACAGAGGATTTCCACAAATCTCAAGTCAACATTTGACCTGTGTATTCCACGCGACTATGCACAAAAATGCTGCATATCCCCATGTTCAGGTCATCTGGCAGCCATTATGGTGCACTGACGTCCACAAGCATGTTACATATAACAGGCTGGTGTTTATTAATTGAGCTCTGTTACACTATAACGCCAACCCGGCGACTGTGACAGCGACCGATGCTCTTGATTTAGTCCTAAGAAATTCTAGCACCTTATTACAAGTCAAGCTCTTCTACTACCAACAGGGCAAGAAGACCCTACCATACCCAAAGGGGAACCTTATGGCTTTAAATGAGGGAATGAAACAAAGCTGTGGTTAAATCAAGCTGAAATGTGTCTGTCTATGCCCTACATAGACCCTGTCGAGGCAGTAAAAGCACCAGGGACTGATGGGAGGCCAACTAGGCTTTCTAAAACAGAAAAAGACACAGTTGATCCACCAGTTTTGAAGTACACTGTGTGGCAGTATAATAATAATGTGGAACATCTATCAGTGATATTGCATAACGGGGTTCAACGATTCACCTCTGACCTCAAAAATACTTTTCCTGCATTTATCCCAAAATAAAAAGGCATAATCTAAAGCTCTCTGGACTTGGAGCTTTCAGAAGAAAATTAAATAAGCAGTTAACATGACCGTTTAGGAAGGAGGGGGAGGGGGGGTTCTTTAGTCAGTGTACATCAGATTTACTCACTGAAGACCCACTTCCGGCCCAGGAGGACCCGGCTGTTCTGGACTCATCTGGTCTGTGCCAAGTCAAGCATCTCTAACCACAACATGTTTTCCAATTTTAAAGGAGACATATTATGCCCCTTTTTACAATATGTAATATAAGTCTCTGGTGTCCCCAGAATGTGTCTGTGAAGTTTCAGCTCAAAATACTCCACAGATCATTTATTATATCATTTTGAAAATGCTTATTTTTAGAGGAAGCAGAAACACGCTGTTTTTCGCGCCTGTCTCTTTAAATGCAAATGAGCTGCTGCTCCCAGACCCATTTTCCAGAATAGAGCTGCGCCATAATAGCTTGGACCTGCTAAAAACATCTGTTTTGGTTCTGATTATCATGTTTATCGCACTGAAATCATGCGGTTTAAACCATATGAGTTTAAAACTTCAGAAAGCGACCACCACACAGCATGTGAGTACTAAACTAAGTTCTCATTCACACACAAGTTTACGTTAAAAACACAAGTTACAAAAACAGTCGTTATGTCTGTGAAGGTAAACTGCTGGGAAATAAATTGCATGTTTATTTTAGATCTAAATAGTGTTCTGTGCTCGTCTGTGCAGACAAAGGCAGAACAGTTAGCATGTTTTGCTCAAACTTTCTCCATGGCATTAGAACTAGTACACCGTTGTCGCTTGCGAAAACATGGCGCCTTGGGTGTAAACTTACAGATTATGGGGCGGTAATATTATAATGAGATCCCTTTTGCCACGTCACCAAGGGAGCGAAATCAGACACACTCGTTTTCTCAGAGGCTTGCAGAAAAAGGCTTACCAAACAAAGTTACTGGGTTAATCGTTTTCACATTTCCTTGGTTGGTAGATACACAGGAGACCTGATTATAGCACTTAAAACCTGGAAAAGTTAGATTTTCATATGTCACCTTTAACTCAAACTCTTGGTCGGACACAAAATGTTTCAGTCTAGATTGTACCAAAACATTAAACTATAAGTGAAACTGTAAAGTCCAAAGCATTACCACCCGCATAAATAAATGCTAAGGCAAAAAAAAAAATAGGACTCAATATATAGTGTACTATATTGAAAACATGAGTTTTATATTATGATACAGCAGAAATCCCAAGACATTCCAGACAAGAAATCTTTTTTTTTTCCTATAATGAAAAATCTTTAACACTATTGTGCCTATACTATACAGAAATGTTTATTACAAGAAATATGCAGTTGTAAGATGTAACGGAATATTTGTGAAACTATGTGAGAAAGTATTATGAGTTATCTCACAGTTTGTACAAAACTACATATTTTTGGAAAACGACTAGCCGAATCTGCCTACGATTATTGGTCTGTAAATATACCCTGTATAATTAGGCTGGTTTTGGGTTAATCCATTCAAAAGCGGCCACGTTTCTTAAGGACGTGTTCCTAAGTTAAATGTTAGACCACACGCAAAAAAGAGATGAGAACGCAGGGTTCTGGAAACAAGTTTTGAAATGTAGGACTGTTTAACTTCACATGCGTTCACATAAACAAGAAATATGTAGATAAACTAGTTGACCTTACTAATAGCCTAATCAGTTGTTGGATGACTAGTCAACCATGGTGACCCATCCCTAGTGACAGGGATACTTACGCAGAGCGCCCCTCTACGTCAAGTTTGGTGGGGATGATGCCCTTCTTGCCAAGCACTGCTGCGACCTTGTCCACCTCCCTCCTCTCCACTGCCTTCATCAGCCTGTCGTCATACTTATTCCAGTCTGTGTTCTAAAGGATAGAAAGAGACACATCAGAACACTCATAACATCAGCATGTACACAAAGACAGCAGTGGTAATTCAAATAAAGCTGCTGAGGTGACACCTATTGTTCATGACTCCCCTAATGATCAGGGTGGTGATCACAAGTGTAATTAGCTGAATGAAGGAATGTTAACTCCAGTACTACACCATGTATTCAAATATTCAAAAGCACAACAGAAAATGAAAGGCTTGGAGTCTTAACAAAATAAAAAGGAAGACAGCTTTTCTTGCATAAATTCGGGGGAAATCTTCACAGGGGGGGAGGGGGGGGGGGGGGGGGGGGGGGGAAAAATGGGTTGTTCTATGTATCTTATTGAAATTGAAAGTTTATAAGATGTTGCATAATCAATAAAAATTTAAATAAATTAAATAATAAATTATAAAAGGCCTGTAGTCCATCAAGGACACTAAATAACTTATGAACCAAAGTAACATCTGAGGAAATTGATCATTTAGAGTAGTGTTAACATTACTCAAATCAAAAAAAGAAAAAGAAAAGCTTTTGCATCAACAAAAGATGCTTTAAGCCTGGCATGATCATACAAGTTCACACAAGCTTTTCAAAAGTCAACTAAGCTCCAAAGGTCTCAGGCAACAGTTCACTCTCCAGGAGAACCCTGCTGTATTCCTAAGTTCCTTGAATTTATGAAGAAAGCTATAAGCCATTCTCCCACACTGGATCAGTTCCAAACACGCAGATACACTCAATTCAATATCAGCCTTTGCATACATAAGACAAATAAAAAACTCAGAGCACAGCAAAGTTTAGAGGAAAAGTACTACTGGAGAATCTCTTGATACCTACAAAGTACATGGAGGTGCATTTGAGCCATCGACTCATCTTGGTGGTCCTTTTGCCGTGGTCTAGAGAAGTACAAAAATATGAAAAGGTTCTGTCCGACCAAATGAACACTCAGCCAGCGAGTGTTTGTGTGTTTGTGGTCTTCAGATGAATCCCCCTCTCCAGCAGGCAGCCTGCACCTTGCAGGGGGACCAGAAACTTTGGCAGAGTCTGTGAACTTCTCTCCAGCCCACAGCCTCTCCACGAGACTTCATCACGGCACGAGAAACGGCGCAAACACACAGAGTCAGCCGCTGTAGCACAGGTACCAGCCCCGGGACAGCAGCTCCTCCTCTGGGGCTGAGTTTCTGTCTCTTCTCCTCTCTGTCAGACCGCCCTCCAATCCATACAGCCTCTATCTTGCTTTCAGTTCTCTTCTCCTCTGTTTCTGTCTGTATCTGCTTTGCTCCTCTATGCCAAATGGCAAGGTTGTTCAACCTCTGGCGGTAAATATGAGAGCTCTTCCATTTCTAAAATATCTCTGTAAACAGCACACAGACAAGCTCAGAGTGGTTACCTCTTTATTTTTGAACCTCAGACCTTCCTCCAATGACTGATTGGGGTAGAACTGCTAATAATAAACCATCCTAGCATATCTAGTCCATGAGTAACCGTTACGGTGACACCCGTGAGCAACAAGGCCAGCCTAATGAAAGAAACCTCAGTGCTGCAGGCACATACTGTATCCCCCCTCCACAGCCACAGCCTCACATAAAGCTACAACCATTAATCTTTAGGAGATTAAAGTCTCTGGTCCAGACCAGGTCATCATCTGGCTGTCTGAGGAGACGCTTCCAGCCTCACTCGCACTGCGGGGGTCTGAGCTGACGAATGAAGCAAACGGTAGCAGGATTAGGTGTCGGCTTTTTACATTCAGCTGTCTGGCATATGGAGCCTGAAACCCTGTTTACAATTGCCTCATGCCATCTCTGTATCTGCAAGACAAACACTAATCTACGCAAAATATCTATTTCCAAAAGCAAGACGTCAGCTTTTAATTTGGTAGGTGAGAGACTTGAAAGTGGATCAAAAGGCTGCAGGGACGCATTAGATTTTCACACCAGTGCCAGTGGGGGAGTTCAGTTACCCCTTAATACGCCCCTCTAGCCCCACCGATACAGCAGAATACATGTGAGAATACCCACACATATAGCATGTCATATGTGGGGCGCTGGGCAGGGTATCGACTCTCAAAACCTGCTCAGTCCCATAGAAACAATGAAACTGAAATGGATGCATATACGGTCTAATACCTTAAATAAGCACAATAGTGAGTGTGTGTGAATGTGTGGACTATTTCGGTTTTGTTCGGTCTTTTGCAGAGGACACTGGGTGAATAGGCTAAATACCTCACAACTGTAATTCAGTGCCATATTAAAGAGCGAGACCAAAGAAAATATACACTATGTTTCTGTTTGTCTGGGCACACATGGTTGATAATGTATTAATGAAGATTTATGATTCAAGCATTGAAATTAGTTTTGTAGAGCTGTAATCTATGCAATAGTTCAACAGTCACTTCATAATCTTCATACTTCCAGTTGTGTCATTTCATAGTTTCGATTAACTTACTATTGTTGTAAAATGAAAAAAAAAATAATAATAATAAAGAATGAACAGGTGTGGCCAATATTTTGACTGATGTGTTTACACTATTATACATACACACATGTACGCAAACACAAAATGGTTGCAAGTATGTGGACACCCTTTTCAAATGAATGGGTTTGACTATCCTAGTAATTCAAGAAATTATAGTTTCTTCCACTATGTTGCAACCGTTTGAGGTGGGCCTAATGCAGGTAAAATACCTGCCGGTTGAAATCACATTAAAAAGAAAAGTAATAATGATTCTAATATAATAATAATAATAATAAATATAGCTGCAAGCAGCAATTATGGGGCCAAGCACTACAGAAGCAAGCATCAGACCAACTGCAGCAATGAGTAATTTAAGCCATTTTAAGATGATTTTAGTCAAAATGGCACAAAAATCATAAATACAACCACTATTGACCAATAGGTGGCACTGTTATTAAATTGATGTGGTGTGTTCTGAGTGAGGTGACAATGGCACACACAATGTTTGGTGTCAATATGTCAAAGGTTTGCAGAGATACAACCTCAGAGTCATTCTGGCATCATGCCTAAAATTTGTAGCAGCGCTGTACGAAAACGGTTTCGTCTATCGACACGAAATCCATAAAATTTTGTCAGCACAGTCTGAAGATGATCTGACTCGAATTTGGTGAAAATCAGACACTGTTCTTAGAGGGGTTGCGAAAAAGTTGTTTTTTTACATAAATCAAAATGGCGGACAGGAAGTTCGGCTTACTATGGCAAAATTGGTATCCATGTTCTCAGCAAGACCCAAGGAATATTTTGAGACCAGATTCATTAAAATAGGCTAATTTATCCAAAAGTTATTAGCATTTTTGGAAATTTCATTATTAATGGTTAATGGCTTCATATGAATGGTTTATCACTTTTGACCAATAGGTTACCAAATATATGTGGTGTGTTCTGCGTGATGTGACAATGGCACACACAAAGTTTGTTGTCATTATGTCAAAGCTATGCAGAGATACAGCCTCAGATGCATTTTGGCATCATGCCTCAAATTCGTTGATTTTTTAAACAATACACAATCGTCCATTAATCCATAACTGTTTTGTCAGTATTGTACCGAGTAGTGCTGGGCGGTATACTGGTTCATACTGAATACCGGTGTTTGTTTTTGTTATGATATGAATTTTTTAAAAAATGCAATACATTTTATGTCGCTTAAACAACGTTCGGAACGTGACACTGTTTGAAAGGGATCCCTTTTCACTGTTGCACTGTGGTGAGGGAACAGCTGTATGTGTTACTAAGCGTGAAAGTTCCCGAAACTGAAGCTGTAGAACTAATAGAACGTGATTACACAGAATAACTCATCCACAATATCTACATTGACCGCCACAAATATCCACCGTCTCCTGCCATCAGCTCCCACGTCTCACACACACGAGTGCAACTTTAGCACTAGATTTAGCAACTTTCAGACCCTTTTAGCTGCTTTTTTCCATATAATATTCATACTGACAAACCTAGCGACTTTTTTGGATAAACATTAGTTATGGTTCAGTTGGAAGATTTTGCCAGTGTTGTCCCGCGAACGCGAGGTCTGACTTTCCCGGAGAAGTGTCACCTCTCTCGGCGTCTGTTCTGTGCAGTGAGCGGCAGAGAAGCAGCGCATTCAGTTGGCCGCACCGCAGCCGACTCCTCAATAAATGAGTACAGCGTTTCCTAGCACCTGTCACTTACCGATTGTTTGGAATTATAAATATGAGCGTAGTTCATCTGTTAATATCACATGCACTTCTTTGTTTGTTGTTGTTTTTAGTTTGCTACTCAGATTCAGGCAGTGCGCTGCATGAGACAAAAAAGTAATATAGCCAAACCAACCGCATAGCCGCTCTTTAGTGTAGATGCATGTTGATTTTATCAGATGATGCCGCGATTATAAATGAGAGTGACTCCTGGTTAATTTGTATTAAAAGGGGTCGTGTTCAGTCACTATTTAGTGTGGTTTTTTGACCATATTCACTCATCAGGACTGTAAAACAGGGCATTCTAAGTCAATATACTGCAGTATTTCCTCTCAATCAGTAGAAGATATGGTTAACACCCGGTCATGCATGAAAAAAAAAATACCGTCATGTATGGGCTGCTATAGACTCCCAGAGCGGAAGGAGGACGACGAATAATAAGAACGCCAACGGATACAGGTGCCATTGCACCTTCGGTGCTTGGCCCCTAATAATGCCTTCTGCTGTAGCTCTCACATCAAATAACGACTCCTCAGACGTCGCAGCAGGTTTAATGTCAGCCACACTGAAAGCGATTAAATAAATCACCTCCACTTCTGTCATTTACTCACTCTCATGTCATTCTAAACCTGTTTGATTTTATTTCTTCTGTGGAACACAAAAGATGGTATTTTCATAAATGGTCAAATATTTCTTGACTTTCATTATATAAACAAAAGAGACCTCTTTCCCTAAATATTTTATAAAAGTCATACAGGTTTGGAGCGACATGAGTGAGTAAATGACAGAATTTTTATTGTTGGAATAATACATCAAGCACTTAGTATTGCAGTATTTATTACATCTGCAAAGATTAGTGCACTCATTTTCTTTTCCAGAAAAAAAAAAGAATAAAATCATGATCAGTGCATTTATTGATTCAAATTAAAACTCATTAAAAGTCTCAACCTCTAGGTACAGTAGACGTGTACCTGTTTTTATATTCTGGTGGGGATTTAAACCTGAATACACACCGACTCATGGGGACTCATGTCATGGGTGAACAAGCTTATAAATCACACAGAATGAAGTTTTTTGAAAATCTAAAAATGCAGAAGTTTCCTGTGAGGGGTAGGGTTGGTGTAGGGCAATATAAAATACAGTCTGTACAGTATAAAAACCATTACGCCTATGGGATGTCCCCATAAAGCACGGAAACCCAACAAGTGTGTGTGTGTGTGTGTGTGTGTGTGTATGGTTTGAATATGTCATGCATGAACAAAATTAATTTGCATATACAGTGGGGCAAAAAAGTATTTAGTCAGCCACCAATTGTGCAAGTTCTCCCACTTAAAAAGATGAGAGAGGCCTGTATTTTCATCATAGGTATACCTCAACTATGAGAGACAAAATGAGAAAAAAAAATCCAGAAAATCACATTGTAGGATTTTTAAAGAATTAATTGGTAAATTCCTCTGTAAAATAAGTATTTGGTCACCTACAAACAAGCAATATTTCTGGCTCTCACAGACCTGTAACAACTTCTTTAAGAGGCTCCTCTGTCTTCCACTCGTTACCTGTATTAATGGCATCTGTTTGAACTTGTTGTCAGTATAAAAGACACTTGTCCACAACCTCAAATAGTCACACTCCAAACTCCACCATGGCAAAGACCAACGAGCTGTCAAAGGACACCAGAAACAAAATTGTAGACCTGCACCAGGCTGGAAGACTGAATCTGCAATAGGTAAGCAGCTTGGTGTGAAGAAATCAACTGTGGGAGCAATTATTAGAAAATGGAAGACATACAAGACCACTGATAATCTCCCTCGATCTGGGGCTCCACGCAAGATCTCACCCCGTGGGGTCAAAATGATCACAAGAACTGTGAGCAAAAATCCCAGAACCACACGGGGGGCCTTAGTGAATGACTGCAGAGAGCTGGGACCAAATTAACAAAGGCTACCATAAGTAACACACTGCGCCGCCAGGGACTCGAATCCTGCATTGCCAGACGTGTCCCCCTGCTTAAGCCAGTACATGTCCAGGCCCGTCTGAAGTTTGCTTGAGAGCATTTGGATGATCCAGAAGAGTATTGGGAGAATGTCATATGGTCAGATGAAACCAAAATAGAACTTTTTGGTAAAAACTCAACTTGTCGTGCTTGGAGGAGAACGAAGGCTGAGTTGCATCCAAAGAACACCATACCTACTGTGAAGCATGGGGGTGGAAACATCATGCTTTGGGGCTGTTTTCTGCAAAGGGACCAGGACGACTGTTCCGTGTAAACGAAAGAATGAATGGGGCTATGTTTCGTGAGATTTTGAGTGAAAACCTCCTCCATCAGCAAGGGCATTGAAGATGAAATGTGGCTGGGTCTTTCAGCATGACAGTGATTCCAAACACACCGCCCGGGCAACGAAGGATTGGCTTCGTAAGAAGCATTTCAAGGTCCTGGAGTGGCCTAGCCAGTCTCCAGATCTCAACTCCATAGAAAATCTTTGGAGGGAGTTGAAAATCCGTGTTGCCCAGCGACAGCCCCAAAACATTACTGCTCTAGAGGAGATCTGCATGGAGGAATGGGCCAAAATACCAGCAACAGTGTGTGAAAACCTTGTGAAGACTTACAGAAAACATTTAACCTCTGTCATTGCCAACAAAGGGTAAATAACAAAGTATTGAGATGAAATTTGTTATTGTCCAAATACTTATTTTCCACCATAATTTGCAATTAATTCTTTAAAAATCCTACAAGGTGATTTTCTGGATTTTTTTTTTCTCATTTGTCTCTCATAGTTGAGTATACTATGATGAAAATTACAGGCCTCTCTCATGTTTTTAAGTGTGAGAACTTGCACAATTGGTGGCTGACTAAATACTTTTTTTTTCCCACTGTAAGGGACAGGTGCAAACAGGTTGGTTTGTTTATAAAAGTTGAGTAATAGGGAGTGTCGTTTTTCTAGTGCAGATTTAACGTGCCCATGAAATCTACACAAAAACACACTCTATGGCATGTTTTCAACACAAACAGGTTAATAGGACCAACAAGGTATGAAGTGATAAGCTCTGTGGTTGGACAATTTATCTAGGTTGAATCTTGGCTGCCGGGCAGTCTAGGTGACTATGTGTTATAATTCATGTCAACACCTTGTAAAAATGAAACCCTATCCCCCATCCCAAATCACACACACATACACACCCACAAAGTCTTGCCTGGCAACAGCAAACGTACATGGCCATAAATCAAGACACATAGAAAAAAACTATAGATACTTGTGTCCAGATATACAAAGATAACACATAGAGAGTATAAGAGATAGAGCAAAACCAGGCAGTTATTATGGGTGTGACAGAGCAATCAAGAAAAAAAACAATAAAAGAGTAACCGTGTCAGCGCTTGAACTACTAACCTGCACTAGCCCAGGGCCATATGTTGACAGCTACGAATTATTAATGGCATATGCTGAAATCAGCACAACAGCTCACTCAACACATTCATCTTCACTGCTCCCTGTAAGGACACCTGCAGCTAAAAATCAGGCCATTGCAAACATCTGTTTTGGTCATATTTCCACTCTTCTCACACAGAAAATCTCTCATCCCATCAGACAAGTGACATGCCATCTACACATCAACAAGTCTGATTTAGTGCTGCACTAACCACAGATGGATGAGCTGCTCTTGAATCAGCCCCTTCAAAGTGGAGCAGACAGCGGTCATGCTGGATTTAGAAAGTTCTGGAGGCAGACGTAACCCTCTCAAGCGACTGTAGAGTGTGGGATTGCTGAAGGTGGGAAGAGAGGGAAAAAACAGGATTCTTTGAGTTCAGCCTACCCCATCACTAATTCCATATCAAAACCATCTCACAGCCGGATATCACAAGCCTGAAGAAGAGAATACTGGCATTGTATCCCCTTTCTGTAAAAAAACAACAATCAATATTAGTATGCAAAAAGAAAATAATCTTGGGTCACATTTTTTAATGTGATCCAAATTTTTAGAGCTAAGCATGGCAAACTGGTTTGAAATAAAGCTAAAATAAAATTTAAATATTAAAGGTCCCATATTTTACACCTTTCTGGAGATTTATTTTAGGTTTTGATGACCTTAAGAATATATATTTGCGGTATAAGTACCAAAAACCTTTCTCAGGAGCTCTGCTGAGAACAGGTTGATTTTGGCCTGTCTAATTAATATTCATGAGCCTCTCTTCTGATTGGCCTGTTTTTTTCTGAGTGACGCATGGCCAGGCCAATCACAGGTAACTAGGGTCAGCTGACGTCACAGAGCTAGCTGGAGGCAGCAAAAAAAAGGGGAAACTGGAGGCGGCCCATTCAAACCAGCGCAGATTCGGCTACATAAGAAGCTTAAAATATCATCTTGTTGTGATGTTGGGTGCCAGAATCGACATAATACAGCCTCAAATTAGAAATTTGATCGCATATCGGCTGCCACTGCCAGACAAAAAAAAAAAAACGACGACAGCTGTGGTTAAATGTGATAAAACGAGCGGACTGGACAGAAATGATCATCAAAAATGCTCGCGTTTGCAGCGCACACTTCTTATCAGAAAAGTTTCAATAAAGTATTGTCTTTTGTTGTTATGGGCGCGTCTACAGATTTCTTGCCATATGTCTATGTTTCTTGCATCTCACGACTATGTCGTGTATGAAATAATGTCTGTGTGCAAGTGTGTAATACAACAAACTGACAATTTATATATAATCATTTGTAATTGTATATACATTGTTGTGATTAATTGTGGCTGGAACAATAATGTAGCTGTAAAATTAGTTGCCTGCTGAAATTGAAATGTGTATACAGCTTCATCATGACTAGATAGACACGGTGAGTTTGTCTTTACTATACACGTTAGATGTGTTCCACCTCATAGTAACAATCCTGTCAGGTTGTCCATCTTTTGAGTGAGAGTGTAACTTTACAGGTCGGCCGATCTGGTTTCGTGGTTAAAGTTAACCTTTTCGACATGTTTCCGCAATGTTGTCTGGGGGTTTGGCAAAAAGAGAGTGGGACTGTGGGCGGTGCTCGAGATGGTGACTGAAGGCGGTGATCGTGTAGTTCTGACGTCAACTTTTTACGGAAGTCACAACGGTTCGTGAAAAATCACAGCTACTTTAAACAGGCTGTGTGAATTTGACTGTGGACTGACTGTTTTGAAACTTATATGGTAGTTACATAGCACCTAGACCTCAGTTATCATGAAAAAAGCCAGGAAATATCAGTTTTGACAATATGGGAACTTTAAATATAAATTCAACTAAAAGAAAACTTAAATGAAAATACAGAAATATTGCCTTGGCAACTAACTGAAATATAATAAGTTAAAGCTGAAGTACTAAAATTACTAGAACTAAACTAAAATAATAAGCTAAAAGAAAACTTTTTTTTTAAATTACCAAAACTTTCAAACTAAAATGAAAACGGAGCATATAAAAAAGCCAACTCAAAATATAAATATAATAGTATTGTACTATTATAAAACTATAATAGTGCAATATTACTAATATAACACTGTCCAACATTCACTTCAGAAATTCATCCCTTTCATGTTAAAAATCCGATTTTTATCATTTATTTCACAGCAGCTCTCTCCGATGAACTCATATCTCATTAAACTGCCCTTTTCATTAACACATTCAGATTATGTGTAAATCACTTGTTTTGTAAGTCTCTGGTGGTGTTTGAGCTGTATTATAAGGTCTAACCTGTCATTACTACGCACACTGTAGTTAACTGGAGACTTTTGAAGGTCTACTGCTATGCTAAGGTCCCGTGTCTGTTGTTGAGCACTGGGCTAATGGATGCTTTAATTAGGGCTTGCTACCCTCCCAAAAGGCATCTTGATGATCTCAGCGAAGTGTGTCGATATGCTAAAGAAAGGCAGAGAGGAACTATTGGAAGATGTTGCGTTTACACGTACACTATAGCTAAACGGAGATAAATATTGGCTGTTGGCAGTCTCGGCCCACTAACATGCCCATTATGACTGACAAAGTGTACTGCTGCCATGGCAACAGCGAAACTGAGTTAACAGACATAGGGCCTATCGGTTTCTCACATATTATCAAATTTTTGGTTGCAAGCAACTATAAGGTAGTTGCCCCACCAGTTAACGTCAGTTATCTCCTATGGTGTTATTACAGTAGGAGACAGACATTTACACTGAACAAAATTATAAACGCAACACTTTTGTTTTTGCCCCCATTTTTCATGAGCTGAACTCAAAGATCTAAGACTTTTTCTATGTACACAAAAGGCCTATTTCTCTCAAATATTGTTCACAAACCTGTCTAAATCTGTGTTAGTGAGCACTTCTCCTTTGCCGAGATAATCCATCCACCTCACAGGTGTGGCATATCAAGATGCTGATTAGACAGCATGATTATTGCACAGGTGTGCCTTAGGCTGCCACAATAAAAGGCCACTCTAAAATGTGCAGTTTTACTGTATTGGGGGGTCCGGGGGGGGTCCGAAAACCAGTCAGTATCTGGTGTGACTACCATTTGCCTTACGCAGTGCAACACATCTCCTTCGCATAGAGCTGATCAGGTTGTTGATTGTGGCCAGTGCAATGTTGGTCCACTCCTCTTCAATGTCTCTGCAAAGTTGATGGATATTGGCAGGAACTGGAAAACGCTGTTGTATACGCCAATCCAGAGCATCCCAAAAATGCTCAATGGGTGACATGTCCGGTGAATATGCTGGCCATGCAACAACTGGGATGTTTTCAGCTTCCAGGAAATGTGTACAGATCCTTGCAACATGGGGCCAAGCATTATCATGCTGCAACATGAGGTGTTGGTCGTGGATGAATGGCACAACAATGCGCCTCAGGATCTCGTCACGGTCTCTCTGTGCATTCAAAATGCCATCAAAAAAAATGCACCTGTGTTCGTTGTCCATAAAATACGCCTGCCCATACCATAACCCCAAAGCCACCATGGGCCACTCGATCCACAAAGTTGACATCAGCAAACCGCTCACCCACACACGCCATCACGCTGTCGCCGACTCCCTATAAGTGAAACCGGATTCATCCCCGTGATGATAACACCTCGCCAAGTGCCGAGAAAACTCCATCGACTGTGAAGCATTTGCCCACTCAGTCCCGGTTGACGACGCTACTGCAGTCCTGTCGAGACCCCTGATGAAGGAAGACGGCTTCCCTGAGATGGTTTCTGACATTTTGTGCAGAAATTCTTTGGTTATGCCAACCGATTGTTGCAGCAGCTGTCCGGAAGGCTGGTCTCCGACGATCTTGGAGGTGAAGATGCTGGAAGTGGAGGTCCTGGGCTGGTGTGGTTAAACGTGGTCTGCGGTTGTGAGGCCGGTTTGGATGTACTGCCAAATTCTCTGAAACGCTTTGAGCAGGCTTATGGTAGAGAAAATGACCTCAATTCATGGCAACACTCTGGTGGACATTCCCAGTCAGCATGCTCTTGCACGGTCTCCCAACATTTCTTCGAAGCTTGCACAATCTGTGCAATACACCGCTGTGTGATAAACAAGCACATTTTAGAGTGGCTTTTTGTTGTGGCCAGCCTAAGGCACATCTGTGTAATAATTATGCTGTCTAATCAGCATCTTGATATTCCACACCTGTTAGGTGGATGGATTATCTTGGCAAAGGAGAAGTGCTCACTAACACGGATTTAGACAGATTTGTGACCAATATTTGAGAGAAATAGGCATTTTCTGTATGTAGAAAAAAGTCTTAGATCTTTGAGTTCAGCGCATGAAAAATTTTTTGGGGAGGCCAAAACAAGTGTTGCGTCTATATTTTGTTCAGTATAAATAGATATATATATATATACACGTGTACATACAGACATGTGTGTGTGTGTGTGTGTGTGTGTGAGACTGTACTTAATTTCTTTACTACTAACTTTTTACTTAAACACTTGGAAAAACTTGAAGCAATGTTGATTAGTTGAGAATCACCTGAAGGCTACATGCCATTGTTTTAATTTATTTTAGATAAATGCAAATATTAAACTTTAATCAAAGGATTGAATTCATTTGAATATTGCTCTGGTGGTATCAAAAATGGAGTATTGTAATTCTCACTGGTATTTTTATTGGTATTACTATAATCTTGATATAAAAAACACCATACTAGGGAGGGTGATTAAAGAAAGAGGTGTTTATTTAGCATTGATTGTAATATTACAGTGCACAAAGTATTACGTTCTCAATCACTGTCTCTTTGTGGGAGAAACTGAGGAGAATATAGATTTTGCAAAAACAAAACCGGGCCAGACTGGAACATAGACACACAGTTGGGTCTTGTCCAGCTGTTTGATGAAAACCTTCTGATCTGACCTTTGACCTAGTGGTCAGAACACTTCCCTGCTATTTTACTCTACTTCCGACAGCTGGGGAAAGCGCAAGATCAGATTTCTGCTGACCTGTCCAGTGTCATCCTCATGTTTCATCCTTCTTCAGACCCCCACTGCAGAATTCTTAACAAATATCAAAACCAACATGGGAGAATCTGGCGATATCAGTGACACCATTAAGCAACTCAATACATTTGTGTTACCCAAGTCTCTTATAAATATTCAATCCCTGACCATTCATCAAAAAGCTTCTCAATTAAAACTAAAAGCAAGTCGTGTCTGAGAGCAGAGTTCTTATTATTCTGGATGCTCATTATTCTGCAAACACTCTGAGAATATCAACAGATAAGAGAGGAATGAAACATTAAAGGGATAGTTCACCCAAAAATGAAAATTACCCCATGATTTATTCACCCTCAAACCATCCTAGGTGTATAAGACATTCTTCTTTCAGACGAATACAATCGGAGTTATATTAAATAATGTCCAGGCTAATCCATGCTTTATAATGGGAGTGGATGGTAGCCCAAAATTTGAAGTCCAAAAAATTGCACCCATCCATTATAAAAAGTCCACACGGCTCCGAGGGGTTAATAAAGGCCTTCTTGAAGCGACGCAATGCATTTGTGTAAGAAAAATATCCATATTTACAACTTAATAAACCTTAAAGTGTTAGTTCACCCCCACACAACATGCCAGTGTCATTAATTACTCACCCTCATGTTGTTCGAAACCCGTAAGACCTTCGTTCATCTTCAGAACACAATTTAAGATATTTTTGATGAAATATGAGGGCTCTCTGACCCTCCCATAGACAGCAAGGTAACTCCTGGAACGTTCAAGGTTCCAAAGTAGTCTGTGTGTTACATCAATGGTTCAACTGTAAAGTAGGGTCGTGACGGTGAGGAAATTTTCCCACCGGTTAATCGAAGTGTGACAACACCGGTAATCAGTTTAAAGTTTAAATAGGTATATAAACTGAAAATCAACAAACACTGTGGAACCAAATAAACAAGAAACTAATGTTAAAAAAATCCAGTCAATAGTCTTTTCAAACAATCTAAAATATTGCCAAACCAGGCGCCCTTTGCATTTCCTGTTTCTACATCTTCCTGCCAATCGTCTTGTTTTCTTAACCACACTCTATCAGTGCAGACTCGACTCACTCTACTCACTTGATAACTAAAAGCTGACTCCTTCTGCCGTGGTGCACGCGTTCGCAAGTTCGGCCCCGCTGTCATTAGGCGTTTAGTTTTTAAAAAGTTGCTAACTGAAACTAGGCTAAATATTTGTTACTATACAAACAAAAAAATCAAAACGATTGTGGGGGGGCGGTGCGCTGGAGGGCGGTAGCAAAGACCCCCGTACACTGTGTTGCGGCTTAACACCGGTACAACTGAAAACAGTCTAATCGCAGCAAGCCTACTGTAAAGTTACGAAGCTACGAGAATCCTTTTTTGCACAAAAATACGACTTTATTTTCCAACATTTTCCTCTCTCCTGCGTCACTTTGGCGCGGCAGTTTAGACAGGTACCATGCGGATGTTCAAGATTGAACGAAAAGTTCCTTACTGGTTTTTTGGAACATCATAAAGGTGAGTAAATTGACATAATTTTAATTTTTGGGTGAACTAACCCGTTAATCTCTAGCTTCCGCTACTGTCTTTTGCGCGTTACACGAGAGAGTGGCGTTCCAGCGGATGACGTAGGACGTAGGCAAACGCGGTGAAGAACGCGGAAGCACAGAGGAGAGAGCAAAACAAATCACCAATTACAAAACGTGGAATTGTAAAGAAAAATGTCAGAGGATTTCCATATAATCCAAGAGGACACTGGTTTTCTTTGCTGTAAACAAAACATGGTTCTCACGAGACTAGCATATTCTCACTGGAGCTCTGCATCCTACGTCATCCGCTGGACGCCACTCTCTTGTGAACGTGCATACGACAGTTAGCGGAAACTAGAGGTTAAGGTTTATTAAGTTGTAAATATGGATATTTTTCCTACATAAATGCATCGTTTCGCTTCAGAAGGCCTTTATTAACCCCCGGAGCCGTGTTGACTTCTTTTATAATGGATGGGTGCAATTTTTTGGACTTTTTAAATTTTGGGCTACCATCCACTCCCATTATAAAGAATGGAGTTAGCCAGGACATTATTTAATACAACTCATATTGTATTTGTCTGAAAGACGAAAGTCACATTGAATGGCTTAGGGTGAGTAAATCATGGGGTAATTTAAAATTTTGAGTGAACTATCCCTTTAACATCTCTACATCATGCCCATGCCTGTTGTTTGTGTAACATGCATGCACTACTAATCATCGCTATATATTGTAACATGTAACAAAATAACAGTGGATATGGAAATAAGATTTGGTTTAATGTTTTTGGTTTAAGTCTTAAAGGCTGCATTTATCTGATCAAAAACATAGTAACGGTAATATTGTGAAACAGTATTACCATTTAATAATATAACTTTTTCATATTTGAATATATTTTAAGATGATGTAATTTATTCCCGAGATGGCAAAGCTGAATTTTCAGCAGGCATTACTCTAGTCTTCAGTGTCACATGATCCTTCGGAAATCATTCTTATATGCTGATTTGGTGCTCAAGAAACATTTTGTATTATTTTCAAAGTTGAAGACAGTTATGCTGCTTATTTTTGAATAGAAAGTTCACATGAACGGCATTTATATGAAATATAACTATTTTCTATTTCATTATAACCGTCTTCACTGTCACTTTTTGATTAATTTATGTGTCCTAAAGAAAAAAAATGGTAGTGTATGATACAAATGAAATTGGTCATCAGTATCAGTGAAATGCACAAAATGTTAAACCAGACTGAATGCAGCCAGAGCAGATGCCTTATTCATCATTCAGTCAGGAGGGACAGATATAGACTGTGGGTGGCACAGCATATCTCAATGGATTCTAGACAGGGGAGTCATGACTTCTGAGTTCATCCTCTGTTGGCCGGCGCCAGTCCAACGTCTCTATCAAAGCAGAGGCATCTTATTCCACCAGAGCAGAGCCCTATCACCACTCTGATGAATGAGGATGAATTCCAGACTAAATAACTCCCACTATAACTCACCCCTCTTTTAATTGTTTTTTCAAACTAAATTAAATAGGGTCCCTTCCCATGTCAAGGGGCCAAAATAAACAGCCTCTGCAACTTACGTTTATTGAAAAGTTCAACTTTTATGGAGCTTTGGAGTGTGCCTCTCTAAAATGTGCAAGCAGTCTAAACCATGAACGAGAACCATACAATTCTGAGCTTTGATGCTCTGATATTTCTACAGATTTGTTTGTGTACTTGTTGATACTGAAAAAAAAATCTAAAAAATTCTGAAAACTTCTGAATTCTGAATAGCTGGATAGAAGATGCTATCAAAACTCTTCAGTTTGATTAAATGTGTATAACATGGGAGAAAGAGAGAAAAATGAAAGAGGAGCGAAATATCTCAGAAGCTAAAAAAGTGAGAAGGAAGTAGTCTCTTTAATAATAACAGTCATGGTGGGGAATGCTTTGGATTTTTGGCTTTACATTATAGTGACCTCGCCTGCTTCCATTTCTGGGGATTCTGGTCTGTGGTGGAAAATAGCGGAGCGTGACAGCATTTTCTCTCACACATTTCAATTCTTTCCCTTACAATATCACTGGAGCCCCCTAATGGACTGACTTAACCACTGAGATAGACGACGGTTCCTGCAATCCTTTCATTCAACTAGTGCTGGGCGGTATACCGGTTCATACCGAATACCGGTGCAACCCTCTACATTGCGAGGAAATCACTCGCAAATGCAATTAAATCTTACTCTAGGCGACTAAATAATATCTAACATTAGCTACTGGCTAATATATTTTTAGATTTTACATGCCAGTATGTGTGTGAGAGGTGTTCAACACAGATTTTCACTTGATAAACACGCTGACTGAGCGCTTGAGAGTTCCGCTCTCCGTCAAGCGATCTGTACTATTTAGATGCATATGTAGCACCTCAGGCCCACTATTTGACGTACTGTAAACTAGTGTGAAGGCGCACAACTCGCGTCGGCTTTGACACTGATAGCGCTTGTTTTCTCACACATGCAAGAGAAGATAGCGTAGTCTGCATACCATTCTGAATCGACTCGCTACAATAACCAGATTCTTTGTTGTATTTTCCTGTCAAAATTAACAGTTCATTTAGAATTATTCAGTTTTTAAGAACAAGCTAAAGATATGCCGGTTTCTCGGCAGTGGGCGGAGCTAATGCGCGAACAGCTCTCGTTGGCTGGCGCTCATCTATTACCGTCCCTGTTTTGATTTCAGCAAATCAGTTAGAGCGAACGCTGACAACGTGATTAATATACATGAACCCAGCAGATAATAGTAGTAGTAGTAGTAGTACTGTTTAATAATAATACTGATTACTATGACCAACAATATCTTAAAGGGTCATATGATGCTATTTTCAAGTTTTCCTTTCTCTTTGTAGTGGTTACAAAGCTGATTGTGCATAGATAAGACCCCTCAAGTTGCAAAGACTAAAGTCTCAAAAAAAAAGATATTCTTTATCAAAGTTAAGACCATGCCACGCCCCCCTAAAACGGCTCCTTCTAACAAAGCGGAGGGGGAAAAAACCGCCGCCCCCCTACGCCCCCACATATCTACCTCACTATGTGGAGATATTTGTATAATGCCGCCCAAATGTGCACTCAAAGAAAGAAGGCGTGGTTTCAGTAATGCAGTTAGTGTTGAAGCAGCCATGTCAAGGAGACCCTGTGTGTTTCTAGGCGAAAGAAAAAGCACTTTATTTGGCCTTCCGAAAGTAAATGCATTTAGGAATCTTTAAGATGACTTGCAACAGAATAGCAATGCATTTTATGGATGACCGTTCGTGAACCTAGGAGAGGAGGTATTCTGACTTTGCTATGACAATCTGGCTCTTCTGAATCAGCTACTGTTTTGTTATAGTTTAAGTATTTGCTATTGACTGTTCAAATGCCGAGTTTTGCGCATCGTGTGTGTGTTTGTGTGTGTGTGTGTGCGTGTGCGCGCGAGCGAGAGAGAGAGAGAGAGGGGATGTTTGCGTTCGTGCTCGCGCGCGGCGAGAGAGAGGAGAGAGTGTGGTAAGAATTACGTGAAACATTGCTGATGTTTGCAGTAGTGAGGGCTCTTTAAATGTTGGCGCTGTTGTGGAGACGCATGTCACGTGACAACATTAACATGGCGGATGTAGTACGTCCGAATTCCAGTCATACTACTCGCTTCATACTATATAGAACGTACTTTTTAAACGGTCGAGTAGTACGTTCAAATTCAAAATGTAGTACCTACTAAGCAGTATGCGATTTCGGACGCACCCTGTGTTCCCCTTTCGGGCTCTGTCTTTACATTTATTTTGAAAGATGAAAAGCTCAGCAAAAAATTTTTTATGGTAAGGGGCTTACCTTTCCGCGCTGATGCTTGCGGTGTTCGGAGGCCATCACCTGCACTGGGGTCAGCTGCCATCAGAGCAGACGGTGCTTGTCGGAAGGAGGGACTTTGTAGGAAACTAAGCTTTTGAGAGAGGTGGGGCATAGAGGACCTGCAATAATGTAAAGTATTGTATAATGTGTTTTTTTAACATTAAAGCCTGTCAACATATTCTGTTACACCAAATAATGATCTTTAAAAAAGCATCATATGACCCATTTAAACATCACCACCAGTCCTAAGTTCAGTTAAAATGACAAATATGCATTCATTCATGGTTACCAAGTTTTAGTTCTAATCACTAGTTCTATCATTAAATAGTGCTTAATTATCATAATATCATAATATAATGCTTGCTTGCTGATTTATTGGTGACAATTGTGTCCTGTGAGAAAACCTGACAAAATCGGCAAAAACCTCATTTTGTGGATGTCCTCATTTGTAAAACTGTTATAAAAATTAAAGTAAACTGTTTTTTTTTTTACTTTTGAAATTGTAAAAATGCAGAACGTTTTCTGTGAGGGGTAGGGTTAGGGGTAGGGGTGAGTTTAGGTTAAAAAGTGTATAACTATCTGTATATAAAAACAATTGAAGTCTATGTAATGTCCCCATTTAGATAGCCAAGTAAACGTGTGTGTGTGTGCGTGTAAAAATAGTATATCAGTCTGGCGATTAAACAAAAAAATGTACTAGCCAATGGCGATTATATTGCCAAGGTGTGCGTAGAGGGTTGCGTGTTTATTTTTTTTATATAGCATGTTTAAAATACCGCAATAACCGGTGTATGTCACTTAAACAACGTTCGGAACGCGACACTGTTTGAAAGGGGTCCCTTGTCACTGGTGCACTGTGGTGAGGGAACTGTATGTGTTACTAATGGCGCTTTTCCACTGCGTGGTATGACTCGACTCGCGTTTCCACTGTAGTTCATTACTGCTTTAGAGTGGGCGGGATTATTTACATGTTGTTATAATTGCGCCGCCTCTACTGCCGCGACTCCTGAAAAACTTTTTCATTCCGCGTTGCCCCATCAAGCTCTCGCTGGATCCGCTCATCTGCTATCAACAAGAGGAACGTCTGTACTTCCTCAACAGGGGGAACAGCCACTTTTTGGTTGTTAAAAAAAAAAAAAAAGGTGTGCTCATTCAAAACAGTTGCGTTCGATCCTTTGCTGGCTGTTCTGATTTAAATCTAGCGGTTCTTTTGTGTTTGACGATTTGATGATTCTCTCCGGCCAATCCGTGATAAGCAGGGTTTACACGTCACGTTTTGGTAATGGTACTTTACGCTTGGAACCCCAACCGAGGTGGTACTACAAAAAGTACCATGTACCAGGTACTGTACCCAGTGGAAAACCCCCCAAAGTGAACCGTACCGAGCCGCACCCATGCAGTGGAAAAGCGCAATAAGAGTGAAAGTTCCGAAACTGAAGCTGTAGAACTAATAGAACGTGATGACACAGAAGAACTCATCCACAATATCCACATTGCCCGCCACAAATATCCACCGCCCCCTGCCATCAGCTCCCGCATCTCTCACACACACGAGCGCGACTTTAGCACTAGATTTAGCAACTTTCAGACCCTTTTAGTGTTTTTTTTTCATAGAATATTCATACTGACATACCTAGCGACTTTTTTTTGGATAAACCTTAGCTATGGTCTATATTAGCTATGCTAATTCCGATATCGATATGAACACTATTTATCTGATATAGAAATCTTTTGTAACATTACTTAAATTGCCGTCTCAGCACTTTTGATCAATTTGTAAGCTCCTTGCTAAATAAGTATTAATTCACTAATTTCTTTCCAAAACAATTATAAAATTATACTTGAATGGAATAGTTATAAATGTTCAAAAGCTTTTTATTTCAGTACATGCTGATCTTTGGTCTTTCTATTCATCAAAGATCCTGAACAAAAAAATTTACTCAAAAACCCGGTTTAAAATACTATAATCAGCAAATCAGTATATTATAATGATTTATGAAGGATCATGTGACTTTGAAGACTGAAGTAATGATGCTGAAATTATAGTTTTACCATCACAGGAATAAATTACATTTTAAAATCTATTCAAATAGAAAGCAATTTTAAATAGTAAAAATATTTCAACATTTTAACTGTATTGGCCTGGACTTTGGTCAAATATATGCAGTCTTGGTGAGCAGAAGAGAATTCTAAAAAAAAAAAAAATTAAATAAAAATCATTAACTGTTCAAAAACTTTTGACTGGTATTGTAGGCTGATTATTCTTATAGATTGAAACAAATGTGCTTCAGCCAGAAAAAAGGGTATGAAAAGTGCTCCGAGTCGCTGCAGAAAACAACAAAATTGAACAACAACAGAAAATGGAAATGTTGCTGGAGACAGGCTTATTGTAAATGCAAACTGATTCTCTGCCAGCAGGAGGCGCTTTTAGAGTGATAACACTAGCGGTTTCTCCAGTAACGGCTGTAATCACAGCAGCTCCGCTCATGAACGATACTTTATCAGATCAAATGACATGCCATCGAAACTTTTCTGAAGACAGTTGGTTCCCTTCAAATAGATGCATTCATATAAAACACCCGCGATGTGTTATGATTTTGAAATGTGCAGTGCTCATGTTTATTCAACGAAGTCAAACGGCACAAATAAATCAATGTATGGGAAACACTGGTAATGTATATCGAAATATCGGAAATGTGTTTAAAAATCATAATCACCGTTATTGAAAAAAATTATATCGCGATACATATTGATATTGAATTATTGTCCAGCCCTATATATAGTGTGGTATTTTTTGACAATATTCACTCACCATGACAGTAAAATAGGACCTTCTAAGTCAATATACTGCAGTATTTCCTCTCAATCAGAAGAAAATATGGTTAACACCCAGTCATGCATGAAAAAAAAAAAAATACCGTCATGTACCGTGAAACTGGTATAATTTTGAAAAATACTGTGATATAAATTTTTGGTCATACCGCCCAGCACTACATTCAACCATAAACCCATGTACAAATTACATCCGCTAATTAAACTTTGATACTTACAACTTGCTTAGATAAATAATGATTAAAGAATCAAATCGTCACTGTAAAATCTAATTAACCTTACTTTTAAAAAAAAAAACATGTAAACCGATTGCCTTAAGTAAAAAAAAATTTTTTAAACTCTTTTCCACAACCAATTCATTTTTAAGTCAAATATACTAGATGTGTATTCCAAATAACTCATTTAAACTGAGCCAACTAAACTAACATTTACTGCAACTTGGAATTTCTCAGTTGTATTTAATTGAACAGCGATCCAATTTCCTTGTTAAAACCACACAAACCGATTGCCTTAAAAAGACCAAGTAAGTGTTACTCCAGTAAATGAAGTGCTTTAATGGTCCAGTTAGCATTAGCACACATGTACGTGCTAACATAACCAACAGAGAGACTATCATCTCATGGTTCATGTCTATGATGTTGATGATTTCTTCAAAATGTCCCACCCAAACTTGCATTAACACATCAAGGGGTCTTAAAAACAACTGATTGCAAAACTTGCTCACAGCATTCCAGAAATTCAGTGGTCCACGTATTTCATTAAAACAATATTTGCCTGACCTCAGTCAACTCATCTATGTCTCAGTAAAATCCCACTAGAAAAACAAGAGAAGAAAACGTTCATCTGGCCCAATATTGCATTTGCCTGAGGGAAACACCTGAAACAACATAAACCAACAACTCAAAAGTACACAAATACTTTGATGTGAATAAGAAGAGTTGATCAGTGTGGCTGAAGAACAGAAGCACAGATATCAAAGTTGAGTGTCCATCTGCATGTTTGTTTGTGAGTGTGAACGTTAGTGTGAAAGAGATGGAGAAAGGACATCTCACCGCTGTGACTGTGCCAGCTGAAGCCTAGCAACCATTCCACTCAGCAACCAATGCTGAGAATGGCAGGTTAAGACTTGTCTCACTACACCCGTAGAACCCCCTTCTCACTCCCCCTCCTATTCTTACATACCACACACACACACACACACACACGCACCGCCTACTAAATTCTTCCCTACTTGGAAGATAAAAAGCATTGTTTGTAGCTCTATCTGGAATGCTAGCAGACGACCTCCTCAGGCACTACCGGGCAAAAAAAAAAAAAACTAAAGAAATACACCAGTGGCACTTAGTCTAAGTTACATCAGTATTACAATAAAGACATTGTTCAGGCAAAACTTTTAATGCCGTTATCATTTACTCACCCTCATGTCGTTCCAAACCTGTATGACTTTTTTCTTTTGTGGAGCATAAAAGATATTTTGTCAATAGGGTCTAAAACAACACTGACTTTGCTTGTATATGACAAAACAAGGGCTGCACGATATTGGAAAAAACTCACATTGCGATATTTTGTTTTTCTGCAATATATATTGCGATATGGAGTGAAAAATTCACCAGATGACTTAGCTCTATTTGGAAAAAAAAAATCAACGATTGGGGTGATTTTGAGGGCAAGTAAATCAGCATAGAAATTACAAGCATACATAAATATAACAGAGCAAAGACACAAATGAAATAAACAATGCTTTATATTTTTCAGGTAAGTCTAACAGTATTCGGGTACAGAAATTGCATAATCAAATGTAAAATAACACTGCATAGTCTTCACTGTATAAATTAAATCTAATAAATCTGTGTTAAAGCTACAAAAGTGTTTTTTCTCTGTTTTGTTGTTTGATTAACATTCATGACACTGAAAGCAACAGGAACAATAAACTGCTGGGAACCAATATATATTGTTACACATCCGTTTTCTTTCTCAGTTGTTTACCTTCACCTAAGCCATAAGCAACTGTGTTTACAAGGATACTTGCAGAGACATGCATTTTGACAATTGTCATTTCAGGCACAAATAGATGAAGTGAGTGGAATTCGGTGTTCATGTGCATCTCCGTGGCTCTGTGTGTGAGCACAGAAAACAGCGCGTGTTCATAATTGAGCTCCATTTTGCACCTTCTCGAGCTCGAATGGTTTAAAATCACTTCAATGTATAAAACAACAGGACCTAAAACATTCAAATGATGAACCTTCATTGTATGACGGTTAAACTTTGCAATTAATCCAAGAATCACCTGCGTTTCCTGGTCCATAGGATTGCGTCCTATACAAACACGCACATCCTGAAATGTGACTATCGCAGAGGCACACATCGCGATATCGATGCTGAAACGATATATAGTGCAGCCCTAAAATAAACACATTCTTCAGAATATCTTCTTTTTATATCAGGTTTAGGAAAGCATAAGGGTGAGCAGAATTTTCATTTTTGAATAGACTATCTCTAAGTAAAAGCACCTTTATCATAAAACATTGTTGCAAGTGAACATTTACCAAGGTGGTATAAATAACAGGAGGAGGTGACAGCTGGCTTAGTAGAAACTCAAGTCAAACCTGAAAGAGTTATGCTGACAAAACAATGGGCCATAAATTAATTTGAGATTAGTAGACTATTAACCTACTGGTAAGAAAAGTGGTCAGGAAAAAGGAATACATTTTTCCATCTATACAGAAAAATGTCTATGTGAGAGCAATGCATTAACAGCAATGCCACATCTCTCCTGTAGAAGGCAGTCCTAACGCCTTACATTATCAAACTATTGCGGATTTGTTTAAATATAAACATCCAATGTGACCGACAAGTAAAATCCGCGTCCATGCTCCTATTAAGTAAGATAATAAATGATTTAGTGGAGCTGTCTGACTCTTAGAAACACCTTTTGTCAGGTTTCTTTACTGCTGATCATTGTGAACCAACACAACTGTCGCTGTGGTTCAGCTGAGTTGTGTGTGTGTACACTGATGTCAGCAGTAAGAGCCACACAAAATCACAAGCTGTCAGTGTTTGGCGACCCAGTTTCATATGTCTCTCTCCAAAAACAGTGGGAATATATACACCTCTACCTATAAAACAGATCAGCACCAGTAAAACCTCAAATGTTTCATAAAGGACCTCAAATACACTTGGTTTTAATTTTCAAATCTTGTTCTAAAAACTTCAGATTTTACTATAAATACAGATCAGATTATAAATACAATCAATGATATGTGCACTACTTATGAATTCTGAGAACGCTTCTCTCAACCTACCACAATTGCTTTGTCACAAAGACTCAAATCAGCATCTGACAACTGTAATTAATAGACCCAATCCAAAGGTTTTGGAGTCCCAATGCAGTTTAGGGTGGTATGGATACCTGGACAAATAGCCCATAATTAATGAGTAATCTGAGAGTAATCTCTCTTAGGTATTCATCAACACAATGAATATGTCTCTTGTTTGCCAAGTACATTCCACACGATCAATATGCAGCAACACATTTCGCTCATTAACCATCTCTCCAGCTCCTGAGCTGGCACTAAAGTGTTATCTGTTGCGGAAAATAAAAGTATTATCACTTTTTTGAACAGCCACAACGGTTGCTTTATGTTGAAGCATTAAGTGTATGGAAAACAATATAGGAGTCAATGATGTGCTGCTATTTTTTGTTGTTTTTTTCAGTTCAATTAATAAAAATATTTTAAAACATGATTCTTACAGTGACTCATTAAAAGCTTGCAAATGAACATGCATGTAGTAGTAAACGCTAACACAAATATAGATCTTGAGTGACAGAACACACATGCAGCTCTGGGCCCGGTTGCATGAAAATCCTTATGCTAGGAAATCCCTTCGTTATAAGGTTAAGGGAGCCCTTAGTGAAGCTTGGGCTGCAAGAAAAAAAACCTATGGGTCAACTTAAGGAACCTTAATGCTGCCATTAAGTATTCCCCTTAATTATTTAAGGGTTCCCTTAAGTGTTGCTACAAAGTCCTTAGTATCCATTTCACCTTAATAAATTTAAGGGACCAAAAGAGCTCCCGAAAGTCATCTTAAACTCAGTATCTGCAGGATTTTTAAACTCAAATGTAAGACTTAAGACATTTTTTTAAGACCTGCACAAATAAAATATCATGTGAGCACAGCAGGGCAATGACTATGGTAGCATATTAAACTGTAAAATGACTGTAAAAAGTATGACTTGCAGGTTTTCACAACAAAAAGTTGTATATAATTTCATAATTTTCACATTTGGTACATTTTCCGTTATTGGTCAGCAGGAGGCGCAGAAACAAAGCGGTTTCCTCGGTAACAACTGTACACAAAGCAGCAAAACAGGCACCGCTCATGTTTATTTAATGTTTGTGTGTGTTTTAGTTGGTTAGGTTTGTATTTCATTATGTTCTGTTTATTGTCATAGATATGTATACATATCTGTTTATTGTGAGATGTATTGTAACTATAGTAACCGCGGCGCCCATTGCCGTATGTTGCGAGAAACTACCGTGAAACGCTTAGTATAAACACTTAGGTAAGTGTGACAGTTAAGACGTTTGTTGCAACGCTCCTAAAGAAATACCTTACCTCAGGGATTTTTTCCCCCTCAGGGATACCCCTAAGTCAAATTACTTAAGGACTTTCATGCAACCAAGCCCTGATCTTTCCCTGAATTTTGATCCATTATCCATTATGTTTTCTTTTTTTGTGTGATGATAGGCCTTCATTTGAATTAGGAAATTCATGAAAGTTAGGAGCCAAGTGAAATCGAATATGTGAAACGCCAAATACCAGGAATACCTTAAATGTCTCAAAATGATGTCATGTGATATGGATACTCAAGGCCTTCTTTAATGTCTCTGGGAAAAGAGCCAGATAGAAAACAGGAGAAGTATAGACAATGGGACAAAACACAGAGTATTCTCTATAGCATCATGTCTACAGATGAATACTGCTATCTGAGAACACTCTAGGGAAATGAAGAAAGACAAAAGAGGGTTCCTGCCTTACTAAGGGATCCAAATCATACAAAGTCATGGGAGCGTGTTATTTGTACATGTTTTGAACACACTTACTGTACAAGACAAGTGTGGGCAAGCATGGGAATATGGCTCAACAGAAAAACAGCTGCTTTATTGCTTAGCAAGCACAGCTATATTTAAAGCGCTTAGAAAGCAACAGTTTTCAGTGACAAAAATATAGAATAGAACACATACATTTGTTTTTGTCACCTATAAGTGCTGCCAATACTGAGGGCTTTAAACACATGAATATAGCACATACATCCCCATGCATGTATGTTTAATTAGCTCAAACGGTTACTTAATGACCCTTTAGTGAACACATCTAGTATGAGTCCCTCTCCTTGCAAGTTTCATATGCATAAAAAATTGAAACGAGTCTCCTATCCTTTAGCAGAAAAGTGGCTGTTTTGGTTGTGTAAGGTGTTCTCAGAAAGGGCGAGGCAAGAAATGTCTCATGTCCTTTCAGACCCTTTCAAAAAGAGTGTGAATGGGACAGATTAAGTAGATACAGTTTCCAATACAGTGGAAGGGAGAAGTGAAAATTGGGGGCGTTGAGAATACGTGCCAGATGTTATGCTGTTTACGACAATCATACAACTGGGTAACATCTGGTACACATATCAGCACATATCGCTCTCTTTCCAACTATCCTCTGGATGACTACAGCAAAAACAGAACGAGGAATGAGGAAGAGCCACAGAAAGCCTGCATACAACTAAAAACTTGCTGATAAGCCCTGCGCTTTAAGATCAGTGATCAAATGGCATTAAACATATGCCTCAAATAGCTTCTTCCATTTTCAAATGAGCAAATGAGAAGTACACAAACTTGCTGAATCAAAATTCACTTCACAGAAATTCACAAAACTTTACCATCCATTAACCAAGCTGTCAACTTTTTGAAACTGACAAAAGTGTGTAAGGGGAGGGGGGTTCAATGACATAACATGACCTGGCCACCAACATCATATAGTCTTTGAATTTATGTTCCAAGGTGGTGCTGGCGGCGGTTTGATCAAAAATCTGTATCACTTTTTTTTAGGGTTCTGGCAGTTTCACGGTTTTTCCCTGACTGTGCCTTTATACGAATCAGAATGCATGAAACCACTGCATTTTAATCAAGATTCAAACAAACATGCAGTTTTTGATGTATCTTAGCTCGGCACTAATCCAAGTAATCTGATCTGGATCTAATCACAAGCAGATTGATGATCAGTAGGCTTGCTGCGATAGTCGGTGTTGATGGCGTAAGCCTGTTGACTTTTGCCGTTTATCTAAGGTGATTTTGTTGACACCGAATTGCCGCTAATTCGAAAGTGAAATGCTCACAGGCATTTACAAGCTACTTAAAAGTGAAGGAAACCGAGCAAAAGAGGGAAAACCTCCAACCCCACCTCATGATACAAGTATTACTGGTGTTGTCATGTCGATTAACCGGTGGGGAAAATTCCTCACCGTCACAACCCTAATGATCAGAAGATAAAAACAAATAAACCTCATAGCAATAAACTCTAATGTACTTATAGAGATAGAATAAAAAGATAAATGGACAGGGAAAAAATAAAGTGGCTTAAGCCACTGTGCAACGCCACAGAAACGAGATGTCCATTAACTGAACATGCACGGCATTAACCGGTTCCTGTGCAGACAGCTTTGTTCACAATAATGAGAGCAATTTAGTTTTTGTCAGTCCTGAAAGACTGTTGTTTTGAAAACTTTACTTGGTAAAACAATTATCCTGGCCCTCTACACCCAGACCTCTGGCGACAACTTTCCTGTTTGGAGACCAGCAGGTTTTAGCAGCCAGCACAGAGCCAAATATTCCGGCCCAGAACCACCACTATAAATTAAAACTAAGCTGCATGAAAGTGCATGTTTATTAATCAGTTTCCTAATTTCACTGCAGTGGATGAGCTTAATCGTTTCAGGTACAAAATAATGTTATACAAATTTTTTTTTTTTAAAAACTCCAACACACAAATGGTCCAAGACATCCTCTCTCTCCTTGAGTGCCTTTCTGAATTAATGAAATCAGATCAGATGAGACCAATTGTACATGTTCAGAAAAGAGCACAGATGATTTTCAGACTGCCTTGAATCTGTGCAAAAGAGATGCACTTAAATCATTTATAACGTGCTGACCATCAGGCTTACAGTGATAGTTCACCCAAAAATGAAAATTCTGTCATTAATTACTCACCCTCATGTCGTTCCAAACCTGTAAGACCTGCATTCATCTTCGGAACACAAATAACATTTTTTGATGAAATCTGAGAGCTTTCTGACCCTGCATAGACAGCAACGTAACTGACAAGTTCAAGGCCCAGAAAGATAGTAAGGACATCATTAAAATATTCTGTGTGTCATCAGTGGTTCAACCGTAATTTTATCAGTCTTCGACCTGCATTCACGAGAGTATCACAACCAGTGTTGGGCAGTAATTAATTACTATTAACTAGTTACAGTAATAATATTACTTTTTGCAGTAACTAGTAGTGTAACTAATTACTAATAAGATTTCAGTATTAATATTACAGTTCCCATCCATAAAACAGCTCGTTACCTAGTTACTTTTGATGACTCAACCACTACTGTTTTGAAAACCATCAATCCAATAATTCCTAGATTTATTTTCATAATCTTCAAAACTTGCACAGGCACAAGAAGTCACCAGTGCAGCAGACAAGCTTGGAATATGGAAAAGCTTACATTCAGCGGATGTAAATATTCCCATTACATTAATTTTGTCAGGAGAAAAGATGATCTGAACACTGATGTGTAAATTGTGGCATTAATCTACTCTGGCATTACATGGCTTGCCCACCCACATCCCTCTGATCCCGATATAAATTATATTACTATAATTAACATCTTTTTAAAACCTAATATTTTCTTACACTCACGTGATTAGTTTATACAATACCTCATGATATGAACATATATAACATATAGTATATGGGTAACAGAAATGATATCTATCTACAATTAGCTTCAAGCTACACAAGAAAATGTATAAGATTAATACAACACTTACTTAAAAATCACTATCAAGCACCACTGAGTGTTTGTGATAACTTTTGACTGCGATCCAATGTGGATTTTGGTCAAATGAGGAGGCAGAAATATATTGTTAAGCCGCAGTTACACTGCACTTCTCACTCCATTGACTTCCATTCATACGCATGTGAATGTGTCAGACAGGAAACACAAGCCCGTGTGAAAAATTTTCACATTTTGCTGCGTTCCAAAGTTCAGGTTTGGTGAACTCTGACCTGCGAATTCGCATCACGTGAATGCGTGAGACCAACAGAAGATCAAAACGTCACAAAGTGACCTCTCAGAAATGGAGGAATCGCTAATTTTAGCAGTGTCGCATCATCCTGTTTTATACAACACAACTTTAAAAGATTACAAAAATCACAAAAAGAGAAGCGGCTTGGTTTGCGATGGCAAGGGAAACAGGAGCCAATGGTATGTTTGAACAGTGAAACGTGTAATTTTATGTGATGTTTTTATTGCATGAGATTTGTATGTGTGTGTACTTGATTAACGATACTTGTGACTGATTGTAATCACTTAAATAGAAAAGAATTATGACTAGTGAGGATATTTTGGCGCGTGATGTCCTATCCTGCTCCCGCCCCTTTTCGCAGCTCCGTCCGAATGAATTTCGCATGCTCAAAGTCTAGTGTGACTGCGGATTTAGTAACATTTTAGAATAATTTTATGGGGAGATACACAATAACAACTTCTGTGGGGCGTGAAGGCAAAGTTATATAACTAGTAGTGTAACTAATTACTGTTGCCAGAAAGTAATAAGTTAAGTAATAATACTACATTTGAGTAACAAGCCCAACACATGAGTGTGCATTCCTCTGCTTGTAAACAAGGCACACGCATCCGGGTTCTACGTCAGCATAGGGCTGGACAATAATGCATTATCAATATGTGTCGCGATATAATTTTTTTCAATAATGGTGATATGATTTTTAAACACATTTCTGATATTTCGATATACATTACCAGTGTTTCCCATACATTGATTTATTTGTGGCATTTGACTTCATTGAATAAACATGAGCACTGCACATTTCAAAATTAAAACGCGGCGAGGGTGTTTTTATATGAATGAATCTCTGAAGGGAACCGACTGTCTTCAGAAAAGTTTTGATTTTTCATTTTTATCTGATAAAGTAGCATTCATGAGCGTAGCTGCTTTGATTACAGCCGTTACTGGAGAAACCGCTAGTTTTATGGTTTTATCACTCTAGTCAAGATCCCTCCTGCTGGCAGAGAATGAATCTGCATTTTCAATAATAAGCCCGTCTCCAGCAACATTTCCAGTTTTTGTTGTTCAATTTTTTTTGTTTTCTGTAGTGACTCGGAGCACTTTTCATACCCTTTTTTTTGGGCTAAAGCACATTTGTTTCAATTTGTTTCTTATTCTCTATAAGAATAATCAGCCTACACTACCAGTAAAAAGGTTTTGAACAGTAAAATTTTTAAATGTTTTTTTTTTTTTTTGATTTTCAATATTTATAACAGTTGAGTAAATTTTTTTTCAGGATTCTGTGATGATTAAAGATCCCAAGTTCACCATTTATCTAAATAAAGCTCTTGTAACATACACGATTCTATTCAAAAGATTGGAGACCCAGAGTCAGTATATTTCTATAATTATTGGGAAGAATTATAGAAATTAATACTTTTATTTAGCAAGGATGCTTAAAATTGATCAAAAGTGATCATAAAAGGCATTTATAGTGTTAAAAAAGATTTATATTTCAGATAAATAGTGTTCATATCGATATCGGAATTATATTGTATCGATCAAAATTAAGAAATATATTGTGATATACATTTTGGCCATATCGTCCAGCCCTACAACAGCATCGTGGTAATCTTGTGAACGTGTGTCGAAGACTGACCCGGAAAAAAAGAAATTGTTGAATAAAGTCGTTCGTTGTTTTTGGGGTTTTTTTGCACACAAAAAGTATTCTCATAGCTTCATAAAATTAAGGTTGAACCACAGATGTCACCTGGACTATTTTAACAATGTCCATATTATCTTTCGGGGCCCTGAATGTGTCAGTTGCGTTGTTGTCCATGCAGGGTTAGAAAGCTCTTGGATTTCATCAAAAATATCTTAATTTGTGTTCCAAAGATGAACCAAGGTCTTACGGGTTTGGAAAAGACATGAGGGTGAGTAATGACCGAATTTTCTTTTTTGGGGTGAACTACCCCTTTAATATTTCTTTGATACAATTTTCTTATCTACCAGAGATAATCATCTGATATCATGTGCAACTCGAACTTGAAAATGAACTTTCTTATCAGGTGATTTTCTTTTCCACTTTAATAAAATAAACCCTTGTTTTTTGGACTTAAAATTACCCTCTCTGTCAACATACATAATACTTGGACATCAAAGCTCAACACAGAACCGGACTCTGCAACTACATGCAAGTCAAATGGTTCAGTGGAAACTCATTTTATTGCAGTAGTGTCAGCTCTGCTGTGTACTGATGACAGGGTTCCGGGTTCCAGCCTTTTGAGCATATAAGCCTGAGGGCTTTCAACTACAACAAATTCCCATTGCCTGTAATCCCCAGCCATTTACTCATCCTAGGATAACCTTCAATCCTCACTGTCAGTTTCCCACTACATTGGGGGCCTGAGCTTAACACAGCAAAGCTTTCAGACAGACACAGCAGGCACAAACACTAACACCATATTTATACACTGTACTTTCACCAATCAATTCAGGATATAAACAAAAAAAGAAAAAAATACTGCATGATATTGCTGGAGGACTGGATGATTAATTCTTTTCAAAACATTTTACTGATGATGAAAATAAAACTCTTTGGTTATTCTTGACAGAATGGGGGAATGAATAACATAGACAATGGAAATATCACACTAAACAGACAATTACTTTGATCAAAGACAAGCAGTACGGCTTGGTAAAATTGATTTGTACAGTCCGAAGGGTTCAATAAAAAGAGGTGTAGGTATGACGTCAGAACCCAGAAGACTAATTTGCCGCTGGTTCCTTTCGAGATTTTGCTATCGTGTTTTTCAATTTATGAGTAAAATAAAGCCTGTGGTAAACATAACTTGATGCTACTTCGACATTTTGTTCTACAATGTAAACTGCATATATCCATACCGAAAACACTAATTATGAAGCAGTTATATTTATTTTTGAAAACATATGTTTCTAATAAGTAACTAGGCAAGTTTGGGATGTCAGTGTGTGCAGTTTATGCTGTAGAACAAAGCGTCAAAATATTCTCAAGTTATGTTATATCGTCAAAAAACAAAGGGTCAATTCTCATTTCATACTAAATTTAAGAGTTGTCATGACCATTTAGCAATTCAGTACTACTAAATTAAATTAAAACCATGATTGATTAACTGATGTTTGCTGCAGACAAAATTATTGATCCTGAATCTGAAGGCACCACTGGACCAGGCCCAGTTCTTGACAGCTATAGAAGGGTGGGCTGTCAGATATCCTGGGTGGGCATTTTTTAGTCATGATATCATCATATAGTCTAGAAGATATTTATACTGTAGATATTGTTATATTAACTATATTATATACACTTTTTATTTATGCCAAACAAGGCCGTAATCATGTCTAGAACATTGGTGGGACCAGACCTATATGGTTATGGTACTTATTTAAAGAAACTAAATAAATAAAGGATTTAAATGGATTTAGGGGAATAACTTTAGGTAATAAATCTGGAGTGCCTTTCCCAAAAGCATCCTTAGCCAATATGGTCGCAAGTTCCGTCCTCACCAACATAGTTCGACGATTTGGTGTTTCCTGAAACCACAGTTCAAATGAACATTCGCAAACATTACGTGGTAGGAACTACAGCTCTCCACCTGTGGTTAGAAGCATAGTTTCTTATTAGTAAGACATATGGACTTAAATAAATTATGCTTTGGGGCACAATAAGCAAGCTAACATGCAGTTCAATCTATATCTTCAATTCAATTTAAATATTTATACATTTGAATCTGAAAAATGTATGCAATCTTTATCTAATTCTGATTGGGTGGGCAAGACTGTCATTTGGGTGGGCTCAGCCCACCCCTGCCAATGTCTGGAGCCTGCCCGCACTGGACTATGCTTTTAGAAAGGAAGCAATGCCAAGTTTTACACACTTTTACAGTGCACTGCAACCGCCCCTTTAAAGTTAGTTCACCCAAAACTGAACATTTGGTCATTATTTACTTACCCTATGTCATTCCAAACTGGTTTGACTATTTTTCCTTATGTGGATCACAAAAGATGTTTTGAAGAATGTTGGGAAACAAAAAACTTATTGGAGCTTATCGACTTCCACTACATAAAATATCTTCTTTCTTGTTCCTCAGATGTAGTTATACAGATTTGGAACAATGTGAAGTTCAGTAAATTATGACAGTTTTCATTTTTGTGTGAACTACCCCTTTAAGCACTGCACAGTTAGCCTGATTTGCTTTTTGGTACCAGTGCACCCTTCACAGCTAGAGAACAATGAACCTCTTAAAATGGTTATTTGGAATGCAAACAACTTCAGCAATTCAACAAAGAAATCTTACTACGATACTTTTCCTTCATCACCAAACAATAGCCAATCCTGAAGACAGTCTATGACAGCCACGGATGATACAACCAGGAAAGAAGGTACTACAGAAAACTATTGTTGAGAGATGGTGAGATGCAGTAGACGCTGTGCAATTAGATTCAGTATAGTACAATTAAACATCAGTTACATCACACTTAGATGTTATCAAAAGTAAACTGTGGAAGTTTCACTCAGCTAAAAAAACTACATGAAGGCAGAAAGGTTTGAGAAATCAGTCTCTGAGGGTTGATAGCTTTAGGTAGTTTGTTCATTGAAATTAATACTGAAAACAGAAACTGCGAGTGAGATGCAGTACTGGGAAATTGTGCATTCATTTAACTCAGGCCTCAGGCATGCCTCAAGGGCTCCAAAGAGCCAGAAACACCACTGCTTGCACACTATGATACTTTTGAAGACAACGCTGAGTAGAATGTAAACATGGCAGTGAACTGCAGTGACTAAACATTATCAGTTCACCCTAAATTGAAATTTCTGTCATCGTTTACTTACCATCATGTTGTTCCAAACCTGTTTGATTATTTATTTTGGGCAAACCTAAAATGAGATCGTTGTCTGAATATTTTGTAATGTTTTTCCATACAATAAAGGTGAATGGCATTGGTGACTGAGGCTGTCATTCTGCTTTTAGGGTTTTATATTTGCAGCGATGCAGAAAACAGATAGAATCGTGGAATCCATTCATAAGGATGTGCACTTAATTAAATCACAGTATCATCAGATACACACAAACACTCAAGCGTCTTAACTACAACCTGGCAAAAAAAAGATTGAACTAAAATAAAATATTACCTTAACTTTGTGTAAAAAAAAAAAAAAAAACTGTGGCAAGCTTCACTTAACTAAAAAAAACCTAACCTTTTTGATAATACATTTAGATTACATCATAATCACATTCTATAAATTTCTGGGGGAAAACAATGTTCTGTATTAATGTCCACTTCGGTACATTGATGCACCGATACCACTTTTTCCAGTACTCGCCCGATACGATACTTTTTTTATTTTTGGTACTTGCCGATACCAAGTAACGATACCGGTATTTTTTATTGCATTTGTACATTTTTTTTTTAAATATTGGGTACAGAAACCAAAAGGGTGTGTGTAATGTTAGTTGGTTAACTTAATTTATTAAATAGATAGTCAAGCCAAAATTTATTCTAACACCTTCAACATTTCTCACATTATCACAGTTTTCGCTATAGTTTAGAAAATGGTAATAAATATGACAAGAACTCAAGAGTTAAACTGTGTGAGAACAAATTCATCTTGATAATATTAGATAATTTTGATAGAAAGGTATGTAATGGATTACAATCAACCAAAAAATTAGCTGTTAGTATGACAGTATTTACATAACTATGAATACTTTGTTGGGCAACCCTTAGCCTCAATGACAGCATATACTCTCCTGGGCAGACTGTCATCCAGGTTCATGCAAACCTCAAATAAATTTTTTTCCCAGACTCGGTCTGAAAAATTTTTA
Organism: Sinocyclocheilus anophthalmus; assembly: GCA_018155175.1. Taxonomy (NCBI): domain Eukaryota; kingdom Metazoa; phylum Chordata; class Actinopteri; order Cypriniformes; family Cyprinidae; genus Sinocyclocheilus; species Sinocyclocheilus anophthalmus. The sequence goes on from JADLZN010000024.1 coordinate 301,724, forward strand.
GACCCAAATTTGTATCAATTTTACTGGTAGTACACTGTATGAAGAATTTTTGGGTATAATATGTCACAGTTTACTTTATTTTGCTGTCCTCACTTACATAAATGAATTTTAGTGTCCTGCACCCACTAGTAAAAAAATATTTTGTCTGAATAATTTTTGGTTTGACTGTGTATCCTTCGGTTATTTTCACACTTGATTATGCTCATTAAAATGTATTTTACACGTTTTTGTTCCTTTCACTGTTAATGTTTTTTCCCTATGGTACATCATCTTTAATTTAATAGCATTAGAGCTGCTCCATTGCAGCGGCTGTACTGTAATCACATGATTTGCTGTAAAAATGCAGGGAACCACTCACTATAAATCTAACTGTGATATTTTCAGAAAAAGAAGTCGCGTTTTTTCATCTGAAACACGCTGCGATTTATATTCCAAAGCCACTCATACTGTATAATGCAGAAACACTCAAGCAAGCAAAACACGCAACGCGTGCGCACATTTGTACTGGTGCCAGAATAGTGCAGCCTAGCGCATTTCACACAGGCTGTTATTTTCAGAAAGTCGTGTATGCCTAAGGTTATAAATAAATGATGTTTATAGTGAATGCCCCTATGAATGGTTTTATGTTTACGATTTCGTTTTAATCCAAATGATGCGTGTGCTAAGTGAGTGAACAGCAAAGATCACACAACAGAATTGCACTCTCTCTCTCTCTCTCTCTCAATCTTTCTCTCGCTCTCTCTCTCCCCCTACTGTTAAGTAACTTGTGCATTGTTTTACTTGTTTTTTACATATCCGACTGAACTACAAACTTTCCAGTGATGTCTGTGAGAAAGATATCTTCAAGATATAATCACTCGACAAGCTCGTGCATCTGCGCCGCACGAGCAAAAAAAAAAAAAAAAAAAAAAATCCCCTTCATCGTTCTGTTATTCAGCTTGGCACCCAGCTATCAGGCGTTAATACGGAAGTTTTAACATTATATTCATTGCATACATATACTTCGTAGTAGACATCCTTAACTCCTTTCTGCTGTCTGTTGTCGGTGTTTTTTCTTTGTCTGAATATGGCGCTTATCACATGCTGTGTGATATCTGCGTTTGGTATCGGGGCATTTTAACGAGTACAGGAGACCAGTATCAGGCCCGATACCGATACCAGTATCAGTGCATCCCTACTGGTAACATGCTCCATAGCTATTAGAATATTCCTGTATACATAAACATATTCCAAATAAACTAAAACATAATTAGTTTATTATTGCATATTCTTGTTCTGCTATTCTCTTCTGGAAATACTAGAGATCCTTACTCTTGCAATTATAATTTTTTTTAGTAAATTGGAATGAATTGTAAAATTATTGAATTACAAAATGTAGATCAAGACACTTTTACAAATGCAGTCCATATTTCTTTTAATGTATGACGTCATAAAGGGCAGAATTCCTTGTATAGGCAATTCTCCCGGAAGAGCGCACACACACATCAACCAGGGGTGTGTTTCCAAAAAGCACCGTCAGCTAAACTATGGTCACAAGTTCCAATGAACTCTATTGGTAACAATGGAACTTGCGACCATAGTTGCTTTAGTATCTTGTACTGCAGTTATATCTGATCAAATGCACATTATTATTCTTTAGTTTGGGGGTTTTTTTTTAAAACAAAATCATTTTCTTGGGTTGGAACAGCAGCTCCCCTATTTATGTCTCTATTTGTTTCTCTGGTTTTGCCACGGGATGTAACTAGGATTACACAAGCTTCAGTCTGGATCCAGAACACCTGAGAAGAGATGATGCCAACCCCCAGAGGACCTCAGATGAGGCCAACCCAGAAACAACATACAGAACTACATTTTGCTATACAGGTTTTATTGATCACAACATATTGCTGTTAATAGTGTTCATCGTCTGTTTTATTACTTCTTTAATTGATTTTTCCATACATTTCTGCCATACGTACATTAATTGACAGCCACCACTGATAAGCTACCACTAAATATTGTATAAACGTAATTTTTTTTGCTTTGCAATGATTTGTATCGTGAAAGCGCTGTACAAATAAACTTGACTTGACTTTAGGGAAACGCACCCAAGAGCAACCCATGAATGTGCTTCATTCGGTTACGGAAGTCATCAGCGCTGCACAGGACTTGCTCTAGAAGGATTTGTCATTTTGTTTTTTGACCACGAAATCAGCAATGTCACCAAAGAAGTGTGTTTTTGGATGTGAGGGAAAGATGAACCCAGCGTTGAGGGAGCAATGGATGCAGTTTATTTCTCCGGGGCAGCAACAGAGTTGTGCAAGTGTGTTCGTTTATTCCCGGCATTTCGGTGATGAATGTTTTATAAACAAATTAAATTAAATTTAAGTCAATAAAGTTTCTGTTCCTGTTTTATTGTTGTCAATGTTCCAGCTTGCAGACGATAGCTACACAAAAGCTGCGTGTGCTCGGGACTCTCTAGCTCCGCCCACGACACGCCTCCAGGAGCTCGACTGTTTTCAGAGAGAAGCGTAAAGCTTTATCTGTCTTTTATAAGTCTAATAAAACTAAAGAATCTGAAGAGTATGAAAGATGCAATACTACTCTATAGGTACTCAAGATTGACATGAGACTGGCAGAAACTGTATGTGTTATGTCCCCTTTAATGTTTGTAAATTGTTAAAAAAAAAAAGATCCCTCTTCATACCACCATGCAGAGGAACTAAAGACATTTTCACACTCTCATAGCTTTAGCGTCAGAAACAATCCAGCCATCTTCAGAATGTTGTCTTTGAGCTTACATTTTTGCGGTAGCTCTATAGCATCACTGTTAAAGAGGATTTAGTTGGTGAAGTGGATTTACTTTTAATATCTAATGCAGATATTATAATATCTATATTAATATGACCCAAACTTACCTTTGTTTGGACTAAAATATCAGATATAAATTAACGGTAATGTTCACAATGTTACCAACTGTCCAGTTCAGACTAATGGATATCTTAATGCCGTTCCAGAAATCAGGTTTTATATGGTTATAATACACTTAATCAATTCTTATTAAGACTAAAATATTTGTGTGTGTGTGTGTGTGTGTGTGTGTAAATGTACTGATCGATTGCTTTAAACTCAGAGAACTCTTCCGGCCACTGAAAGAATCTACAGACATGTCACAAAAAGAGAGGGTGTGCTCCCATGGTCCTTTGTGTTCTGTTAAGTCAGCAGGCAACCAGTGACAATAGTCCAGCTCTGAAAGCATGTGGAAATGCTTTTTCCCATGTGTCAAAGAGGCATCAAGTCAAAACTGAGCTTATAGAGTAAGAGAGCACGTGACCATCAAAAGCTCAGTGAACACGACATGGGTTCCTCTGAATCATCTCTTCATTTTAAAGCCAATTCAAAGCTAAACCCTTTAAAAAAAAAAAGCACTTCAACAACAAACCCCCATGCAGCCTCCCACCAGGCTCTTTGACATGGAAATTAAAAAGAAGGGAGGGTGAAGATCTCAAGGATTAGCTGCGTCTGAATTAAGGCGGTTTGTGTTTTTTGATTCCATGTTCTACTCGAGGAAAGAAAACCCTTAACTCATTTTCAGAAGCTCAATGTGATATCGGATAGAAAGTGATCCCTGGTCTCGACTTTATAGATGCAACACATGATTTTTCAACTGCAACGAGAGGCAAGTTTAAGTGAAGTTTCCCAAAATTGGTGAATTCATGCGGCACAAAGACCAGTGCCCGTGTCCCGGCCTGTTAGTGGATGTGACTCATGATGAAGTGTCAAAAGATTTGCATTAATGCTGGATGATCGGAGTAAAACCTCTTGAGAACAAAACAACAATGTAGTAGATGAAATAACACACCGAAAGGTAAATGAAGTTAATCAACTACGCCAAGACACAAAACTCGCGCAGTTTGGATTTAGGCGTTCTCGTAAAACAAAACAAGCACCTCTGTTTTAAACTCGTAACTTACTGTGATGGTAACTTCATGCTTTTTCAGTCGATACTTCAAACTCTTCATGGTTTCTCTTTGGTTGTAGAAATAAACAGTAGCGTGTCGGTTAGAATTTGAATAAATTACAACAATAGTTACGGTTTAGTTTGATTAAGCAAAAACAACTTTTAACGTCTGGCAACACACTGCGAGTTTCACCTGACGCGAAGCACTAGCAGGCGTATCTGGACACGCTTCCTTACCGACAACGCCGTAGCCCAATGGTAGTGAGGGATTGTAGAATAAGTTACGTTTAAGCCAATCAGGCGTTAGAGGGGGTGGGACTTCCTCGTGGTCCTAGCAGCGTTTGAAATTGTAGCAGGGAACAGCAGGAGATGCTGTTGTGCGTCTGACGTCATCCTTACCTGGAAAAGGCTGGACTTTGTCTCACAGAGGCAATTGAGAGAGTGTGAAAAATATGTATTTGATATGCTGCATTGCTTTGGGTGGAGCCATACAGTTCAGGAAAGAAAAAAATAACAGCCTGTGTATAATAGTGAATTTCATTATGCTGCTTACAGCGCCATGCTAATGATATTTTCAACTCAAAACGAGTCTTGTCTGAAACAGGCTGAGTTTGCATCAATCGCTGGTACGACACAATAAATGGCAATCTTCGCTACAGTTTTTTACAAATCCAAAAAACAAAACAAAAAACTTTGCATAGGGTACCTTTCGTTTTTGAAGATATCTGAAGGCATGTTTATCTCTGATTATGATTCTATTCATTCAAGAGATGTGTTGCCCCCTTCTGGCCTTGAAGAGAACAAAAGAAACGAGAAGCCCCTTGATGGAACTGGTGAATGAGGTGTTTGAGCTTCTGTAGGAGCAATGCCAGATTACAATTAAAAAACACAACGTAAACGTCAGTCCACATGATATGTGTAACTCAATTTATGCAGGAAAATGTTTGCATTTTAATCATTTCAATGGTTAGAAATGATTTAGGCTACATAGAGCATATTGCTTCAACAAAAGTATATTTTGCCAAATATACTTGATTTTGTATTTCACTATTGTATATCTCTCTTTGTTTGGAATCTGAATACATTTATATTTTTATATAAATTGAGAGGTTGGTACGTTGTAATTGTTGCATCACTTTTTCTATGCTTGGTTACCATAGATTCTGTCCAGGAAGTGAAAGATTTAGAGGAAGAGGCCAGATTGTCCTTGTATAAGCCCTCAGGTCAACTTCATACAGTTATTTAGCAGGAAATTTGACTTTCTCACTGCCAAATTTTGGTTCCCGGACAAAGCACAGTCACAACAATATTAACAGAATAATATGGTTAATGACTAAGGCTGATGTTAGACGGGGCAATTTTTCCGGGCAACTTTTTTTGAGCTATGATGCTTGGGCACTTTCACATTGTGAATGGATAACAAATGTTTATCTGGATACTTTAGATCGGTCATGGGCCCTGTGTCTCATCTGGTTGCCCATTGGCGGCAACATTGTTCAGAAAGTTGCCCTGTGTATCATCAGCCTAAGGTTCATAATGTTAGCAATCTGCCTCTGAAAGATTGTTGACACCCATTTCTTTCATATAATCTCTGATAATCAGATAAAAACAGTTAAATAAAACAATGTCAAAATGAATGTTGATGTACTGTAGCATTCACCACGTTATGGTTATTTAGGTATTAATGTACAATACAAATCACTTTTCAATCATTTGATTCAGATCAAAGAATTGATCAGAGTAGTGGTAAAGAAAAATAATTATTTCCCCTAATTTTAGAATAGACCATGAATAAACATGGCTAGATTTTAACAAATGATGACTTGCCATCAAGGATGACACTGATGTTTCCACACTCCTGTAGGCAACATCTGTCCGACCTTCAACTGCTAGTGAGAAATGTGTTGGGGTAGTTTTTAGCTGGAAGGAAGAATAATTCATTCTTGTCAAGTTTAAGCTTGAGGTGTCAGAAAGGGGATGCAGACTTTTTGAGATGGCACATGCAGAAACAGAAGGGGAGGATGAGATGTATAGTGTCATGTTATTATTTCACAGCTGTAGCCTGCTAATAGTTTCTAATGTTGAATAGTTTCTCATGTTATCTAGGGTTTCTTGGGTATTATGTTATGCAAGCAAGACGCACTATAAAATGAATTTGTAAATGCAACAATTATTATTGGAGTATGTTTTACAAAAATACTATTTGAGTCTTTCTAATTCCAAATTTCATGTTTAATTTAGTGTTTCCTTCTTTAGAAAACTGTCTTTATTTGTAAAATTTACTAGCAATTTCTAAGTAAAAATTGTTTCAAAGTAAATCCTACACCTTTTTTTTCAGTGTGCTACAGTTCCACTACTTAATAATGTGTTGACATCTGAAAAAAGATCAATACAAGAGATCTCTCAGTGGAGAGCGGATGGGAATGAAATCAAGAGGGCAAGTTCACGAGGTTTAGTGAAGCACTAAAGGATTTTCTTGTCTGAGACAGTCTTATAAACAAGCACACCATATGAATCCTGGTCATAGTAACTGTAGCTTAACTGGCTGATGGTACTATATCATCACCAAGGTCATGGGTTCAATTCATTCAACACACACACACACACTGATATACCCTGAATAAAGCTCATGAAGTCCTTATCACTGGACAGTAAGAGAGGATTCATTGTGTGTTCATTCAAAAAACATCAAACGCATTTTTCATTTGCCTGTGCAAATAAAGTCCAAGCTTAATTAGTCTCTTAATTGCTTGAAATAATTTCCTAATAGATGTTATTTCCATAGACCACTACGGATGTTATTGTCACACAGACAATATGACTGGATTTTGAAAACTTGTTCAAACAATTCTATAAACTCTGCCAGACTTTGAAGTCTCACTACAAAGATAAAAACAAAAGAGACATGATTAAATGGATTTCACCTTTCATTAAATAAACAACAACCAGACTTAATCATAATGGTAATAAAAAGAAATTACAACAGAAATAAATACCTGTACAAAAATACAAGCAAGTCAATTGTAATACATGCTATAATACAGTACACTCACTTCTACTGTTTGGTTTATATTGTTACTGAATACATCCAGCGGCAGAGAGCAATATACTGACATGCTGTGAGCGGAATATACACATCCAAAGGGACATATTAAATTTCAATGTGATGAAATTCTTATCTAGATTGTAATGGGAATATATTGATCTGATGGTGTGCATTAGGAAGTGACTTGTATATCATAACTCCTAACCCACTGGGTAATAGGAAACCATGCCTCCACTGGAAATCCTGTTAACAGTGGGGGATCGGATTATATTAGCACACTCCGTGGGAGGCCAAAGTGAGTTTTGTAATACTGACAAACATCCATAGGCAAACCGGTAAATTTGCATCCACACAGCGCTCTAGACAAATCCTGGATGAAACAAAGAGTGGTTTAACATTAATGGTAGGTAGTCAACTCCGTACCTCCGCACACAGTATGTGACCACAGCTCATGAAAAAGGCAAAGTACATGGAAAGTTTGTTATAGTAGCAGCAGCACTAATGGTACTGGTCAAAACATATGGGCTGCTTTGAACAGACTCGCAATGTGTACACAAACAGGACACATGCAGACACATGCCTTGGTTTTGTTTCTATTATATGTAAATAGTATTCAAATGACATTAAAGTGCACATATAAAATGAGAGAAACCGAATTATAGCAGACATAATTGTGCCTACTGCTTTGTTTTTAAAGGATACTTTTGGTTTGGTCTTCGGTAGGAAAATATTTGCGTCCAAAAAAAAAAGATTGACTGGTGCCCAGACTGTTCCTCACAGTCCGTTGACCTCTACAGACTAAACACGGGAGTGTGACGTGCCATAATCAACAGAACATCACCGAGAGCATCACTTCTGTGCCGGATGTCCATTAAAAGGCCCCTGTGTGAGTGTGACGGTAAACAGCAGCAGATGTGTCTTTTCAAATCTTCCAAATTGCCTGCAAATGACCATCATTAGCTTACTGTGTAAGTGATTTAAAGCCACCATGTAACAAGACGTTAAGCATTCTCATCAGTTATGAACCTGATCTCCCCTTTCTGGGTAATTAACTGCATGCCGCAGAGCTGTCGTTTCCACTGGATGCAAGAACACATTTAAATGTGTGCAAAGACACTGATATGGCCCTGCCCGCCTAAATGAAACATATTTCTGTCTATAGCTTTGCTTGATATATTCCTGAATGCTTTGATTCACAAAGCTCTGATCAGGATGGAAGGTGGTATCTTAGTGGGGAGCTTGTGGGAGCGTCTGTCAGTAACGCTAATTGAGAATGAGACAAGGCTGATAGGGAAGCACTGTGAAAGGGAAATTCAGAGAGAGCGTGTTGTCATGTGAGTGAAAGAAAAGGAGAATCGACAAATTGGACTGAAACTTTAACTTTGTCTTTTGCTCAACAAGGTGGTATGGTCATCCATCCTTATTAAGTCATTTAGATGTGTAAAAACATCAAATTAATTGATGTTGCCGAGAATGTGTATTTTCTGAAATGTTTTGCAGCTACAAAGGGGAGACTAGGGCTAGTGTCACTATTTTTTCTACGATTAATATTATACATGCTAGGATACTGTTCTAAAACGGTTCATAGAACCAATTCACTGTTCATTGACCAATAACAGGGCATGTTGTCACACAGTGTGGGTTGTCAAAATGTAGGCCTAACTTACTATTAAACAGCTTATTATAGGCTTTTCTGCTCTATGTGAAATACATTATTCTATTCTACAATATCAAACCAATGTTTTGGCCAACAAATATTGTCATTTGACCAGGCTTGACGTTTATGCAAAATACCCATTTCAGGTTTCAGTTCAGCCTTTCATGTCAGTGTGATTTTATTATATTCACTTGTTACCCAACGGCTGTAGTAAAGAATGATGATACTGGTCTCTTACATACTCTGTGTATTAAAGTCAGATTTGTTTTAATTTAATTTAAATAGGTTTTCATTTAACATTCAAAAACAACAAGATATACACAATTACCCCTTAAATTGAGATCTAAAGTGCACACTACTGTATTAATTTGAATATTTTCCTGGGAGAGGAACAGTGTTACAGTATGGTGCACTAAAAGGTATTATGTCACAAGCAGCATATTTATTTTATTTTTTTTGGTGGTGGTGCTGGTGATTTTTAACACAAACGTACGGTGACATTTAATATCGACAATTAAGCTATTTGAAAATAATGTTCCACAAGAACAGCACTGCAATACAAAGACATTCACGCAATACAATCGCAACAAACGTATAGCCTACTGTTAAGGGGCAGTTCACCCAAAAATAACAATTCTATTCTTATTTACTCACCCTCCTGTTGTTCCAAACCTGTGAAATGACATCCATTTTAAGCTCCACTGAGGAAATAAAGTCATACAGACTTGGAAAAACGGGAGGTTGAGTAAATATGCCTGAGAGTGACATGACTGGAGTTTTGGGTCAAATAACCCTTAAACAAGGAAATGTAATACTTGCGTTTGTTCCACAGGACAGAGTCGCATGCACGTTCACCTGTTTCTCAGACTCGGAGAAACAGGTCCTTCAGTTTTTTCCTGAACTCTCTACGCATAAGACAGTAAATAAGTGGGTTTAAACAGCTGTTCGCGTGCGCCAGGCACACAGTCACAGGAAACACATAGGTGTGAACGATATAGTACGATTTATCCCAGTACACAGCGTTGAATTTCACCAGCACGCCCCATAAAGTTATGGCATGATTGGGCATCCAGCAGAGGAAGAACGACAAGACCACGATGGTGACGGACTTTGTGACTTGCGTTCTTCGTTTCGAGTTGTTCTTCATACTCCGCTGTCGGATGAGCCTCAACAGCAGCAGGTAACTGATCGAGACTATTGCCATGGGCAAAATAAAAGCGATCAGTATTTTCTGGAGATGATAGACTGCCAACCAATACTGTCCGTCGGGGAACCGCAATAAACAAAGTTTTTCGCCGGCCACGTTAGTGACTGTGGAGAAGATGGATGTTGGCGCGGTGGCTACGGTGGCCAGGGACCACAGGACGACGCTGACCCACCTGATGGAGCAGCTGGTCTGTCTGCCGCGGTCCTTCAGAGCTGAAGCCACTGACCAGTACCGTGTGATGCTCATCGCGGTCAGGAAGAAGACGCTCGCGTACATGTTCATCACGGTCACCGACAGGATGATTTTACACATGGCGTCTCCAAACGGCCAGCTGAAGTCCAACGCCATGTCCACGGCCCAGAAAGGCAAAGTCAACACGAACTGAAAATCTGTTACTGCCAAATTGAGGATAAAAAAGTTTATTTTGGATATGCGTCTCTCTTGTCTCACGCGAATAAAGAAGAACACCAACAGGTTCCCAATCAGACCTACGACGCAAACCACCGAGTAGGTGATGGAGATCATGCATCTCAACACCGGACTCCCATCGGCTGTCACATCAATGTCTTCCAGGCTTTTAAAGCGCTCGCGATCACTGATTGATCTGTTGATTACACCACTCTGATTACTGTCTCCCATTACATCCAGCGATTTCACAACTTCGGCGTTGCCCATAAATAATGTACTTATGCACACTTAGATTCATATAATTATCTATAGATTGATCATTAGTAAACATATGGTTTAATCAGGTTATTACGTAATTTGAGTCTTTTTAACTGATAACTGGCCAAACATCACTCATCCTTCAGCACTACGCAGACAAGATCAAGGTGCTCAAACCATTGAGCGCAATGTCGCTGTCGCTAGAATTAATGCAGGGCGCTTTTTAAATGTCCCCGCCCATCCAGAGCAGCGATTCGTCTTCCCGTTTGATTGACAGGACAACGCCAAATAAAACATATACAAAACTTTGGTGAGTCGCCCGCGTTTGCTGTAGATTTGTTTTTGTTCATAGCATTATAAAATAACATACATTCATGAAAAAATAAATAACAGAGTAAAGAAATAGCCTACAGTTTAATAGCTTTCCAGCTCATATTAATATTTTGTTATAGCCTATAAATATGATATATAATATCATACTTATCCCGACAAATTTAGTTATGTCAGAGTTATTCAACTTGATCTACAGTCGATCGATTTTACCTACAGCACATACTTCTAATGCCTATCTACAGGCATTAAATGGTAATAACATCAGAAGAAGAATCATGACTAAACAGCTGTCAGTACACATTCATTAGTCAATAGATATGAGAAGTGTTGAGCTTTAAGTAGGTGGATCTTGTCATCTTTGTATGTCTTCACTGCCATCTGCTGTTTACATGTAAATATACACCAGTTTTTCTCTACCACTTCAAGGCTTTGGTTAATTTGCTCAAGTTGACTGGGAGAACATTAGAACATTAATACAGCCTGATACTGGGGGCTTCCAACATGACAGTTGTCACAGGAGCATTATTACATGAGAAAATTGGAGAAATCACTCTTATTTTAGGATTTATTTTAAAGGTAAAAAAAGATGTAAAAAGTTCATGGCATTTGAAACACCACGTGTTATCAGAATGGGTGGTGGGCTGAAGACCAAAATTGAGAGAAACCATCACTTATCCACATTTTATGAGAGTTATTGTCTGGACTCTTTATCTGTGGGTTTTATAATTCATAAATGACAACCTAGTGGAGAGAGGTACTTTAAGATAAAGCATAAAATGAACATATGTTTTATATACATAAAAAAAGAGACATTGGAGTGTTACAAGCTCTTGGTGCATAAAGAAGATCTGTAAAGTTGCAAAGACTAAAGTCTCAAATCCAAAGAGATATTCTTTATAAAAGTTAAGAGTCAGCCACACCTACCTAAAACGCCTCGTTCTAACACGCCCCCACATGTCTACATCACTCTGTGGGAAGAATTGCATAACGCCGCCCAAATGTTCACACAAAGAAAGAAGGCGTAACTTTGATTCTCGCTGTAGTATTGTTGTTGCCTTGTGTTTCTTTGCGAAAGCGAAACTACTTTGTTTGGCCTTCCAAAAGAGGACGATATCGCTTCGTCATGCCTGGAGCTGATCCGTGCTGGTCGCTGAGGAAATACATCAACTTTGCGCTGTGGATCGCCGGATCAGCTTTCACCGTGGACGAAGCGGAGTCCAGCACAGGTCGTCACATGTGGTTGCCACAAGCCCATTGGCTGCACCATTCTCAAGCCTGCCCGCCGCCGCTCACTCTAGCCGCCGGCCTCCGCTCACTCAAGCCGCCGGCTCTTTTGGAAGGACCCGACTTTTGCAGTGTAGAGTAGCGCTTGTTGTTTGTCATTTCTCCGATCACAAACGCAGACAGAGTTTTATGTTTACGCGGCACGATGCAACACAGCGCGTAAAAAGACAGTATAAGTCATTATAATCCGTAATTATGTCCCCACTGGATGCAACGATGCCTCGTTTGTAATGGGTTTTATTGGTTTTGTCTGGTCGTGCCGGGAGACGGCATCACAGTATGGTAAGGGGCGTAACATTTCCGTCACACGCTTGAGGTATCCGGCCAATCACAACACACTGGATAGCTGGCCAATCAGAGCACACCTCACTTTTCAGACCGATGAGCTTGGCTAAAGGCGGAGTATAGAGGAGAAACAATAATGTACAGTATGTGGAAAACAATGTTTTTTTTAACCTTAAAACACATTTCATTACACCAAATACACAAAATAATGTTGTTTTTAGCAACGTCATATGAGCCCTTTAAATCTCTGTAAGGCCTGTGTGAATTGAAAATTCAATCCATTCACCTCAAATGGGTTATGTCCATCTTACAGTGCGAGTTAAAGCAAGGTAAAATAGCTGAGCTATTCAGCACAAATGTGAAGGAGTGTAAAGTCCAAATTCTTAAAATGTTCTATAGGAATTCTAAAACCGTATACACATCAGGTTGGTTTTTTCTTCAAGACAAAAGTCAAAGTTAACTCAATGTATTTTATTACATCTAAATGTCTCTACATAAACATGTAACATTCAATAAGTAAACAATTTCTTTCAATGCATGTAATAAATATTTTTTTCCACTTAGTACTTTATACAAACTGACATTGGTCTACTGTACAGTATGTCTTCCACATCTTAAAAATCTTATTTTTTTTCTTCTTTCCATAAAACATGCCACAGAGACACAGAGTGGATGAAATTTAAGGCAGTGAGCAGAGATGTCAGCTTACTGAAATGGAAAATAAAATAAACCTGGACTTTGACACCGAGTCCACTCATAACACAGTTCTGCATCTAAAATATATAAATTAGTTTGTTGTGAAGTTGCGGATCCAACTTTAACACATAAATGCACATCACTGGAACATCCAAGTTTGCACAATGTTTGCCTTACATCAAGAGCAAAAACATGCACACGCTTTCATACACGCATTCAAACTCACACAACTTATCCCTTTATCAATCATAAACAAAAATCAACAAATTAATGAAAACTTGTATTGTGTTTTTCATTGAACCTTGCTTGTATATCCCAGGTAACAAATACATAACGCATGAGACAGACACACTGAATCAAAGGACAAGAACTGCCCAGATTTACTTGTTAAAATAAAGAGTCAATCATTAACACTGCTAGAGATCTGACAAGTACTCAATTTGGTATTAAGGATTTTGCAATAACAGAATATGTATTTTTGTCTCCATCATTTCTATCTCATTAATTACTTAACCAATTACATTTCAAACCAATCTTAGAGCCAAGAAACAAATCAATTGATAAACATCTAATACTTTCATAAGAAATGTAGGTTAAAAGGAGGTTTAGAGGTCAAAGGAAACAGAGTGAGACTCATCAGTCTATCAAACAACACAAAGCGCGAAAGCTAGATCCTGTCACATGCAATTACCCCAGTCCCAAACCCAATTAGGCTTTGAAAGGTCTGGTCAACACACTGAGAGAGCCACACCAGCAAACTCACACACACTCAGATAGCCTGTTTCATTCATTAACAAAAATAAATAAATAAATAAAACACTTCCTAAATAAACCATTTTTATTTTCCAACACATTTTCTTTTTGAACACTATTTTTTCCCCAATCTTCTGTTCTAATTTTCTTAAATTTAGTTTGAAAAAAAAAACTTTTGCAATTAATATCCTGTGTTAATCCCAAGCAGCACTTGAAAGAACATCCCAATCTTTTCTCAATAGGATTGTTTGTTTAGAAACACCAAGTGTTTCTGTAACTGATGGTCAGCGTGAAGAGCAGCTTAATATAGGCTAACTGAAGTACAAGAAATAACAGGTCCACTCTTTCACACGCAAAACACACTCACACAAGGCACATGTGACAAAACAGAAGAAATGACGAGTGGCTTTAGGTTTCCTGCACAGTACCAAACACAGATGACCTAAGAGACATCAACTGAATAGAGACCTCAGTCAAACAAACATCTATGAGCAATTACATGCCAACACCAAGGACATCGTAACCTCATCATCTGCGCCACTGTTGAACCTCCCAACAGAACAATTCAAGAAGAGAGGGACGGAAGGAAGGAAGAAAAAAAATGAATGAACAAATCAAGCATGGTAGCCACAAAAAAGAGAGTAAATCCTTACTTTCCATACAAGGTGTACATTTAAGTTCACTGAACTCGCAAGCTCTCACTCTAGAAACTTCAACACTAAACAGTGTTCTTTTGGCATTGAGCAAGAAAAAAATGGATGCAAAATTGTTAGAGAATTACTTTTTTTTTTAAACAGTCATGAATTACATTTCACTTAAGAATCATGAGGTCAGATATTGGCAATCTGTAACAATGCTATTACTTCCAGTTGTTAACCTGAATGTGAAGGAATGCTTCTTAACAGCCCATTTAAATAAAGGGAGAGTTCATCAAAAAATAAAGATTTAGTCACCATTTACTCTCATGTGCCAAATTTCATCTGTGCAACAAAAAAAGAAAGAAAGAAAGAAAGAAAGACACTAAACATTTTTTTTTGTATTCCACAAAGGAAAGAAAATCATACATGTTTGGACCGATATGAGGGTGTGTAAATGATGACAGAATTTTCATTTTTGGGTGAACTATCCCTTAAAGGCATTATATAAAACAGTCCTGCATGTTTAGGGGATATGGTATGGACTGGCAAAGACAAAAAAAAAGTTTTGCTGGGAAGAGAAAAGAACCAAGAGTCCCACTGACAGTCTGAATGCAGCCATTGTGCCCTATGGAATCAGACAAAATGGGGGGGTAGACGACTACAGAATATGATGGGTAAAGGATATAAAAAGTGTTCATATTATGTTAAAGGGCTTGAGACAAAGCTGTGAAGGAAAAATAGCCTCAGTGTCCCAGGAGATAAAACCCAAAGTAATTTTAGTAAGCCAGGGGGGAAAAAACTCTTTCAAGTTTACATATACATTAGATAGCTAGATAGATAGGTATATACAAAAGTAAAACAAAAAATATATTTGTTCTCTGTACACGGCAACGATTATCATCGTTTACAAAAACACCCTTCAGTCATCTTGTATGTCCCCTATTCTTCCCAATGTTTGGAAGTCTCTTCAGTCAGTTTCCTGTGCGAGGGTTCGGTCCTGGGTCAGTCTAACGAGATGACGTCTGGGATGGGACCGTAGATGGCAGACGTGGGGGCTGATTCGGAGGTGGGGCGGGGGGCGGGTGGATGTCCGAGACTTTCCCGTAGGCTGCTGGAGGACACCAGGCTGCTGCCGGTGCTGCTGCTGTTGACGTTAATGGGAGGGAGGCTGTTGCTTACAGGGGTCGAGGGAGGGTCCAGGAAGAGCTGAGACGAGCCGTATGGGAGAAAACGACTCAGGAGGAGGTCGTGATCTTCAGATGCTGATGCAGCTGCTGCCATCACCATGCTGTAGTGCTGGAGAGACAGCATGAAAAAAGTCAGGCAAAGAGAAGATGGTCGCTAAAGTAGCTACATCAAGTTAACAGTCATTTATAGTGGGCCAAGAAACGTTTGGGTTGTGTTACCTGATGATTCTCTCCTTGTAAAAAAGGAAAAAAGCTGAGATCTGTAAGAGGTAACGGAGACAAATCAGCACAAACATTGAAGCTTAAATTTTCCACATTAAACAGTGTTTGATGTTTGGGTGCTGTACCTGACAGGTCACCGGGCGTAGAGTAGTAGTGGCGGTAGTCCTGAATGAGGGGAGGAGGTGGGGGAATGTAACTGGTATCCACCTGAGGCATGCTGGGAGTCCGACTCACAGGAGATGCTTGTCTGTGGAGATTTAGTACCCTATGAATGTGCCAACAAACAAGCTAGCTCGAGTAAAACATTTCTGTAAAACCCACACATAGAAAGTTACTTGTGCATATTTAAGAAGCTGAAAATAATTTGTTTGAAAAAATCGTTTCTACTGAAATGATACTGAAATGTACCCATTATCCATCTGAGGAGAGATGCTAGATAGCGAGGGGCAGCTTTTCTTCTGAGGGGGTTCTTCATCTTCCTCTTCCTCAGACGAGCTGTCAAGAGTCAAATCAATCACCTCCACCTTTTTGCTGTTTCCTCCACAGTTGCCATTAGTTTGAGAGTTCTGCTCCAACACTGTCGTACGACATCCACCTGATTATGCATACAAACATACACAGCAGATTGTAAACCAAATAATTTCAGGGTGTATGTTCGGTGTTCGGCAACGTGTGATGGCATTTCTCAGGGGAAGGTTAATGTCACATTTATTGTTTGCCACTCAAGCAACATTTCTTATTTTTAAAATGAAAAGATGGTATGAAAGCTGCTTAATAGGTTAATAAACTTTTTTTTTCAGGATTCACTGATGCAGAAAGTTCAAAAGAACAACAATTATTTGAAATGATTTTATTTTTTATTTGGATTTTTTATGTAACAATGTAACAGTACTGTCACTTTTGATCCGTTTGTTTCATTCTTGCTGAATAAAAGCATTCATTTCTTTCACAGAAAAAAAACCTTTGTACTGTTGTGTATATTCAGAGGTAGCCTGTCAATTATTGTGTCAAGTATGGCTTTACAAGAAAGGTTTGCTGATTTTTTTTAATTTACTTTTTTAAAATCAAAATACAATGCTGTGCAAAATTACCAGCACTGTATTAGAGGTTTTAAGATGTCTTAGACCAATTCTCAATTTTCAAGAATGCACCCAAAACGCCTCCTGCAACAGTTCCTCAACAATATGAGGAGATAATCTGCAGTAACTGAGACTGACCATCAATGCCATTGTATGAAGCCGACACCTCTTGCACTTCCTTTTTCGACCTCATGGGGGCCCAGCTACCATCTTCTTTGAACTGGATTTCATCACAATCTAAACAGCTGTTCAGAATCTCCATAAACAACCTAAGTATGGACAGAGAAATGGGTAGGAAAAGGAAGAAATGTGAGTGTGAAAATGTGAATTTAGGTATCATGTACTCTCTGGAAAAGAGCTGGGAAAACTTCATGCAAAATCAAAATTATATTAGAAAAAATAAATGTGAGTTTATATTGTTTTAGATATATATTATAAATATATATTTAATATATATATATTAATAGACTATATATATACCGTATAAAATCTATATAAACTTAATTTCATATTGTAAAAAAATAAGTTTCACAAACAAATTAATTTCTTGTGATGTTCTGTTCTGTTATTGTTCTGCATACCCATCAATGATGAGATGTTCATAGGGTGCTTTTTTGTCACATACAGGACACACCCATGTGGGCTTCTTTTCATTCATCTGGATGTAGAGCGTAGCATCAAAACACTGCAGGTGTGAACACGTCAATGCCCGACACGGAATCATTAGACGCATCTTTCCCAGCTGCACAACACAAGCAAAAGCACAGACAATCATGAAATAATTCACATACACACACACACACACACACACACACACAGAAAAATCCAGGTAAACTCACACACACGTGTAGGTTTGGAGACAGATCAATCAATGAAAAGGGCAAGAAGAGACACATGAATAAAACTTATATAATCATGGCAACATACAACTGACATTAACCAGCCTAACTGTTTTAGACAGATTTATGACTCATAATATATAAAACACTCTGAATCTGATTTCATTTGAGTTTAAAATAAAAAACATCAGTCTTTGCTTTGTGTGATCTTTAACTATTCTGCAACACTAGAATCTTAAACAATCTGGCTCTCATAAGGTCCTATAGCTGGTTGCAACAAAGCTGTCAAGTGGGGGAAAAAACCCTTAGTGATAATTTGGTTAGAAATGTAATTGGATTTTCTTAGCGTAAGAGGTTTGTTGCAGCTGGTCCTTGGGCTTAAACTAACATGAAGACCAAAAATACATCCAAAAATATGCATTAGTGTGTGTGTGTGTGGGTGTGTGTGTGTGTGTGTGTGTGTGTGTGTGTGTGTGTGTGTGTGCGTGTGTGTGTGTGTGTGTTTGACTGAGTTATTGTTACAAATAAGATGCTTACCGGACATAATAATGAAACTCTTAGGCTGGTGGTTGCTATTTCACTGTCAGGGTCTGCTGTTAACTTTTCCTTTACTGCAGGACATGAGCATAAGCACACATTAGCAGCTGAAAATACACAGAGATTTTTACAACTCCATTGTATTAATAAATGACTTTGATGTTCTACAACTGGAGAAGTGAAAGAACAGTATGGTCACATTTCACCTGGCGATAATAAAGGAGAAGGTTGGGTTCAGTAAGATTTTTATTTCTTTTTGAATTAAATGAATATTTGTATTCGATATGGATACATTAAATTGATGTGAAGTCACAGTAGCAACTTTTATAATGTTAAAAAAATATTTCTGTTCTGAAACTTCAACAAAGAATTCATCAAAGAATGCTGAAATGTTTTACAATTTCCACAACATATTAAGGAGCACAGGCACAATTGTTTTCAACATTAACTATAAGAAGAAATGCTTCTTGAGCACTAAATCAGCACATAAGAATGATTTTCTGAAGGATCATGTGACACTGAAGTCTGGAGTAATGGCTGTGGCAGTCTTGGTGAACATTAGACACATTTCAAAAACAACAACTACAACAATCTTACCAATCCCAAACTTTAGAACAGTAGTGTATATTTATTAAATGGGTTATCGCTGGAAAATATTATATTCACAGGCATAATATTCAACAGTCATCACTGTTACACTTTAAAATATTTCCAAAACACTTGTTTGTATTTCTCAATTCATGTGAATGAATATTAGTGCTTCAGAATTTGGGTGAGCTGCCTCAGGCTGGTGTGCTGTATCTTGTTTACAACAGGGGCATCAGGGCATTCTTTCAGAATTAACAAGCCTATTCAGACAGTTTATAGGTTGCTACATAAAATCTGAAAGTATCATGAAAAGTTTGAAGGGCAGACAAGAACAAAGAGCAATCTGTGTAGAGCTGAACTGTGATGTTGCATTTCTGTCAGTGATTAGATCAATCCTAGATGAACTCACTTCACACTACACTATATAGAATAAAAGATATATATACACAATCAAGCACTACTTAGTCTTAATAGCCTTAAGAAAATGACTATTGACTGGAGTCTATGGAGCATAATTTTTAAGGTTTTAAATTGGATTTAAAACTTCTTGCTGAAGTTAACAGTCGCTTCACTTAACTGTTCAGTCACTGAAGTTTTCATTTAGCAACTTGTTCAAACACAGAGGTTTCAAAATTCGCATCTGAGGCTTCACTGCATGTAACATTTTAGAACTAAACGTAAAAACCTCTGCAAATAATGTTAGGAATACACTAGACCTACACTACTGTTCAAAGGTTTGGGGTCGGTAAGATCTTTTTACTGTTTATGACAGATGTCTCATGCTCACCAAGGCTGCATTTATTTGATCAGAAACGCAGTAAAAACAGTAATACTGTGAAACATTATTACAATTTAAAAGAACTGGTTAAATATATTTTCAAATATTTTTTTACATTTTTGTTTTTCAGGGTTGATGAATAGGAAGTTCAAAAGAAAAGCATTTATTTGAAATAGAAGTGTTTACTTCACTTTTGATTTAATGCATCCTTGCTGAAGTCAAGTTCTTTAACAGGAAATAACAGTAGTGTAAATCCAAACTGTAAATCTGCTATTCTAAAAACCCAATGGAAATTCCAGTGGAAACCCATAGCTCAAAATGCTAATTTTCTCCAGGTTTTAGGACAACAAACAGCACATCTCTATTTCTATGGAGAATGTGCTTACTGAGTGCTCTGGAGTGATCTGGATTTCTGATGCCTTTAGCACGCAGCCTCTGCAATAGCATCGTAGATGACAGCTGTTTGACCAGGTACACTGCCATAGAGTAACTCTGAGAAAACAATCCAACAGAAGATACTTCACTAGAGGCACAGCGCCATCCCATACCTCAATCCAAGCAACATTTTATAACATAGTAACATCTTCATAAAACAGCATGGAGTCTATATTTTAATGTAAGTTAACATGTGAAATATGTAATAATTTATGGAATAACTTATTAACTGTAACATCACAGTGAGACAATGCAATACTAGTGCTAGAATATAACAGAATGGGAAAACCTACTGCAGTGAAGAAGCTTCTTCTAGGCATCACTTATTTATATTTTCACGTCAGATCTTACATCACCGTTTTATCAGTGCCATATGAACAGGTTCTATAATAAAGAGCCCTTTAGATTCAGTGAGAAGGTACAGCAAGAGTGAAAAATGTAAGGAATCTACCACAGAGAGCGCCAGGATTGCTTGCCAAGGCAAGTTACATGATAAGGAATGACATCATTCATGAAGCTGAATATTATATATAGGTGCAGTAATGTTTTATGCACAAGAAGACGAATATGTTAGTTTATAAGATATAGAGATCTGTGGATGAAGTAATGAACTCCTGTCTGCCTACAGTAGTCTCAAAGTAAACAGTGACCGGTCTTATTAATATGCATTAACTGCTAATGGACAAGAGCCTTCATCCATCACAAATGCATTTCTAGAACATATCAAAGGTAAATGAGCATTCACAAAGATCACAAATGATTTCAGATAATGTATTAAACTGCACTGAAATATTTACGTTTCGCTTAGACCACAACACACAGAATAGACATAAAGCATTTAAATTACTAATATGCAAGTTAACTGTTTTTGTTTGATGTCATATCCATCAATACTCTACAAATAGCCTTTTTGTTTTTCTGAAAAATGACTGAAATAAGGGCATCAGAGCAACAGTGATTTTTATTTTGATATTCTTTTTAGCTGTGCCTCAAAACGTCACTCCGAGAAAATACTAAAATACTGCATACATGCTGACCTTTTCACACATGTGACTGCAAATGGCTGCAAGACATGTATAGGGTGCTAAAAATACATTTTGATTTCAACAAGAGTTCCTGTAATAGGCTTGCTTGATTTGATTAGACCACAACTTACTTTCCATCTTTTCCCATAAAAAGTGGAAGAACCATTATTAAACAAATGTTGCAGTACTTGTATTCACAAATTGGGAGAGGGAGGGATTACGATTAACTTACCCGTCCAATTTCTGAGGTCCAGGACACTACAATGGTGTTGGGGACAGTTGTGGAAAGTTTGACCAATGAGGTAATGTTGATGGGTCTGCTGGGCCTCTTTGGTTCCACGCCATTTTTGGTAGGAGGCAGATATCCCTGGTGAAAAACAATGAATGAGGAACTTTGTTTTATTCAAATAAAATATTTAAAAGAAAAAATAAAATTTTCAAACAAACGGCATTGTGAAAATGTAATTTAGTGTAGACGCCAACAGTGTCTCAACCATGTGTCTCAGATTAGAATGATGGATAGATGGACAAATGGACTGTAGTTTAACTTACTGGGAGATTACACGGTTTCCCGTTGACTTTAACACAAAGATTAGGGGGGAAGTGGTCCTCCTGAGGGCAGCTTGTCTCTGATAGACAAAACCTGGATTAAGCAGAAAACAGCATGCTAGTGCTCTGATGTTTTATACAGTATCATATTTATGCAAAACATTTCAGTGTATTAGAATGAGAATAACTTACCGTAACTGTACTTGCACCATAAAGTCACATTTGGTCCCCGATATGTCCCTATAAAAAAGAAAGTTGAAAACCATTCATTTGAGATAATAAATGAGTCCAACATGGCATCACACAATCAGTACCTTATAGAAACTCCTCTTCTTATTTTGGGATTTTGCTTTGTAACATCATTATATAATTTCTGAAGGAAATATTCTAAATAAACAGACTTACATTGAGCTGCTGACTTGTTGGACTTGCTGTGGCGTCAATGCAAATGCAAAACATGTTTCCTGAAACCTCTGGCTGTTATCTGAAGCTGCAGAGAGAAAAAGATCCAAAGAAAAATAACTACAATGAAAAAACCTTACATAAAACAAATCAATTTCCATAGCTTACATTTAATGCTTACTGTGAACAAAACCTAACAAAACTGTACATGACTTTGAGCTGAGTGAAAATTTCATAGGTTTGTGGACTCTGAAAAATCTGAACAAGTTTAAATATGCAAAGTATTTCAAACAATCCTAATTATTTAGATAAAGTCTTTTTAATGTTTCAGTCTCAATAGCAAAGCAAGATTTGTATCCGCATAATTCCACCCATATGTGAGGGGAGTACAATCAAAGCTCGAAGAGTAAAATTATAGACTTCTCCCCCCACTCTGATCCATGTCCAGCTTAAATAACATCAGTGTTCCTTCAAAACAACTTTTTCTGGGAATGCTCATATCATTCCCACTCAGTTCATTTCCATTGTCATCGAAGGGAGAAACTCAAGCTGTTTTTTTCCCAAAGGTTCAAGGACAAGGTAAACAATGTGTCGAAAGCCATTATGGTTACAGACGGCCCTCTGAAACAGTTGCAATGATGGAGAGCATGTTTGAAAACGAACTATTATGTGAGGATTGTTATTGATTGAAAAAAATTGTTGTTGCACTACCAGATTCAGCCCTGCAACAACTGTGCTGTTAATTACATTCAGTAACAATAAGACTGTTATAATAACAATCACAGATCTGCATAAGCTTCAAGTACATTTAGAAATAACATTTAGTTCAGTTGATTTTATTCTGTTTTTGTTCCACCGTCTTTAGTTTCGTTCTAGTTTTTCATTTATTTTACAGATTGCATTTCAGCTTAAAATAATGTTTTTAAACTAGGGGTGTCGCAATATACTGGTAACCTTGACGATATCCTTGATAGTTAAAAAAATAAATACTGATATTATGTTAACACTACACATACAATAATATTGTAAATAATCTAGCTGTCTGGTTGACACTGTAAGATTATTGATGCCATTTGGCTGGATCAGAAGAAGGTCACCGTCTGAAAAAACAAAGAACTCTCACGAGAATCAACATCTGAACTCTGTCTCGCAAGCCTAAAGCAAGACACCCAACTGAGAGAAACAAAAGCTCCACACCTTCACTCTTCCCCTCTCTCCCCTCATTTCCATCTGAACACAGGACACTGCAGAGATCACCAAAACCACCTTTCTTAAATCAGAGTTTATAACAATGCAACAATTCATGTTTGATGCCGTTTGAAAGGTCTCTGTGTGTCTGGTAAAAAGGTCTCATTATTTTAACAATAGGACAGACAGCCATCAAGATTAGAACATACTGAAAACAGACTACTCCCAGTGTCTTTCATGCAAATTACCATCTGTAGTAAAGGAGGTACAGCCCCACAGAAACAAGACTAATTCACTTGAACCCATAAAGAGAAAACAAGACAATACCATTTGGTATCAGGGGTTCTTGTGGATATTTAAGGAGAGTGACAAAAAGCTCAGGAATCTGTAGGAGATCGACCGCA
This sequence comes from Sinocyclocheilus anophthalmus, assembly GCA_018155175.1. Lineage (NCBI taxonomy): Eukaryota > Metazoa > Chordata > Actinopteri > Cypriniformes > Cyprinidae > Sinocyclocheilus > Sinocyclocheilus anophthalmus. Next base: position 325,462 of record JADLZN010000024.1, read on the forward strand.
AGCTGTTGCGTAGTCAGCATTATCAGGTAATTGATATATCTCTTATTTGCGGTATTACTGACGTTTGTATGATGATTAATATTGAAACTATGGTTTGATTGGACTGTGATTATTCATTGATTACCCTGTTAATAAATTGTTACATTTGATTTATTGTGACTTACTCTGAAGTTATTTTCTCATGTAGATTAAGTGAAGGCTTATGTTTTCCGCAAATCTGCATGCAGGGTTATGTGCATACTAGATCTCAGGTTTAGATGAAGAATGGGGCGCATCAAGTGAGATTATAGGTTTCTGACTAACCACTTGACCTTATTTTAAGTTGTACTCAGTTACGTTAACCATGTATATGATTTCAGCTTTAATTAAGTTGTACGTAGTTATAATAACTATCGGGGTCTAGATTAAGGGTCTAGAAGAACCGCTGATTATTGTTTGAGCATAACATGGGTAATTGTAGGGGGCTAAACAAAAATAGTATTAGCCAAAAAACCTCTGAATAAGTATCAAACTGGCGAATTTGTGATCGTGGAGCCCACGCATAGAAGCCGTGAGGCATCCTAAGCGACATAGATCCCTAATGAACGAATGAATAAAAATCAGGGGTAAAACGGAATGATCAAACAATCACCTAAATTTATGAGTAACAAACAAAAAAACCCTTTCTCTTAACCCTTGTCAGTTTTGAGTCAGATGAATAAAAGATGTAAAACAAGAAAACTATTAAGTTACTAGTGTTGTGCGTATAAAAGGGAAGACAGGCACCACGCAGAAAAATTATTCCGGATCACTGGTACCGTCGTTGGACCAGTGGGCGGACCTTAACACTAACATTGTTGCATTGACACTAGTTGCGGGGTATTGCACTTTAACCTTCATAAAATGGAAAGAAGGACAAAATGACAAAGTGTGTAGTCTTACTGCACAACGTTAATGTCATCAGAGATGAGGACCAAAGAGTACTAGACCTACACCCGAAAAAAATTTTCTGCCAGGGTGGAAACTTTTTTTGGAAAGATACCCCAATCAGAAGGAAGTGCATATCAGCAGCAGGTTCTCATTATACACTTTTACTCAGTCATGACAACTCTCAGAAAGATCAGCATAGTAATACACATGGCAATGTTAATAATAAATATGTATAGGTAGATCCCACATTCGATCGCTCCAGACACGTTGACGCGTCCACCATCTTGCAATGGTCAGTGTTGTCACTCACAATACAAATCAATGAGTTTTGTCAATCAATGAGATTCCACAACATTGCACAGCCTGTGGTTGTAAAAACTGCCAAAATTTAAATTCCCAAAGAAATTGGATACACTTTCACATGTAAGAATGTGTTGGTTTGTGTTTTTAATATGTATTAACTCAATTTTAAAGCTTTTTAAACTATAGCAACTTTTTAAAGTAGTGTTAGCTAATGGTTTCGTCTTGTTGTATTGTGTTAGTTAAGCAAAATCATCTGCTGAAGTCTATTGCAGATAAAGATATGCATACAAGCGTACTGTATAACTACGGTTGCAGACACACAGGCAACAATTCATAGAAACAGCTGCTAATAGGGGACCTACCTATACATATCTATGATATTAATGTATTTGGTCTTGGCGGAATAGATCTGCTACACTGCTGCAGCAGAGCAAGTACAGAGTTTTGCTACTGCTAATACATCCACAGACATGCTGCTATGAGCATGTAAGAAATACTGCTGCTGCACATATAACTTACGTGAAATTACCCCCACATATAACATACATGAAACTACCCAGTAGTAGATCTATAAAGGTGGAGCTGGGGAAGGTGAAGGGTTTCTAAAATGCACAGCAAACTGCTACAGCAAACACTGGCCAAGCATTTGAATGCTGAGCACCAAGCTCATTGGCTGCTGTCTGATGCAACAAAAGAGTGATTTAGGACTTGTTGGCCTGCGCCATCTAGAGTTCCTTCAATGATAGAATTTTGCATTAATGGTTACAAACGGTCTTCTCGGTCTCCCCTACACTTGCATTTTCAGTGTGATTCGTTGGCCAAAAAAACAAAACAAAAAAGCAAACAAAATAAACTAAGTTAAAGATGAATTTGAGTGATAAGATTTTTGTTTTTCCAAAATTTCTATTGATTTGCAATAACACTGATATTCTGAATTCCTTGGCCACGATAATTGAGTAGTGAAAATCTGGTATCGTGACAGCCATATTTTAAAGCAGCCGAGAGGTTTCTGAATGAACTGGTAAACATTAGAAACATTAGAAAACCTGATCATGTGAAAAAGGAAGAAAGACTCTCTGCAAGTCAAAACTATTGTGTCATTCAGATGTACACTTCTTCCCTTTTGCACTCTTACACACAAACATAGATAAAGAATTATCTTACTAATGCAAGTGCTCTCATCCAGAGAAATCTTCTCTAAAATAACATTCACTGCAGCACACTGACACAAACTCAGCAGAGCCAAACATCTTCACACCAGTCATTTAAATGTCTCTAAGTGCAGAGGTTCAGTTTTTCATATCATGTAAAACTAACACAAGCCATGCACTCACACCCCATTTCCCTCTTGATCTCTCTTGCTCAGCTGGAGTGCTTAGTGACACAACGGATATGTGATATACTTAAAAATAACAAATAATAATACAAATAGATGCAAAGCTTAACATTGTTTTTATACAGCGGTTCCACTCATCGAATTTGATTGGCCAAGCTGCATTCTAAGACATCTGATACGGAGTACAACAGCACTGAAATGTTTATTTTCACTGTCTGTAAGGGTGCTTATCGCTACGCTTGTTTGTGTTTCCGGCGTTCCAGCAGAATGGAACTGAGTGAAATATTTACTCTGAATTTACATTGAAAAGTTTTATAAGAAATAAATGTTTCTGTGAAGAGTCTGAATGGTGTACAGTCACATGAGATGAATACTGTATTTATGATCGTTTTAATTATAGGTCCCCTCTTAATGTATTTTGACATGATGAAATGAAGTCTCCCGCAATGTTTCACTAAACGTCAGAGAAAATCCCCACGGTCACTGGCTGCACTACTGTAGTATTGTTTGGTGATGCGAAGAGTGAAAATTAGACAACAGAACACACTTATTATTGTGTTTTACCAGCAAAAACAATTGGAGAATAAGTACCTGTACGACTGAAGAAACAGAAAAGGACTGAAGCAAGAAGACAGAAAGACTGACAAAAGACAAAAACAAACGCGCGTAAACATCGGTACGGAATACAGAAGGTGAAAAGATGTTATGAAGGAGAAAATAGTGATAGTAGTTATGCCTAAGTTGCTTCGTTTTAGTTGGAAAGGTAAGGGAATCACGACCTTGCTGATGAACCATGTCGACAGATGGCAGTGCAGCATCTAACACCATTAACGTACAGAAGAACAGCGATGGGAACGCTAGCTAAAGCATTACTGGATGTACCTTTAAGTACTACAGCACTCTTGCTTGCATAATATGTTCTTAGCAGAAAGCTTGAACGTAGATTTGTTAATGAGACATTTGATTCGCAGGTGGTATCATGTTGTTATTTTGACGAAGGTCATCATGTAAACACACATCTTCAAAAATGATACAAAAAGTCTTGATTTCCTGCTTCTTTGTGAAAGTGTTTTTCAGGTTGTTACTGTTTCACTTTCTCGACACTTGCTGCATGCTCTCCCCCTCCCGGCTGCTTTCATTCTCGATTCGTTTTATTTTCTCCATTGCCTTCATTTGTCTTTTCCCTTCTCGCACACGTACAATACATCATCCTGCTGACAGCTCTATTGACTTTTCTCTATTTCATCAGCATACACCAAAAAGAGAGAGCGTTCTCAGACTATGAGTGTGTGAGGCATCGTTATGGAGCTAATTACTTTGCATTTAACTATGAGTATTGACCAGGGCTGTGCTGATGAAAGGCCAAACAGGTGCCACTATACACCCACCTACCCATTTTCACAAGCCATACCTTCCTCTGGCCCTCTCTTTCCTGCTTTGCTTGTATTCAGTCTTTTGTTCTCTTCCACACCTTCATTAAATCTCTCGCTTTCCTTAACATGAAACAGCAGGGGTGCAATTAGACCTGGAGAATCGACTCAACGACACATAATTAGCCTGATTTCTATTCTCACAATTAACACTGGGGAGGTAAAAGACGAGAAAGCTAGAGAGAGAGAAAGACGGGCAAAGGAGAGACAGAGAAAATAACGGTGTTGAGATGGAGAGAAACAAAGGGAGATTGACGGGGAGAGGCAGACAGGGGCATATTGAGAGAGGGAGAGACAGATCGAGAGAGAGCGCAAGCACAATTTTCCTCCCCTATGTCTAATCTAAAAATAGCACAGCAGTCTTTATCATCTGATTTGCTTCAACAGTTGGATGCAAAGTGGACGTGAAGGCCTGTGTGCTACAGTTTGTTTCTGACAAACCTCCCCCTTTATCTGCACGCACCTAATTAACACAGATATAAATCCTGCTCTGTAGCCATGTGCGAGGGCAACAGTGAGAGTGTACCTTTTTTAGCATCCAATTATAAATGTGAAGTCAAACCAAAAACCCAAAGATATGTATGTTTTTTGTGTATGACAAAAAGCTGTTTATTCTAACAATAACAACTCACACTTTCTCATTTGTAAAGTCAATTGTTGCAGCATTTAGATTAGAATGGGCTAAAAAAGCATTGTATTTTCTCTTTCACATGAGGGTGTCTTGTGGATTAGACTCTTTATTGTGTTGACTTCACGGTTGGCTGTGTGTTGTGCGATTGATAGTGATTTCTGTGTGTTTTTGTTCTTCAGAGAGGCTGGCTGAGTCATGATTCTGGATATAGTAAGACTGACACTCACTGTGGCTGCACAACTTTCTGTGAAATTGGTTCAAAATCGAACCAACAAACAAAAATCTCATATCACGATATGAGAAATGTAATATCACAGTATCAGTTCAGGATCATAGTTATTTTTACTGGCAATTCGACAAAACTTGCATTTAAAATAACAATATGGCAATGCTTACCGTATATTTGGATAATCCAGTTCAGGAGTGCACTAATATAAAAAAGGTTTCTCTCTCAATTAAATGCTGTTCTTTTCAACTTTCTATTAATCAAATAATCCTGAAAATAAATTATAAAATTTTCCATGACAATATTAAGCAGCATAACTGTTTCAACATTGATAATAATACAAAAAACATTTCTTGAGCACCAAATCAGCAAATTAGAATGATTTATTTAGAATTAGAAAGGATGAACAAGCATCCCACCACTGATTGCAAGAGCAATTAATATTACATGTATGTGTTTATTTTAGCACTGCTGCAGTCACTCATCAGCATATCAAACTGCATATTACTAATAGTAACTGTTTTATTTAGTCATGAGCTTTATGGGAAGCCAAACACTGAAAACCATGCAAACCAACATCCATGAGACTCACTTGACTGTAAGTGGATCTGTTTACATGCTCGACCCACTAATAGCACGCCTGAGATCAATTTAGGTACTCGTGTAAACATAGTCAGTGATGTTTTAAGTGAACGTAAACAGACAGGACCACTAAAAATAAAAATCAGACCACTACAGCCTATCCCAACTGATATACTGTATGTCCATCTGGCCATACAGAAAAGAGTGTGATTAAAGACTCAAAGACTGAGCATTTTAGAAAACTGGGGACAAGACACAAAGTTGTGAAGGTATGATTAAACAAACTGTGCTGTACCTTTATTGTGCCCACACACAGCCCCATACTAAGCCTCTGTAGATCCTTCATCTTAATGAAAACACTGCTAGGATACTCTAAAGCCGACATACACGCCAATAAAAATTCCTCTCAGTCTTTCTGCAGAACACCAAGACAGAAAGAGAAACAAAGAAATGGAGAGACAGAGCGAAACAGAAAGGGAGACTGTGCACAGCTGTAACTTATACTGAATTATCTACTCTGTTACTTTCTGTTTACAGGCATTCTTGGCTTCGGCAACATTGTATTGTTTGCAATTAAATCTCATTTCAATTTGCACTAAACTGATAGAGTCGTCTAGTGTTGAGCTGATAGGCATCCACACATTCACAAAACTATTCTGACACTGCTGAATTTGTCGTCTACGATGCAGTCTTTATTCAGAAAGTGTATGTTGTTTGGTTCGTAAAGGATGCACACCGCACTGCTCTCAATGTTTGGGATTCATGCTGCGAGCAGCAGCCAGACACATTTCGGCTAACTAATAAAAGACACTAACATCCTTTCTATGACGGAAATACATCTAAACAGGGTCCAAGTTCTTTAAATGCTCCTATATGCCAGCATGCCAGAGAGCGATTGAGATAATGACTAATGCATGCATAGCGCATTGATCACACTAATGAGAGCAGAATAATGATGACAATGATGGTAATGTGATTATGTCGAATAAATAAATACTTGCTTCCTGTGGTGTATGAGGCAGGGGGGCAACACTATGCTGTTACTGTTAGAGATAAATATGTTGTTAAAGCACAATGAGAATCAAACGCATGATCACATGAAAGGACAAATAATCCAGGAAAAAGAGCTCTAGATGGAAGTTTACTTTCAAATGGAACTTCAATGATTATGATAACAGGTGTAACTCAAAAAAAGCTAACAATTCACAATTTATTTTGTGAACATTCTGTGTACAATAGATGAAAAATGGCAATAAAGTTTGACAGAACATGGGGGGGGGGTTAACGCAAAAAAGAATAAATCCCACACACTATCTGTTTTTGTTTTTAAATTGGATTGTGTTGGAACGGTCTATATATGGCTAATTAAGATCATAGCACCAAAAAGTTGTGAATAAATCTATTTTTGATACATTTGCAAGTACTGAGAGTGTGCAGGATTTATTCTTTTTTGCTTTGATGTTCTACCTGTTTTTGGTCGTTTATCCTACGCACATATCGATCACCTACAGGTGTGCCAGGGTAATTGTTGATTGATTTTTTTTTATTTTTATGAAAGATGAAAGACATTAATGCTTTTATTCAGCAAGGACACATTAAATTGATCAAAAGCAACAGTTAACACTTTTACCAAGTTACAAAATGTTCTACTTCAAGTAAATGCTGTTTTTTTTTACTTTCTATATCTCTGATAATAATAAGAAATGTTTCTGGAGCAAAATTTTTATTAATTGAATACATTTTTACATTTTCGGATAGTAAACAGTCATTTTAAATTGCAATAACAATAATAATAATAATATTTAGCAATATTACTGTTTTACTAAATTTTTATTTATCTTATTTTTGTTTTGCAGATCCCAAACTTAGGTAGTGCATGCATGGAAAGAGAAAAGTGTCCATTGAGTTCACTTTATTTTGACGAAAATCACCTAAACAATTTCCCCAATTTATAAGTAGGATATTTTCAAGAGGACATAGGCCATGTCCACACGTACACATGTATTTTTATAAACTGAGTTTTTCCTTTTAAAAAAAATAATCTCCGTCCACATGAAAACGCAAAAACGCATGCAATGAAGCACTGTACAATGAGCTGCCAAACAACAGGTGGCGATATTTATTCAACCGTTAAAGCCATGTTGGCCAATCAAGAAGCATGAATAAAGTTTCCAGTAGGCAGAGATAACAGCACAGGCTCTGACGTCACAAGCCAAAAACTCCGGTTTCGCTGTCTACACGATAACACGAAAAAGCTGCAGTTTTAAAAATAACCGTGTTCGTGTGGACAGCAGGGTGTGTTTTAACATGATTAATTATTACTTTTAAGCAAAGGCAAATAAGAGAATCAAGACACAGAACTCTTCTAACAAAGAACACAAACAGAGAACAGGCATGCTATAGACACATTATATACCATTTCATATACAACATCATCATACAAACATTTAGCTTGAAACAAAATCAGCTATATTAAATGAAATGGTGTCTAACCATATAAATACCAAACCTACAGGCCTGTTCCAAGTGACCAATGAGCACACAACTGCTAAAATGGTTCTAAGCACTTGCAATGAATGAGACTGGATGCCACTGGAACGTAATCTATGATTCAATAAAACTTAATGAAAATTCAAATATGCACAAACTGATCAAACACATCATTGTTTTACACCCAGACTGAAGGTGTATGCTTATTTAGTTAGTGTTAATGACTAACCACATATCTAACCATCTACACATATCTACATTTACACTTTACTTTATTATACAGAAAGGCTAGTAAATTGCTCTCTTTAAAAGGCCATACTGTCATGCTAGCACTGCTGGGATTGTGTTGTCTGTCACCTTTCACAAGTGCAACGAAAACCTATATGACAAACTGAAATGTTTCAGATGGTGTGTGATCCAAGCACCTATTTACACCTCTGAGAACATTAATCTGAACTCAAGACATTTAAAAGAATTACTCTAATACAAAATCTAATGCCAAAATCAATATGGCCTTTAAAAAAACAGAGAGAGAGAAAGCAAATTGATAGAGTATATTAACGGTAACATCACTACCTTTACCTGCAGCATTAAATTGAAAAATTGTAACACCTTGAGTCTAGTTAATTTGCTCAAGCTGAAATACACACAGGCAAGAACACGTTCACGCATCCTAAAGAAGTCCCAGAGCAGACTTTTTGCTCTGACTTTAGTTGTTTTTTAGCACAATAGTCTGTCTATCAGCAGGCTGATATTTTATACATGTGCTGTGGGATGGATGTATTTAATGAAGCTTCATAGGTTTGTGCATTTATGAGTAAAGTTGATGAGTGTTTGTTTGCTGCAAAATAATTATATCACTATATGTAACTTTTGTTAGTAAAATCTATAGTTCTAGAAGTCATTTGTGTTTAGCAGTGAGTGCTCTAGCACAGTCTGGAACTCATCTGTGTATGTTTACTGTTGTCCAGAACTCATTCCTGAGGAACAAAGGAACAGTCGAACATCACTGAAGTAAGCAACACTAGTGATTCAGCTAAAGAAAAGCTTATTGACTGTCACATGTCTTCTAACAACTTTCACCTTAGTGGAAGGTTTATCATTACATTTAGCTGTGAAACCAAAAGTCTTTTTTTTTTATTTTATTCCATTTCTCCAGAACTGTCAAAACATTCTTGAGACAAAGCTACCAAAGTAAAGTATACAGAACAAAGTAATGGTGGGTCTCAGCAGTCTATACATGAAGCTGCAAGTAAAACAAAATTTTTCCATATTTTACGTGGGGGTAAAAACGATCAGGTCAGTAAGATTTTGTGGTAACACTTTAATTTGTGTCCTTGTTACATGTACTAACTATTATAATAACAATTAATTATGCCTAATTACATGCAAGTAACCCTAAGCCAAACAAACCCTAATCCTAACCCTAACCATATAGTAAGTACTAGGGATGCTACGATCAGGATTTTTGCAGCCCATACGGAGTACCGATTTCTTGTCATGGTGATCGGCCGATACCGATTCTGATGCTTCAAGCTTTATATAGACCGTTTCATCGGGCGTTAACAAGTTAACTTCCGGTCTGTGTTTGTTTATCATTCTGGCTATGGCACCGGCTACAAACATAGTTAAAGTTAAAGGAACACTCCACTATTTTTGAAAATAGGCTAATTTTTAACTCCCCTAGAGTTAAACAGTTGAGTTTTACCGTTTTCGAATCCATTCAGCCGACCTCCGGGTCTGGCGGTAGCACTTTTAAATGTAGCTTAGCATAGATCATTGAATATGATTAGACCATTAGCATCTCGCTCAAAAATGACCAAAGAGTTTCTATATTTTCCCTATTTAAAACTTGACTCTTCTGTAGTTACACCGTGTAGTTATATGCCTGATAAAGCAGCATTTGTGAGGTGCTTTAAATCTCCGCTTTAAAGCACCTTCTGCTGGCAGAGAATGAATGTGCATTTTCAGTAAATCCATCTGATTATGCAGCAACATATTTTGCTTTTCTATATCCACGGGCGCCGCTGCGGATAATCCGCCGGTCGGGGGGTATAAAAAATGCACTCTGCATTTGCGGGTGGGTCGCGGTGGGATAAAATAACATAAAGAGGCAAATATTAACTACATTGGTTAAAAAAATTTTTTTCATGAGCAGACGGATCATTGTTTGTGTGTGTTCGTTCGCCTGATCGGGAAGTTGCAGTGACGAAACGAGTGACATTTCAGATATTATTGAGTGTGGTGATTTTATATTAGGAGAGTAAAGCTTTGGTGTGTAATGTATGAGTAGGCTAATAGGGCCAAAGAAGGATTTTGTTTAAAATAAATGTTCATTAAAAGCAGCCCACGATCAGTTGTTAGTGTTACCGTTATCCCTTACGGCTTGTTCACGAGGTTTGTCGCCCCCACTTCCCTGTCTCCCGCTGTGACAACTCACAAAAGACTATTTTAGCCAAGCAGCGCTGAGAGCCGCTTCAGAAACACAAGCATTTAGAGTGGCCACGATCAGCTCCGGTTGCCGTGGAGCTGCAACGTGCCGCTAGCCGCGTGCAGTGAGCCGCAGATCAGCTCTAACGTCACTGAATCTGTTGTTAAAAATGAACCATCCATTCATCATATCATCATGCAAAAAATACACAACAAACAGCAAATTTTTCATTGTTTCTCAAAACGTCATAGCATTTCCACACAGGTGATGACATGACTGTGGCTTAAAATCATTTACGTCCCCACGCATCATGTACGTGGTCAGGCGTTGACGTCATCAAATTGCGATCGGTTCGTGAGATCGGCCAAGTTAGTGAGTACCGATCGAGTCATAAAATGTGATAATCGGCCGATACCGATCACCGGCCATCGATCGGAGCATCCCTATTAAGTACATGTAGTTAATTAATTACTCAGCACTTAAATATATAATTACACGGTAACAAGGACACCTTAAAATAAGAGTGTAACCGATTTTTTCTTTTTTTTTCTTTTTTTAAAGAAATTAACACTTTTTTCAGCAAGGATGCATTACATTTATTAAAAGTGACAGTAAAGACATTCATAATGTTAAAAATATTGCAAGTCTTTGGAATTGCTATTATCATAGAATTCTTAAATTCTATATATTTTTGATATATCAAAATTTATATTTTTTTGTTTAAATTTTGTTTTCTGTTTTCACCACTGATAATAAAAAAAAATTTCTTATAGACCAAAATAAATTCAATCAGAAAACATTTTAAATTGTAATAATAATTCACAAATATTACGGTTTTTACTTTATTGATTTAAATTAAAATGCAACTTTTTTTTTTCAATTTCTTATTTCGATCATGATAAGTCTCAAAAAATGAGGTAAAGGAAAACAGTGGCAAGGAAAGCAAAAGAATTCATGATATTCATTACATGTCTCATTATGATGGATGTTATTGCCTGCTCTACAGTTGAAAAAAAAATACGAGAAAAAAAAATACTGCTGCAATAATAATGTCATCCGTGTTTTTGAAAAGGAAACATCTAAAAGCAATATGACCGTCTCAAATAACCCAGTCATAATCAATAATATCAGGCATTGCATTTGAGCTGAAACTGTGAATAAAAACCACCCTGCAGAGCTAGTGGGTTAATATACTCAGACAAACACATCCTATATTAGAATAATCAGATATACATTCTATATTAGAATTATATATATACAGTTATATACAGTGGGTACGGAAAGTATTCAGACCCCCTTAAATTTTTCACTCTTGCAGCCATTTGCTAAAATCATTTAATTTTTTTTTTTTCCTCATTAATGTACAAAAAGCACCCCATATTGACAGAAAAACACAGAATTGTGACATTTTTGCAGATTTTATTAAAAAGAAAACTGAATATCACATGGTCCTAAGTATTCAGACCCTTTGCTGTGACACTCATATATTTAACTCAGGTGCTGTCCATTTCTTCTGATCATCCTTGAGATGGTTCTACACCTTCATTTGAGTCCAGCTGTGTTTGATTATACTGATTGGACTTGATTAGGAAAGCCACACACCTGTCTATATAAGACCTTACAGCTCCCAGTGCATGTCACAGCAAATGAGAATCATGAGGTCAAAGAAACTGCCTGAAGAGCTCAGAGACAGAATTGGCAAGGCACAGATCTGGCCAAGGTTAAAAAAAATTCTGCTGCACTTAAGGTGCCTAAGAGCACAGTGGCCTCCATAATACTTAAATGGAAGACGTTTGGAACGACCAAAACCCTTCCTAGAGCTGGCCATCCGGCCAAACTGAGCTATCGGGGGAGAGAAGAGCCTTGGTGAGAGAGGTAAGAAGAACCCAAAGATCACTGTGCTGAGCTCCAGAGATGCAGTCGGGAGGGGGGAGAAAGGTGGGAAGTCAACCATCACTGCAGCCCTCACAGTCGGGGCTTATGCAGCGGGCCGACGGAAGCCTCTCCTTGTGCAAGAAACCTGAACCCAAACACTGAAGGCACTCCAGATGGTGAGCAATAATGATTCTCTGGATCGGATGAGTCAAGATAGAATTTTTGGGCCTAATTCTACGCGCGTATGTGTGGAGCAAACCTATCTCGGCAAACCAGATTACTGTCCACTCAACCCTCGCAGGGGCTACCTAGCACACTTATCACACGCCAGTTTGCTCACATCGACTCGGAGTTGCCGCTGTGGATCGGTGGGCCCACACGAAATGACGACAGACAAAGGTGCCCCGGCCCTCCCCGATGCAGTCCCCCGTGTCGCGATGTGCCCACCGCGCAACGTGAATGTGGCACAAGTTTTACAGGGATATACTTTGAGGACCACAGCCTATGCCCTAACACTGTCTCCAGGACACAGTGCTGGCCTCAGGACCCTCAGGACTGGGCCGAAGGTCTTACCTTCCCACAACAGACAACGTGGTACGGGCTCCAGCTACCAGGACATAAGCGCACACCGGGTTGGTGCTAACAATAACGCCAGGACGGGTTCACAAACAACATCTGGTTTTGCAACTTGTTTCTTGAATGGCCCAGCCAGAGACCTCGATCAATTAAACCCAATGAGGATCTCTGGAGAGACCGAAAAATGGCGGTCCACCAAGTTTACCATCCAAACCTGACACGCAACCTGAGAGGGATCTGCACCAGGAGGACACCACGAGACACAGGGTACCCCAAACCAGGTAGTGAAAAAACTGTTGCATCTTCCCAAAAAAGACTCATGGCTGTATTCGATCAAAAGGGTGTTTCTACTAAATACTGAGCAAAAGGTCTGAATACTTAGGACCATGTGAAATTTCAGTTTTTATTTTTACGAGATAAGTGACCTGCAAAAATTTCAGCAATTCTGTGTTGTTCTGTCAATATGGGGTGCTGTGTGTACACTTCAAAAGGACTGGGGCGCGAAAAATTAACTTAAAGGAGTTTAGCAAATGGCTGCAATATAACAAAGATTGAAAAATTTAAGGGGGTCTGAATACTGTCCGTACCCACTGTAGTATATATTATAATTGGTTTTATTAAAAAATGGTACTTTGGACAACTGTCAATGTGTGCTCTGTAGAAAATTCGGATGGCCAGAGTGGTGTCACTCATGATGTCAACACTGTATGAAATGCCGTGTAGGAAAAAGGAGAGATGACACTGGGAAGCAGAGACTGTGGTTGGGTGGGGGGACATATTGGCAGTCTATTTGAAACAACACTCCTCAGGCAACCACGATAACACGCACTGAGGATGCCAAACCAGCAAACACGCAGCGTAAAATGCGTAAGGAGCACAACAGGCATCTAACCACCAAAAAAACCACACCACTTAAAAAACGAGGGGCGTTAATGAACATACACTGAACCACATATCAAAAATCTCAAATAACCACTCACCAAGACTCGTAGGTTTAATGAGCTCATCCAGAACATCGTAAAACGGCAGCCGTTGAAGTTTGACATCAGGGTGTACGGGGGTGCAGGTCGGGGGAGGGTGGGGGCCGTCACCAAGCCAGTTTGGGCCCGAGAAGGGAGATGGGGAGCAGAGGGGATGTGGGCGCTCTGTGCCCCTCCAGAATCCAAACTGTCGTGGGGGACAGGGGCAAGACGGGGACAGTGAAGGGGTGGACTCGGGCAGAGAACTAGCTCTACCTGGGCGACACGCGCTTGTGGTGGGGAGAATAAGGAGTCTTTGATAGAGGCTTTTTTTTTTTTTCCCCCCCCCACCTTTTTTGGGGGGAATTTCGTATCTGGACGGCAGGGCTGCAGCCGGCTTTAAGGAGGTATAAGGCTTTGGTCAGGAGCTCGTGCTTTCGTCCATGTTTGTTTCTGCCTGCGTAGCCCAGAAGAACCTGCAGCTCTGACACCCGCAGGCTCATCACCATTTGCTACAGGAGAAGGAAAGGAAGACAGCGGCAGAAATTAACACGCACATTCTGAGCCAACTTGATCACAACATCACACTTCCAGCGCCAAACACACTTCATTTGCATAGGCCAAACTGTTTACTGGGCAAACACACAAACACATACTCGCAGCTCAGGCACTGATACACACATCTGAAGGCACACACAAACCCAAACACACTCAAATACAAACACATCTCTCACACACACGTGCACGCTTTCCCTCAGGCTAGGATAGTTCAGTAATGGTCTAAGCTATGAAATATGCAGGAGCAGCCCCAAACACACACAAACACAACGGAAGTGTCACATTCCACAGGCTTGAAAACGAGAGGGAAAAACCAAACAGAAGTGGCCAAACAATGCAGAGCAAAGACAGGCAATGTACACACTAACATTCTTAATAATAAACCATTCTTCTCCAGAATGGCAAATTAACACATGCTGTCCAGATTGACTGATGTGTGTTTCTTGGTGAGATTAAAGGGCCAGTTCACCCAAAAATGAAAATTAGTCTTAGATTTACTCAATATGATTTTTATGAAAAAACTGTAAAACAAATTAGCTCAAAAGACAAATATGAATAATTAATCATAACTTGTTATAATTAATTATAAATATTTGGATCAGCTAATGTAATTAATATTACAATCAACAAACCTGTTCACCCAGCGAACACCCTGTGTTAACTTAATTGTTTATTCATTCTAAGAAATGTTTATTTACGGGGTATGGGAAATAACCTCCTTATTGTACAATTCAGAGCATGTAGCTAAAATATGCATTAATAGGGACTCTAGTTATGGGCAAAACAACATACAACCTTGAGTGTGATACAAACAAGACTTTAATAACTACACTAAACACTTAAACTATTCTAACACACACACAAACATGCATACAGTTAGCAATGGAAAGAGAACTTGAGCAGCGTACAGGAATGCAAGAAGTTATAGTATTGTTTGAGATTCGGCAGATCAACAGCCTTGAGCAAACCATCAGTTTCTTAGTTCTAACACACCTTTCTTTAAAAGGGGTGGGAATACTTAAAGGGTTAGTTCACCCAAAAATTTAAATTCTTCATTATTACTCCAAACCTCATCGAAGTTGTGTCACCGTAAAGCACTTCATCTTGGAGCCAACCAAAACTAAGATACTTTTGAGGAGCAGTCATCAGGACAATCCTGGTCATGGAACTCTTGGCGACTAGACAGCAATGCTACTGAAATGTTCCCAAGTCCAGAAACTTAGCAAGGAGATCTGTAAAATAATCCCTGTGACATCAGTGGTTCCTCCGCAATTATACGAAGCTACGAGAAAACTTTTTGTACGCAAAGAAAACAAAAAATAACGACTTTATTCAACAACTCGTCTCCTCCGCATCACCCTGGGGCCACTCTTACCGATCTCATGAGACGTTTCTGGACCTTGGGAACATTTCAGTTGTGTTGCTATCTATGCAGGGTCAGAAAGCACTCGGATTTCATCAAAAATATCTTAAATTTGTGTTCAGAAGAAAGAAACTCATACAGGTTTTGAACAATTTGAGGGTGAGTAATAAATGACAGAATTTTCATTTTTGGGTGAACTAACCCTTTAATGGATCAAACAATGAGACTAAAAGTTTGATACTTGATGTCTTGCCATTTGAATAAAGTGTCATGAGCAGTGTGTTGAGGTGCCAGCTTGAATCTTGGTTGATTTTTTTCTTGATGAGAGAACGACTGAGAAATCTTGATGTGATCGGAAAGCAAGCCGCAGAATGGCACAAACTAGGGGTCACGGTCCTTAAAAGACTTCTAGCTCAGCATCCTCATCCTCTCAAAAATCTAAAAACGCACCTGATCTTGTGATCAGTGATCTTTAAAGTGTGAATATGTCACACCCTTGGGATTTGAGGGATCCAATGAGGAATGGAAACTTTGGAGGGAAATTTTATGATCCTTTGTCTTCTAGCAGGGTGTTTTGCATATGAAACTGAATTGGCTGTTCAAGAGAAGAATCTTAAAGATTCTTATAATACTAATGTGTCACAGAGTTAGCAAAATGTAAAGCAAATTAACAAATAGGAAATGTAATTTGAAGCTCACAGATACCAAGCAGGCATATGTGCGATCTTGGTTAATTAAGTAATACTACAACATTCATTGAAGGTTTAATATATAGGAAAAACACTATAAAAAAACATATGATTACATAGGATAAATGATTGTACATGTCTCAAGTGAAGACACAATGTTCTGGAATATGCATATTTATTCATAGAATGGTCGGTCTATGAATTTATGTGGAGAAATGGTCCATTCTATGGTCCTGTGTCTGTCTTTCACAGGGTACATAGCACAGTGCACATAGCATTTTTCCACATACTTTTTAGCAATAAAGAGTCTTATCAGATGGTAGCCCTGGTAACTGAGCCCTCCTGGAGTGATAGTTGCACTTTCAGAGGATGGTTCGTGGAACTCACAGAGTGGGTTTTAAAGATTATTTGTTATATATAACTAACAATTGTGTGTCTGATCGGTCCCGCTGTTACACGACCTTGCACCCTTGTGTTTTCGCAGTACTTCATCCTCAAAGGTCAAAGTTCAATTCCAACACTCAAGAACATAGAGTACCCAGATGTGTTCTTGATATCGAGGATGCATCAAATACAGACGAGAGAAGCAAACCGTTCGAAATCCGTAAGCTTGTAAGCTTAAGCTTCTAGTGTTAAACTTTCTGTGGCATGCATGCAAAAAAAATGCCTGACTGCTTATGAAAGTAAACATGTCATTTTGTTTGCCATAATCTTAATAAAGTGATAAAGACCTGAAGAAAGCCTGCAGTACTTTTTAGTGGCATATTAAAAAGAATATTAACATTGACAAAGCACAATTTACACAAATACATGCAGTAAAAAAAAAAAAATGCAAGTAAATGTTTTAATTAGTTATGATGACATCTGTGATGTTATGTTATATTATTGTGCATTGGGTGGTGCTGTCCTGCTATTTAATATGTGCTAGGATGGCCAGATGAGCAACAAGACATCTCCATTCTCACAAAGATGCGTTCTGTGTCCTCGTGTCATTCTGAGTTTGTTCTTTAAGGGTAGCCTGGTAAGACCGGTCTCCATGAGAATGCGAGCCCGTTGTCTGCGTTCTTAGAATTGAGAAACATCCTCGGTCATCATTTACTCACCGTCATGTCATTCCAAACCTGTAAAGAAGTGAAAAACTTGCCAGTATATGTCCATACAATAAAATTCAATGGGGTCCAGTGTTGTATAGACCCCACTGGCTTTCACTGTATAGCCCAAAACAGTTTAAATATGATACAAAATATCAACTCATGTTTCACAGAAGAAAGTTATAAAGGTTTGGAATGCCATGAGGGTGAGAAAATGATGAGAGAATTAGAATGTTGGGTGGAACGATCCGTCTAACCTTTTGTGTTTGGAACCTGCTATATTCCTAAGTAATGTCTGTTTGCATTCTTTCCTGTGTAAATATATATTAGTTTCTCCTTTGGACAAGAAGATATTAGTTTAAAATTAACCAGACAATAAAAAATCTAACAATGCACTGATTAACAACTCAATCCCTGTGCTGCACACAAGAACAAATCAGAACAGATGCTCATACAACTAAGAGCCTGCCAGACAGTCCTGAATAAATCACGATGTATTTCTGCTTTAAAATGAGGAGAGGAGAGCAGAGGAGAGGAGAGGGTGTTTCAGGAAGAAAAAGAGAGTGACTGGGCATGAGAGAGAGAGAGAGAGAGAGAGAGAGAGAGATGGGGGAAGGGCAGAGACATGAGCTACTCGGCTTCCAAAACAAATGAAATTGAACACACACACACACACACATAGAAGCAGTTCAAGTAAAAATACTCAGCAGGCATAATGCTGTTTGAAAGCAAAGTCTGCCGACAAAGATGCGGTGACTGCAGCTTACAAGAACGACTCAAATTTCCCCCTATAATGACCCATAACAATCTAATCAATCATTAATTCACTTAGTGATCCATCATATTCCAACAATTGTCGGGAACAAATGCAGAAATGACAATCATTAACTGAGCTGTTTAGGTGAATAGATTGGAGAAATCAGAGCTAAAATAGATCAGACATTCATTTACGGCGAAATCATTCGGTCTGGTGAACACTCGGGGTGGGCGCTATACCAGTGTGAAAGTGACTACCGGTGTTGTGCCCAATTCTGACCCCCGCCAGATTACTACCCCCTAGTATTGGTAGGTTTAGGGTTAGGTGTGGGTGAGGGGTTAGGATTAGGGGTGGAGGTAGGATTAGGCAATCAGGTAGCGATTGCAGGGGTCGAAAACGGGTACAACTCCTGTAGCTAATGCATATACATGAGCAATGTAAGTTTGTTTCTTTGTTCATATTGTGTATCTTTGACTTTGTAACCTTAGTATGGTTCATTTGATTTGATCTGTTGTATTTTTGTTCATCTTTAATGGACAAATAAAGTGGTCATATGGCATTGTATTACTGGACTCTGTGTTCTTGTAGACACCCCTGCTGGACTCAAGCCAGACATTCCCTAAATCCTAAAACATAACCTCCTTTACTGCACTGAAAGCGAACGTCCCACCCTCCCTGCAAATTGCAGTCCAAAGCCACGCCTCCTGAACGCATGAACGCATGAACTGATCGGATGACCAGAGACAACATTACTACAATACATCATGTGTCATTCACCGGTGAGAACTTTATAGTACAGTTAGTTAGACAAATTATGTCAAAATGCCCGTCTTTGTAAGTATCCTATAGCAGACATAACCGGCTAAACGTACTGTATCAGTGCATTCTCTTAAAGTGACAGCACTATTAATCAAACAGCAACAACAAAGAATTCAATCATACAGTGAAATATGCAATGCTGTTTTACATTTCATTACTTTATTCAATTTCTGTACCTAAAAACTAATGTTAGACCTACCTAAAAACAAAAAAAAAAAAAAAAAAAAAAAAAAACAAAAAAAACCCAGCCCCCCCCCCCCCCCCCCCCCAAAAAAAACTTTTTTTTTTGTATCTTTACTCTATTGTATTTATTTGTGCTGTTGCTTGTAGTTAGATAGATTTTTCTTATTTTCTTTATTTTTATTTGACAGTATAGTTTTACCCTAAACACAGCACATATCACAGCTAACTCCTATATTATGATTGGACCTGAGATTTTTTTTCAGGATGTCTTCAGTACACTCATTATTACATTATTTGATTGATAAAACAAGTCACTACTTTGACACACCCTGGATATGTGAAAAAGCAAGTAACCGTAACCGTGACTCTAAAACCGTGATACTAACCGAACCGTGAGTAAGTTGAACCGTTCCACCCCTAGTAGCTATTATGTTGTTCCATGATATGGATTTTGCTATACCGTGGATACCGTTATATATTCATGTATTTATATAGTTTTGTTCAATTTGGTATGCTTTGCAAATTTGAACACAAATGACGATAAAGAGTTGAGGCTGAACGTTTTTGTCCTCTGTGTGCAACTAAACAGGCATTAGTAATCAAACACGGATTATCGTAACAGACCAAATAAATAGAGCACAAAACGCCTACTCCAGTGGTTCCCAAACTCAGGGACGCGGCAAGGCTGAGGGATAGTGTACAGTCAGCAGATTATTTTGCAAAATAAACCTCTGCAGCGTAATAAAGACTACACTACGTAATTTTCCCGCTTATCATGCGGCCACTTGTCTGATAAGTAAATAATTGAATGCAAAATATTAATTTGACTTTTTTTAATTACCTCATCATGACTCGCAGTAGCTGCTTGAGCGCTCCGTTATCAGTTGAAGAAGTTGTGGTTGTATCAATAACAGACCAATAGATGGCGCGACTGAAGTCAAGTCAAGTGATTGCAGGGAGACTGTAGAAAATAAACGAAATGATGCATGTTTCTGCCTCTAAGCATGTAAGTTACAAGTTTGTGAAAGGACTTCCAGTGCCAGGTAAACGTAAAGCAGATTATGAATCTACTTAAGATTCACAAATACCAAAATAACGCGTCTACACAAGCTGGACAATAAGTCAATATCAATATGTATCGCGATATTATTTGTTTCAATAACGGTGATATGATTTTTAAAAACATTTCCGATATTTCGATATACATTAAAAGTGTTTCCCATACATTGATTTATTTGTGGCGTTTGACTTCGTTGAATAAACATGAGCACTGCACGTTTCAAAATCAAAACGCGTCGCGGGTGTTTTATATGAATGTATCTCTGAAGGGAACCGACTGTCTTCAGAATAGTTTAGATGGCATTTTTATCTGATAAAGTACCGTTCATGAGCGGAGCTGCTTTGTTTACAGCCATTACTGAAGAAACCGTTATTTCCACAGCTCTCACAGCGCCTCCTGCTGGCAGAAAATCAGTTTGCATTTTCAATAATAAACCATTTCCAGCAACATGCTTTTGTTGTTGCTCTATTTTTTGTTTTTTGAAGCAACTCAGAGCATGTTTCATACTCGTTATCCTGGTTAATGCACGTTTCAATCTATAAGAATAATAAGCCTACACTACTAGTCAAAGGTTTTTGAACTGCAAGATTTTAATGTTTCTTAAAGAATTATCTTCTGCTCACCAAGCCTGCATTTATTTGATCCAAAATGCACCAAAAACAGTAACATTTTGAAATATTTTTACAATTTAAAATAATGCTTTTCTATTTGAATATATTTTAAAATGTAAAATTACTCTGATGGCAAAGCTGAATTGTCAGCATCATTACTCCAGTCTTCAGTGTCAACATGATCCTTCAGAAATAATTCTAATATACTGATGTGCCTGATTATCAATATTTAAAACGGTTGAGTAAATTTTTTCAGGATTCTTTGATGAACATAAAGATCCAAAGATCAGCATTTATCTGAAATAAAAAGCTTTTGTAACATTATACACTATACCATTCAAAAGCTCTTTTTAAAATTTATATTATAGAAATTATTACTTTCATTTAGCAAGGACGTTTTAAATTGATCAAAAGTGATGATAAAGACATTTATAATGTTACAAAAGATTTCTATTTCAGATAAATGCTGTTCTTCTGAACTTTTATCATCAAAGAAACCTGAAAAAATTATACTCCGCTGTTTTCAAAATAATAATAATAAATGTTTTTTGAGCAAATCATTATATTAGAATGATTTCTAAAAGATCATGTGACTGGAGTAACTGCATGCTAAAGCTCTGCTTGCAATCACAGGCATAAAATTATCTTATATGTATTTGGATCAAATAAATGCAGGCTTGGTGAGCAGAAGAGAATTCTTTAAAAAACATAAAAAATCCTACTGTTCAAAAACTTTTGACTGGTATGTTAACCTATAGTTTGAAGTAAAAAATATTAATATAATAAGGAGAGTCTGAGATTTATTTGACAGTGATTTCAAATTTCTTGTTTGTATGAAGGCTAAATACAAATAAAAAGGTGAACATTTAATTATTCATAAAATATTATATAGTTTTCTAGGAGTAGGTTTCATAGAGTTGGCAAATAAATATTTCATAAGTTTGTAGGTACAGACATCTATTGTGGCCGTTCTTGGCCGTTTTTATGAGGCTTTTTTATAGTGTTCATATCGATATCGGAATTATATAGTATCGACCGAAATTAAGAAATATATCGTGATATAAAATTTGGCCATATCGTCCAACCCTACCACCAGATGCGGCTCGCAGATGTGGACAAAAGCAAATAGACCCCAGTGATTTCCTGCTGGGGATGCGGCGCGACGACGACACGGCAAATCCATGAAGTAAACTGATGCCCGTTTCTATATCTGATGAAACTCAGCCGATCTGACAAAAACCAGCAACCACAATTTCAAACTTTTTTCATAAACCTGAGAATCTGTGAAGAAAAAAATAGCTTTATCAAAATATGAAGCAGCACAACTGTTTACAACACTGATAATAAATCAAGAGAGGGTTTTCTTGAGCAGAAATCAGCATATAGAATGACTTTCTGACAGAATCATGTGACCACTAAGACTGGAGTAATGATCCTAAAATTCAGCTTGGATCACAGGAATACAGTAGTCTATATGATAAAACATTCAAATAGATCATTTAAATTTACAATATTAGTGTTTACTGTATTTTTAATAAATAAATGTAGCCTTGGTGAGCATAAGAGATTTCTAAAAACGAGGGGGTGGGGGGGAGCCTGTGAAAACAAAAAATTCTCTAACAAAAGGGGAGCCGGCAGAAAAGAGTTGGGAACCAACCTGGCACCCCAACTCAAACACACAATATTTAATTTTATTTAATTCATACAGGCCTACCTCATTTTGCACATTTGCACTTTTTAAGAAAAACAATGGCACAATAAAAAAAAGTATTTTCAGGTCTATGTCCAATCCCTCACTTTTTGTAGTTATATAAGGTTAAAATATTTTGCCTGTAGTTTTTTTTTTCATATCGCAATATAATATCGATATTGCCTAGAGTGTGTAAAATATTGTGATATGAATTTTAGCTCATATCGCCCCTACAGTGATGTGGGAACACACTAGAAAAAGGGGTTATCATAAAAAAAAGCTAATGAAATAACTGAGGACCAGCCAGAAGCATTCACATAACAACACCACTAGACGGGTATCACAGGAGGACTACAAGAGCACTGAAGAGAAATTAATGTATGTATGTGTGTGGGTATCGGTGTGTTGTGTTGGTGTGTGTAGTGGTGGGTGTGTGTGAATGATGTGACAGGGAGAGACAAGGTGAGTGCCGTGATGTGATGGACTGGTGAGTGAGTGAGAGAGAGAGAGCGATCGGAGAGGCGTAGCGAAGAGAGAGGAAACAGAATGGAAGTATGATTGAGCTATGGAGTCTGAACAGCTCAAGTGACAGGGGAAAAACGAGAGAGAGAGAGAGAGAGAGATGGAGTTTCTGACCATGGCACACACAGCATCGTCAATGCTGCAAATGTCTGTCAGTTCTCTCTCTGAGGCACACTTGCTTTTTCACACATCCAGGGTGTGTCAAAGTAGTGACTTGTTTTATCAATCAAATAATGTAATAATGAGTGTACTGAATCATAATAAAGGAGTTAGCTGTGATTAAATTGCATTCCAGGAATCAGATATCATAGGGTGTGAGGACATTGTGGCGCATTGTGAAGCATTTTGCAGATCCACACTGAACCCAAAACTGATGCATATATAAACAAACAGCAGAACGTTTAACGCATACAGTCTATTCTGTACATTTAACCACATTTTGATGTTGTTTGAACTGGAGGTCATGTGGGTACAAGACCTGTTGTCAAATCCGCTCAGACAATTCGCAACATGGTTGGAAAAGTTCTGTATTGATGCTATGAATGAGAAAAAAAGCCTTGCTTTGTGACACTTTAGAGATCCTTCATATAATTTCAACACACCGCTTGGCACATCGGGTTTCGAGTAGGTGTGACGTAGCTGCGACGATTACCCGCGGGGCGGATACAGGCAATGGAGGCGCGAGGGATACAGGAAGAGCGGGCGCGGCCGATCTATGCTAGGGTGTGTGTGCTTAGCTTTGGCGGTGGGTAGGTATTTTAGGAGTGCCTTTACGTGGGCTCAGTGGGGTTAGTGGCGGTTCGGGAGGCAGCGTTTTTTTTTCCGCCATAGGTTTTCCCTCTTCGGCGTTGCTGTCCCCCCGTTGACACAGTCTGTATGTGGGTGGCAGACACGACGACGCGTGCGGAAATCGCGCGATCCAAGCACGACAGAGGGCTTACTCAGTGAATGCCAACACGTGTGAAGCGATGGTCGGTGGGCCGCCTCCGAACGCTGCCCCCGCAGGTGTGTGTCGGGCATCCTCACATCCACACAGTGCCACCTTGTTAGACGGCCAGAAGATTTGGGGGCACTTCGATTGCGCTGAAACTTCAAATATGCCTCGCAGAAGAAACCCATAAAATGCCTATCGCTGCAGCTGAAATAAACAGAAGATTCAACTGCTTTCAATGATTCAACGTGACTAATAAACACACAAATACGACAATATATGGTTTATCCGAGTTCTTATTATTATAATTTTCATCAAAATAAAGTATATATATAATGCAATGATTTTATCACTGCTTAAATACCACAGAAGAAACACGAAGATATGTTGCAGAGGTGCTCCTATTCTGTGTAAGAGACGCCACATCATTCTCACAGAAGGGATTTGATTTCAAATACAACATCGACCTGACGTTAAGAAAGTGAGGTATAGAGCTAAAAATGACAGAGGTATTTAAATGTGGTAAGCAGAGATCGTTATCCAAAGCCCGCTTTCAGATTGGAGCAGCAGTTAACGGAACACACGAGCCGATAGTTCACTGGAGAACGAAGCTTAGCCAAACAGCTGCATTGTGATTTTTTTGCGTAACTTGTCAGTGACTACGGCTGTGTAGTAAATTCTGCTCCATCTGAAAGCAGGATGATGATTTCCTGCTGATTACAGAACCGGCTGTACTAACAAAATGCGCAACACAATCGCATCGATACGTAACGGGCACAGCCCTAGTATTAAGCCTAGAAAACCATGATAAAAATGAGCTTAAAATACAGAAATCACCAAACAACTTTGTGAGCAGCCAAGAGTATACCTGCATGATATTCATGCTTTGTTCACATTAATTTTATTCCTCTGACTTTTCTCACCAAAGTAAACTGCCCACATATCTCCCTCCTACACTCAACCCCCTCTCCCTCATCACAGCCCAGAGGGTCTAATGTTTTATCCCACAGCCATTTACAACCAACTAATACAGCACAATGTCACGCACCGAATCCCAGATGTCAGAAAGCAAAGGTCCTAGTTGTGCCAGTGTCAACGTCAGATACGGCCACCCTGCTGAGGTTTTCCTGCACAACACTGTGTCATATGAGTTTGAAAGTGGTTTAACACCACCACCACTCTAAAACCCACAGAGAAGAGAAACACAGAGGTGTACTTGATGTCTGCAGAGTCAGTCAGCTTTATTCGAATAGTTAACCAATATGAATAGGTAGTAGTGTTAAAAATGTCTGCAAAACTATCTCATGCTTTCCAATCACCTGCAAAGTGGACTTAACAGACTTCAAATCATAGGGAGCATGCATGTTGAGGCACTAGATCATCACAGTCAGGAAATAATTAATGCAAAAATGTGCTTCACATTAGGCTATTTTACTGAAGCGCTGTATTTCCTTATACAGCTTTTAATATCATCATCACTGTAAGACACACTATCATTCAAAATAAGTATTGCGAGACGGGCTGTAAAGGTTTTTTTTTTTTTGAAAGAAGTGTCTTATGCTCACCAAGGTAGCATTTATTTGATCAACAATACAGTAAAAAAAGTATGAGTGAAAATATCATTACAATTTAAATTACAATTTTCTAATTTTAATAATATAGCTATATTTTAAATTGTACTTTCTTTTTCTTATTTCTGTGATTCCAGTATTCAGTAACCACCAATAGACTTTCAGAAATTCGGCACTATCAATGTTGAAGAAAAAACAGGTTGACAGCGACGCCGTAATGATTTCTATATGGTAAACTGTGAACACATCTTTGTTCATGATTACTGGTATAAAGAAAGTGGGAAAACGCGTATTGTAAAAACCAAAGCATTTTTTGACTAGCCTATAAAACAATTACACGTTTTTGTAACAACTGGATTTTTATAACAAGTCAATTACCGATCAATTTTATGCATCCTTGCTAAATGTCTTAACCCAAACTTTTGGACAGTAGTGACTACTTTTTCTGACTTTTTCAAACTTTAATATAATAACTAATGAAATAAAATTGAATAACCCTTTTTTTTAGTTTGGTAGTATATATGGAATAATATGTGCAAAATATATTCAAAAATATAAGTAAAATAAATCAAGATCATGTTCCATTATCACAAAACCACTAAAATAACCGTGACTTGATTTGTGTATTAAAATCAGTATGAGCTTGTGCCATGGAAAATCCCCTGCACAGTGTGTAGGGGACCCTCGGGAATCAGAATGCAGCTGGAATCTGACCATCTACTGAGGAGGTCCGTGTATTAATAAATCCATCCAACACAAATAGCACAAAGGTTACCGCCACGCTCAGATATAGAAACGAAGCAAAAAAAAAGTTTATTTTACTTATCTAATGCAAATTTATGGGTTGGTGCATTTGTCTCGGGGCAACATAGAAAGAATAGTGCTTTTCATTTCTCCTGAAAAACAATCAAAATCTTTTTCTCTCTTTCTCATTTTTTTGCAGCGTATGTAAACGTGTGTGTGTGTGTGTGTGTGTATGCGTGTATTTTGGCTCTTGCTGTTCAGGGTACATCTGTGCCAGGTACACGCTCTAATATTGCTTGATGCGGGTGATCCAGCCAAATATTCTTCAAGGTCATGCAGATTTTTACTAATTAAAAACAAAGAGGAGAACATAAGATGCCAAATACACCAGCACAGAACCTGAAGGTGTTTGTGTGTTTCTCCATTTCTGAAACAGAGAAGCATTTTTCAGGCTCAGGTGTAATGCATATTAACTTAAGCATTTGTGCAGGTGCGTTGCGGTCTGTCTTTGGGGCTCAGGTGCACATGAGCCCGTGATGAAGATCATCTTTCCTGAAGTGTAATTTCAGAGAATAAAGGTGACTCAGAGACAGAATCCCTCCATCTTTTCACATGTCTGATGCTGCGATTGAGAGCCAACAAACAGTTGAGGGGTCACAAACACACACCTACCCCCAATTTCACTTACATGCACACTCTCTTTTCTCTCTAGCTAAGAGCCCAGAACTATGTAACGGTATGAACATTTCTTATCATGATTATAGTGGCCAAATTTATCACGGTTATCAGTATTATCACGGTATTGTTAAAATTTTATCATGATTTATCTTCAAACTGGTAATCGTTACATCCCTACCCAGAACACAATTAGTGTGCCAGCTTTTCCTCCAACTCTCTCTCTCTCGTCCGCCCCTCCCCCACCATCTCCAGCCCTGCAGCTCACTGGCGGAAGATCAACACTCACATACCTCAGTGTTTTGTGTTTCACCAACACAGCTCCAGCGGTGAGCGCACACACATGCAGTATATCCATGTAACCATACTATCATAGCATGATCTAAAGGCTCCAGATATGACAGCAGTAAATAGCAAAGTCCCCAGCAGAGCCACGCAACTGTCTACAGACACACTGCACACAAACGACGCTTACAATATATGCTACTCAATGGAGCTCCTTCACAAAAGAAGGAACAAGTGACTGAACACGCATACAGACCAACAAACCCAAAATGTGATGAACAGGTGCTGTTTTGTTCAGAATTATTATTCGAAAAAGGAAAGTATTCTGTTTTAGGATTCTATCAAATTATGAATTACTCATTCGTCTTTCAGAGAATGAGCACAGTGTCTAGATGCAGCACTGGTTTTCAGTTATTGTTTTACTTCTGTTTTTTATTATCTTCATATCACAACAATAAAAACTATGTTTTTTTCTAACAACAGCAGCAGCAACAATGATATTAAAAATAGGTGAAATAAACTGGCAAAGTTAATGTTTTCAAATATAACCAATTACAAGGTAATCTATCAACTTTGCATACATATAATAATTAGTTTTAAAGTTTAAACCAATGGTTTAGGGGTTGTTTATGTTAAAGAGTAAAGAGAACTAGTTCATTAGAGTAATCATACATTGTTAGGAACGTAACAAACAAAGCAGAGTTTGCACAGCATATTATTAGAATTATTAATGTTTTTGTAAATTGCATTATATCTGTTAGTCTGACTTCACAAAAACCGGAATGGTACAATTTCAGTATGTCTGAGCATTTAAAAATGTACATTTTGAAAAAAAAAATTTTTGTTCATGTTCAGATATTTTACTGTAATTATTGAAAACTTTTTATGTAAAAGTGAAGATAAAATCTTTTGTTTTTCCAATGTCTATAATCTGTCATCTAGAAATAATTACTTAGTAATTAAATGGTAACAGCTTCAGCCACTGCAAAGCAATACCACTTTAAATAGCTAAAGATCTCCATTTCACACACAAAAAAAGAAATATGAAACACAAAAACTTCACACTTTACCTTTAGTCACATAATACCAATTAAATGACAGTATAATGAAATGTACACAACAACATCGCTGAATTGCAACACTTATACAAAAAATGTGCTCATGGAAAATAAAAACAGAAATGTTCTATGCATTGACAATACTGTTGGTTGATTCTGAAACTAATAAAATGGTGAACTAACACTACAGTTAATAGGTAAAGCGGACACTGTTATTGACCAATGACAAGAATTTCCCAATAGTCAAATAATCAGCCTGACTAATACATCAGTCAACGGTTTGGTTTTGAACACTCCCAAATCATTTGTTTTTAACAGGAGACTGGAGAATGTCCCAGACTCTCCCTACAGAGTCCAGGACATTCAGATCTTAAAGGGTTAGTTCACCCAAAAAATGAAAATTAGCCCACAAATTACTCACCCTCAAGTCATCCTAGGTGTGTATAACTTTCTTCTTTCAGACGAATCAGTCGGAGTTATATTAAAAATTGTTCTTGATTTTCAAGTGTTAATGCACTCAGGGGTGTTGCAGCATCAGCAAAGGACGTTATAAATAAAAACGCCCACAAAGGAGCCGTAGCGAATAAGTGTGTGGTATGGAAAAAATATCACATATCAAAACCGTATAATTCAATTTACTGTAGCTGGCGGCCAAACATCCTACGGAAGCAGTTCCGGGCGGATGACGTATGAGTTCAGCTTTCCGCATGCGCTGCTCAGAAGTGACGCACGCGGAAACGCAGCGGAGAGATCAGAGCAAAACACCGGTCACTTATTAGAAGTACAAAACGAGGATTTGTAAAGAAGAATGTCGGAGGATTTCGATATAAGCCAAGAGGAGACTTGCGTCTTTGCTCCTGTTAACAAACCTTGGTTTTCACGAGGATGCTCACCAGCGCACTAGTCAATGCGCAGCGCTGAACTCATACGTTATCTGCCCGGAGCTGCTTCTGTGTACAACTTTTGGCGTAAGCTATATTAAAGTGATTATTAAGTTTTGAATACGGATATTTTTCTTACAAAAACAAATTGATTCGCTACAGAAGGCCTTTGTTCAAACCCCCCCGGGGCCGTGTGAGACACTTTTTTAATGGATGGGCGCTTTTTATTTAAAGGGGTCATATGATACTGCTAAAAAGAACATTATTTTGTGTATTTTGTGTAATGAAATGTTTTTATGTGGTTTAAAGTTCAAAAAACTTTATTTTCCACGTACTGTACATTATTGTTTCTCTTCTATCCCCCAGCCTTTCTGAAATGCATCGATTTTTACAAAGCTCATCGGTTTCAAAAAAGCGAGGTGTGCTCTGATTGGACAGCTATCCAGTGCATTGTGATTGGCCAATTACCTCAAGTGTGTGTGTGATGGAAATGTTACGCCCCTTGTCATATTGTGATGTTTTGTCCCGGCCGGAGCGACGAGACAAAAGCAATAAAACCCATTACAAACTAAGCATTTGTTGCATCAAGTGGGGACATAATACGGATTGATATTGACTATCTGGATTTTTAACAATAAAACCATGTGGGCATTGGGATCTGAGAAATGACAAAACTATTTACACTGCCAAAAACTCGGAGGTGACACAGTCAGTGGCAAACTTAAAATATATTTAAAAAGTTACTTACTCTGTGCGTCAGAACTGCCGGCATTGTGTCTAAAGTACTCTCCCAGGATCAAGTAACAGTCCCTCAATATAAAAGCGCGGACACAGTCTGAATATTTGGTTCAACTGTATCGGAACAGTGTTGTAAAGACAAATACACTTGATTCTGTCGTGTCCTCTTTTGGAGACTACTTAACAAAGAGTGGCTTTCACAACGGAAAAGCGTCACCACCAAGGCTTGATGAGTGGTGCGGAGGCTAGAGTGAGCGGAGAGGCGGCTTCAGGTGAGCAGGGCGGGGCGGGCTTGAGAACAGCAGAAGCCGGGAGGATTCGACAATAGGTCGCTCCTGGCGGGCTTGCTTTTGGCTGAATTCACCCTTGTGACGAGCCCGGGCTGGACTCCGCTTTGTTCACGGTGAAAGCCGATCAGGCGATCCACAGCGCGAAGTTGATGTGTATTTCCTCAGCAAACCAGCACGGATCAGCTCCAGGCATGACGGAAGCGATATCGTCCTCTTTTGGTAGGCCAAACAAAGTAGTTTCCCTTTCACAATGAAACACACAGCGTCTTCACAACAGGGCGGCGGCGGCAACAACAATACTACAACGAGAATAAATGTTACGCCTTCTTTCTTTGCGTGAACATTTGGGCGGCGTTATGCAAATCTTCCCACATTGTGACGTAGACATGTGGGGGCGTGTTAGAACGAGCCATTTTAGGTAGGTGTGGTTGACTATTAACTTTTAAAAAGATCAATCTCTTTGGATTTGAGACTTTAGTGTTTGCAACTTTATAGATCTTCTTTATGCACCAAGAGCTTGTAACACTCCAAAGAGAAAGGAAAAATTGAAATCGCATCATATGACCCCTTTAACGCTTTGGAACTTCTGTATGCAACACCGTGAGGTGGCATTTTCAACAGATCAAAGACAACTTTTAATATAACTCCGACTGGATTCGCCTGAAAGAAGAAAGTCATACACCTAGGATGACTTGAGGGTGAGTACAGTGGACTTTCTGCAGGAAACACAATGAATTCAGACCAGACTTCAGAGCATAACATGAATCCAAAACACATGCAAACCAGAGACCAAAGCACACTTGAGCTTTATTTACCTGGAAGAGAAAGTTATCATTGTTCATGTGTTCACACAGTGAAGCATTTTAAATTATATTTAGCACCAAATGCATTTCCAACCCACTATATAATGCCAAAAAACACTGAAGACAGTTTCAGGGAGGAATAAAAAGTGCACTTTATGATTTATTACGTGATTAGCATGAACGTACACATGCCTTAAAGCCATGATGAATCAAAGTAGCAAGAGATCTTTTTTCTGTATTGTAAAGTAAATCTAGAGTGTAACAGATTATCAGAAGTGAAAAAAAGAGTGAGGACTTGGTTCTATAAATCAGTTGTTGATTTGATTTTGAGATGTGGCCGTTGCACTCAAAAATGAAGATGAGCTTGCAGTCAGTAGTGGAGGGATGGGGTTTAAACTGAATAAATGTTTGGAGTAGTCCAACATATGTCACCAAATAAGCCCGTCTTTCTCATAGAAATATCGAGTTATGGCTTTTTGATTAAATATCAAAAAACAGAGCCTACAACACCCTCAATTACAAACAAATCACAGAGAGAGCGAGAGAACAAGAGCTTCTCTGCATCCTCTTTCTTCAGTCAGCTTGGATGTGCATCACTATCTCTTGGCAGCTTTAAAAACGTAAAATCTAATTTGTTGACCATGTGGAGCTCATTGTGTTTTAAATCTAAACTTCATTCATCTATAATGCTGTGATGTAGTGTGAAGTATGCTGAGAGGAGACATGGAGACTTTAATAGATGATTAAAATGACTAACAGAGCATTGTTGTTATTGTGTGAGTGATTCTTTTTCTATCACAATTTAGTGTTTTTGTTTTAAAGTTTATTTATTTTTGCGCAAATGGACACCAGATCAGTAGCATGATTCCACAATGTTCTGGGAAGGAAGTTAATCTATTCAGTATTGGTTAGGTGCCGGCCATTGTGTGATTGAGACCGTGCAGTGTGCGCTGAAAACCCTTCTAGGATATTGGTACAATGTGTTAGTAGAGCCAGGTAAGAGAACATCTGCTGAAGGGAGATATAAAACACACACACACACACACACACACACAAAACCACAATCCCCACCTTAATCACCTCTCAGTTGATGGAGGCTATTTGTGTGGCCAGAGATAGCTGGCTACAGCCTGAGAGAGGGAATGAGCACATCAGTATAAAGCATGTGTGCGTTTCAATAGATCTCATCAAATGTGATTTTCTTTGTGCTGACATACAGCAACATCCAAAAACCCTACAATAAAACATCTGGACGGTGGACCTACACTGATATTTCCTGCAGGTAAGCAACAGGACAATATAGATCTCTCATGCTTCAAAAACAGCTTGGGTCAGACCATCTCTTACCTAATCACCATTATAAAAATCAACACCATATATGAATATGAAATTACAAATATCCATGCTCCTCTGGGAATCACTGCAACTGAAAATTTAAAGAGGTATAAATAATTAAGAGGTAAAATAAATAAGTAATCTGATCTATTAAACTAATTTCCCTTCTGGAATTAATAAAGTTCAGATTTGGTTTTAATTAGCATTTCTTTAAAAACAACAACAAAAGTGATTTGTTGAATTCATACTCCTGCCCACAACCTAGCATATCACTCATGAGGTAATTTAATGGACTCTGTGCACAATCGCTTCCACATTTAGTCTCAGTGCAGCACAATGTATGGAAATTGTGAGAAAATTAAGCACAAAATTAATCTTGAGAAAGTGTCACAACAGGACAAAGCAACCTTGATGATTCACCTTTAAGCTTAAGGAATTTGAAGATTCTGGAACTCATTACTAAACTGTATGTTTTAATCAGGGGCGTTTCTAGCTTTTCATCAGTACAGGGGCCTCCATCAAAAAAGTGTCCCAATATTTTGAAATTTAGCACTGAGCATAGCACTGAGATTCCAGTGAAAATACGCAAGTAGACGACATGCAAAAAGTCAATTGAGTTTACCAAGAACACAGTCTGAGACTCTTGAGTCTTCACATCACAAGCCCCTGAGCCCTTGAACAGATGCATATCGGTCCAGTAAGCAACATGTGGGCAGGTCTACCTCTCTTATCCACCCTGACCACACCTTCTGCCAATCTGACTGTTATTCCAAGCAAAAGTAACATTTTGTACAGTTGCTGATTACTGCCTTTAAAGTAACTATTAAATATTTCTGCGAGCAGAGTGAATAGAGGTGGTGTAAAATATCAGGTTAGTTGCCAAATCTAATTATGGCTTTGAATTGTATCTCTGCACTGGTGGACCTGCCAAAGACACAGACCAAGGGCAAACAATAGGTCTATTTGTAAGAAATGAGTAATAAATGCAAAACAGGAAAAGAGAACTAAATCTTTTTTTTTTTGTCTAATTTTATGGAAAGCAAAAAGACAAGATGAAACCTTGAATGGGAATAAATAAGAGTGCTTCACACAAATCAAAAAAGCAGAGACATTTAAAACAAAGCATGAACTTCTTTCAGTGTGCGGTCAACTCTCTATCATTAGACAAAGGCTTTCAGTTTCCATAGACACAAAAAAATGAAAAAGCCTTATCAGACATGCACAACTTGAACAAATAAAAAAAATACCGCTAAGCATGTCGTATTTTCCATTCGTATTATGAGCTCACAGACCCTATTAACTGAAATTCAGCAACATCAGAACATCACAGTCATGCAACACCTGTCTACATTAACACACTACATTAAACTTAAAGGTTTAGTTTACACAAAAATTAATGTTGCTCCAAAACTGTATGACTTACTTTTTTTGTGAAACACAAAATATCCAGCATGACAACTATTTCAAATGGTGACTGAGGCTGTCATTCTTCCTTTTCACAGTTTTTAACAGTACTAACAGTAATCTAATTTTTACAATATTGTATTATTATTCTTTTTTAAGAAAAGCTTTTTCATCCTTATATGAACAGAAGGTTGTCCATTGGTATTGAAGCATAAGGATGGTGAACTTAAATGTTCCGTCGGTATCTAAGTGATGACATCTGCTCTAAGTTTGGTGATTATCAGCAATAATCAGTCGTTCTGTTCTGTCGGTGCTGAAATCAGAGTGGCGCTGCTCGTGCGCTTGCTCTCACTTGATTGACAGCACGTCAACAGCGCTCGAGCCCTGCACGTGAAGCACACATTAACCATCAAAATATACACATGATGCGGTCTACTAACAGCGTATTTTAACACAGCCCGAGTCTTTTCAACAGACACTCTTAACGTGAGTTTTTAGGGAGAAAGAGTTAAAGTTAGTAATTCCCCTGAGGAGAGCGGTGGTCAGACAGCTCCCTCTACATCAACAATAACACGCTGGAAGCTTTCTACAACACCTCTACTGCAAAATCATTTCTCATGCAACTTCAGCTACGAGAACAGAGGTTAAATGCATCATAACGGCCTCTTAATACAGCAAGTAAGTAGTACGCGTACTTCTAACGGTACAATCAGATCTCCCAGCACACTATCCGACTGGAAATTGAGCGCAGCGTTTTACCTTTAGTTCCGCACTCTCCGCCATCTTGTGACTGCTAGCGCAGGCGTGACGCTGCCGGGTCACGTGGTGTGCACGCGCAGCTTCACCGTTCACACGTTTTTCAAACAGTAGTGTCCGAAGTGTGGGAAACCCGTATGTTCTGGAAAAGTTAATAAGCGTACTACTGCAAAAACTGGGCCGTCACTAGAGATTCATGGATAGGAAGGCTAAGCGTGTTTTAGGGCGTCTGAGCGGACTTCCCCAGGGTTTTTAAAGCGCCCAAAAGTTCATTCATTTATTTTAGTATGACAATGGGTTTAAATATGCCATTCTTGAGACGTGGGACAAAACAGAACCAGCAAGGGTAACTGCTATTAGGTTTAAAAAATAAAAATATTTTCAATTTTAAAATGTCATGAGGGATTAATAATAGAATGTATTTAACACAATTATCACCTCCAATTAAATTTTGTCTTTGTTATACCAAATCTGTGTTTCTTAATGTCATCTCACTACGTCTAAAACAGAGATAGGGTTAAAGAATTCAGATGTAATACAATGGATTAAAAAATGTTTTTTTAATGATGGAAAAAGAGCTTGTTTTATCAAAAGCAACACTTAATATCTCCTATCAAAGCAATGTTGTTTTTTTTAATGACACATGCATGTTTAATATGATTTTAGAGTTGCGTCCCCACTTTTTGTCAACAGTCAGACTTTCAATAAAATGTAATAAAATCAGGGACTATCAGGGGCAGCTGTCACTCTAAAAGACCCCCTTGCCACAGTTCACCTCTGCAGAGTACATCAGTGTCAGACAGGCTCTGCTAAGTTTTAGTTTTAGAATATTTTAAATCCTAATGCTAATACTTCCTGTGTCACTGCCATGATATGTCAACACCATCTTCCAATTTCTGGGGAAATTATTTGAAATATTTAGATAATTTTATTCTCCTAAAGCAGGTTCCATTAGCATCTAGCACCAAGAGAAAAAAAGAAAATGGCTACTTCATGAACTCCATTTGTTTTGTGAAAGAAATGCCAAAATTTGTCAACACCGTCAGATGTCACCACCATAAGATTTTGTGTTCCAGTGATATATCAGAATACTTAAATGTTACTTGAATAAAAGCTTTATAAACAATAACATACTCACTGTTTGTTGTGTTTGTTTTAATACAGTAATTGACTGATTCAATGTATTTGATAGTTAAAATTATTACAAATTCAGGTTTTCGTCTCCTCCGTCAGATGTGTCACCTCCGTCAGTTGAATATTTTGATAATATTTCATGATATTTTATATTTGTTGTGGAATTGTTGGTCACATGTGAACGTGTAATATGCTTTGTGTTTTGAAATGTTAAAAACATCTTGTATGCTGTTAAAGATAAAGCTGAAATTATATTATTTTTTTTTTTTGTTTTTTTTTTTTTTTTTTTTTTTTTTTTTTTCACAGTCCAAGGTAAAAAGCACATTTTGTTAAAAAAAAGAGATAAGTTGGGAGGTTGTATCAAAGCATAGCTCAGTACATATAAGATACATAAATGTAGTTTCATTTGTCTGAGTACAAGGTTTTATTTTTTCAATTTTGCACCCTGTTTTGTCCCACTTCTCAAGAATGACTCATATATTAAAATAATGTTAATTTTGGTCAGAATTAACTAAAAGTATTCAATCTAAAAGTCTAAGCTTTGTTAGACACTCATCTACAATATTATTTTTTTATCCAAATAAATAAATGAAAGTACACTCATATCCAAATCCGTCCAACACCAACAAAATGGCTATAGTATCCAAAGTACCTGGATTTTATTTTAAATAAGCAGACATGCAGGTAAATCATAGACCATTTGACTTTTCTTGCGGCTGAAAACTTTGAGGAAAATATCATTTTTAGTGTTACTGAATTTCCAGAATTGTTTTGACCCCCCCTAAAAAAATCTCATACAGAGATATATGGCATAAATAAATCCAGAGCATGCACAAGTTGGTTTGCACAGGTAAAATAATATATAATAATAATAAATAAGCGCAAAATGTCATAGTTTTAACTAAACAAAGTGTGTAACATAAAAAAACTTATATAGTAATAAATAACTTTGCAATAAACCACACAAAATACAGTACTTAGGCCTATTCAAAATTCTAAATAACAACAAGTGCATGGTTAAATTATGTGCATAGTGAAAATATGCATCAGATTCACAAGTCAGACTTCAAACAAATCAATAAGAAACAAATGTTGAGTTTAGTTTATTTATTTTTTATTTTATTTTAAATAGAGTCTATTTGCAGAAATAAAACATATAAATACAAACGGTGTTCTTATACTAAAACTTGCCCTGGAATGCTTTAGGCCTACATTTATTTTGGCGGTGTGTTTGCTGGTTACAAAATATTTTCTGAATTATTTTTGTACTGTATTTTGCTATTTGTATTTTTTTTGTATAAGCAAAGGAAATACACTGTCTGCCATTATAGAACATTGTATACGCTATGGAATAAGCATGTGCAAGGTTGTTTTTTACCACAAGATGGAAGTGTTGATTCACAACAGCAGAGACTCATTTGTGAGTGAGTGGCGTTATAATGCCGTTTAAACAAAAAGACTACAATAAAAACCTGCTACTGCAACACGTTGCAGTGTTTGCAGAAATATAGGCTAGACCTATATTTCTTGAAAAGCTGTGATGTTGGGAAAGAGAACTACATTTTCATGAGAAAACATTTTTAAACATTACTGTTTAGTAGGCCTATATATATATCTTATATATAGATAGTTATTTGTCTGTATGGTAGCGTAACCCAGGCCTTATTATCACGCAAATGTTTTTCCAGGCACGAATTTCAGGTAAGGTCAAAACAGTTTCTGGATTTAGTTACAAAAGTGTTTGAAACATTGTGTGGACATATTTTGGATTTATGAGTCAATACTTGTGGCTTTAATTGAACTTTTATTGAAGAATGAGACAAGAGATGATGTTATTTTTGGAAAAGAGAGAGAGAGAGACTCCAGAGGTCTTATGACATTTAGTTTGAGCACTTTCATGTGGAATAACAACTTTTGTGGTTTTCTCAATTGTTTATTTGGGAAATATGGGATAAGTGCTTGTTCAAACTTGGGTTTGTATTTTGTACATTAATATGAAGTGCAGCTGATTTTCAATCATTTTTGTGTTGATTAATTTTGGATAGATAGGTCCAAAATGTTGCTTATTTAAAGTGCTTAAAATTGACGATACACCATTAATTTGGGATAGCACAGTGAATTCATTTAGAGAAAAACAAATACATGTAAAACCACATAAATAATAAGAATAATAATCAACAATTCCAGTTTATGAAATTTCACATTATACAGTTCATTGCACATTGCCACATATTATGTATTTGTATTGTTTTAAAAAATCAACCTATTTACACAAGTAACAGCATAATTATTAGAATGTTTATTATCATCCTCTGGCTTCTTTTACCGTTTTCGTAAACTAATCCTAGACACTTTCATCCGCAGTGGAATGTTCAAATGCTAGTGAATAGCCTACTTGGGATGGATTGTGATTCAGCAGTCCTCAGGCCTCAGTGTTCGGTGTGCATAACTTGAACCTCTCAAACAGAGTGTAAGTCGAGAATTCCTTTAGGGGAGGTTTACAGATGTCACTGGGATCCTGGGATGCAGCTTTAAGTTAAGGTGGTAAGAGGGGTGGCTTGAATGTGCAGGTCCCTGTGCAGTGGCGTGGAGTGAGCATTTTGCAGGAGAAATGGTGAAGAGCGTCGTGAGCTTCTAGGGAAAAGTTTGATTTATTTCACAAGGGAAATCTAGCAGCTAAACCTACAGAATTTGTTACTGAATCATGCTACTTTCTCCAAATATGTCACAATGACATGAAATACAGAATGATACACCACATTGTATGTCTAATGCTTGAAGATTAGAAAGTGCATGAAGATTAGATCAAACTCCCCTCTAATCATCACTACTTTACAGTTTGTCATATGCAAATGTCGATGTAACGAAGCACATTCATTTGTTTAAAAAAGTAGCACTTGCATATTTCTTTTGTATTCTTTTAGAATAATGTAACAAAAAAAGTTTATGGTTGATAGTGTATGTTTCTAAATTACCTTTAAGCTTCTGTTGAATTGCGTAACGAGCCTTTCTCTCCTGATCCAACTCGTTGCACAATGTGTCTAAATAAAAGAAAAATCAATCAATCATTTGGGGTGGATCACAAACATTATTATTTTTGTATTATTATTATGTCTATCTGAAAGTATGCAAGTGTTACTTTTTCTTAACTCTCCTTATTTCTTTTCACTAGTGCAAAATATGTATTACCTCGTACAATCTGCAGCTGCTGGACCATCTCCTCTCGATAAGACAGTTCCCTCTTCATTTGATCCTGAAAATTATCTGTTAGAGTCAACACGTATTATATTAACTTAAGTTATAAATAGAAGAAATGATATAGCAAATTAAAGCATGGAGTGAATATGTCCATCTCTTAATTACCTTTCAAACTTTGAAATTCCCTTTCCATTTTTTTTCTTAGCTCCACTTGCTCCAAGAGCTGCTTTTGGAGCTCCTCTGTGGAAACCGACAGAAATCACACCATTTATCATATCACTGTGACTTTTAATCATCACACATATCCCTGTGAGTAAGCTACAGTCGTTTAAAGAAAATGTATCCACATTTTGTTTTCATGTATTTTCACTCTCTGTTTGGTTTTCTTGTCTAATAGCGCTATTTAGGTTACTAAGGCTAAACACACGGTCCCCGTGTTCTCAAGCATGACATTGCAAAATAATTAGGACAGTTGCCTGAGGGGTGTGTGGAAAACGAGCCTGGCAATGTGGATCGTCTGCAGTTCAAGGACAATTCTCAGATATACACAATTGTGTAGCGATCACACGCATTTTTTAAAATGCATAATACGTGTAAAATAGAGAAACATTGCGCACAAAGAGCTATTTGCCTTAAAAATAGACATCGCCTTGTCAGTTTTTAAACAATCATAAAAGCCAGTTAGCTGCCTCTATTGGTAATTTTTCACGTTATCTTGTGTAGCCTGTAATCTGTTGTTTTAACACACTAACACCTTAGCTTATCAAACAAAGAAACAACAC
Organism: Sinocyclocheilus anophthalmus; assembly: GCA_018155175.1. Classification (NCBI taxonomy): domain Eukaryota; kingdom Metazoa; phylum Chordata; class Actinopteri; order Cypriniformes; family Cyprinidae; genus Sinocyclocheilus; species Sinocyclocheilus anophthalmus. Next base: position 365,138 of record JADLZN010000024.1, read on the forward strand.
AGCTTAAAATTGTCCATACAATATTTACCTTTCGCCATATTCTCGATGCCTTTCTCGAAATTAAATCTGTTATCAGTACTTCTAAATGTAGCGTCGCCTGCCACAAAATAAGGAAGAAATATAGGCTATTACACCGGATTTTAAAGATGATTTGTTTTGTATAAATATATAGTAATGTTTAAACAAACACACACACAAACAGGACAATGTTTTTATTGCTACTCACTTGGGTTCTCTTTGAAATCGCTCATTTGATCCGAACAGGATTTTTGTGATTCGCATTCGTCGTCAGTGGGGCTGTTGTTTGAAATGTGTGAATCTAAAGGGGAATAGCTAGTCTTATTAGCAGGCCACTTATTCAGAGTGCGTAATTAAATATAATTTATTCTAGAATCGACTGAATGAAAGTTGTAAAATTATATAATAGAGTATACGCTGTATAGCTAATACTAATGAATTGTAAATTGGGGGACATTTTTCACAGTCATCTCAATAGCAAAAATTGTCCAAGTTTACCCGAATGCACTTGTTTAAATGTTAGTTTGTTAAACTGTCTTACCGTTTGTTTCCGGTGCGCAGCGAGGAGGTTTAGAGGCCAGTGTGCTCTGAAGAGATGCTCCCTCCTTTTCATGTGAGTACACCTGCAAAAATTAACCAATCATTTAAAATAAATAAATACAACCCCAATTATGCATCATTTTCTTCTTTTCTTACGCAACCATGCGTCAGACAACAGACTGCGTTTATACTCTTCTAATGATCTACGAATAGTTGGCAACATCAAGCCAAATTGCTCGTATTACAAGGTAAATTCGGTCAGATGGACTGACAAAGAGAATAATTTGCACAGTATCCACCGGGGAGCCCTTACACCAACGCACCAACAGCCCGCGGGCGACGACAGAAACGACCATTCATTCTAAACATTTAATTTACTATAATTACGCGCCGCTGGGTTCTTTTTATTTAGATCGTTCTACGTTAATAAATAGTATATAAACGATCTGTATCCATAACAACATGAATTGCGAATTGTTCACAAATAGAAAACTATGAATGTAGAGTCCATAGGCTCATAATTATGCGTCATTACTCGCTATTAGAGTTTAAAGACTGCTGTATCAGACTGAACAATGGCTGCTTTTATTCAGAATGCCATTTTGTTGATTCAAAATTATTTTACGCTAAGATGTAGCTATTTATTTCATGTTTTAATACAGATTCGAATGTTTTCAGTGCCATTGAATATGACAGTTTGTTCGACTCACTTTGTTGGTGTTCTGCTTCTGATCAGGGGAGCCCGCGTCTCTAAAAGTGGCTATCTGATCATCGTCCGGCTGCGGCGTTTGACTGTTTTCCCTCACGGGACTTTGTCGATCATCCACAGAAAGTTGTATAGACTCCTCATCCTCCGGAATTCTGTGAGTCTCCACGTCGACATCCGGTTCTTCCTCGCTGTCCACACACGGAGAGGTTGACCTATAGCTGGAGCTCTCACTCACAACGTCTGGAGACAAATGGCCAGGATGAGCTCCGCTGTAAGCGTCCCTGTTCCCGTAGAGCTTAGCTATGCTCTCTGCGTCTTTAACTACAGGTCTGAACGCAGAAATATAGCTCAGCTTTCTGGGGGTGCTGGGTTGACCCTCACTTGACCTGGCCTCGTCCCCAGATTTGTCCTCGTCGTTCCTGAGGGACTGCGAACTGGAGCAGCGCTCGCTGTCGAACAGACTGTCTCTAGGTGTGTTTCCCCCCCGCTCACTTTCTGACATGTCTGTCTCGGTGTGCCGGCCACCCAGGAGCTCCGTGTGTGATTTTGGTTGTGCTGGTTGATAGGATGAGAGCGGCAGGCTGCCCGCGGTAGGCCAAAACATGGGGAACGATGGATAGATAGGCCTACCGTCCTTTGCACCGGGCCAAAACACACCAGGGACATTGGTCTTATTCTGCTCACCAACTCCATCATCCTTCTTTTGACACAGTCCAAATGCTGGGAAACTATATGGATGCGGGAAGATGGGTGGTGGGATCTTCTGAAGTATGCCGAAACTCTTACTAGGCACAGGGATGACAGGGTAGTTACGCACGCTGTTGGTTAAACTGAGGTTACCACGGTCGTCGTCGCAGCGCAAAGTTTTGTGAGGAATATCAGCGGAAGCGGTCTGCGTGATGTTTCCGGAGGCCTGCGGTTTAAGCGGGGAAGACATTTCTGATCCATGCCCTGGCATTGCCCGTTTCCGGCTCCCGCCGTTAAACATGGCCTTGACGTCCTCCCACGAGTGACAAATGTCATCAGACAAGCTTTTGTCGGTGAGTTTTAGATGGCGTCTCCATGAATTGAAATTGGCCGCGTCCGGCTGTGTGTATTTAGACTCAGGTGTGCGGTGCGAATGAAATATAAATTTGTTGGGTGAAAAATACATATTGCAATACGTGCACTTGATGCATTTTGCCCTGGAGCTGTTGTACCTCGCAGGTATGAAGCTTCCTCGGCAGCCCCAGGCGCACTCGTGTGAAACATCGAATGCAAAATTCTCGGGTAATTTGGGAGGGTTGTGAGCCCCGAGGAAGGATTTGCAGAGGCGCTCGGCCTCGCGTTTGGTGATCATGCCACAGCGGCGCGAGGAGATGGGCATTGCCCCTGCGCGCCTCAGGATCTCCAGCTGCACCGGTGTGCACTGCACACACGTAATTCCAAGCGCCACGCGTCTGTTGTGGATTTCGTTGTAGCTGTAGTGCTTCAATAAAGTGTTGGAAATCTGCGCCAGACACAGCCTCTCCTGACCGTCGATGACCAAACAGACGATGGGCACTCCGTACAGCATAGTCTCACTCACTTGATTTGGCTTCAGCGAGCTGCTGCTAGAGTAAGGCTGCAGTTCTCGCTTTGAGTTGGGGGAAGAGCAAACATCTCGTCCCGCAGAAGGCTGACTGGGTATCGACTCCATTCCTGGAAGTCTGTGGAGAACCAGTCAGAAATGTAAAATTACACTTCAATTCAAGAATTGTATTTTATGCAACTTTTGAGAGATGATATATAATTATTAATGTGTGCTTTGTGTGAGCGTTATCCTAATATAAACGCATTTGTATTATAATTACTATTATTTTGTTGTTGTTTTTATTAGGCTATAATTGTATTATTATTTATTATAGTTTTAATATAGGTCTACAACAGTATCTCAATAAAAAGGCCAAATTAAAACAAAAAACAAAAAGGCAGTAGCATATTTGCTCTATCTACAATTTTGTCTGTCACATTTTTATTTTGTTTGATCCTCGATAGAATTACTTTTGCCAGATAAGAAATGATATTTAAAAATGACAGTTTTTACAATAATTTGAATAATTATTTTAGCATTGTTTTACAGACTATACTGTTAGTATTTTTAGTTAACACTTTACATTTTAAATGACAGCTTTAGGCCTGCTAAATCATATTTGAAAAGAATACCTCGCTTTTTAGGTTGAGAATATTGCCGGCTCTAACATTATCCTTAAAAGCTCGCACTCTCTGACCTGAGAGCCTGCATCATTGCTTAATGTCTCCAAATCGGCTCAGAAGCCGGAGCGATTACTTAAAGGCCTCTTACGGCTCTAATACGCAAAGGGGCAGAAGGGAAGGATCTTTTAGCTACTCCAATGAGCTTAGCCAGAAGGAAAAGAAGCAGTAAGCCGCTTTCTGTGTAATTACACAGCCTGTGTTGTTCGACTTTGATCTGTTAATAAAAGTCTTATCATTTATAATTACAACATTGCACAAGGAGCCGTTATATTTCAGTCCTACACATATATTCGTTTGCTGGATGCATCTGTAATGCATTTTCACGAGGCACAATTCTTCTATAGATTTGTCATATTGTTTTGTATCAAGTTAGGTGCAATAAATTCTCTTTCGTAATAAAGGTTTAGCGTATTTTAAAACATTTCAGGCTAGCCTGAGTCCTAAACATTTTGACTAAAATAATGTTGACATTAATAAGCGCGTTAATTTAAGAAAATACATACGCATTATTATTATTTTGATCAACATGTAAATATAAAAAGAAACCTACCTTTTATCAGAAAACGAAGTCAGATGAGCGAGTGTGTTTGCATCAAATTAACAGGCCTAAAATAAGGACAAAACGTCCGTCTGTAGGCTACTGCGTGATGAGAACTGCGAGGCTGGATAGAGTCTCTCCTCTCAAAACAGCTTTAGAGTTTCCATCCCACTCAGCTCTCGTGCGTGGTGACGGGAGCGCGAGCCGAGTGACCACATGGCAGTCCCGGATTCTCGTGCCTCTTCTTAATAGGTTGTGCGCGATCTACTTCAAGAGAGGGGACGCCAAAAAGAATAAGAAGGCAACACCCACTGAGATCAAATCCGATTCTGGTATTAACCGTTTGCTTCCACTGCTCCAAAACAAAGATCACTGCCAATTTATAATTGAGCTTCTTCTACAGATAGATAGATAGACAGACACTGATAGATAGATAGATAGATAGATAGACAGACAGACAGACAGACAGATAGATAGATAGATAGATAGATAGATAGATAGATAGATAGATAGATAGATAGATAGATAGATAGATAGATAGAAATCATCAAATCAAATAACGACAAAGATGCCACCAAAATCAGGGCGCTAAGTGCAGTTTTAACGGGTTTGTGCGATTGCGCATGAATAAAGGGGTTATAGAGAGATGAAGAAATTAACAACGGTACATTTAGATTATTTGTTATTTCCCCCATCTGATATCACGTAGGCCTACACCTGCGTCTTATTGTTTTGGACTAATAAGTTCCCCATGAATGTTAGAACTTAATAATGTTCATGTCTGAGTGACAAGTCGGAAACCAAACAATATACCATTATGAATTTGCATTGAACATTTCCTCTAGGCTACGTGTCCGCAGGCCATGCGGTCTAAACTTCTATTAGAGGCTCGTGGTCATCGCATTTTACGTAACATGTCTCCAGGTGAATGATGCACATTTGTTAAACACAGCAGCCAGTGAGAGCGGCTAGTGTGTACAAACAGTGATATATCAGAGCAATGGACTGAGGTAAGTGGTGCAACCTTATATGGCCGTATTAACTATTTAAAACCTGATCAATGACCTTCAGTTAACCCCACTAAGTCTTGACGTAAAGATATCAATATCGAAACGGGCAAAGTTGTGCTGTCCTCTCTGAAATTCGACAATATGTCATTCTCAGAAATGTTTTGGCGATGTGTGCAGGCATCACCAGTCACGCGCTTCAGTGCCCGCGTCTCCCACTTAGGAAGGAGGGTTTGCAAAGACAGACGTTGGTTAAAAAAATCACTGTAGTCTGTTTTAAACAACTGATATATTCACCCTATTTTTTGTTACAGTTTTCCAACCCATTTAATTATTCCAGCCACCGTCTATATTTTATTACCTTCCGTTATTCGTTGAGGTGTCAGAGCTGTGTAAAGACAGACCTGATTAAACGGTAGTTAATTATATAAAATGTTAACAATTAGCCTACCCGGAATCAATTAGTTAATAATGTCCAAAAAATGCCTTAGAGGGATGGTTCTTCTTAGCAGAGCCATTACCTCAGAACTGCCTTCGAGCTAAACCGTGTTTTGCGTTAAGTGAACATAGGCATATGGATAGGTTGCACTATTGGCTGTCTGACGAGCCCGGTCTCATGAAAATGCGTATGAATAGTACGCCAAATAAAAACGAAAACTCGTGGTATTGATACGCAAAAAGGGACTTTGGCGTGCATATATGATACGCACTTGTTTGGCGTGCATATAATACGCAGTTTTCGCGTACATATGATACGCATCTACCCCACAACCCTAATCCTACCCATCGCGTGGGATATACACGCCAAAGTCCATTTTTGTGTATCAATAGGCCTACCACGAGTTTTCGGGTTTTTATTTGGTGTACTATTCATACGCACTTTCATGAGATCGGGTTAGTCTGACACAAGTAGACTAAACGGATGCGTTTTTATTATAAACTATTCCCAAATGTTTGAGCGAAAAATAAATAAATAAATTCTAAAGCATATAGTTAGCTTATATCGTCAAGAGTTGAAAACAAATGGGAAAGTTTAAAAATCTGTCAAGCGATGCTCAGTATGCTCTGTGACCAAGGGGCCACCGGCTTAACCTAATTCAATATTAATAGGAAGGGAAACTTTAACCAGATCTGCCTGGTCGTGTCTCCTTTCACAACCAAGAAGCTTCGTTCTGGCCCAACAATAATTACAATTTTATTCTGTAATTATTCCTTTCTTGTTAATTATTTAGAGGTCAGACTCAAAGCAGCATTGTTAGTGTTTATGGCGGGGAGACAGGGGCTCACATGTCCTACAAGACAGGATCCTCCCACGAACAGGTAAAGCTACACAACAACCGTCTTTAAACAAGCCACCCTGCCATCATTTAGTCAGAGCTTTGAGAAGAATATCCCTTGTAAAATGTGTAAGCAGTGTAGGTTCATTTATAACCTCAAAATATTGAAATCACTCTAACAAAAATGTATTTAGCCATTTAATATTTGGATATATTTATCACTATTAATTTTACTACCGGCCAGGTTGCTTTGTGTTAAACTTGATGTGCTTAGTAACCTCTCTGACATGCTATTAAATAATCAATGATTGTTTTTACATAACGGTTGAATCAATACGATAAATATTGTGTTTCAGGACGACATATGCCATTATTGGCTCATTAATATACAAGCTATTATATTACACGAGCATGAGTAAACTAATTAAAGAAACTTTATATAGGCCAGTTGCTGAGTAAAGAAAGAATTGAGAAAAAACGTCTTCATATAACCTAGTGCACTGTTCTTTTAACAATAGGATTAAAACATGTTCTTAAAATATAATTAGTTGTAGTACCTATTGCACATGAAGTTTTGCTAATGTGCTGAGAGTATATATAATAAATATATGAAGTAAAATGTGTTTAATACGGTGGCCGAGAGGTGCAGAACAAATCACAATTCTGAAAACAAAATAACAAATTACAAACGCAAATGCAAGTCTAAAAAAAAATAAAAAATTCAGAAAACACAACAACAATTCAAAAAACACTATAACAAGTCGGAAAACACAATGACAAATTCGAAAACAAAATAACAAGTCAGAAAACACAACGACAATTCAGACAAACCGGAAAAGGTAGGTATAGTTTGAGACAGCGCCATTGGTTTGGGATTACTCACCGCTGACTGGACGAGACATCTGCTTTGCACTTTACGGCCACCGTAGTTTAATCTAGTTTAATACTATACCGCACAGAGCTATATATAATCTCCCTTTATTTTTTATCTGTCAGTATGGTGACAAATTGTTCGGACAACAGAAATCGATTAAAAAAAAACTGATTATAGTAGTCAGTATTATCAGAATGAGTCAGACACAACCGCTAGTTATTTTTTAAGGCATGCACATTAAAAAGGCTATGCCATCATCAGCTGACTTGACACCCTTACAGGACAGTTTGAGCTGATGCCCTCTGGTTGCCGTTTTAAACAACTAAAGACAATGGCCAAGAGACCAGGCAAATCTTCATTTTTTATTTATTTTATTTTATTTATTGGAGTGGGTTGATAGTCAAATCACCAATTTTATTTAAACATGCCACAGCATAAAGAATAAAAAAAAAAAAAAAAAAGCTCGTTCTATTCAAAGAACGCACTAACAAGTTCAGATAACAACAAAGACGGAAACACTTCAGATTTAAACCATGTGTTTTAGAAAAATACGAGATGCTGTCCTGGAGGTCATTGCGGAGATTGGCACATAAATCAAAGGCAGACTAATTCAGCAAGAGAGGTTTAATAAACGCATCAGCTGAAAAGCAGTGTTCTACAGTCACCGTTATATCCGCGCAGTATAAAAGCACGACCCCAATAAATTTCACTTTAGCGCGAGATCAATCAGCTTCTCTCATATTGATCTCTGTCGCCTTGACACCCCCGAATCGCCTGCCGCAACCTTTTTGTTTCGAGTGAAAATAACGTTTCGATTACTGTTTTTATTAGGAAAAGATTGCTACAAGAGGTTCACCATGGCCTGAAAATTAAGTGGTGACATTTTAATTACTAGACATTGATAAAGGAATCTTGGTAATGGCTGTGAACAGGTCTATCGGTGCTCGTCCAGCCCCCGCGCTAATCAAACTGGACTGCAGGAGAAAGGTCGCATTAAAGCAGCAGTAGGCTATATGGGCCCCAACAGCTGAAAGAGGAGGAATACTGAGGGCCTTTAGCTGCTGGGGCCCATATACTGCTGACCTAATGAGACCTTTCTCCTACAGGTCCAGTTTGATTGGACTGTTGTTTGACCCTAAACTGCAAACGTGGGACAAAATGACTTAAAATTGTTTGGCTATTTTTCATTGACAAGTTATAGTTGATATTGTTAACTGAGTTTCAGGTTTCGCGATTTATTTATAACATAGAGTTTGTAATAGTCATGTTTTTTTATTTAAACAAGGGCTGATAATTGTTTATTTTTGCTACATTTTTCTATATTATATATATATAGATATATAGATCACAGGCAAGAAGCTCTTACATCATTCCGTCTGGATATTCATTATGCTTTTTGTATTGATCACCATGTTACATCCGATGCATGGTGTTATTGTAAACATTAAGGTTGGACTGTGTAAGTGAACACTAACAGTGATCCGGTTCAATATGCACTCATGTGGAGAGGAGAGTGACTCCGACCTCCGTATCAGATTCCTGTCCTCCCCATTGTACTCGTCCTGTACGGACCCCAACACTCGGAAAACACAGGAGCAAAACTGCATCCCATGACCGCTAATGAACTATGTGTAATCAAATACCATCCTTTCAAACACACAAAGTGTAAACTATGTAATGCTAATCATCTGAGGGATACGCCTAAACCTAATCCAGAGGAGTATCTTTAAATGAACAGTGTCTTTGAAGATGAAAGTAGGTATATAATACCATATACTAAATGATTTATTTTATAAATAACTTAAACAGGCCTTAGAATACAGACAGCCAAATGTAAATACATTTATGCGAACATTGCATGGTCAAATCCATACAGTCTTGCATTGCTGAATTTTATTTAGAGAAACTAACTCATGCTGCATGTTTTTGCTTCAAACATGATCCCTCAAATGGTCCAGAATGGTGTGCTGAATGAGCACCAGAATCACATATTTTCTTCACAAATCATGTAAATCTAGTTTGGATTATCGTAAAAAAAAAAAAAAACAGCGAAACATTATGAAACGCAGACAAATGAAACCAATAGATCTGAAAGGTTTTATTGAGAAAAATCACCTTTATGTGCAAGCCTCACCTCAATTGTATTAGGTAGCCACATGTTTGTTTTTGTTCCTCACAGATTTTGTTTTGGCCAACTGTCATTATAATCTAAGAAATTAATTTGAGACAGTTGTACATATAAAGAAAAAAGGTGCAACAAACAATATAACTTATAATATAGCTTAAAAAAAAACCTAACAATGTAACATATTTGTTTTTGGTATGTGACAACTACATTTTAAGAACTATCTCCGTTACATAAAATGCTCTTCTTCCACTGTGTTGATGGCAGTCGTATCCACTGGTGTAATGAGATTTTTTTTTTTTTTTAAATGTCAAAAGACACAGGCAGGGATGCACCACAATATCTAAATAAAAAATATCTGGCACTTGCATTTAAAAAAAAATCCTTAGTAGCACTGATGAGAAAATACTTAGTAATACTGATAAGACATTAAAATGGCTCATAAATATAAGACGAAGGCAGATGTGCTGGCTTGGTGTGGTTAATGTAAAGAGGTTGCTGATTTGCTTTGATAAAATCCTCAGTGAAGAAGGACTGAACAGTGAAGTCAGTTAATTTAGATGCATGCAGTTGTATAGGGACTTAGTTCCCGATTTTATTCGTTTCTGGTTTGAAGTACGGGAGAAACACAGATTCAGGCTTAAAAGTTGCACCTGTACTGTGGATCCTGCTGTGCTAATCTGCATCTGCTAATGTGATCTAAGAATATACAGGTTCTCATCTGAATTCCCATCTGAAGTTAATGTCATAGATTTTCTTTCATAAAAGACTTATGGCAAAATATTAACTAGACTTGTCTGATTTGCTGTAGAACTTTAAAATGTACACTCCCGCTCAAAAGGTTGGGGTCAGTATGATTTTTTTAAAATTTTTTTAAAAGCAGTCTTTCATGCACACCAAGGCAGCATTTATTTAAAATATAGTAAAAACGGTAATGTTGTTAAATATTACAATTTAAAATAATTTAATATTTTAAAATGTAATTTATTCCTGTGATGGCAAAGCTGAATTTTCAGCAGTCTTCAGTGTCACATGATCCTTCAGAAATCATTCTAATATGCTGATTTGGTGGTCAAGAAACACTTACTATTATCTATGTTGAACACAGTTCAACACAGCTGCTTCATATTTGAGGAAACTGTGATACTTTTTTCAGGAAGTTCAAAAGAACAACATTTATTTGAAATAATCTGCAATACCATCTTTACTGTCACTTTTGACCAATTTAATAATCTATACTGAATACCGGAAAACTAAAATCTTACAGACCCCCAACTTTTAGTGTACATAAAGCTAAAATTGTATAAAATGACCTTGAAAGAGAGATTAAGGCAATGCACAAATCAAAGGAACCATGAGCCCCTTGAATAAAGTTCTCAGCTGGGCTTATGCAGGATGAGAGCAAGAACGAAATCCACTGGCTTCTCATGTATCATTTCTGTCGGCTGCTGCTGGACTATCTAAAAGCTCATCCGCCCAAGCCATCCACTGCCTTCCACCGTAACAACGCATCACATTTTTCCATCTTCAATGGTGTATTGCCACAACTGTAGCAGGCCATTTGTGAAACTCAACAAAAAGTAGCTTTTAAAACAACAGCAGCATGACTTGCACTGCAGCAGGGAGCAATGCTTGACACAACATATATTTAAAAACCAAGATGATTTATGACGTGCCCACAATGTTTTGGCAAAACCAGATTGTTGTTTAAGTACAGACAGAGACAGCATTTTCCCTCAAATCCAAACCCACAGGAACTAAATCGGAGTCGAGTAAGCAACAGCCCCCTGCAAGGATCTTCTGCGGAAACATTTACTTTGGAATCTGCACAGAAAGTGAAAAGAAACCCACTGCAGAAGAACAAAGTTAAAGATTTGCATCAATGCAAACCAACATACATGGTTAAAATACTAATTTGCAGGATGCTAGCATAATCTGCATTAGACTCGTAGCAGTTCTCTCACCATGCACCATTTAACTCAAGGCTGGGAGGAGGTGCTGCAAGATCAGCTGCTGCTTCTCTAGGTTCAGTGGAAGAGTAAAGTGAGGAAATGTGGACACCATCTCCCAGAATTCCATCCGGTGCCACTGCTGTTCACACCAGTCTCTGTGCTTGCTGGCATTTGCGCTCCTCTAGACTGCGGCACACCCACATGGACACGACCTCTGTGTTGCCATCATTATATTGCATGATAAAGGGGTGGTCCTGAAGGGAGGAAAAGAAAAAAAAGCACGGAATGAGGCAGATAAATTAATGATTCTTCACTGATACATAACAGCAATATAAACAAGTAATGGAGACTGAACAACAATTATGTTCACTTGTTCAAAGACACCAAAATGATGGGCTGTACATACAGTAAGAACATCACTCTGAATTGATAAATCTCACTGTGGTGTGCCATAAAAATGAAAAGCAAGGATACAGTTTAAAGCTTTCTGTTATGTTCATGTCAAGGTGATGCCAACTGATTTTCTTTGCTATATTCAACAGAAATGAACGGTAACAGAATGAGCAGTGTTAATGAGCGTTAATGATTTTTCTGCTGCAAAGCATCTCAAGTACTAACTTGGAATTAAATAGTTCAACTTACAATTGAAGGACAGTGATCCAAATACAAAATCATTAGGAAGCCTTAATGAGAAGAAACACAAGAGATCTACAAAAGAGAGAAAAAAGGCTAAACTAATAAGAAGCTGAAAAAATCAGACATATCTTTCTCATCAGTAAACAAACAACTGATTCTTAATCCGATGTTCATTTGATGAAGACTGAGCACCTTTGATGTTCTTCTCATACCCTTTCACCACTACAGCATCCTCTCTCATGCTTTCCTTCATTCTCTTTCAACGAGGACAACGCTCTACCATCAATCGTTCTGTCCTCTTAATGGTGAGCTCTGCCTGTGCCACAGTGAGGTTAATCACTCTCGGTGCTGGAGTGCTGGAGAGGGCAGTCCTGAGGGGCGACTCTACCAGCCACCCATCTCATCAATCACAACGCCTGCATGGGCAGCCGAGCACTGGCTGCCAGCTCTACAACCAGACAAGCTGCAGTCATATGCAGATCTGCTTCTGCATGTTGAGTCTGCCTGCTCAGGTGAGGGTCTGACCCCCGAAAGATAGCCTGCTTTCTGACCTGACAGAAGAGACCAGAGAGACTGGAGAGAGTTCATCTCATAATTCTTCAACTATGGGCATTTTTGGCCCAAGTTTGAATTTGGAAATTAGTCTCTTAAAACACACTTTTTACACTTTCACTTATTACAACTGTCCACTATCATCAAATACATGCATCACAGCAAAGGTTCTGTCATTCTTTTTTTTCTGAAAGTATATATATATGAATGAATATTTCCACTACAAGTACACTTTTCCAAAAATGTTATTAGGACAAAATTGCTATGTTTATTGGAAATGATGCTACAGCTGTGGGACAGTCATACTTTAAAAAATTGATAAAAATCATTTTCACAAAATAAATATCAAAATGGTTTATTTCAGCATTTAATTTGTTTAGATTATCATTATTTAAAATGTAATAATATTTTTTGTTGTGGATTTTCATATTTCTGGGACATGGGTCAAAATTGTATTATTACATAAGACATTTGAAAAATAACAAAAATAAACGAAGGCATGGTAAAACGTTTTAAATGTGATTTTCCAACTCAAAAACCCAAAAAGTTGTAATAAAATCAACCAATCAGACATTAAAGTGGCTAAAGTTAAAGAAACAATCAGAGCCTAAGCACATACCAATATTTTGTATCACGAAGATTGGGTTGTGTTGTAATGAGTTTCTGTGTATTTCCATTTCATTTTCATTTTAAAGTTTTGTATTGGTTGGGTTGTGCTTGTTTTTTTTAATATATATATACATGTGTATATAATTATTTAATAATTGTTATTGAGTTATTTTAGTGCATAAGTTAAACAATATTAAAAATTAAATGAAAATGTTGCCTTGGCAACTAGCTAAAATATCTATTTTTAATATTTTAATTTACTTTAGCTGTATATACTATTTTATTTTATAAGCTAAAAAAACTGAGGTCTTAATTTTAGTTAGCTGTAGTAACTATGTATCTATCAAAATGCAAATTGATAGGATGTGCAACAGGTCTGCTAACTAATGCAAACATACATACATTTGGATGTGTCTCTGTCGACCTGAAATAAATCAGAGCTTAGATGGTCACCTGCTTGTTTGGCTGTGCTGAGATGGATCACAAACTCACAAACCACACCACCTGCGTGTCCATCTGTGGGGTGTGTGTGTGTGTGTGTGTGTTGGTGGAGCATGCCAGCCACAGGACTCCATTAATTAACCCACCTGCTGCTAACTTAGCACACTTGCAGAGTGGAGAGGCAGAATAAATACTCTGTTAGTTAGGTCTTTATCGTCTCCCTGCTTTACCTCTCGAACACGTGAACAAAAAAATAAATAAATGGGAAAATCTCATTTAAAAGTGTGACTACATTAATCACAGCCCTATATCAAAGTGTGATAATCACCTGAATTCTCTATTAAAGTAAAACAGCCAAACCCAGGGGAAATCTCACCTCTCTCTTTAATTGTTTTGAGTCTGTTAAAGGCTTTTTAATCTAAGATTAATTTATGCAATTTTAAATAACTCTACATATGATTAATAAGCTTGAAAATTAAAAGGAGTCCAAAGCAATTATAACAAGTGGTTGGTCATCACCTCATTAGAATGTGTTGGCGAACAGCGACAGCTCGACGTAATGTGTGTCATTGTGTGTGTGTGTGTGTGTGTGATGTTGAAGCCGAGAGAAAACACGAGAGAGAGAGAGAGAAACAGAGTAAAGAAGGTGAAGAAGTCGGGAGTAATAACTAGGTCTTTTCAGATTTGCATACTAACGACCTGCTCCCATTGGACACAGGACGATGTACATGAGCTCTTGGACAATGCTAAGATTTCATAAATGCTGATCTTTTAAAAAAAAACAAATCAGCATTCACCATGGGACAGACCATCTATCTGGATTAAAAAGCTGCAGGGTAGGCCTACTTCAATTATAGTTAAGCTAACACTACAACTGTGAATGAGACGGGAGGGTTGGCTGCCACCTCTGAAACAAACATCTTAACAACTGTTAATGATTTCTCTGATAGATCTCCAAAACAGGTCTGTGGTTCAAACTCAATGTTTTCAGAAAACTGAATACACAATATTGCTTGACCCTAATGACCTGGGTCTTTTTAGTAAAACATACAGTTTATAACTGTATGATTTAACTCAGCATAGTAAAAACTACTTTTGAACTACCATTCAAAAGATTGAGTTTAAAAAAAATAAATACTTCTAATTAGCAAGGATGCATTAAATTGAACAAAAATGACAGTAAAAGCATTTAAATAATAATATCTATAATACTAATATTATATATATAACTTTCATTCATCAAAGAATCTGAAATAATTATATCACTGGTTCACAAAAAATGGCAGGACCAACTGTTTTTAAACAACTGATAATAATAAGAAAGGAGTCTTGGTACAAATCATCACATAAGATTTCTGAAGACTGGAGTAGTGGTTGCTGAAAATTCAGCTTTGCCTTTACATGATTTAATTACATTTTAAAATATATTACAATTAAAAGCAGTTATTTAAATTATAATATTATATCACAATATTTCTGTTTTACTGTATTTTTGATCAAACATATGCAGCCTTGGTGAAAATAAGAGCTTGCTTTCAAAAACATTAAAACATCTTTCCAACCCAAAACGTTTGAATGATATGTGTATACAGGTGCATCTCAATAAATTAGAATGTCGTGGAAAAGTTAACTTATTTCAGTTATTCAACTCAAATTGTGAAGCTCGTGTATTAAATAAATTCAATGCAAACAGACTGAAGTAGTTTAAGTCTGTGGCTCTTTTAATTGTGATTTTGGCTCACATTTAACAAAAACCAACCAATTCACTATCTCAACAAAGTAGAATATGGTGACATGCCAATCAGCTAATCAGCTCAAAACACCTGCAAAGGTTTCCTGAGCCTTCAAAATATTCTCTCAGTTTGGTTCACTAGGCTACACAATCATGGGGAAGACTGCTGATCTGACAGTTGTCCAGAAGTCAATCATTGACACCCTTCACAAGGAGTTTAAGCCACAAACATTCATTGCCAAATAAGATGGCTGTTCACAGAGTGCTGTATCCAAACATATTCATAGAAAGTTGAGTGGAAGGAAAAGTGTGGAAGAAAAAGATGCACAAAACCCGAGAGAACCGCAGCCTTATGAGGATTGTCAAGCAAAAATCGATTCAGAATTTAGTGAACTTCACAAGGAATGGACTGATGCTGGGGTCAAGGCATCAAGAGCCACCACACACAGACGTGTCAAGGAATTTGGCTACAGTTGTCGTATTCCTCTTGTTAAGCCACTCCTGAACCACAGACAACGTCAGAGGCGTCTTACCTGGGGCTAAGGAGAAGAAGAACTTGACTGTTGCCCAGTGGTCCAAATTCCTCTATGAGAACAAGTTTTGTATTTCATTTGGAAACCAAGGTCCTAGAGTCTGGAGGAATGGTGGAGAAACTCCTAGCCCAAGTTGCTTGAAGTCCAGTGTTAAGTTCCACAGTCTGTGATGATTTGGGGTGCAATGGCATCTGCTGGTGTTGGTCCATTGTGTTTTTGAAAACCAAAGTCACTGCACCCGTTTACTAAGAAATGTTGGAGCACTTCATGCTTCTTTCTGCAGACCAGCTTTTTGAAGATGCTGATTTAAATTTTCCAGCAGGATTTGGCACATGCCAACACTGCCAAAAGCACTAAAAGTTGGTTAAACGACCATGGTGTTACTGTGCTTGATTGACCAGCAAACATGCCTGACCTGAACCCCATAGAGAATCTATAGAGAATATATGGGGTATTGTCAAGAGAAAATGAGAAACAAGAGACCAAAATGCAGATGAGCTGAAGGCCACTCTCAAAGAAACCTGGGCTCCCATACCACCTCAGCAGTGCCACAAAATGATCACCTCCATGCCACGCCAAATTGAGGCAGTATTAAAGCAAAAGGAGCCCCTACCAAGGATTGAGTACATGTACAGTAATGAACATACTTCAGAAGGCCAACAATTCACTAAAAATTTATTTTTTTATTGGTCTTATGAAGTACTCTAATTAGTTGAGATAGTGAATTGGAGGGTTTTCGTGAAATGTGAGCCAAAATCATCACAATTAAAAAAACCACAGACTTAAACTACTTCAGTTTGTGTGCATTTAATTTATTTAATACACTATTTTCACAATTTGAGTTGAATTACTTAGATAAATGAACTTTTCCACGACATTTTTATTTATTGAGATGCACCTGTATATTATTGATTTTGTCAGTAGTACTTAAATATTAATTAAATGTTACCAATTGGTTTGTTTATCATGTTTAATACATAATTATTGCTATTTATTGGATTGTACTTATAATGGCTCTGAAAAGACATTAAAAAGTCTATGTATACTTTTGCAGGAACTTAAAATAAAAAAAGTATTTAATGAAACTATTACATTTGAAAATGAAATTGCATAATTTTTTCCCATATATTTAATCCTTAAAAGTTCTAAAATAATCATTAATAGAACAGATTCCTTCCATTAATTATTAATGTAACTGGATTACATTAATGTCAACTGGAATCATTAAGAGTAATTGGAACAGAAACAGTTAAATCTTTACAATACCCATTTCTAATATTTCTTTATAAAAACAACTGCATACAAAGTGACTTATCAATTTGTGAAAACTGCCCAAGCTAAATTAAACTCAAAACGGCAATTAATTGATTTATTCTGATGATTTGATCTCTAACATTTGACCAAGTCTTTGAGGCAAAGAGAGTCCGGCAGCTTTGAAGACCCCCGTTCTAAGGGGGGTGGGCGAGAGGCAGGGAAGGCAGACAGACACAGTGTCAGAGAGCTAAAAGGTAGGATTACCCTCCAGGGAGTTCAAGAAGCTCCTCAGCGTGCTAATGTGTAAACAAGTCATCAGAGCGGTGTCAGAGGGCTTTCAAAGCCTGTTCTCATCCGAATCCCCACGGCACGGGCCGCTGGCATTCAGCGAGACTGTGTGTCTTTTTAAGAGCCACTCCCATGGGTCTTAAAACACATGAACGTAAGCAATCGCTCCTTAGCTCATCAGCCCACGCAATCAGGAAATGGGGGGGTGGCTATAGGAGCATGTGACATTGAGCGGTTGAGTTGGTAGGGACTCGTTCAGCTGTTTTCCCTAGCTCAAGCGCAAGCTGCTGAAGCTGAGCCCCCTGGAACAGCCCGCAGGGAAAAGGGGGGGGGGGGGGGGGGGGGGGGGGGGTGGGCGGGGTGGCAGAGGCAGGGAGGGGACCAAAAGGTGTAAAAGGCGAATGATAATGAGAGAAACGAAAGATGGTCCAATTCACTGTATGTGGTCGAACTAAAACTTAAAGCTTTTACTAGATCACAAAACATATTATAAGAGAAAAAATATATTCTGGCCCACCAGATGAAGTAAAAATTGACAACAAGGAGTACAAAGGTTAATTTCTTTTATCCTGTTTTTATGATCTTAAGACCTTAAAAGTAAAACAAAATAGAGTTAAAACGTAAAATATGAATACTATTAAATGAAAAATAAACTTTATTATATTTTAAATTTTAATTTATTCCTGTAATGGCATGACTGAATTTTCAGCAGCAATTTACTCCAGTCTTCAGTGTCACACGAACCTTCAGAAATAATTCTAATATGCTGAATTGGTGCTCAAGAAACATTTATTTTCAATGTTGAAAACAGCTTTTTTCTGAAACCGGTTTTAATTGTTTCAGACCTCACTGATGAACAGAAAGTTCAAATAACAGCATTTATTTGAAATATAAATATATACATATTTTGTAAAATTCTAAATGTCACTTCATCGGTTTAATGCAAGGATCATGTAGATTGGACTATGAAGACTGGAATGGCTGCTGAAAACTCAGTTTTACACACATTAAACAAATCTGACCCCAAAATTAGTAGTGTATTAGATCAGTCAAAAGACAAACAGTGGTATGTGTTTTAACAACAGTGCTAGTATCCAGACATCTGATATTACAGGATGAAGAAGATTTCTCATCTATTCTAAGAATGATAAGTTAAATGCTAAGCATCACTGAAAGTGGAGACTGTCTGTGTATCACTGTCCTAAAAGAGTTTAATGAGTGAGCAAACACTGAAGGTATCACAGGTACCACACTCATCCTCTCTGCATTAGCAGTCAGATCTCTGAGGACTGCGCTGTCCGTGGTACTGAAAAAATCCAGCTGCTGCGCTCACAGCTTTTATAGGCTATGAGTGCTAACTTCTGTGACAGTGTGAGCCGACACGCAAACTGAGATTACATCAGTCCAGTCAGTGGGGGAATTTGAGATGTTCCAAATGGCAAAAAATGATAGAATGAAGAAATAACAAAAACTTTTCTAAACTGAGTTTTTGAGTTAATAAGCATTAGAGCCTGTGGACTGATTTCCCAGACACAGATTTAGCCTGGGCTAAGACTCTGAATTCCAATGGATAATATGCCATTTAAGTCTGAGCCTTAGAAATGAGACAAAAATATTCATAAGTTTCCTTTTTGGATGAGGACAAAAAAAAAAATCTAAATTTATACACTGGGGAAAAGGTTGCAAAAAAAATTACAATTATGTTTTAAATGTGTTTTACAGTCTTTCTACTTCAAAATGTCAAATTGAATTCAATGTGTTACTTGCTGTTTCTATGTAATTGTTTGTGAAATTTACTAGCAGGTGTTTCGGTATTGAAGAACTTTCCTGCACCATTTTGTTTTCCACGTGTATGACACAAAGGTAAACCTTAAATACACCCCCCAATACACCATGAATTAAACATTAAATTATGATAGTTGAAATAGTATAAATGACATATTATCTTGATATTCTAAATAAATAAAATAATATATATACTGTATGTATGCATGTATGTATGTATGGAATTTTTAAATAAAAAAAAACACCAGTTTTACTATAGGGAGATTATTTTTGATTTTGAGTATGTGAATTCTTTCTTAATTCAGAGAGCTACGAAATGCATCGGAAATGAATCTGATCCCACTGACCAGACAGTTTTAACATTAAAAGCTTGTTTCAGCCTTTAGTTAACCTCTGGCTGACAATCTCAAAAAAAAAAGTTCACATCGGTGAAAGTTCTCTTCATGAAACTGATGACATATTGTCCCTTTTATATCTCCTAATGGAAGAAGCCTCAAGAAGTGCTTAGATTACCAAGCACATTAAAATGTGTACATTTTTTAAAGATATTAAAATGTAAACATTTAGAGGCGTTTAAAATCACAATGCTCAATCAAGCACCTTTTTATCCGATAGCAATTAATAGTCATGTGCCACACATAGCATCCTCCCATTACTGTAGAACAAATGCACGCAGCTGCTTTTTGTCCTTCCCAGACTGAATCCATGGCAGAGGACGCAAAGGTTACACAACACTTACAAAATTAAATTCAATAGCCTGATGGCCATTGAGGTTTCTTGAATGGTTGAATGACAGATTAGTGGAGTATGCAACACAGGACAGATGAAGTTTTCAAACAAAAAAACAGAAGAATCAAAAAGGTCAAGGTTTTACCCAAACCCTTACACAAAGTGCCAACAAAAGCCTCCCTACCATCAAATACAACCATTCACTTACTCCATCCATCGAATAATTGCCATGTAATTCATGTTCTAATCCTCTTGAAGGCTGATTTGGACTCACCATAAGATTGTTTGGAGCTGGTCTTTCTTTGGGTTGCTTCCTCATACTGTGGGAACAAAAGCAGAAGAGGTCATTGTGTGTGATTCCACGTATAGTAATTAATTATCCTCTGTTAATTCAAAAGGATGAATGCAAAAGAAGCATGTCAGAACTCCTTGAGATATGATTGTGGAGACCAAAACTTGACTTACCTGCTTTGCTCATCAAAAGTGGACTGAAATAATTTCTCTTGACTCATTTAAGGACTTTTTCTACTCAATATTAAAATAACAAGGCTTTATGAGTTAAAGCTTCAATGATAATTGGTATGTATGTGATATGGTGCTAGTCAAAAGATTTACACTAACAGTATGTTTTTCATCAAATATTAGACAATTTATCTGCCAATATATTGAAAGCATGAATCTAACAATAACACTGGAGAGCAACGATGTAAGTCTTCATATAGGCTTTTAAAGGACTGATATAACATGTAATTTGTCATTTTATTGTTTCCCCTTCGGTACTCGTAGTCAGGATTTTTGTGCACAAAACTATTTCGTTTACCTGCTTTTTATTCACCTTCTCTCTGACCATTTAAATGGATCGAAATTAAATGGGCCATTTTTGGTGCTGTGTTTTTAAGGCTTCTTATAGTGCATAGACAGTGTCTATGCATGTGCAATGAGTGTTCAATATACAGTGCCTATAAAAAATTATTCATGCCCCTTCATTTTTTTCACTTTTTCTTATGTTGCAGCCTTATGTTAAACTACTTCAAATAACTTTTTTTTAAGTTTGGCCTCCTGGCCAAACTGAGCAATCAATGGAGAAGGGCCTTGTCTAGACTGGTGAACAAGAAGCTGATGGTCACTCTAGTTGAGCTCCATGATCATATATGCAGTTGGGAGAAACTTACAGAAGGACAAACATCACTGCAACACTCCAGCCTCATGCTGAAGGGTTGTTTTTCAGCGGCAGGGACTGAGGGACTTGTCAGAGTAGAAGGAAAGCACAACACAGCAAAATATTGAGAGAGCCTTAATGAAAACCCAGTCCAGAGCATTCAGACCCTCAGACTGAGCAGAAGGTTCACCTTCCAACAGGACAATGACCCTAAGCACACAGCAAGAGTGGCTTATATAACTCTGTGAATGTACTTGAGTGGCCCAGCCACAGCCTGAGATTGAACCCAATCAAATATTTCTGGAAAAACCTGGTACATGTCTGCCAGCCCCCATCCAAGCTGACAGAGTGAGAGGTGAAGAAGGTGAGGAGAATAATTGCAAGTAATTGCGAAATGCAGATGTGCAAACCTTGTCGCATCATACCCCAAAGATTGAGGCGAAAGGTGCTTCACAAGTACGCAGTAAGGGATGATACTATGCATGGTACTTATTTCAGTTTTTAATTTTATAATTGGCAAAGTTGTCACAAATTGTTTGGTTTTTTTTGCTTTGTCATTATGGTGTATGAGTGTAGATTGATGTGGGGGAAAAAAGTTATTTAAAGCAGTTTAACAAAAGGCTGCAACATAAAAAACGTGAAAAAAAAGGAATACTTTTTATAGGCACTGTATTTTGCACAGCACATCCCCTTCAATACCAAGTTCACAAAACAATCCATGTTGAAATGTGCCACTGAAACTGTTAAGGTCAGAGTGAAGTGATCAGGGACCTTGTGAAAAACAAACTTTAGTCACTCCGCTTGAAAGCATATCAAGACTTTATAGCACCAGGTGTTACACACAGCCAGAAACAGCACAAGATCTGACAAATTCAGGGTTCCCACTCTTTAATGAACACCAGATTCAATGACTTTTTCCAAGTACCTGCCATTTCCTCAAACACCAACTTTAATCATGTTCCAGTATACATGGTGTACCTGAAGGCCTTTATAATAACACATCGAGTATAATATTTAATATGTAAACATGTATTTTTGTAAGCTCAATATAGAAATGTTAATGCTTCCATATGCAATATTGATATGTCAGTAAAGAACACTGGCTTTTATGAGTTCATTTATCATGCATCCAAACTTTCCATTAGGTGACAATACATATGCATTAGTCTGTAATAGATTTTAACACACTATGCATCATACACTTGCTGAATTTTAAACAGTAACAGAGGAAAAGCTGGGCATCAAACACTAATCGACTCAGCATCACAAACTACCAGACAGAAGTTGTTCCGATTCAGGCAGAAACACATGCCTTGTGAAAAATATAAACAATGTGTTGACTCACAATATGAAACATGTTTGATTTCCTTAGAGTCAGACTGAACGGACCCAAAGTCTGAAGCTAATATAATAGAGTCTGTGACTGTGACCATCATACAAGATGTAGAAGTCGTCAAAAGTCATGTAGTGTATTCCAGCCCTAAGTTTAAGTACTAAAATAACTCAAACTAAATAAACTCAAACTAATAAATAAAAATGAAAGAATAAAGACTAAAAAATACAACAATGTCTCAAATAAAAGTGACAACAGAAAATATAAAAATAATCTAATTCAAAATATGAACAAAAACTATACTACAGGTTCCCACTCTTTCATGAACACCAGATTCAAGGACTTTCAAGGACTTTTTAAAGCACTATTTATTTAATTTCAAGCACCTATCAAATTCACACCCCAGCATATGTAGCATCATGAAAGACCTCTTACAGTACTTAACATTTCACTTACACTTAACATAAAAAATTTCAAAGTAATGTGGTTTTGAATGTGTAGGTTTCATAAATTAAGACCGTTTTGAGCAGTTGTGTTCAAAGGAACTTAATGAAATCCATTGAAGGTAATGGAGTTAACAGTGGTAATATTCAATACAATTCTCAAATATATAAAAATATATGGTTCGTGCATCAATGGTTTTGCGTAATTCTGTAAAAGATTTAATTGAGAGAATTCTCAATTTTTAAAATTAATGTCTAAAAGTGGTTTTTAAACAGGGCTTTAAAAGTAGAAAAAAATTTAAGAGCAAAGGTCAAATTTCAGGAGCACCTTCAATCGAATAATCAAATGCTGATCAACGATTGAAAATGAAATTAAAACTTCCAGTAGGTGGCTGCAAGTCACTGATTTTATCACTGAATAATTCATTCAATTGATTCGTTCGAATGACTAATTCATTCAGCAAAGAAGCATGTGACTGGCTTTATGAATGGGTAATTGATTCAGATTTGTTTAAAAACACACGTTCATTCATAAACACCACTGTGTTTGCTTGGAAATGCGCAATGGCTCAGCTGTGACTTTGTTTGAAACTATTTTCATTGATGAAATAGAGCAAAATCAGGCAATAGTGTTGTAGTCAGACAATGCCATCACTTATTTAATTTCTTGTTTACTGAACTGTTGTATTACATTAATATCACATTTGCAAACTCCTTTAATAATCATTAAAAGCTGTCACTCACTCATCGCGATCTCATAAAGTTCCATTATAATCGACGAAGCTCCATACACTGCACAATGAATCTCTTATTTACACCCTGTCAACACTTTGTTTGCAATAATGAGAGGATTCGTGAGATTGCAGAACTCAGCACTGAACAAAACTCAGGTGTTTGAACAGTGAGTGGATTCTGATTAACATTGTGTTCAAGGAATCAACAGATTTGTCTGTTATACATTACTCAACGCAGCAAAAACACGTTGTAAATAAGTTAGAAACCTTTGAAGCTCCCCTGAGCACAAACACAAATATGCTGATCGGGTCAGTAGCACAGGTGCTCCTAAATATTTTTAAAGTGCAATTGCAGTAATTCATTCGCAAATGCACTGCTTCTCATAGGTTTCTCGCGCTACCCTATCTCAACACCCAATTATTAGCGCAGTTTCGTTTTGTCTTTGACAGCGCATATAGGACCATTTTTGAAATAGCACCATTCTACTAAACAAAATTTATTTCAAATTTAATTCAAGCACTTTCAAGGACTTATATTTGTTTTCAAGTACTTTCCAGGCATTGAATCCATGTGTCTGATATTCAAGTACTTTCAAGTACTTTCAAGAAGCGTGGGAAACCCTATAATAGTATATTAATGATGCTAAAATAACACTGGTCTGTATTACAGACTCACTTCAGTACCCAGGCCGCAAACTGCTGATTTATATGACAAGCACTCCAGAATTGTGGATGTCGTGCCAATGTGGTTGTCAAGAACATCAGATGTTCTTCAAAATTCATTAAGAAAGTCTAAGTTTGAGGGTTTTCCAGCTGACAGAGCACTCAATTACTTTCAAGAACTTTCCAGTTCTTGAATCTGTGTCCAAAAATACTTTCAAAAGCAAGGAAACCCTGCAAATTTTCCCTCATTGTGCTCTTATAATTCTTCGGGACTTGCAAATAATGGCATCTACTATCTCTATCGTACTACACTGTGACTGTGCAGGTCAAATTTCTAACCACAGATTAGATGTAAATCAGATCACATGTTTCTGCATTTAGGTTTCTGATATAAGAAATCTATGAATGAGAGAAAAGGCTGATTTGTAGTTTAGTGTCAATACACAATCTTTTAAACTGAAGTTTTCTTAGGATTATGAACTCAATAAACAGTAATCCATATTTCTTAATAAATGCTTTCCACTAATATATCTAGTATATCTTCTACACCATCTTTATCTTCAGATCCTCTTTATCGTTGTACTTTTGAGGCTAATATAACTGCATCTCAAAGTGATGAAGGGAGAGGTAAGTAATTATCAATTCTCCTTGGCACAGATCACACCTAAGTGCAAGTAAATTAGTCAAGCTGACCCAGATAAGAAATGGGAGGGATTAGAGGGACAGAACGGCCTACAGGGGGGCCCATTTGGACCATGATGAATGACACGCACTCAGAGCAGGCTAATAATAGAAAAGGATGTTGGAAGAGCAGAGCCAGGCAGGGGTGGCACTAGTGAGCCAGGTGACCTGTTTGTGTAAATAAAGTGTGTTGCAGGTAAACATCCGCTGCTGAACAAATCCCAAAACATCTGGCTTCACCCACCAAGGCCACAGGCCCAGTGTGCCAGACAAATCATAAAAGAGGTTGTGGGGAATTCTGGTTTCTTGGGGCATGAACTGTGAAAGGCAAATTTGAGTGCGGATGCGTTTGAGAAAGCAAGGTCAGCAAACAAGGGACAGATGTTGGGTAAATATTTACTGTCGTGTATAGCTAGTCTAACTATTGTACTGTCGGGTCTGTAGACCCAGGAAAGGCTATTGTGTGTCACACCACTACATGTTACGTGTTTTATACATGACTTGTTGGAGTCGCCATGACTTTTAAAATATTTTTGAAAGAAAAGCAATGCTGCATTTATTTGATCAAAAATACAGGCAAAACAGTGGTATTGTGGAATGTTATTACATTTAAAAACTTTCTTTTTATTATTTCAATTGATGGCAAAACTGCATTTTCAGCAGTCATTACTCCAGTCTTCAGTGTCAAGATGCTTCCGAAATCATTCCTATATGCTGATTTGGTGCTCAAGAAAAAAAAATCTTATTATCAGTGTTGAGAATATTATATAACACACACACTGTATATACTGTATATATATATATTTTTAGGATTTTTTGATAAATAGAAAGTTCAGTATATACTGTACATAAACACACAAACATATTTACATATCCCTATGTTTCAAAGTGGGGATTTGAACAATAAATCCTTATAATTTCTTGGCATGAATGCATAACTTTCAGCTATCACGTTATTACATAATATTGGCAATATATACATGTCACTGTCAGACATTTGGCAGCTGTGATTAGCTCTAGTATGTTTCAATGTCCTGAATGTATTAACTTTTTTATTTAATAAAATGTTTTTGTGTTGTGGCTTATCAATGCAAATTCTTTACACCATGATAAGGATTTATTTATTTATGAGAGGTAAAAGAGAAGAAATAGGTGTTCGGTTGATATTGGAAACACTCACCATTGTGTAATGAAGTGGACAAATTTCTCACTGAACTGACCAATTGGAAGCACCGGAGGATCCTAAAAAAATAAACAAATAAACATACATTGTCAAAATCATTATTTACAAAAATATCCACAATATAGAATAAAAATATCAACACAATGTTTATACTTTACAGAAAAATCTATGGTTTATAATTCATAGATTTTGTGTGGCCTTGACTAGTTTGCAGAAGGGTTACAGTCCATAATGAGGTATTCTATGTGCGGACATTCAAAAGCAGCCGTGTATATTCAATTTTGGAAGCACCTGAACCCCTCTTTTGATTGACAGTGGAAGATTGCTGACGCACAGAACATTGGAGAAAAAAAAGCTTACACTCCCAGAGCTGAACATTTAGTTACGACCTCAACCTCCAAATAATGTTAACAGGGTAAAGAAATTAAATCAGATACTTCTAAAGCACAGACACACTGAACCCAAATGGAACAAGTGAAATAAAGCCAAATTCCAGATCTAATTCTAATTGTGTAAATAGGAACCTTGCTTTCATGTATGCATTCAGACACCTCTGAGATCAAACTGAGACATATTCAGTCTAATATAACTTTCATCACAATACTCGAGCCCCTGTTTTATCTAAGGCTAGAGAAGAAAGACAAAATGTGGCCTGTTTCAGAGAAAAGATTATTTGTATTCCAAAAATAACTATAATTTGAATTATTATGACCTCAGGGGAAAGAATTGATGACATCAATACAAAAGCCTTGATGTTAAAGACAGAATTGAGATTCAAGGTGTTTGAGAAGGACACCTTCTCAAACAGGATGCACTGGAAGGGAAAGTGAATAGGTTTTCTTTTAGGAAATGTCTGTTTGTGAGTGACAAAGAGAAGAGAAAACTGCTTTAACAGCCAGTAGGAATTAAATTAAATTTTTTTTTTTTTTTGCACAATACAAGCAATCCTGTTGCGGTTTGAAAACACACACATATACACAAGGATAGCAGGATGATAAAAAAGGAATTATCTGATCCAAGGTTTTGGCGGTACTAAAAAGGTTGCATATGCAACAAAAAACAGAAATCAAGTTGTTATTGGAGACCGTCTAGAAATATTTGTGCATTAGACGTAATGTCTGAATAACTCTTACGAATGTCCTTTTTAATGACTCACTCACAAAACTAACACAAACACTCAGGAGTTAGTGGTTTGAATCAGATTCACTAAGTGATTCATTCAGAGTCGTTACTGAGTTCATAACTGACTCCCTCACTGAACGAATCATTTATCAGTTACATTTTACAAAACGAAACTGATAAATGATTTAAAATGAAAAATGGATACTGTGTGAAGTATTCTTTAGGTTCTTGAGACTTACATTATTACTTACTTGTTCATATACGGCAACACATAATTAAAGATACATGTCATTTCAAAATTTGGTATTCTAAAAAAATTTTCATTAAATTATTTTACAAAAAAAATATCATAGGTTATTTTTTAACATACGAGGTCTGATTTTCAAGTTGAATAAACTGTAATGGAATGTTTTTATGCCCACATTAGAACTATAATCAACATTTATTTTCTCCAAACAGACAGAAATATTCCTTCAAAAAGAGTGATACTTAAATGGCACCAACAGAATCAAGATAAAACTGGAACTAATTTATACAAAATTCAACTAGAAACATGTATTTTATAACTGTTAACATAATCATTGTGTGGTCTATATAATGTACTAAAAGCACATAGCTGTCAGGAAGTGAACTAAAGCACTTTTGAATACCATGTTGTTTACTGAGAAAATTGTCAACTAAAAAGCCATTTGTGTTCTAAAGGTTTCTCTCCCTAGTCTTTTTTTTTTGTATTAAGCCCTAATTTTCTGTGATCTAGAGAGTTTGAAACACACCTATTCAAATGAACATAGCCAGAGGTGCACTAGTGCAGCAATACATCATTACACAGGCAAGACTCATAGCCTGGGGTCCACAGTACACATACACATAGACCAAAGACGAAGATTCAGAGCAACACTCATAACAACACACACACACACACATGTAAATACAGCGAGATGCACACAGCCTCACACACATACACAAACAGATGCATGTACACTTGAGGACGCACAAACACCTTCATTTGGGGGTCTTTGATGTGGCGGCTACATGATGAGGATGATGATGAAAGCACTGTTATATTATGCAGCTTGCTGCCATTATCCAACACTACAAACAGAGCCAGACCATGGCCCGTCTTCCTCCACAATACCAGCAGTAAATATACATGTAATTGCCCAGCAGCAATTATCAGGCAAAATTAGATCAGTAATTACAGAGGTGAATTTAAGCCCGAGTCTTATTAGAAGCATCAGGGTTGTTTCAATACACGACCGGAGAGGGGCAATTAAAGACGAGCCGCCGTGCAGATGGACAAGTGTGCCATTCTGATAAAGAGTGTCTTCTATAAAGAAGTGCACTACAAATCAGAAAGGCAGCAACAACTATTAGACACCAAGTAGAGCTGGACCTGACCGAGGGATTTAGAGAAAAATAAAAGAGGTGAAAGAGCCAAGGAGACTGATGCAAATTTGGGGATTGTTTGAGTGTTGAGTGTCATAAAAGATGACCTCTTGAACGTCCTTAAGGGCCATTCAAGCGTTTTTGCTTGTAAAAATGTGAGACACAGGCAGTGGAATGGGGAAAAAAAAGAGCAAAGCCTCAAAACAAGTTTTTAAAAAGCTGAACTTATTTGAACTCAAGTGTCTCATTTTTAGAACACTGTGTCAGGCACAAGATACTGCAAAAGATGCAAGATGTGAGTGCAACAGTCAAACATGTCCTTCTATCATATAAAAACGATGGAAATAGTGCATTAAATGAAAAATGCATTCTTTGTGAATGGACACCTCATCGAGGTTTGCTTGAGGTACATCACTTAGATCATATTTTGGTTTTCTGCCATATCTAAGGTTTTTTTTTTACAAGAAAAAACTCTACGGATGTCCTGATGGCCCAAGGTGACGTGTAGCTGCTGTGAGTGAGCACACCACGAATAAATCAAAATACAGCCAATGGATGAAATGAATGTGGGTTCTTAAGTTTTAAAATTTCCTATACACTAGACCGCCAGACTGGCTTACCAGCATCCTCTGTCGAACCAAAGGGTCAGATTATTAGATCACTACCTTTGACCATCCTGATTTACTCCCATATGTGATCCTGGACCACAAACCCAGTCTTAAGTCTCTGCTGTATATTTGTAGCAATAGCCAAAAAATACTTTGTATGGGTCAAAATTATTGATTTTTCTTTTATGCTAAAAATTATTAGGATATTAAGTAAAGTTTATGTTCCATGAAGATATTTTGTAATTTCCTACCGTAAATATATCAAAAAGTAATTTTTGATTAGTAATATGCATTGCTAATAATTCATTTGGACAACTTTAAAGGCGATTTGCTCAGTATTTTGATTATTTTGCACCCTCAGATGCCCCTGATTTTCAATAGTTGTATCTCGGCCAAATATTGTCCCTATCCTAACAAAACATACATCAATTGAAAGCTTATTTATTCAGCTTTCTTAATTTTAAAAATGACCCTTATACCGGTTTTTGTGGTCCAGGGTCACATATGATTCATGACACTTTTATTTCCTTCTAGTTACTTTTCAACATTACTGATGGTAAACTCGCATTTAATGGGTCTCCGATTGTACATTCACATCACAGAATATACTTTCCCATTTTTCTAATTGACTGGCCTTGATGTCCTCCTTGAGCAGATATCCTCTTTATTCTGCCTGTTTCTCATATTCTCTCGGGTATAGTTTCTAAATGTTCTCTTTTCTCCTGCTCTTTCAGTCCATCACATTCACTCTGCCTCTTTCTCGGGCTGTGCACTAGATTACTCTTTAAAGTAGGTCCTGGGGAGTACCCACAACTCCCGACTCAAGCTCTCTCTCACTGTCTCTCTCCGAAGGTTGTAAATCAGTGGCAGTGAGTAATAAGGCCTTGGTCAGCTGAATGCAGTCGGCAGTGGCAGCGCACTCTTTGGCCTGAGGGAGATGGAGCAAAGGGCACGGCAGAAAATAGTTTGAGTGATGCCTCTGCTGGATGAGTAATGAACAGTTCAAGCAGGTCAACTCATTACACGAGCGGCCGTTTAATTATTAATTACGTGCAGCAATCTATAGCAGAAAGGACACGTTCGGTATGTTTAATGTGTGTTTATGCTTCCCTCTCCTTCATCTCTCTGTGGCGTTCTGTTATTAGCATGTGTCAGTGAGTAGCTCAAGCAGAGAAGAGAAGGGAGAGGCTCCCCCACACACACACACAATTAACACAATTACTTATTAATTACTCACATAGCAGTGGAAAGCGCATTTAAATGTCGGAGTTACCATGGCCTACAGGCTTTAACTAAATGCTGAGAAGACTGATGCAAATTTGGGGATTGTGTGAGTGTTGATGTGGTACAAGATGACCTCTTGTTACTCCTCAGATCTGCTAATTTAAGGAACAAATCTTCTGAGGTTTGCTAAGGTACAGCCATTCATATCAAATAGTTTTAACAGATGCTGTCATCTTACTTTTTACCTAGAAATAAAAACTATATGGATATATGTATATGAATACAGTAGTCAACATCTGAAGTGGATAAAAAAAATCTCTCAGAAACAACAAAAAGTCCTAGACAAGAACGCATTTTGGTTTTAGACAACTTGATGAAGGTTTTTATTCCTTCAAAGTTTGGCTATTTGTCTATAGATGCCTATTATATATATATATATATAGTATATAGTGTATATATATATATATCTATATATATATATATAGTCTGGTTTATGTATGTACGTGGGTCAACGAAAGTCCTCAGACCCCTTTAAATTTTTCACTCTTTGTTATATTCAGCCATTTGCTAAAATCATTTAAGTTTTTTTTTTTTTTCTCATTAATGTACACACAGCACCCCTTATTGACAGAAAAACACAGAATTGTTGACATTTTTGCTGATTTATTAAAAAAGAAAACTGAAATGTCACATGGTCCTAAGTATTCTGACCCTTTGCTGTGACACTCATATATGTAACTCAGGTGCTGTCCATTTCTTCTGATCATCCTTGAGATGGTTCTACACCTTCATTTTAGTCCAGCTGTGTTTTATTATACTGATTGGACTTGATTAGGACAGCCACACACCTGTCTATATAAGACCTTTACAGCTCACAGTGCATGTCAGAGCAAATGAGAATCATGAGTCAAAGGACGGCCTGAAGAGCTCATAGACAGAATTGTGGCAAGGCACATATCTGGCCAAGGTTACAAAAAAATTGTCTGCTGCACTTAAGGTTCCTAAGAGCCCAGTGGCCTCCATAATCCCTAAATGGAAGACGTTTGGAACGACCAAAACCCTTCCTAGAGCTGGCCATCCGGCCAAACTGAGCTATCGTGGGAGAAGAGCCTTGGTGAGAGAGGTAAAGAAGAACCCAAAGATCTCTGTGGCTGAGCTCCAGAGATGCAGTGGGGATATGGGAGAAAGTTGTAGAAAGTCAACGATCACTGCAGCCCTCCACCAGTCGGGCTTTATGGCAGAGTGGCCCGACAAAAGCCTCTCCTCAGTGCAAGACACATAAAAGCCTTCATGGCGTTGCTAAAAAAACACCTAAGGACTCCAAGATGTTGAAAATAGATTCTCGGTCAGGAGACCAAGATAAACTTTTGGTCCTTAAGCTAGCGGTATTGTGGAGAAAACCATGCACTGCTCTCACCTGTCCAATACAGTCCCAACAGTTAATCATGGTGGTGGCAGCATCATGCTGTGTGTGTGTTTTTCAGCTGCAGGGACAGGACCACTGGTTGCAATCGAGGGAAAGATGAATGCGGCCAAGTACAGGATATCCTGGACGAAAACCTTCTCCAGAGTGCTCAGACCTCAGACTGGGCCGAAGGTTTACAACAAGACAATGACCCTAAGCACACAGCTAAAATACGAAGGAGTGGCTTCACAACATCTCTGTGACTGTTCTTGAATGGCCCATTCAGAGCCCTGACTTAAACCCAATTGACATCTCTGGAGAGACCTAAAAATGGCAACGTTTACCATCCAACCTGACAGAACTGGAGATGATCTGCAAGGAAGAATGGCAGAGGATCCCCAAATCCAGATGTGAAAAACTGGTTGCATCTTTCCCAAAAAGACTCATGGCTGTATTAGATCAAAAGGGTGCTTCTACTAAATACTGAGCAAAGGGTCTGAATACTTAGGGTCATGTGATATTTCAGTTTTTCTTTTTTAATAAATCGGCAAAATTGTCAACAATTCTGTGTTTTTCTGTCAAGAGGGGGTGCTGTGTGTACATTAATGGAAAGAAAAAAGAACTTAAATGATTTTAGCAAATGGCTGAAATATAACAAAGAGTGAAAAATTTAGGGGTCTGAATACTTTCCGTACCCAATGTATATACACATACATAGGGAGTGTGTGTGCGTGTGTGTGTATTTTTTCATGTGATGTCAAACTGAATTTTCAGCAGCCATTATTCCAATCTTTAGTATCACATAATCCTTCAGAAATCACTCTAATATGCACTCTAATATGCTGATTGCTGCTCAATAATAATTTTGCCATTACGTATAACTGGTTCTTATCAACCATTTCAACATTGATAATAGTAAGAAACGTTTGGCCTGAGCAGCAAATAAAATGATTTCTGAAGAATCAATGACAGTGAAGAGAAAATTCACCTTTGGCATAACAGGAATAAATTACATTTTAAGAATATATTCAAACAAGAAAACAGTATTTTACATGCAATAACATAATTCATACCATTCTGTTTTACTGTATTTTTTTCAGCAATAATGCAGCCTTTGTGGGCATATATGTACACACACACACACCAAACAACTGCCTCAGGACCAGTAAATTCTGAAGAATCACTAAGCTGACTGGGTGAAATACAGCATACAACTCTACATACATACCAGAGTTAGAAAAGTGTGTATATCAAAGATGTGAGTTTAACACAAGAGCTGTATCTATTTCAAGGAATATCTGGGTTTAACTGACCCTGACCCAACTCCTCAGAGAGATAAGGGTGAGAAAATGTGTCAGGGTTTAGCTGGGTGTATTTTAGCACCTAACTGATGTCAAGGTTAATGCAACAACTCTGTGGTCCACAACCCTCAGTTGTCCAGAGCCCTGTCATGCTACATTAAACCACCACTCTGTGTGCGCGCGCATGTTTACACACATGCAAGAGACCAAATGAAAGAGAAAGAAAAATAGAAAATAAAAAACAATGTATGAACTTATTTAATAACGTTGAGCTGCTATCACAGTCTGACAAACATCAGATAAATTAGTTTGTACAAATAAGAAAATATATGAAATAGTCATTTATTTATTAAACTGTGCTTATTTTACTGTTAATCAAAAAATAATTACAATTTGCTGCCCGAGCTTCCTCAATATGTTTTCAAGTTTAGCTGAATTTCCAAATCCAGAGTTAAGCCAATTGTTCCGTTCAATGCCTTGACATCAGCACGGCCGAGCTCTCGACAGCTCCAGCTCTTCAGAGCTCAAACCCTGAGCAGAGCTGATAATGCACCTCGCTTCATTAGGAAACAAAATATCAGCTTTCCACCCCATTAGGGACGGTTTTGTACATGGGACACAGACTCACCTCATCGACAATGCACTGCAATAACTGAAGAGGCTGTAATAGAGGGGGGTAGAAGAAAAAGAGATTAGACCCCATACAACAACCTTACAGTGCAAAGGAAATAAAATCATTAATGCAATAAAACAGGTAGCAATACAGCTTAATCAAATGCACTCTGACTCGGGAAAAGCCGTTTGATCTGTAATGTTTTCTTATTTCTAATGGCACCTAATCTGAATACAGGCTGTTAAGACCAAGCGCATTATTGTCTGGTATTAACTTCAGAGGGAGGCAACCATGCGAGGTGAGGAGAAAACTGCGAGGGGTTGCGAGAGGAGCCGCCTACATCTCAGAAAAAACATGAAAAACACTTACCATTAAGGAACCCTGGTTCTTTTGAATCTGCAAGGGGAAAAAAATGTAGGTGAGAGTGAGTGAGTGAGAGCAAAAATATGCAATTAGTACGTTACAATCACAAGCATTGTACTTGTACCAATACATGTTTATGATCACTGGGGGAAGATTATGAAAACACTGATGGCCAGATATGGGCATGATGTGTTAACATCGTTTACATAATGAAAACACATCAGCTAATAGTTAGGATAAGCTTTTCCAAGCATTTTTTCCCATTAATTTCATATTTCCTGCATTTTATTCACCTCCAGGTTTATATGTTTGACTCTAGAAGTACATTCATGATATAAATCTCAAAAAGCATCACAGTCTGGGGATAAAAATAGTGGGTTATCTCTTTGACAATAATATAACTTGTTTCATAGGGGTTGTTTTATATTCATAATCATGTGATAACAATAAAATACTTACAGTCTCTACATAGCATTTCTGTTGGAAAGGGGCGTCCTAGTTAAAGGTTAAAAAAATCTCTCGCATATTTTGTTGTTTGAACTGAAATGTTATTTTCAGGACAATGCTCCCCTAATTCAATCTGGCTTAAACCTCCTGCCTGGACCTCATAGTTTAAACTAACAGCTAACGATGTGAGGCCCTCTGATGACATATTATATTACATATACTAGTCATTGTTTCTTTTTCTCAATTAAACTCTTTAAGTACCTGGAGACGCTGGACCCATAATGTAGGAACTAAATAGCACACAGCATTGGCTAAAACTGCAAAGCACGGCAATCACAGGACAATTAAATGCATAAATATTTGTTGTATGCGCTGTTTTCCAATTAAACCACTGGATTTAGATAAAATACTTCAATGTGATCTCCACTGAACAATCAAGACCACTTTAAACACATCACCTTGGTTCCTTTTTGAAAATGTTAAAGTCTTACAATTTGTCAAGTAAGGCCTTAAATGGAAATTAAATACAAAACAATGCTATTTTGTACACTGTAAAAAAATGTATATATATATATATAGGATATCGTTTTTTTTTTTTCTTGTACAAGTTTCGAAGACTTTTTTTAAAAACATGATTATTTTGGTTTTTACAAGAAAATATTTTAGTATTTCTGCTTCAAAATCTCGCGTTTCTTTGTAATTAATTTTACAATTTCTGAATAAATTTTTTCGAAATCAGTTTTTTTCAGTTTCAGTTTCTCTGTTTGTAATGCTCCACTTGTCTGTGTTTGTGGTGTTTCAGACCATAGTATGTGAGCAGGGCAGAGTCAAAGAGTTGTGTGATTTTGCTGGGGAAAAAAGAGCAGGCAGTGTTTTCTTTCACTCCAGGATTGCTCAGAGTGGGGTTTCCCCAGTAAGCATATAAGAAAAATCGAAAAAATTTAGAGTGGAGCTGCAGCAAAATGATTATACAACACTTTGGCCAAATTTTTTCCTGAACTGCAAGTAACTCAATATCAACTTCTTGTTTACATAACTGTTGTATAAAAGTAATATCACACTCAAAACTGTGCTGTTATACTAAATATTGCCAAGACTGTGATTACCTGCGGCCTCAACAGCAACAACACTCTTGCTAGAGTGATATTGCTTAAAAATAGCATTAAAGTTCTGGGAGAGCAAAATCATACAGTATATTCAGATGAATATGAGGCTTAAAATGAGCTGAAACCAAAACAGCCAGAAAACAGAAAAGGCAACAACAAATCAATCAGGAGGAGAAGCGCTGGAGGCTGTATACACACACGCCAGCCAGTCTGCAGTCTTCAAAGATTTTCCGAGCGAGCCATCAGGAGACGCCATTAACTCCTGACAAAGAATGCAAATTAATCCCAACATGGGGTGAAACGAAATTAAAGAGCCTTTTATAATCAGTGACAAGATAACGCATTGAAAACACACACCCATACACTCACACACACAAAACAGCAGCAGATTTGCGGCTCTGAGACTGAGTGCGAGTGGAGCGGGGGAAGGGCATCAGAAGTCGATGCAGAAATACAGAAGGCATCTCTCGAGATCTCAGAGCACAATGGACAATGACTCTTTGAGCATGTGTGTGTGTGTGTGTGAGAGAGAGGAGAAAAACAGACATATGCCCGAGCGATGTAGTGGACCGTGCCAGGCCTGAGGAGCGTGTGTGGGGCTGGGTGTCGTGTGCACGCGTTTGTGTGTGATGCCTGCATGTGAGTTCTGCAGCACCATATGGAGCTGTGAAAATTAACATCAAGAGCAAAAACGCTCTAGCAGTGGGAGGTTTAGCTCTCTCTCTCTTTCTTACTGACTAACCCCCTCCCTCTTTCTCCTTCATGCCTTTCTCTCTCTCTCTTTCTCCATTTCCATTCCATATGAATTCTGAAATGCAGGAACAGGGAAAGGGAGAGTGAGGAAGATTAAAGGAGGAAGTAATAAATTAATGGGGTGTGTATACATGAAATGCTTCAGTATAATGCCTCTGGCTCTACGGGCCAAGAACAAAAGTTTTGCCATTCGTTGGTTTCAACTGATATCGCTTTATCTGATAATGATATCCTGTATGATGATACATTCTGAGAAGAATGGTGGACCTGAATGGATTTCACACATTCCATGTCATTGTTAATGAGGATTTTTGTTTTTCTTTTGAAGGATTAGTTTTTGGCCAACATAAAAAGGACAAATTTAGATCTGCAGTCCTGTAAGGAAGAGAAATGCTGTAAAATATTTAACATCAACAGATTCAATCACGGTTCCAGACACTGTGTGTATGAGGGTTTGTTTGTGTGTACATGTGAATACATTAGTTTACGTAATAATACTCTGTGGATTAACATGATAATGGCCCTGTTAATAGATAATGCTGGAGAGCAGAGGAAAACAATTTCAAATGAGACAAGCCTCCAGGCCACGGGATAATGCACACACACAAATGCACGAATGCACTCGTACACAGAAAACACCCTGGCCTCTAGCCTTCTAACATTCTTTCTACCCATCAACTGTTGTGCAAGTTCATCATCTCACACAGTTTGTCCATCTTATATTTTGTCTATTGTATGTTAGAAATATTTATGCTAAAAATGGATCAGGATTTAGGATTGATCATAGTACTACTCATAATATCCTTTCAATTTCACATATTGCACATCAATTTTGTATACTTTCGCCATGTGCGCGATAGCGTTTCAATCAAGTGAGTAAAAAAAAAAAAAAAAAGAAAAATAAGAAAAGTAC
Source organism: Sinocyclocheilus anophthalmus (assembly GCA_018155175.1). NCBI lineage: Eukaryota > Metazoa > Chordata > Actinopteri > Cypriniformes > Cyprinidae > Sinocyclocheilus > Sinocyclocheilus anophthalmus. The sequence goes on from JADLZN010000024.1 coordinate 402,409, forward strand.
AAACACCACACCAGTGCCAAGCCCAGCCTCCGTGACAGTTCGATGCTCAAGGCTTTGGCTCTAGATGCAGCCTCAAAACGTTCCTTTCTGAGTTCCCCTGCATGCCCTGAGTGGCTGCTTTGTTTTAATATGCTAATTAACCCAACAGGCATGCTGGGAGTAATTTATTGAGCATTAGTCAACAATTCCCTCATTAAACTCACTGCACTCTTACATGCACAACTTTAAAAAGCCGAGAGTCTGATTAGAGAAAACTAGGGCACTGAATCAGATTTGAGCATGCAGTATATTTCTAGAGTATATACATGGGGCTGAAAACTGTCACAACTAAATGATTAAAAGAACACTTCACAATATCATCAAATATATATCACATCAACCAGTATTCATAACAATCTTGGTTTAATGTTAAATTCGACATACTGTACCGCAGTGTTTCCCAACCTTTTTTTTGTCGCGGCACTCTTTGGAAATTTTAACAAACTTTTGGCACCCTACAAAATTTATTTTGTCACAGTATTTGAATTTCTAACTTCAATATGATAATTTGAAAAGTAGATATTCAGTGAACAATAGGGAATAACTGCAGAATATATGTCATACAGATATTTTTAATATTAAAAATTTGTCCATCAATGGTGGCAATCAATAGACTAATTTCTAATGAAGATACCAATTTATATGACATATATGACAGTGAGACTTGGGATCTCTTTATTGAAAACCATTTCATGTAGCCTACTTTGAAAACACCGCCAGGGGTACAATTACCCCGTTTTTTGGTGGGGGCCCAAAAAGTTTTCTAGTGTCAACATAATAATTTAATAATGTAATAATTTTTTTATCTAAAATTTCTTAATTCAAAATAAAATATTAATAAATACATATCTGATAATCCCAGGTTGATATGGCCACGCGGGTTTGTTTACCCATTAAATTTATGAGAAATTTAAAGAATTTTAAAACAAAAAGAGCTTAATTTTTTTTTTTTTTTACTTAGTTACATTCATTTCTTAATTTATGCCAGGAGTTATGTAAATAAAAAACGAAGTCGAGATCGATATGAAGCTTGAGTCATAGACCTTTTAATGATGTAAGTTAGTTTATGAAGTTAATTGCATCCTTTAACATTAAAACTAGCAGTAACTCTGAACTCATGTAAACAAAGAATGCTTCTGTGCGCTGGCGTCCTCCCACAGGTTAAGAGATTTTAAACAAACACATTTAGTTAACCAAATGAAACAATACACATTTTAATGCTATAAAAGTGTGCACATTGAGAGAAGTAAACAGCAGATGTTCATGTTAACAACTTCTTTAACTTGAGCAAACACTGCTAATACACACATACATTTGTTAATAAAGTTAATAAAACAAAAACATGCATGTTTTAATGCTAGATAAGAACGATGGTGCCTGGATCTCGTTCCGATGACATCATTCCAGGAGGCATGCCGCGGCCTTTTTTATCACAGCCCGCCTGTCCTTGACTCCACCCCCATGTCAAAACAGTGCCAAAAAGCGAGAAGCGCAGAAACGTGAAGCGCAAAGGGAAAATGGTATTGCAAGCTCAAACTTGACAAACGCAAAATAAACAGCGTTTCATTTATATTGTCAAAACGTTATTTTCTCTGCAAAACTTTATTTTCTTTGGCAAACTTTATTATTTTGCCTATATACATGGTCTTATAGTTGACTCCATAGCATACTTTGCTGCTCCGGTGAGCATGAACGGTATATGAGTGGAGCTCTCACATGGGCCGTGAGTGACTGAGCGGAGCGCACACGCATAGAGCGGGATAATACGCAGAGCGTCACACCACGTGAAAGTGAGACCTGAGCGGTTAACTAATTTTAGGCAGCCAAAATTTCAGTGCATCTCTAATTACTGGCGACATCAGAAATGGATATTATATAATAGATGCTTTTTTTTTGCCGCGGCACCCCGGTTGGGAAACACTGATTTACACTACCGTTCAAAAGTTTGTGTCTCTAAAGTATTGGTACAACACTTTATTTTAAGGCCCATTTCCATTACTAACTAGTTGGCTTTTTGGCTGTTTGTTAGTACTTATAAAGCACATATTAATGCCTTATTCTGCATGACCATATTTTAGATCTTACCCCATACCTAAACTTAACAACTAACGTACTAACTATTAATAAGCAGCAGATTAGCCATTTACTGAGGGAAAACTCTTAGTTAATAGTGAATATGTGAAACCTTTCTTATTATAAATGTTAAAAACCGTTGTGCTTATTGTTTTGGTAAGTATGCTACATTTTTTTCCCCAAGATATGATTAATAGAAATTTTAAAAGAACGCCATTTTTATTTGAAATCGAATAAAATGTTTTGTAACCTCTAATTACTTTGTTCACTTTCAGTCAATTACATTCCAATTAACAGACTAAGAAATTCTGTGAAAGGTATTACTCTGATACCTCTGCATTACTTGGTAATAAGTTTCAATAAGTGAAAGTGACGTAACGTGTAGCCAAGTATGGTGTCCCATACTCTGAATTTGTGCTCTGCATTTATCCCATCCACGGGGGGGGGGGGGCACACACCCCACACAGTGAGTAGTGAACAAACCCACACAAACACCGTTAACACAAACCAAGCAGTGGGCACCATATGTGCTGTCCTCGCCCTGGGAGTCAGTTTGGTGTTTTGGTGCCCTGTCTGCAGGTCTCACCTCATTCGTGGTATTAAGGAGGGAGAGAGCGCTGTCATTTCACTCCTCCCCGACCCTACAGATCCCTTCTCGGGGACCCAAAAACTTTTACAATCCGCGTCTCTACCATCAGGCAACGACTTGCCCCAATAATGTCATGTCAATTAATTGAACCATTTTGTTAAAGTGTTTAGCCATGTATCAATTAATTTAAAAGAGAGTTTCCAAAAACTAGAGAAGAATCAGAACTCATCTGCTGTTTATAATGCGGTTCGAGCTCGAACTCAGGGTGTCCCATCCTGCCTGCGGGCCATGTCCTGCAAGATTACTCCAACCCCCTTAAACATAACTGAACGGTTAATTAGGTCTTACTAGGCATACTAGAACTTCCAGACAGTGGTTTGGCATGTTTGAGCTAAACTTTGCAGGACAGTGGCCCTCTAAGACTGACTTTGGACACCCCTGATCTAATTTATTCCTTACAGAGGGATTCATTTTGAAAGTACAACACAATTTTTGACACAGCATAATTAAACAAGTACAACTAAGTATTTTAAACACACTGTACATCTACACCATGTCATACTACAGGCACCATAAAATGACATGCTTTGTGGATTGGGTACCATGTGGTTCTTAAACTAGGAACCTCCAAATGAATCCGGATTATAATCTGGGTTTGTCATTCTAAAAACGGGATAATCTTGACAAATCCCTGCATGAAATCTGATTACAGGGTTGTTGGGATTGAGGAATGGAGCGGGTCTGCAGGACTGTACGCAATGTAATGTAATTGAGTAAACAAGGATTGGATGAGCAATTGTGGGATGAACAACCAGTTAAATACTACCCATAGACTAAGATCACGAAGGAAGTGTCCGCCGTGCCTCTAGGGCGTAGAACTGTTGAGTATTCAAGAGCTAAACGTTAAATTGGTTAAACTGGTATCTGAAGTGATGAAGTAGACGCCCCGTGATATGAAAAGAGCCCACTCCAACTGCCATGAAAAACATGGGGAATGATCATTATAATGAAGCCCACATGTTATAAATGCACAACACCCTCTCAACACACACCCACACACACACACACACCTGCATAAAACACATGAGCTTTTTACCTATACAGCTATGAAAACGATGTCTCAAACAGGATTAGGAGAAACAAAACTGCTTACACGAACATATTAAATTATTCCGTAACTACATTACAATACATGTGCCAGCATGATTTTGGCCACGTCATTGCATAGTATTGCAATTAATTAAATTTATTATAACAGTGTATAATAAATGTATATTCAGCACTGAGAACTTTCCGTTTAGACTGTTTTTTACACACTCACTTCAGTGGGAATGGAAGTAGGACTTCTTTATATGTAATTTCATAATTTTATTGTCTTTGAAATATGGTTAAGTGTACTGCTGAATGTACTAACAATCATTTATGGTAGACTACAAAAAAACTTCAAGGGGGGGGGGGGGGGGGGGGAGGGCCATTCTAGAAAACTTTAGTATACGGACACACTACATTTAAAATAATAGTGAAGTACTTTACATGAAGATTACTAAAACTCTCCCGCAAGTGCCCTTTTATTTCACTAATATTATGAGGAATAAAAGGGCACTTGAGACATATATTTTTATTTTTTTTAAGTACAGTACGCTACAAGTGCACATTCAATACAATTAAGTACACATCTTTTTTACAAGTGTTTAAGGAGCACTTATATTCGTAATACATCCTACATCCCAGCATCACAGCAGGTGTATGTACTTCAGCAGGTGTTAATCTGTGAAGTCTACAATGCATGCTGGAATAAAGAACAGATGTGGAAAAAGCAACAAACCCAGAAGCAAAAGTAGAGCCCGACCGATATATCGTTTTGCCGATATTATCGGCCGATATGAGCCTGTCGCCAATATATCGGTGAATATGCCACCAATATGAACATTTTTTTTACAGAACATGTAATGCAGATAAAATGCTTGAAATTGTGTAATTACTTAGTTTGTCCAGCAGAGTTAGTTCCTCCATTGTTTGCTACAGGCGACCTGGATGAAACGCTTTAAAGCTTAAGTCCAGGTCAATATCTCCGTAACGGCGCAGCGAATCCGCACCAAATTCGGGGGATCCCTTCACCTCGAGGAACCCTCTCGATCGCGAATAGCGTGTACATCTCAAGGCCCTCTTTCGAATGAGACCACCCCCGCGTAGATAGCCCCCGGGGTTCGGGAGTTAGGGGTGGTTAAATTAGCGGTCCGACGCCGACCGATCAAGCGATCCCGGGGGCTACCGAAGCGCAGAGGGTGGCATTCGAGAGGGCTCCTCGAGCTTAAGGGTGTCCCCTGAATTTGTTGGAATCCGCTCGGCGGCGTTCGCGACATACAGTGACCCCGTCCACCTTTCCCTTCAGTAAGGAGGTTTGTTTCAGGCAGGCATTCACCGCGTTGTCCATTTTCGACCATAAGTGCCCTGCGAAGTGGACTTCACATGAAATTCTGCCATGATTCCAGTTCCAAGGGAACGTACACGTTACATTCAAAGGGCATTAAAGTGCGCGAGACGTGAATTTATATTGTATTTATTTACAGAGGTAAGGGAGAGCAGGGCACAAAGTAACACTTTCTCAAATTGTGTAAATCCACATGAGGTTCAGAATATAATTTTTTTATCCACAATAATTTTACACTCGTCTAGTACAAATATGTCACTTTGTTTCATAATTACAGTGTATACGTTTTTCTTTATTCACCCTCAAAAAATGGAAGTGAAATGTAACAACATGCCCCGTAGGTGGAACACATTGCAACATCTGAGGGGCACGTTGTAACTTAACCATATAACAGCTTAAAATCTTATCTGAAGTCACACTGAAAAAATATATAAAAGACAAACTAAATATTGTTAATAAATCAATAAATATCTATATATAAATATATATATATATTAAAATAATTTATTGTACTTTTCTTGTTTCAAATCAAATAATGGCGTTTTTTAAGAATTAAAAATAATCTGATTTTGGAGTTTGACAATGAACACATTGAAATCATGCTTGGGACGGCCCACATAAACATGCAAAAATGCTTTACATGTCTTGAAACAATAATTTCTAAACATTAAACATTGACAGTCAGTCTTTATTCACCTGTTTCTCGTTGCTTCTCATTAAAATTAAAGTAAATAGTGTAAATTCCAATCGCTAATGTCATTGATAATAGTATTTTTCTGCTAGTTAGCGAAGCATTAAAAAAAACTATCTGAACTGATAAATAACAGATTGGAGATTAAAATAATAGCAGATTTGTCTCATTTTAAATGAATAATAAAAACTGAGATAAAAAATTTACTTAAACCAGAATTTTAATTTTACTATGGTAAAATAAATATTCAAACCACATGTGTTACAACTAAACCCCGTTACTTTGTGCTTCGCACTCCCCTATATTATGTCACACTTCACACTTCTGTGGTAAGTTTCGTCTGTGTGTGAAGACATGTTGTGCAAATCCGTGAATGAATGTTCCGAAGTGAAATAAACTTCAACGGAATAAAGTTGAATGGAATTGAACTGAATTAAAGTTGAATAAACTTCAACGTTACTGTTTAGTGCACTGATGTCAGACTCATTTTGGATAATTAAGTTTATTGTTAAATGCCCTTACATATCTCTGTCACAATTATAAGTGTTTGATCACCACATTTGAGAGATCATTGCAAAATATGTTTTTGTATATATATTCTGTTTATGTATATTGTATTCTATATATAGTACCAGTCAAACTAAAAATAAGACAATTTTCAAACCTTATTTTAATTACATTCCAGTTACATTTAGAAAATTAATCCAAATCAAGCCACATTTATTAAATCTAACATAACCATCCCAGTTCAGGAGGTGAGTTCAGTTCATTAGTTAAGAAATCTGCCAACAGAACATTAAGGTAATTCATCCGAACTGCTTAAACATTCCAGCAGCCGAGCCGAATCAATCACATCCCTAACAACATGGTAAGGTCAATACTAAATCATAATCAGATCAATATACTGTTCATCAACTCATTATAATGTCAATCCATATGACCCTTGATATTTCCCTCCCTAAACATCTCACTGATAATATCCAACAGTATTGATAAATACAATCGAGGGATACAATAACAATTCATCACAGCCAATGAGAAGCGCTGACAATTACAAAATGGGAATCAATAAAGCCAATGAGAACTACCAGCTCGGCATTTTCAGTACACGAATCAAACCACCATATTAAAATCTAATCCACTCGTACGTACAGTTCTTGCTGCTGGTTTCTGCTTAGAAAAACATCCATTACAAAAAAAATCACTATACTCATACAGCTCTCTTCTCTTTTTCAGAAACACACACACACACCTCTGGAACAGAGAACACAGCACTCTAATTACTGGACGTTCTGCTGGCTGAGTGATTGATAGTGTTTTGCTACACTAACTCCAAAACTTTCACTCTCTCTCTCTCACACACACTCTCACTAATTTTATTTAATGTTTCACTACACACACATTTTTCCTTAATATTATTCCCCATTCATTAATCCCAATTTTTATATAGAAATCAGACACGCACACACAAAATCTCATTCCTTACATTATGCTCATATGGTAATTCGAAGGGAGAGGGTCCAAAAGGATAGCAGAGCAGTGTGTGTGTTTGTGTGTGTGTGTGTGTGTAGCAGTCAGTGGGAGATCTTGAGTGTGATCCATGCATAGCTGCAGGCCAACATCTGTTTGGACAGGCTGCCTGCAGACACCATCAACAGCACTCAGCAGAAACACTGACACCAGTCCGCCCGAAGTACAAATGCTGGGCTATGTGTATACGTGGGTGTTTATAAGAAATTATTATTTGGCTGTTTTACCTCCATGAAAGAGATTCCTAGGCTCCACACGTCTGAGTGAATACCATACTGTTCCCCTGATATCCGCTCTGGCTACAGAGGCAAAGACACAAAAACACATGAAGAATCATTATAATGCAGTGTACAATTCTGCATATGAATTGTGCTTAGAGTAAGACTGTGGCACTGAAGGCCACACACACATTCATACTTTTTTTGCAGTGATTCCTGTGTGACCTATTTAACAAGTTCTGTTGTCTAAATGTGTGTGTGCGTGAGTGTAAATCGAACTTCAGAAAGCATTTAAGTTTTCCATAAAAAAGCAATTTATTGTTTTGTGTGATTACAGGCACATACTCTACTGACCAACATTGACAAACCAAATCCGGTGCATCTCAATAAATTAGAAATGTCGTGGAAAAGTTAATTTCAGTAATTCAACTAAAATTGTGAACCTCGTGTATTAAGTAAATTCAATGCACACAGATTGAAGTATTTTAAGTCTTTGGTTCTTTAATTGTGATGATTTTGGCTCACATTTAACAAAAACCCACCAATTCAACAAATTAGGATACTTCATAAGACCAATATAAAAAACATTTTTAGTGAATTGTTTGGCCTTCTGGAAAGTATGTTCATTTAGTGTACATGTACTCAATAATTGGTAGGGGCTCTTTTTGCTTTAATTACTGCCTCAATTCGGCGTGACATGGAGGTGATCAGTTTGTGGCACTGCTTAGGTGGTATGGAAGCCCAGGTTTCTTTGACAGTGGCCTTCAGCTCATCTCATTTTGTGGTCTCTTGTTTCTCATTTTCCTCTTGACAATACCCCATAGATTCTCTATTGGGTTCAAGTCTGGTGAGTTTGCTGGCCAGTCAAGCACACCAACACCATGGTCATTCAACCAACTTTTGGTGCTTTTGGCAGTGTGGGCAGGTGCCAAATCCTGCTGGAAAATGAAATCAGCATCTTCAAAAAGCTGGTCAACAGAAGGAAGCACGAAGTGCTCCAAAATTTCTTGGTAAACGGGTGCAGTGACGTTGGTTTTCAAAAAACACAATGGACCCTAGTCTCCCCACTACAACTCCCTTGGACTCTTTCCTAGAACCGAGGTCTATTGGGAAAGGGATGATTTCATATATTTATGACAAAATATGTTCCCTACATAGAAGTTCACTAACATCTATAAAATCTCAGTGGGAAGAAGATTTATCAGAAGATATTGCAGAGGAATTATGGGAAAGTATCTTATACAGGGTACATTCCTCATCTTTATGTGCCAATCATGGATGGATCCAATGCAAAATATTCCACCGCACTCATTGGACTAAGGTCAGACTATCTAAAATTGACTAAGATGTTGATCCTATCTGTGACCGTTGTCGTCAGAGTCCCGCAACCTTGGCACATATGTTCTGGTTCTTCCCAAGTTTACCTGGATATTGGGTTCAAATATTTGAGACAGTATCTCAGGTAGTTCAGATAATAATCAAACCTGTAGCGATAACAGCACTCTTCGGTACACTTCCCTTACCAGTTCATCACATAGGTTACAAGGCAGATTTTGTGGCCTTTGTAGCACTTCTGGCTAGACGTTTGATTCTAATGCATTGGAAATCATCTACGTCGCCTACCCACTCAATGTGGATTAAAGAGATTTTTCACTTTATCAAACTGGAATTGATTAGACATTCACTGAAGGGCTCTTCAAAGAACTTTTATAAAATTTGGGGCTCTTTTCTTGAGTATATGGAAACGTATAGCCCCCTGCTCAACTGAAAATAATGATTTTATTCAATTTCCCCCTAGTGGGTGACCACACTTGTATTAGGTAGTGTTTAATTTTCTCTTACTAGCTGGCACAAGTGCAGAATGTGTTTTTATTTTAATTTAATTTTTTTTATTTTTGGGTGGGGTGGGGGGTTGCTGAGGGTAATTTGTGTTTTTTTTTTTAGGGATAACTAATTGCGCTTTACTACTTGGGGATAATTGATTGTATCTGTCATTTTGATAGTTTCTTAGTTTCCCATTTCTTATTCGGATCCCTTTTCTTTATACCTAGTGTTAAAATGTTATCTAAACTGTATTGTTGAAATATTGAAAAAATTTGTAATACTTGAAAATTTGTAAATAAAGTGAGGGGAAACAAAACACAATGGATCAACACCAGCAGATGACATTGCACCCAAATCATCACAGACTGTGAAAACTTAACACTGGACTTCAAGCAACTTGGGCTATGAGCTTCTCCACCCTTCCTCCAGACTCGAGGACCTTGGTTTCTTCAAATGAAATACAAACCTTGCTCTCATCTGAAAAGAGGACTTAAGACCACTGGGCAACAGTCCAGTTCTTAATTTCCTTAGCCCAGGTAAGACGCCTCTGACATGTCTGTGGTTCAAGAGGGGCTTAACAAGAGGAATAACTACAACTGTAGCCAATTCCCTTGACCGTCTGTGTGGTTGTGGCTCTGATGCCTTGACCCCAGCCTCAGTCCAACTCCTTGTGAAGTTCACTCAAATTCTTAAATACATTTTGCTTGACAATCCTCATAAGGCAAAGAACAAAGTTCTCTCGGTTGGTTGTGCATCTTTTCCACACTTTTTCCTTCCACTCACTTTCTGTTAACATGCTTGGATACAGCACTATGTGAACAGCCAGCTTATTTGGCAATGAATGTTTGTGGCTTACCCTCCTTGTGAAGGGTGTCAATGATTGTCTTCTGGACAACTGTCAGATCAGCAGTCTTCCCCATGATTGTGTAGCCTAGTGAACCAAGCTGAGAGACAATTTTGAAGGCTCAGGAACATTTGCAGGTGTTTTGAGTTGATTAACTTGATTGGCATGTCACCATATTCTCATTTTTGTGATAGTGAATTGGTGGGTTTTTGTGAGCCAAAATCATCACAATTAAAGAACCAAAGACTTAAACTATTCAGTCTGTGTGCATTGAATTTATTTAATACACTAGTTTAACAATTTGAGTTGAATTACTGAAATTGTGAAACTCGTGTATTAAATAAATGAACTTTTCCATGACATTCAAATTTATTGAGATGCACCTGTATGTAAGACCTATTCATTATCTATTCAGGTAAAATAATAACAAAGCATCTGAACAGAAAGACTATTACAGGTATGAATGCAGCTTACCGCCATGTAAAAAAAAAAACAAAAAATTGCATTGGTTCCAACGTATGTTTTAGCAATGGAGTTCACCAACTGTGGAAACATCAGAGAAAATTGGTAACACTTTCTTTGAAGCCCGTATTTATAATACATTATTTATTAGGGTGTTCTTAAAGGGTTAGTTCAACCCAAAAATGAAAATTTATGTCATTAATTACTCACCCTCATATCATTCAAAACCCGTAAGACCTTCGTTCATCTTTGGAACACAAATTAAGATACTTTTGATGGAATCTGAGAGCTGTCTGACTCTGCATAGACAGCAACGCAACTGAAATGTTCCCAAGTCCAGAAATGTAGTAACGAGTTCTGTAAAATAATCCATGTGACATCAAGGGTTCAACCGTAATTATACAAAGCTACCAGAACACTTTTTGTTCAACAATTCAACAATTCGTCTCCTCCGCATCACCCTGTAGCACCATTTTGGAGAATATAATTAGCGGATATTCTCCAAAATGGCACTACAGGGTGACGCGGAGGAGACAAATTGTTGAATAAAGCCTTTTTTTTTTCTTTTGCGCACAAAAAGTATTCTTGTAGCTTCGTATAATTACGGATGAACCACTGATGTCACATGGATTATTTTACAGATCTCTTTACTACGTTTCTGGACTTGGGAACATTTCAGTTACGTTGCTGTCTATGCAGGGTCAGACAGCTCTCAGATTCCATCAAAAATAACTTAATTTGTGTTCTGAAGATGAACGAAGTTTCTTACGGATTTGGAACGACATGAGGGTGAGTAATTAATGACAGAAATTTCATTTTTGGGTGAAATAACCCTTTAAGGCATTATAATGAATGCATAATGTCTTATAAAAAAACCTTATAATATGTTGTATCATCTCATGATTAATCATAACAAGAGCTTTAATGCATTATAATATTTACTTATTTGTAGTTATAGCTTTTAAGAATATGATGATTTAAAACACACAATGAACACAATTATATTTCCCATAGTTATAATGTATTATATCTTGCCATTGTTGACTTGTTACTTTACTTAAAGCAGACAAATACCACTTATAAATAAAAACAACAACAACGACAACAACAATAATAATAATAATAAAAACAAAATTTTATCTTAAGCTATAAAAACAGCTATTGATCCATAATGGTTATATAGCACATTTGCTGTTAACCATATTTATGTATTAGCATTGAAAAAAGAATATTAAGATACTGTGCAGATCTTAAATAAATAATGTCAAGATATGAGACTTAAAATTCTTTATAAATTAAGTGGATTTAAAATGGTGTTCATTGCGTGTTATAAACAATCATACTCAAACGTTATAATCACAAATAAGTAAGTTTTATAATAATGTATTATAATTATTATGATTTATGAGATTAAACAACATATTATACATTTTTTATAACGCATTATGCATTCATTATAATGCCTTAAGAATACCCTTATAATGTGTTATAAATATGGGCTTCATAGAAAGTGTTACTTCATAGAAAGATATTTTTAGGAGATCAATAAGAATCTCAAAAAGAATAAATATCATCTCAGCTGTGTGCCTAGAATCATTCTACTGTATTGTAAAGCAGATTATTTAGTGCTGGTGTTGTCATGATACCAAAATTTCAGTACCAATAAATAAACAAGGTAACACTTTAGTTTGGGAACCAATTCTCACTATTAACCAGATGCTTATTAGCAGGCAGATTACTAGCACATTGGCTGTTTATTAGTACTTATAAAGCACATATTAATGCCTTATTCTGCATGACCAAATTTTAGATCCCTTATTCCTACATACCTAAACTTAACAACTACCTTACTAACTATTAAGTGTTCTGTAATTCATGCCTGTAATTCATTCTCCATCTCTAATTATTGCCTCTCTCTCAAGTACTATGTAAATACATATAAATATTTTTTATACAGCTGTATATATATATATAGAGAGAGAGATAGAGAGAGAGAGAGAGAGAGTAAATAATGCACAAATCTGTACATAAATCTTCTGTTCCAGATTCATACACATTATTATTTATCGTTAAGACTTATTTAAATGTTTCTGTTCTCATGTCAGATATGTATGCATGTATGTATCCCCTGCGTGTCTGTACAATAGCTCTCAAAACGCACAACAAATTCCTTGTGTGTGCAAACATACTTGGTAATAAAGCTTTTTCTGATTCTGATTCTGATTCTGATTAAGCAGCAAATTCTTAATCAGTTTATTGAGAAAAAAAGTCATGGTTAATAGTTAGTTAATAGGGAGAATTGATTCCCAAACTAAAGTGTAACAATAAACAATTTCAAATTTTGGTACCAATATATATTATATATAATACCAATATATAGTTCTAATAATAAGTAAATGATACATTATGACAATTGTATCCATCTCCTGACTTGTGCCTGTCCACAACTTTATCCCGGAGTTCTTTTGACAGTGCCTTGCCACCCATTTGTTTGCTTCAGTTGCACTACCAAGGACTGAATTGCTCCAGGAAAGCTCTTTTCATGCTAAACTGATCAAAATTAGCACAGCTGATCACAGTTGAAAATCAAATGGCTTTGTGTGCCATTGAGAAGGTGATTAGCTACACCTGATTGAGTTTACAATTTATTTTTAGAACTCAGTGATTCTGTTTTTTTTCTGACATGTTGGAGTTATATCTTTCACTTGGATGTTATAAGTTCCACTGAGTTGGATAAAACTAAAACGGTGTGTCTGCATTTCAAGCTGCAAAGCAACTAATTGTGATTTTTTTAAAGGGGTCATATGATGTTGCTAATAATAACATTATTTTGTGTATTTGGTGAATGAAATGTGTTTATGTGGTTTAAGGTTCAAAAAACAAATTTTCCATATACTGTACATTCTTGTTTCTCCTCTATGCCCCCGCCTTTCTGAAACACGTCGATTTTTACAAAGCTCATCGGTTTGAAAAGCGAGGTTTGCTCTGATTGGCCAGCTATCCAGTGCGTTGTGATTGGCCGAATACCTCAAGTGTGTGACAGAAATGTTACGCCCCTTACCATATTGTGATGATGCCCTGTCAGACCGGAGCATAACATAAAACCCATGTCTGCATTTATGATCGGAGAAATGACAAACAACAAGCGCTACTCCAAAACTCTCGTTTGAATCGTCAGTGGTAAATTCTTTAAATATAAAAAAAACGTCTTACAGTCTGTGAGTCAGAACAGCCCGCATTGTAGTCTACTCTACCAGGATAGGAAACGGTCTTCCATAAAATGTGCTGCACACATCTTAACATTGGGTTGAACTGTTCTGAACAGTGTTTCTATTCTAAAGATTCTAACAGATTCTATTTGGGTCCTCTTTTGAAAGGCCAGGCTGGAGTGAACAGAGGCCAAGCATGCTTGTCATGAGGAACGGCTGGCGGTCTTGAGAACGGCGCGGCCGGCGGATTCGACGAAGGAGCGTCTGGCAGGCTTGCAGCAACCACATGTGACGAACCCAGGCTGGACTCCGCTTCCGCCCCCGCCGCCTCAGGCACTCTAAGCCCCAAATATCCAGATGTTTGCAGCACATTTTATGGAGGACTGTTACTGATCCTGGGAGAGTAACGTTAAAATGAGTAACGACTAAAATGCCGGCAGTTCTGACTCAAGTAAGTACGTTTTCATTTAAAGGATTTTGCCACTGATGATTCAAACGTAGTTTTGGGCAGTGTAGAGTAGCGCTTGATGTTTGTTGTTTCTCCAATCAGAAATGCAGACATGGTTTTTTTTGTTTACGCGGCGCGATGCAATGCAATGCAACGCGTTAAAAGACAGTATAAGTCATTATAATCGTAATTATGTCCCCACTGGATGCAACAATGCCTAGTTTATAATGGGTTTTAAATGTTTTTGTCTCGTCGCCTCCAGCCGGGAGACGGCATCACAGTATGGTAAGGGTGTTACATTTCCGTCTCACGCTTGAGGTATACGGCCAATCACAACGCATTGATAGCTGGCCAATCACGCACACCTCGCTTTTCAGACCGATTGAGCTTTGTAAAAATCGACGTGTTTAAGAAAGGCGAGGCATAGAGGAGAAACAAAAATGTACACTATGTGGAAAATAATGTTTTTTTTTACTTAAACCGCATAGACACATTTCATTACACAAAATAATGTTTTTTTTAGCAATATCATATGACCCCTTTAATACAAAGGACTGAAAACCATTCACAAAGAGTAGGCTACTTTCTTCATTTAAAAACATGAGATACAGTGGAATGGGGAAAAACCATTAAACTTAAACGTTAAAAGTGAACTTCCGCATTTTACATGGCTTTCCAAACATGCCGCTCTCTGCGAGACGCAAGTGCAACGTTGATAGATGTCCCTCTAGAAAATGCACGAAACATGTGTTCTGTGTGAACGGCGTGGTTTCAGTTTTGATGTAAACAAGATCTTCTCCACATTGATGTCCTCTCGTTTTCCGCAATATATTGAATGAACAACGTAGCAGCGCCTCATCTAGTGGGTTCAACTGGATAGGCCACAAAAGCATTAATTGCAATCAATGACACATACATCGTCATCGCATCTCGTGCGCGACTGATAAGGCTGCCTGACGGCTGACACAGACCTTAAATTCGAATGCAACGTTTTTGCAATCGAATGTGGATTTTTATCTTAAATTCGACGAATATTCGAAATTTAAAAAAAAAAATTGACATACATTCTTTAATTTTAACTCCATCATCAACTCCTTAAAATCCTGCAGTGTGTGGCCGTTAGTCCCTTTACAGAAGCCATTAAAATAAACTTAAAATAAATGAATATCGGCTACAGAAAGCGCAACAAGCGCTCCTAAGCTGTCATTCACTTCACTGGCACGCGAATGCGCAACGCTGGCAAATCGAATGTTAAAGCATATTATTGAATTCATAAGTCCACGTATATTTATTCGCGTTTGTTCAGGAAAGTGAGTAAGTACACAACATTTATGGGTTCATGATTGGTTAAATAAGATGAAAGACAATAATGAAAACTCACAACACGCATGTATCATCGTAGTGCGTTTTTAATATAATGTAAGTTCAACTTGTGTAGTTTAAAAGGCAGACTGCTTCATTTTGACGTGTTTTGATACTTTTTTACCATCTAATCATTCTCAGCAGGGCTTTATTTTGTGTCTAGACATTTGCTCACTATTGTAAATCGCAAGCCTTTTTTGGGCCTGTTTCTCTGAAGGATTCCTGTTAAGTCTTCTGCTCCACTTTAATTAGCCTACTAAAATCTGAAAACTAAACTATATAAAAACTAAATGAACTTGTGTTCCAAAATAAAAACTACACCTAAAACTAACAAAATTTATTATGACACTCTAAAACGAACTAAATGTTAGTTGCAAATTTGAAAACGATTTAAATAAAATAAACATTTTTAAAATGCAAAACTATAATAACCTTGCATCACACACAACCTCAAAGGTGAAACATGACCCCCTCTGTATGTGCACAGCCAAGAATAATATAGAGAAGTCATCACATTCAGTCCTCTGATATAAACAGCACAGTTATCTCTGTTTAAACATCGAAATTCAGTACAGATGTGATAGCAGGTGACCTGAGCTCTCTGTAAGAGGAACTGTAAGACACAGTAAGAGGAACTGATTTAAATCTACTGAAAAGAGTGTGTTATTGTGGAGTGTTATTGAAATGCCGGCCTGGTTTAATTTTAGTCTGTACTCTCACAGGGGAGAGGCAGTGAGATCCGGGCACAATGGCACATGTCAGCAATGACAGAACAAACGTAATGAGAGCGTTCCCCCGTGGCCTGACGTGCGTGTGTGTGTAAGTGAATAAGAGAGACATAGGTTTACTATACAGTGTCATGGTCTGGATGGGCACAGAGGAGAACACACACACGCACCTCATCCAGGGGTCAGCTTCAACTTGAATCTCTTCGGGGAACATGGGTATGAATATTAATTAAAAGAGGGCCGTTTGGAGTGATTGGGTTCCATTGTTGGACTCCTGAGTGTATTAGAGGCGGAGAGACTGATGCTGACTTACTCAGTCTGAGATATTGTCTCCAGCCACACGCACGCACACACGCCGTCACTCACACACACTGAATATCTGGTCAATGTGGTAATTACAAAGAGCTGGAAGTGAGAGAAGAGGAGCAATCTAGGGCGTATCTGGGGGTTAGGGAGCAAAGGCAAAAAGTCCCTGGAGGAATAAGATAGAGAACAGAACAGAGACACAGAGACTGATGGAATAATGGCTGATCTGAGCTGACTGTGCTCACAACATACATACACATGAGAAGCACTTGTGTGAGTATATGCATTCATGCAGACAAATAAACATGCACAAAAATAGTCACAGGAAACAAATGAAAACATACCTGTGTGCTGACTCCAAAGTCACACAGTTTGATCTGGCCCCGTGTGTTAACCAACATGTTGGAGGGTTTCACATCTGCACAGAGAAACAACTATAATATTACAATAATATTTGTCAGTATTTAATATTACTGTCACTAAATGAATGTACTTTTGCGGTGTAATCTGGTAGACAACCTTACTGAAACCACATTTTTTAATATTAGTGCATTTAATTTTACTTCTAGATACATATGCCTAAACAGTCAAGTTCTTACACCGATATCCAGATGTGTGTCACATTTTTTTTTTTTTTTTACTATTTACAAGGTTACATTAAAAGTGGCTTTCTAACCTCTGTTGTAAATCTTCAGGCTCCCGAGATAAGTTAATCCTTTTACCACTAGATAAACACAAACAGCAATACTCATTGAAAACAAACTCAGACGAGATTCTCATGAGATGAGAGCTAAGTCTGTAGAGGATAGAGCTGTAAATTGTCTAAACAGTGGCATATCTTTGATTATTGTGAGAAAGTGTGAGGGAGAGGGTAATGAGGGTCAGAACCGGGAACAATGACAATTGAGCACTAATAAAATGTTACAAAGACAAAACACACATACACACACTGGTCAGAGCTGTAGCAGATTCTTGGACATGCCGAAATCTCTAAAATCCAAGCTTTCAAAATTCTCTGATACACTTATTCAATAACAGTTTCATGACTTGAAGAGGACTTACCGCAACAGCAATTCTGCCCAATACATGCTCTGGGATTCTCCAGTAGACATCCAGAGAGCCACCTACATTCAAAACAAATAATTCAATTAACTTTGACATATTGTGAGTGATGCTTTCCTGTGCAAATGTTGCCTAGATGCCTGACAAATGTCAAAACAATTGAGACTTACCATCCATAAACTCAGTGCATATCGATATTCTGTTCTCCACAAAGAAAGCACTGTAGAACTTTATGATGTATGGAGAATCACACTGTAAAAAAACACAATCAATCAAATATATCAAAACTGGAAAAATGTTATATGCCATAACACATTTTGCACTTTATCATAAATGTACATATAACACTGAAAAGTTTGGGCTTGTAAAAATTTTTTTTTTTTTATGCTTCTGAAAAGATGACTCAACAAGATTGTGTGCTTAATATATGTAGGAATCTGTAATACATTTGGTTAGGATTCTTTGATGAGTAGAAAGTTCAAAAACAGCATTTATACTTTTATAACATTATAATTTATTTTACTGTCACTTTTGATCAATTTAATGTGTCCCAGCTGAATAAAGGTATTAATTTCTTTTTAATCTTACTGACCCCAAACTTTTGAACAGCAGAGTATGTTCATTTATCAAAATAGCTAGTTAATGGCATTGCAGTGATATGAACACGGCTTTATGAAAAGGTTATTTATTTATACATTTTGGCTAACAGTTTATTGCCTAAACTTGAATAATTGAGATTATTAAGAAATTTTGCATGATTCACCGGATGGTTCTCAATGATACTTCATTATTAGGAAAATACATGATTGATTGTTTCCAGTGAAAAGATGTGGTTAATTGTTTCATTAAGTGTTTGGCTGGTAGTTATTTATAGTAAGCCATGTAATGCTAATGCCACAGTATTTTATTCAGAATGTGAAATTGGCTGATTATTCTGTGTGATTGGCTCATTGCTGCAAAGGGTGATTTGTAATCAATTAAAGTCTATCCTGCAGCTGTTGTCAGAGCAGGTTACAGGAACAGGTGGACTGAACTACATAGGCATTGATCCCTGAATAATTCATGACACTTCTTTTATACTTATCACAGTCATGCACCTCATATACACCTAATCTGAAAGCTGAAACCACACACAGCTCTAAACAAGTTTGTTTTTTACCTGGAACGTGGCTCCAAACTTTACCAAGAACAAAACGTATTCAGGTGTTACTTTTCACAGACTCTCTTAAGACTAACAAAGTGACACTTGAGTGCCAAAGAGAGGGCAAAATGCTCTAAGTTTAGTTTAGAGGGAGGTAAGAAACTGATATGACTACAGCATTGTCAGTTGCTGATCGGAATTAGGCCACTGTTTTTATTCACTGGAAAGAGGACTGAAATGCATGTATCTATGCATTTAAGCAATCAAGCAGACAGAAAAAGAGGTTCAGACCTTATAAAGGATCTCAAGCTCTGACATGATCTGCTTCTGCAGCTCCACTGTGATGTCGAGAGGAATAACCTGCAATACAAGCATAAGACCAGCATTTGAACAAACACACTCACACTGACCTTTCTGAGCTATCTATCAAACGAGCACTTGAAATCTCAAATGAAATCCATTTTCACCCAAACAGAACTCTTAAGCAAAATTAGTTATATCGAAATCACATATGCAATGCTAGACACTTCCCCCTGCTTTTTCCCAACAATTTTACATCAGGTAAATACAACTTGCAAACATAAGCAGTCATTCGAGTATACTTTGCTGTTTGTGCGTCAATACATCTGTTTTGCTGGCTTTTGAGCTTGAAAGTGAATGCTTGAGAAACATGCTCAAAGAGCTTCTCTTCAACCAGTACTGACAGGAAATTAAACAGCCTACCACTTAAAAAAAAAAAACAAAAGCAGGCAATTAAACTCCCACAAAGATATTCCAAGGCTGTATTTTCATCTAATATTACAAAGTTCTGAAATAAAAACAGTTATGTTTTTCTTGCAACCTAGGTTTTTGTTCTCTCTCTTCTCCACTTTTGTACTGAAGCAGCGACTAGCTAAAATGCTTCTTTAGTTAAGGTTAGATTATCAGCCTCCCACTGAAATAATTGATTACAGGTAAGGCAGTAAGGCAAGGCCACGCAGTTAAAGCTCAGCAGAGATCACTTACAGCCTTAGCCAAATAGATAGCCCTGCTCGAGCAGACCCAGGCAGAGCACAGACGGAAAGATGAGCAGACACAGCAGAAGATACGGGAGGAGAGGAGGACAGACAGGAGATAAGACAGAAGAGAAGTGAGAGGATAAAAGTAAACTAAACAGATGTCAATGAGGACGATGGGAAGGGGGAGAGAGAGAAAAAATGTGAGAAAAGAGTGGAAGAAATGATGGAACAGAGAACAGCTAAGATAGAAAAAGAAAGAGACGCTCTGGAGTATGAGGGTCACAGGGTCTCAATCATGCTTAACTGTGGCAATGTAGGAGTGCTGGATTTGCTCTTTTGTGCTCTTCAAATAGTAGAGCACTATTAACATCTCCAGCGGTTATTCATTGAATCTTGCTGCAGTAAAGTCCACCTGTAGCAAAGCCACCTGAGTTCACCTCTTCTGCTCTGCAGGTTCTTTATCTGTTTAAAGAGCATACTGGTTGTATGATTTTCTTACCCATTAGTTGAATGTGAGCTATAATATCATATGTTGGGTCTTTGGTATGTTTTTTCTATGTGAGCCAGGTAATTCTGCGAATAAATAATCTACAAAATATGTAAAAATTGTATTAAGTGCACTAAGGAAAATCAGTGGATTCCTTGAATTTAACGCAATGTTTGAGTGGTTGCTTTAAGTTCCAGAGCTTGAGGTTCTAAAGCATACAGACATATGCATTGTTCTTACCTTCACCGCAACAATTCTCTTCCCAAGCAAGTGGTAAGCTCTGTCGAAGAGAAAAATGTACAATTAATGACAATGAAAATTTTCTTAGCAATACCTTAACTTTGCAAAACGTACAAATAAACAAATCAAAATGTATATGTACACTACTACACAAAAGCTTGGGTGCAGCGAGGTTTTTTTTTTTCAACAAGGATGCATTAAATTAATAAAAAGTGAAAGCAAAGACATTTACAAAGTTACAAAAGATTTCCATTTTAAATAAATGCTGTTCTTTGGAATGTTCTATTCAACAAAGAATCCTGAAAAATTATGGCAAATAAGTGTTTTCAACATTATGTAATGTGGTGTTTTGTTTCATGTTCATGTTTTCCATGTCTTTTATTTTGTAATTGTTTCATGGTCCCTGTTTGTGTCATGCTTCCCTTGTCCTCATGTATTCATGCCATTGGTTCTCTTGTACATTGTGTCATGTTCTGATTGGTGTCATGTCATGTGTCTTGTTTCCCATTGGTTTGTTCTTGTCATGTGACTCTCTTGTTTTCTATAAGTAGCTTCATGTTCCCATTGTGCCCTCGTCGTGTATTGAATGTATTTAACCCGCTGTTGGTGAGTCTAGTCTGTTTATGTCAAGTCAAGTCAAGTATGTTCATGTCAAGTCAAGTCTGTTCATGCCTAGTCAAGTCAAGTCTGTGTCTCGGATTATTGTTTGGATGTTTGGATCCCTCTGTAAATAAACTGCACTTGGGTTCTACACTACGCTTGCCTCAGTGGATTTGTTACAGAATACACGACCCCAACCATGAACCCATCAGTTTCCGCCTCATCTGCCTCGTCAAGGTGACAGGCTATTGAGGACTATGTTATGGAGTTTCTTGAACTTTCCAACCATGTGGATTTTAATGACGTGGCGCTCAAAGACATTTTCCGTCATGGGTTAAACGAGCCCATTTGCTCCCAGCTTCCCGGGGGGAAGGTTTTACTGGTCCCTTGCCGAGTATATAGACTTTGCTCTGAGGTTGAGTGGATCAGCTTTTACTGTGGGTGTCATGGAGGAACATGCCACTTCCCCAAAGTCTGCTCACGTCATGCCTGACAAAGCCACAGCCTGTTCACGTCATGTCTGCCAAGCAACAGCCTTCTCACGTCCTGCTGCCAAGCCACAGCCTGCTCACGTCATGGCTGCCAAGCCACAGCCTGCTCACGTCACGCCTGCTACTCCAGGACCTGCTAACACCATGCCAGATAAGTCAAAGTTTACTCCTGTCATATCTACCAAGTCAGAACCTGTTCAATTCATGTCTGATAACATCATGTCTGCTACCCCAGGGCCTGCTCACATCACGTCTGCCAAGCCAGAGCTTGCTCACAAGATGGCCGCCACCTTTGAGGTATGCCACACTCTGCTGCCATTCCTTGTAAGGCGGTCGACCTTGAGAATTGGGGGCTGCACATTGCGCTTCCAGAGGCCTCTACCTGGCCACGAGTCCGCCTCCGAGGCCTCTCCTGTCCACGACGTCACGAATCCAGAGTCCTCTCCTGTACACGAGTCCGCTCCAGAGGCCTCTCCTATCCACGAGTCCGCTCCAGAGGCCTCTCCTGACCACGAGTCCGCTCCAGAGGCCTCTCCTGTCCACGAGTCCGCCCCAGAGGCCTCTCCTGTCCACGAGTCCGCTCCAAGGGCCACTCCTGTGCCTCCAGAGGTGGCGGCGTCCGCTGCAGAACCTCCAGAGGTGGCGGCGTCCGCTGCAGAACCTCCAGAGGCGGTGGCTTCCGCTGCAGACCTCCAGGGTGGCGGAGTCCGCGGCAGAAACCTCCAGAAGGTGGCGGTCGTCCGCTGAAGAACTCAAGAGGTGGCGGTCCGCTGAAGAACCTCCTGAGGATGGCGGCGTCCGTCTGCAGAACCTCCGGAGGTTGGCGGCTGTCCATTGCAAGAACCTCCTGAGGTGGCGGCGTCGGCTTCGAATCACTGCCTGCCCTGTCACGGCACAAACAGAGGCCATTCACAAACTCACAGGAGTCTTGCAAGGCCTGCTGCGCCATGGCCCCCCTGTCGGCATGATCCGCCATGGCACCCCCGGTCGCTGATACGCCTGGCGTCCGCCTCTGCCATGGCTCCTCTCTCTGCTGTCCTCTCTGGGCCTGGCCCTCCATCCCACCCCCGGACCACCTCCAGCCCCACCTCCTGGCGTTGTGGTGGTTGGGGTGGATGTTACATTAGGGTGTCAGGAGCCGCCCTTAGAGGGGGGGATATGTAATGTGGTGTTTTGTTTCATGTTTTCCATGTCTTTTATTTTGTAATTGTTTCATGGTCCCTGTTTGTGTCATGCTTCCCTTGCCCTCATGTATTCATGCCATTGGTTCCCCTGTTCATTGTGTCATTTTCTGATTGGTTGTCTTAGTCATGTGTTTTGTTTCCCATTGGTTTGTTCTTGTCATGTGACCCTCTTGTTTGTTATAAGTAGCCTTCATGTTCCCATTGTGAGTTTGTTCGTGTATTGAATGTATTTAACCCGCTGTTGGCGAGTCTAGTCTGCCTCATGCTAGTCTGTTTCATGCCTAGTCAAGTCTGTGTCTCTAGTCTTCGTCTGTTTGAATCACCTTGTAAATAAACTGCACTTGGGTTCTCACTACGCTCGCCTTCAGTGGATGATTCGTTACAGATTAATAATAAGAAATATTTAATGAGCAGCAAACCAGCATATTAGAATGATTTCTGAAGGATTATGTGACACTGAAGCCTGGAGTAATGGTTTCTGAAAACCCAGCTTTGCATCACAGGTATAAAGTACATTTTAAAATATATTAAAATAGAAAACATTTATTTTAAATTTAAATCTTTTTCACAATAT
The DNA here is from genome assembly GCA_018155175.1 of Sinocyclocheilus anophthalmus. Taxonomy (NCBI): domain Eukaryota; kingdom Metazoa; phylum Chordata; class Actinopteri; order Cypriniformes; family Cyprinidae; genus Sinocyclocheilus; species Sinocyclocheilus anophthalmus. Next base: position 425,940 of record JADLZN010000024.1, read on the forward strand.
TCATTTCCCCCCCCCACCATATGTGATCATTTTAAACTGCAGCATGGATGAGCATGGGGGACTTCTTTCAAAAACATTAAAGTATCTTACTGATCCTAAACTGTGGCATATATGTCACTTATTTAAAGCTAAATATTTTGCCATGTATTACATATTTGTATCTGTATTTTTATCTTATGCATTTAAACATTGCTTAAGTGTCCAAACACTTTTTGTGGCCATTGTGCTCACAAAATAAAATATGGACAGATATTCAATGACTGACTTTTAAGGAGGAAAACTATGTTCAGGATTTTAAGTCAGAGCTACCTGAGATGTACATCCATATGACTAAGACACTCAGCTGCTTTTTAAACATTTGTATTTATTTACAGATTATCAGTGGCTTAATCGCTACGAAAAAGAGCTCAGAGGAGGGGTGTCCTCATCCTAAGTGTCAAATGCAGGTGAGGTCAACCCTGAGTCAGTCACCTGCGAAACCTCAGACATTCTGAGCTGTGGAGCGTTATCTGCTCCGTTCCCGTTTCATCGTGAGCTCTCCCAGACAGGCCTCCTGTTACAGGTCGAATTAACGGCAAAGCCGCAATTATTTAATTATGATCCTTGCTCATTCCGAGCAGTGGATCTGGTTACTGCAGTAGGTGCTGAAGAGGGGTTGGGTTACAATAACCCACGACACGGTCCATTCCACCAGATAATATACTATAACAACAGACAGCTGCCAAACAAGGGTGGATTCAACAACACAGGAGCACAGTATGTGTTTGTGTAAATGAGAAAGGACAGAATAAGAAAAAGATTGATTTGATTATGATTCTCTGTATGTAGGTGTGTACACGTCTGCAGTAAACAAATTCGTAACAGTGTTTGAGACAGTGCATGTGATTTATGAGAAATAGATGGCTGATCTGGTTACAGCCCCAGACACCTCAACTCCGGCAAGCCTTTAATTAATGTCACTCTAAGTGACGCGATGGCTAACTTCCCTCATTTAGGATGACGACACTCGATCCCATCTCACCTTAGTGTCCTCTCAGTGTGCACTTTACACTTCAGAAGATTCTGATCCATATAAGACACGTAGATGCTTGCTTTGCTTATTGGTAACAAAGTATTAAATTAATATGCACTGAAAAGTACATCTCAAAAGGTTCAAGTCCTTTCTGAAGCCAAGAAACACAACTGAAGAGTCAAAGTCAACTGATATCAATATCTGTTGAAGGTGGCACGGCATAGTTGGCAGTGATGGGTATATATATAGCTCAGGGCTGAATAGCGGAAGGTTGCTAGTTTCACTTTGTGCATGTAGCAAGTCATAAGCATTACCATTGTGCCCTTAAGCAAGCCATTTAACCCCACGTCTCTCCATAGGGATTGTCTGTGTAATATGTACACTATACGTTGCTTTATATAAAAGCATCTGCTAAATGACTACTTACTACTGCCAACTCAACCAATGTTGTTGTCTAAATGGTCGCTTCAGGACATTCTGAACAGTAATGTAGCCTAGTAAGCCCATTTGCAAAGTTCAGCTAAAGTCCTTGAACTTTGACCCTGCCGAGTAGTCATGCAGCGATGACCAAAGACTGACAGACGCGTGGTCAGGACGAGGTGACGTAGTGACGTGTGGTCCTGACCCCCGTAAATGTGTCTCTATTCGGTTTGTTATTTACACTCCAGAGCCCGAGGTAATGAATGCTCTGTCATGCAGTATTCATGGACCTCTCGAAGACAGCTATCCCATGCATGCGTGTTTGCAGACGAACACACACGCATGAAACCACACAAACAGGTTTCGATTACAGTGGCCAATGCGGACCAGACAGTTCTCTCCGTCTCTTTCCCTATGCCATCTAACCTGAGATGACCAGATGATCACCTCACCTGAAAGAAAGCCAGTGGTTCTCACCTGGCGGGTCGTGATCCAAAAACGGGTCGCAGGTTAGTTCTAATTGGATCACAAATTGTGGGGGGGTATATGCAAAAGGTAAATAATTCAAAAAAAAAATTTTAGAAAGAAATTTAGAAAGTGACATTTGTCTACATCAATCATTCTGTATATTATTGTATCTATGCATATATTTGTTAACATTTTTAGTGTATTTACTTCATCTTTTCTCAGATATGCGAGCAAGAAACATGCTTATAAACAGCAACACAACATCAAGGGGTGCAGGTTAGGTGAAAGCCTTAGAGAAAAAAAAAAAAATGTATTTATTCCTAAGAAAAGCAATTTAAGCGAATACCCTTGGCGCCATCCTGTATGCAGTCTGATGGGCACAAAGGTGTGTGTTTTGCATAAAGGAGAGTGCATGTATGTGAGCGAGCACAGTAGAGGTGATCGAGGACAGCTGTGGAGATGGATGGGAGACTGGCCTAAATTTCACTACGAGCAACATCAGAGATTATATTACATTACATTTCACCTGCCGCTACCTACACTGAGCAAGAAACACAGTAACAGTGAATGTTACCATTCTTTAAAGATCATGAATATGTGGTCAACAAAATAGAAATAAAATAAAAACAAACATTCCTGGTATTAAAATTTTGCATTGGTTTTTAGTGCTCGTTCCAAACAGACTGCCTAGGTTCAGAACTGTATTTCTTTATCCAACACTTTAAAGAAGGAAAACACAGGGGAAAAGGTTTGAATTAAGAGATGAATGCAAAATTCAGCAGTTTCTTTTGTTTGAGGGGAAAAAATATAATTCTAGGCAAACACATTTAGTGCTGAGCATGCCAGACTGCATTCTTGTCTGGGTTGCAGTATTGGCTTTTTTAAAATGGTTGAACAATTTCCAACAACCCAGAGGTGCTCCTCCAGTAAGAGAAGCAAATGGTGAGCGTCTGTGTTATCCACAAAAGCACACAGAGCCTTGCCAACAGTCACTTGGTTCAAGAAATGAACAAAATTATTTGTGTGTGCAAGATGATGACCTTGCCCTGTCCTGCAACTGTATAGTCTGTGGTATATAGCTTTGGCACAGAAAGGAGCTTTAGAAGGATCAAAAAGAGTCACTTCAACTTCACAAGCACTAAATCAGCAACATCCTTAAATTCGCATGTCTCAAGACATGTAATGAGTCATAATATTGGGGGGCTGTTGAAGGATGTCTGAAAACATGAGCACAAGTGAGACCAATGTAAAATTAATCAGAACATGAGTGCGGACAACAAAACACTTTTTCCCTTTTCAGTTACATTTTCATGATTCAATTTGCCGGCTCTAGTTAAAACCTATAGATTGCACTATGGGTAAAGAAGTCCTTTCAAGAGGCTGACTACAATCGGTCTAATTAAATATCAAGGTAAAAACCACGAGAGACTAACTCACTTGTAAACTGTCCCGCCATTTCCATGGCCAAGCTGCTCCTGGTACTGGAGGTCATGTTCATTTATCTAAACAAACAGAGAAAAAAACAGAGAAAGACTCTGCAGTTATCCAAAGAGAACAGAATCTAAATAATCTAAAAGGGGGATGTGTGTATGCATGCATTCATAGACATGTCTCTATGAAAACAGCAGTTTTCTATTTTTTTTTTCTTTTGCTCAGTAAATGTGTAAAATGGTAATATAAACTGAAGTGAGCTGATGAATTAAGAGCATGAAACTAAGGAAAACAGCGAGGCAGAGACAAAAGAGACACCACAATTTTAACAGCAACACCAAGTGGGAAAAAAAACCTACCGAAATTCCAGTGTATGGTCATTTGTGGACAAAAAAAGGAGGATCAATAACAACCTTTGCCCTCTGATTTATAAAAGGACAACAGCAGCAAGGAGAGTGATGGTAATTTTAATGACTATTCTAGTTTGTCTTGCTGTCCCTTATTACAGAAACTTTGATGAAAAACTGTACAAATGACTTAATACAATACAGACTCACTTCGGACACAACAAGAGATCCAGAGGGCACACCGGTACGTTTTCACATTCAGTCAGTTTTACACACATCCGACCAATCAGCCCCTCCAATCTTTTTCACCTCTTGCTACTTTGAATATAAACTAAATGCATGCTGTAGGGATCTTAACCCTTAGACCTTTAAAGTAAGACTAAATGCACCCTGGCCAATTGCTATGAAGGTCAACAAGAATAGCAAAACTCCATAGCTTGTTGATTTGAATGTGAGAACTTGTCATATTAATACATCCAGATTCTTTAAGTCTGCAATGTACGTATACTCCACGGCTCTGATGTGAAAACTGAATCGTCGTTGCACACCCAGACATACTCAAACAACCACCCACCCATGTTTTTGATTCGGAGTTGCAGATCATAGTTACAAATGGGTAAAATACATTGCATAAACAAAATCAGACAGACACAAGTGTAATACTCCTATTTACATTTACACTTTATTTCATATTTGCTGTACACAACAAACGTTGGCCCCCATTCCAGACCCCATCCACCCTAGTTCCTACTCTCTCACCCATCTGACAAACCCGTTTCCAAAAAAGTTGGGACACTGTACAATTTGTGAGTAAAAAAGGAATGGAATAATATACAAATCTCATAAACTTATATTTTAATTCACAATAGAATATAGATAAATCAAATGTTGAAAGTGAGACATTTTGAAATGTCATTAATCCAATCCATATGTCCTCATTTCTGATTTCATGAGAGCTACACATTCCAAAAAAGTTGTGACAGGTAGCAATAAGAGGCCGGAAAGTAAATGTACATATAAGGAACAGCTGAAGGACCAATTTGCAACTTATTAGGTCATTTGTCAACATGATTGGGTATAAAAAGAGCCACTCAGAGTGGCAGTGTCTCTCAGAAGACAAGATGGGCAGAGGATCACCAATTCCCCCAATGATGTGGCAAAAAATATTCAGAAGGAGTTTCTCCCAAGAAAAAGGCTCAGTTTCCTCATCTACATTGGGGGCCCAAACAAATAATCAGCCAAGATCCAGACGATCTGAACAATACTCTGTCTAAGGTTCAAGGCCAAAAACCAATACATACTGATTGACCAGTGATCTTCGGGCCCTTAGATGGCATTGCATCACATACAGGAATGCTACTGTGATGGAAATCACAAAATGGGCTCAGGAATACTTCCAGAAAAACATTGTCAGTGAACACAATCCACCGTGCCATTCGCCTTTGCCGGCTAAAACTCTATAGGTCAAAACAGAAGCCATATCTAAACATGATCCAGAAACTCAGGTGTTTTCTCTGGGCCAAGGCTCATCTAAAATGGACTGTGGCAAAGTGGAAAAATGTTCTGTGGTCAGACGAATCAAAATTTGAAGTTCTTTATTGGAAACTGGGACGCCATGTCATCCGGACTAAAGAGGTCAAGGACAACCCAAGTTGTTATCAGCTCTCATTTCAGAAGCCTGCATCTCTGATGGTATTGGGTTGCATGAGTGCGTGTGGCATGGCAGCTTACACATCTGGAAAGGCACCATCAATGCGGAAAGGTATATTCAAGTTCTAGAACAACATATGCTCCCACCCAGACGTCGTCTCTTTCAGGGAAGACTTTGCATTTTCCAACATGACAATGCCAGGCCACACACTGCATCAATTACAACATCATGGCTACGTAGAAGAAGGATCCGGGTACTACTGAATGCCAGCCTGCATTCCAGATTCTATTCACCGCATAGAAAACAGTGGCGCATCATCAATAGAAGATGCGACAAAGAGACCTAACAGTTGAGGCAACATAGAAAGCTGTATTAGAACAAGATGGGACTAACATTCACTTTCACTAAACTGGAGCAGCTTTCTCTCCTCACCCCAGACATTAGAAAGACGTTATAAAAGAAAGAGGGGATTCACACAGTGTAAACATGCCTTGTCCCAACATATTTTTGAGATGGTTGAAATAGCCCATGAAAAATTAATAAAATCAACTTATTATTGGTTCCCTTAAAAATGAATACCTTCTATCTCAGATTAATAAACCCTTGCTATGTCATCTATGATTGTATTCTGAGAAAATAACTGAATTCTGAAACTATCCACGCATTGCAATTCCTGTTTTTATTACAATTTTGTACAGTGTCCACCTACTTTTTTTGTAAATCGGGTTTGGATACATGTACAAGTGCAACCATGGTTTGCATACAGGAAGACCAGCAAAGAGTAGCACCAGTCAAAGCGCTAGATTTTCTTTGTGCAACTGCTAGATCTGAGAGGTTGTAAGTGCTGACTTTTGGTTGTACAGCGAAACTGAAGTAAAGTGCAAATGTAAATAAGCCGTACACTTTTGTGTCTGTCATTTTGTTTATGTGAATGTCATTTTACACATTTTTTACTATTAATCTGCAACTTTGAATTCAAAACACGGGTTTTTGATTATTGTCTGTGTGTGCAAATTCGAAAGCTTAAGCTTTTCACATCAGAGCCGTGAGTGTAAATTTTAGGGCGGAGTAAAAAAATATAGGTATCTCGATATTAATCAATTCTCTTTTTTACGGAACGATATCGATTCTTAAGTCCCAAGAATCGATTAGTCTAGCCTGTTTTCATTTAATGGATGGAACATTGAAGGGCACCTCCTATCCAATAAATCGCAATAAGCTTTGCGATTTTTTTACTTTTAATATGAAACAAAGTCTCTTTCAAATTCTGTCTATTCAAACAATAAATGCCATTTTGGCGCTGTTTAATGTGGAGTGACAGATCGCTGTAGCGCCTCAGATAAACAGACGCAGCAGCGCGAGGCGCATGTGAACTAATCATCTCCTCATACATAATACATTTTCGTCACAACCATCAAACATGACTAAACAACTACGAAGGATCAGTTAAATGAAGAGTACAACTTTACAACTTATCCTGTCGCAACATGTAAGCTCCATCAAGTGTTTCAAAAGCCCACACACAAAGACGTCTATAAAACGCACCCCTTGTAAACCAATACGTCACATGTAACGTCACATTCATACAACCTCACAAAAACATATTCTGACCATAAACTCATTAACCATTGAAAAAATAAACTTTGTAGAGACGGGGCAGTTGCTAATATAGACATATTCATTATAATTTATGTTTGAATAAATCCATCAAGATTTTTATGACGCAGCCCCATTTTTTATATCTAAAACCAAACAACCCATTGAAGTAGAAATATTTTGTAATTGTAACTTTATTTTAAAAACTCCATTAAGAGTAATTTTAACAAATCAGTCAATTTTAAACTTCAATATTATAGTAAATAGAAAAGTAACAATAAAGCCACCGACTCATAATATTTGCCGCATTAGTTCCAGAAGAATTTATTTCCATTGAGAAAATTTGTCCATGTACTGTAGCCTGATATATCAAGCCAAAATAATCGATATAGACCAGGAATCGAAGTCACTAATCGCTATTGGTATCGAATCGCAACGCAAGCTTGGTGAATGAGAATCGATTTGAATGCGCAATAAATTGGTGTCAACTCAGCCCTAAGTAAAATTTCACGTCTATATATACAAGTTAATATGACAAGTTCCACATTCAAATCAACAGGCTCTCAGTTTTGTGTACACTGTTACCTCATAAATTGCAACAACCGCTCATAATGGTTTACGTTTCCCTAACTTAAGGGTTATAGAACAACCATGAAGCGCTTCCATAGGGACCAATATCACTGAGCCGACACAGCAGAAAAATGCTGTAAGATCACTTCGGTATCTTCTACCAGACCATAAATGCCGTTGCTAATTTCAACCGCTGAGGACTATTTTTACACATATCAGCTTTGAACTGAATAACATTCACAGTAACACAATCGAAATTCCCACTTGATCCATACTAACGTCACTTACACCAACACTCAGAACAACTTTTTTTCCTTTTGAATTCGACTTTTATATGAATCATATTAAAACCAAAACGCGAATAACATATTCTGTCACCTAAATAACTTATTTAACAATAAATTAAATAAAACATTTATTATAATATATCTAGTTATTTTAAATTATTATATACTAAATGAAATCTTCTACCAAAGTTCATAAAACAACATAAAATATTATTAAATCTTCCACTATATCAAGAACTATTGCCTTGTAGCCCTTAACAATCCATTCAACAAATAACGTCATTTGTTTTGTGATGGCTTAAGGTCCTGTCCTAGTTAATGTTCGTATGTGTGCGTGTTGTGTGTAGGGGAAAGTGATTCCACCTTCTAAAGTGAACCAGAAGCCTGTCAGTGAAGTCAATTCTGTCGACGTTACGCGCACCCTGACTACCGGGGCCCATTCAGGACAATTTTGATTAGGCTGAATGTATGTATGGTGTGTTCGTGTGTTATAGCATGAGGAACAACACTAGTCCATCCATTAACTGCACATGTTACAGAGTGTCACAGGAATGTGACATGTAATAATTATCTATCAACACTTTATTTGAACAGACTGGATCTGTGGCCTTGGAGGGGGCGAACATAGGTGACAGCGAAAGCGGAAGGGGTGTTCAGAAGGACACACAGATACAAGCTCTGATCACTCAAGATCAGTAATCTCAACCATACCACAGAGAAAAGGGTCAGTCGAACAAGCCCGTCAGGAGCAATCAATATATGCCTTTATCACACATTCACACCACGCTAATGGTGACAAATTACACATGGGATACTATAGCAGCATCACTAGGTTGAGTGCTGTACAGCATCACCATACAAAGCCTAATCAGACATTCGTATGCAGTGGGAATACTAGTGGTGCCGTATAGTGTGATATATCAAATGTGTGATAGAATAAAAGTTTGTAGATGATGTGAAGGGAGGGCTACTATCTACCTGCTCATCATTTGTCAAAATTCTTCTTAAGCTCAGCTGAAAGACTATTCGTCAAAAGTGCTTACAAGAGCGAAAAGACAAAGATATAAACATTTTATACAAGATCGCCATCACAAAAAATCTGACAGACCTGATATAAATTGTTTATCAGAGAAGTTACTATCACATTAGAATTTCCAAGACTAGACATCTATCAAATGATCTAGAATGATCTGACTCCGCACTTCCCTTCTCTACATGCAACAATGCATGAAATACACTGCTGGCCTTCAAACGTTCAAGGTCTTTTTATACTGTGCCGTGGACTTTAACTTCATCGAACAGCCAAAATCTCAGATTTAAATTTTCGAAAAAAAATGTTTCTAGCCTAAGTAATGTTTAGGGTATTAAGAAACTGAACTCCTGACGCATTCCCTCCTATTTCTCTTGTAAAGAGAAATGACAGTATTGAACCCTTATACAATATTATTCATATCACCTTAAAAAAACATAAGGCGTTAAAAAATTCTAAAAGCTACACTGCACCGTTCAACGAAAACAGCCACTACTAGATTAAAGATTTTATTTTCCTGAAAAAAAAATATTATCCTTTAATTACTTACTTTACAACGCTTTTCTGGGAACCTTCTTTTAGGGTCTCCTTCACTAGTGGCTAGATTAGCAATCTCTTCACAACTAGATACTAGCCATTTATTAGTACTAAATTAAGTACATATTTCATGCCATTACACTCATGTGACCAGTACATTCTACATTCCTAAACCTACCACAAATAACCAAGTAACTTACTAACTACCTTACTACCTTAATAAGCAGCAAATTATACGTATTGATGGAACAAATCTATAGATTCATAGTGAATAAGTCTTTCCTATTACTAAACAGTGTTAACTCAACAAAAGCTTTTCTAGTTAACTACTCCAAGACTGATTTATCCAAAGACAACAAATGGCAACAATAAAAAAACAATGGGTCAAAATTATCACGAATAAAGAAACAGAAATTACGATCCTTCTAAACACTACACATAAAGTTCAAAAGTTGTCACTGGTCAGTAAGAAGTATTTTTTGAATGTCTTTTGATAGCTATCTCATGCAGCTCCCAATACCAGCCGCATTTTTTTTGATTGTCGACAATATAGTCTAAAAACGAACAGTCTGTTTAAATACCCCCGTACAAATAAAAATAACTTTTTTATTTGAACATACATATGTATTTATGTGATGGCAAAGCTTAATTTTTAGCAGCCATTACTCCAGTCTTGAGCGTTACATTATCCATCAGAAAACATTCTAATATGCTGATTTGATGCGCAAGAAGCATTTATTTTTACAATAAAAGTTAAAAAAAAAATTCTGCATCAAAACAGCGTCGAACATAGCTGATAGTCAACTATTGTTTTCGTAAAAGATATTTCTACTGAATCATAATGCAGTTGCTTTACTGTAAATATATCTGTATTTATAAACAAAATAAATCTTGGCAATAAGATTTTTCTCTCAATGAGGGCAGGCATGATCTGGGATCACTCACCTATCATTGGACCGGGAATCAGCCGCAGAGGAGCCCCTGCCACTCGAGGATTCGGGCCGCGTGTTCACCTGCGGCCAAACAAAGACAGTCAGAGCCCTGTGCTAATTAACCTGTGATTTAACAGCAAACTGCCTGGTTTGGCCGCAAGGTTAATTGGCTTTTGTGGGGGAGACAGAGAGAAATAAAGAGAGAGGCTTGAGGAAAGGGGTCACTTCATCTATCAGGCGAAATTAAATGTAACTCTGGGATCATCCTTGAATTAAAAAAAAAAGAAAAAGAAAAAAAATAATGAATCAACATCATGTCCTTTATTTGTCATTAAAGAGGATTCATGAAGCTGCGTATTGTCAGAGTCATTCTAACAGATCACAGTGGGAGAATGAAGGAAAAAGCTCAAAGAGAGTCTCTATATACACAAGTAGATTAATTGAGGTCTGAAGGTCGTATAGCGTAGTGCAGTAAAGCAGTGATTCTCTTCTTAATTAGTGTCTATGAAGACCTCATTTAGATCGGTTTATTAAGGTTTTTTTATTCTCTTAAAGCCAATTAATCCAGAATTAAACAAAACAAGAATAAGATGGTCCGTATCATACTATTTAAATAAACAGAAACTACATCACCCTAAGCCTGGGGTTAGTAAGGTTTTTTTACTGTAAGAACTTAGTTTGTTTATTCAGTCAAGCGACCATTAATTAATCAAAAAGGTACAGTAAGAACATTTACCATGTTTGCAAAGATTACATCTTCTCAAAACTACCAATGCTGATTCATTTGTACATTAAATCACAATACTCTTCTATGATCACCACATCAGTATCTTAGAATAATTTCTAAAGGATCATGTGACACTGAAGACTGGTGTAATGTCTGCTGAAACAATGTATGCTATATGCCATCACACCATCAAGTGAAAATTAAAATTACTTTTTTAATTTGAACTATAAAATACAAAACAGCCATTTTAAATTGCAATAATAGTTCATAATATTGCTGTTTTTACTGTATTTTTGATCAAATAAATGCTGTTGTGAGCATAAGAGCCTTCTTTCAAAATCATGAAAAAAATTCCACCGAGCCCAAACTTTTGAATCATCACACAAACTTTAAATATGTTTGTTTTGACATAGCAAATTTTGAATAACGTTATCTAATTCAGCAACAAAGAACCAATAATTCTTATTTTAGCAGATTAAAACAAATGCAAATGAAAAGCACTGAGGGGGTAGAAAATGAGGGACAGATAGACAAAGAGTCTGGACTTCAATTGACTTTTCAATAAGTGGTACACAGCATAACCAATCCATGCCCAACTCTGCTGAAACAATCATTGAGGCACATACCTTCAGGCCGTGTATGTTGCGGATCCCTGGGGTCTTACCGGCTGAAAAGAAAATGGACTAGATTGTAGATCACGTGAGGCCAGAGAAAAAGAACATGAGCAGAATGTATTAAATGTTTAAAATGACAGAATGAGTCTATCTGCAACATTGCAAAACAGACATGCTGTGTAAATGCATGTATTCAGAAAGAAATTGCTTCAATAAACCAAACTGATATTTATTCGTCTCTCAGAAGCCATTGAGGATGACATAAAGTGGGATTTTGCTAACAGAAAATGCTCACTCACACATGTGAGCAGGGTATTGCTGAGTATGGGGATTTGAACTGTGATCTAGGGTCTAGGTGGCCCTCGGGCACGTTTACTGTTTGATGTGTTGAACTGTAATTTGGACCAGCAGACTAACACACACTATACACACCTCGTGGAAATATCTGTAAAGGCTCAGATAACAGTCCATTGATGCGTTGCTCCATCACTGTGTTGCAATACTGCGGAGAATAAAGTGGAACAAAACTCTTAAAAAGCAGCCCAATTAATTTTTTCAGTATATTACACAGAGAATCAATATTATGCTCGATGAAGGTCTTTCAGAAAAAAGTCCCATGGAGTACATAAAAGCAATCTTATGTCAAAAAACACATTCTTTTTCTCTCTGAGTCACTTGCATGTTGGGAGGAAAAGAAAAAATGCTAAATGAATCGGGCACCCTGCTCAGGTAATCTTTTTGAAACACCAGTCACCCTCTGTATCAGTTCATCCGTTGTAATGGCTGCCAAGCGCAGACCAATCACTGAGTTTTCTCATTTCAGCCTGACGTAAAAGCAATCTGCCAGTAACGGCTGCCTATTAATTAATTACTCTGCATAATAGGCTGAAATGGAGTCTGGCATTTATAAACCTATGATATTATTAATGTCATGGCAAGCTTTTTGTGCAATTATTTTTTTGTCTTTAATTAATCCAATAATAATTTAATTATACCATTAATAAAAAATTGTAAAGACTTGTACATTCACTGTACAAGACTTCACATGATATCATATATACTGTATGTGTGTGTGTATACATACACGCATATATATGAAAAACAAATTATATTTTACATTAATTGTTATTTTCTATATTTATGATTTATTTATATTTACATTTTAAATATTTATAAATACTCAATATTAAAAACTGATCTTGCAGCTGATAAGCAGTAACTTTTGCCGAATTCATTTTAATACTTGTCTTCAAGACTTGTTTCATACCATGTATATTAATGTGATATTTTTTTTATATATTTTAGGTAAGTGCCATTACCTAAAATTTCATTATTTTTATTTATTAATGTTACAAACTGTATAAATATTCAATAGTTTTAATCATCTAGCACTTTTGTCTGATTCTATTTCAAACGACCTCCGCTCTCTTCAAACTGTGCACAGATTTTTGTCTCCTGCAAAAGAATCATTACTTTTATGTTTCGGTTACAAACCATCTGGTCGCTTCGTTCCATCTTCTCTCAGTTTCCAGCCCGCGACCTTTGTCCAAACCACAGATCCCCCATCACACACAATAATGCCAATTAAAACCACAGGATCTAGAGGACAATGAGAGATGGCAGAGTGTCGTGTTTTGGCAAGAAAGACCAAAGACATAGAGATAGAGAGAGACAACGGCAGCCAAAGATAAAGGTCAAAAGAGTCAAGCCTAACTGAGGGGGCCGGTGGTACAGTGCGTCCCTCCGCCGAGTGCGAATAGCATTATAACACTTCCGAACGTGCGCGAGACAGGCAGAGGAGCAGTGTTTAGAGCAGCGTTTCATTTATAGCCCTAATTTAATCACTGTCACCTCTCTGCACGGCCTGCAGTCGCTGAAACCATGACTCTACCAAACACACACCTTCATTTTCCACTTGGTTGCTTTATATCGATTAGGTGCAATTACCTAACTAATCTTGTAACAGTTGTCATTAAAGAACCTCCGTTGTTGGACATACCTAAAGGGCAGTTTGATCACCAAGAAGGCAGCTTTGAGATCTTGAGGGAACAGAGGAGTCGGACCTCCGCTCTGTTGGTACCCCCCGATCATTAACACACCCTGATTATAGCGCTCCGTAATTAGCCGGCCCAGCCTGGGAGATCAGTACCTGTGTGTGTGTGTGTGTTAGCTGAGCTACTCTGACTTGTTCGTCTTTAACATTGTAACTAACATCCTGACTCAAGGCTGGACAGTAAGAAGCATCTCACCTGGGACCCAGAACATCTCAGAGACCTCAGACTGATGATCACTGCTGGAGTTAAAAAAAAAAAAGTAAAACCTGCAGTGAAGACAGTTTGAAGGTTGGATTCCACCAGAGAGCTTGGCGAATTAGCTTACACACCTGTAAAGCAAGAATTCATCTCTTAATTCCTATTAAGTCTACATAACAGTTGATCCCTTCACATGGAATTAATTGAAGCAAATTTATAAAGGTACCCACAGAGACCCCAAGAGCCACCAAGGCAAAGGGCACCCGCTTGAAATATGACCACAATGATCGGTTAAATGTAGGCGCAAGCTTCCGAACATGTTACACGCATATTAAATTACCCCCTTCTCAGCAGCTTGCGCTCTCCCCAGAGGAGCAAACGGCATCATGGGAGGAAAAACTCATTTTCAGTAAAAGTGGACTCGTTGTGCTGTTAACCAAAATGCGATGGGAAGGCAATCTGCAACGCGCGGTAATATTCACTGTCAGAGTAATATGGCCTCAAAGGATTCTTTGCTGATGTGCAATGGCAAAATCTCTCAGTGTACAAGCATTACTGCAGATTGTTGAGATAACAAATGAGAACACTCATATTCCCACAAATATCTCCAATGTCAGAATGTGTGTCTCAAAACCAGCCACACGGCGACCGCAGAATTAATCAAGACAGGGGAAAAAAAGTTGAATTACACTCAGGCAGTGCAGGACACCCGCGAGACATCATTGTCAGTGTGTCACCTTCTGGCCTAATCTGGCTAATGACTGCAATGGCCTTGAGAGGTACAACTTTGTTAAAGCATATAAAAATAAATAAATATCAAATCTAAGTGATTTCATTTCCTGCAGAAGCAGTAGTTTTGAAGCCCATGGCTACTCGAGAGTCATTGAGAGCTGATGGGGGGTAAAAGACAACACCAGCTGAAAGTGGATTTTGAAAAATTCCTCTACCCAGGAGGGCTGTGCTTCTAATGAGGCGAAACTTTAAGTATTGAATAATAAATAATAAAAGTTGATAGTTCATTTAACTTCCACTGTACTTCACAGGGGGAAAACTATTACGAGTCATTACGCTTGGTGTCCACAATGCGTGAGCAGTAAGTATTGAAAGCACTTTTACGGCGGTCTCAAAAGAAAAAAGTTAAAACCAACAAACAAAAATCTGAGAAAGATAATGCATTCCTGGACTTGAAAAGAAAGACTGTTTAAATAGGTAATCAGGCAAAAGTTTACGATAGCTTTTTATTAAATGAGACAATTGTGCATGAGACACAAATATTTTGTTTTCATTAACGTTAACGTTTTCAATTTGTGCCTGCTCACAGGGGAGGCCACTGCCTGAGTCAACACAAAAATAATGAATAATAAAAAATTATATTACAATCTTCCCTTTGCTTATCTTGCTTTGTTAACACCTCTTTAATGTAAAAGGGTGGTGCGAGCCAGAGTTGCCATGGTAACATCAAGTGGTGCAGCCAGAAAAAGAAAATAGATGAAGAAATTGAAGAGGAAAAAGAAAATATGTAGCTACTGTACTTGTCATCATTGCCAATAAGCAAAGTAATTAAAAACACTTTCACCAAGGGTAAATAGATCTGGAATAATAGATTTGTAATAGCTTTTCCCTTCCAACAAAAACACTTTCAGCATACAAAAGTCTAATACAACAGACTGTAATAGAGCAGGTGTCCCCACTATGCGTGTTCGCAGCCTTGGTTCCAAATATTATTTTTTTGTCTATTTTCTCCATAGCATTTATTATAGCATTTTTATTGGAGAGATCTACTAATCGCAACCTTATTCCAGATGAGGTATCATAATATATTGGTAGACGATAACCGTGGCACTTCAAAAATGAAATACTGTTATCGTGTTAATACTACACATTCACTGACAGTCCCATTATATGGTTGATACTCCAGCATAGTTGGTGATGGTACAGCACCTTAACACTGGTTACCACCCATTATAAAACAGAAAAAGAGAAAGACGCAGTTATTTTTGTATGAGTTTGGGGTACATACGCTCTTCCTCCATCTCCCTAGAATTATATTTTGGGTATGATTTATTGGAGAAAACAAAGTTAAAGATGAATTTGACTGATAGTTTTTTTCCCTAAAATTTCTATAGATATCCAAATAAATTATTTTCACCACAATAACCATGCAGTGAAAATCGGATTATTGTGACAGCCCTATCACAAACTATGATTTATTTTTTAGATTTTTTGTAATATTAGCATAGACACAAATACATAAGTAGCTTAAAAGTGCAGCGAGACAGACTTAATTACATCATTTGCAATGCTTCGCGCAATGCTCGTTTGTCAGAAGTGTTGTGCGACTTCTCTAATTGGTGGAGTTTAGTTTATAATTATAGGCAATGTAGTTCTTTACTGGCAATCCGACTATGAAACATTTATGAACAGAAATGATGCTGAAACCATACTGTTTAACAGCAAAACAAGGGACTCAGCTTCGTTTATACATTAGGGATACTCACATACGACAGCATGGCTTTGAGTTCCTCATCACTGCGAACTGTGATTCGGTCACCAACTTCATCCTCATCTGAAATAAACAAGAGCACATCTGAATCATCTAAGAGCTAATCACTTGTCTATATAAACAAACATTTTTATCATCCATTCTGCAAATTTTTATATTTACTTTTTTGCACGATGTTTGCCCCTTATGATCAACTGTTTTTAGTTAAATAAAGATAATAGTATTGCAAAGAAGAAAAGACAGTAGTTATTCATTAATATTTTCTTATTGATTTAAACTGTTCCACTGCCTATACTGATAGTAACTTCCTTTAAAATAGCAAAATAATTGAAATACAACAATAATGCTCACATTCAAAAGCTGTGACTGTGGCTTCAGGCATGACATCCTTGATCGCGGCCTGCCAAACAAGAGAATCACTGAGCAATCACACATTTGACTGACAGCTGTCAATTAGCACCACTGTCCGAACAACCTCTCATCCGGGAATGACATTCTCTTTCTCTAGAATGTACTGAGAGATCACATGAAAGCACACGGTGACTAAAGTGAAATCAGCAACTCACCAGCAAATCACTGAAGTTGAGATGTGATGGAGAGTCCACTGAGGAGTCCATGTCTCCCACCGGTGTCTTTATCCGAATGACGATTCCCTCAGATTCCATGCTGCACAGGTTATTCAAAACAAGAAACAGCATAACAGAAGCACATCGAGAAACATAATCTTGGCTTTCGGTGCAGATTCGCAGACACACAGCAGCTGTACTGTACAGCAGGCTAGACGGCTAGCTGCTTAGCTCACTAACAGGGAAGAAAACATGCGAGTATTTCCCACACAAACCCCTAATAACCGAGCGACATGTCATTCCAGATGTACTGCCTACTGTTAATCAGATTTTAACTATGGTTTAAAAAAAATTAAACATAAAAAAGCCTTTTTTCAGCAGTTAACAAACTGTCAACAATGAAAGTAAAGCAGAGGAAGTTTAGCGGAAGTGTTTTGACATTTTCCCGGAAGCTGAACGTCCATTCGAGGCACATAAAAGCCTCACAGAGTAGTTTGACTGGTAGACGTTACTTGCGACGTTTCTGTGTTAATTATTGTTGCCTGTAATTATTTTTTCAAAAATGTTGTCATTAAATTAATGAATTTATTAAATGATTAATAAACGTATTCGGTCCTGACATCACTTTGTAGGCCAACTTGTTTTTTTTTTAAGTTGCGAGCAAGTTGCTACATAAGGCTAAAGCTAAATTATATGTTTTTAATTGTTTGTATAATTTTAATAACACACATCATTTTAGTCATATATCAACCATAAAATACATTGCAAAATCTTTCTCTCGCTGTCTGCTATTTCTGTTTAACACATTTTTTCAGCTTTCACAAATAAAGTACATTTTTGCTTTGCCTTCATTATTTTACATTTAAATATATTCAAGTAGCCAGGTAATATTGGAGGTACAGTAAAATGGTCATTATCACAAAATCAACACTGAGAGTTTGATCAAGACTGATGCAGAGACGCAGTGCTATATTTCTTCTTACATAAAAAATCATTTCAACTCATATAAATACATAAATACATATTTATTTGCTATAAGCAGGGTAATATAGTCACATGGTCTTTATTGCTGTAGATAATTTCCTACTTTACCTATTTATTATTTACTTAATCTCTTTCATATTTCACCTCTATTATTTACTTCTTTGCTTCTTTAGTTGTAAACCATTTAAATAGCATTAGTATTTAAAGATTTTCACTTTTGCACAACTCATTAGCGTGTAATTGAATGTACAATAAAGAACATTTAGTCCACTGTTGATTACAGCCTTATCTTAGGAATGACTTATTCGCTCAATCATGGTCACAGCCTGATTGCGAAAGCCTCAACAGACATTGATCCTTCAGCGAAGTAGAGTTTTGTTTCTTTCGACCTCAGAGTCCAGCTAATGCAGCTTTGATACGCCTATAAGCCACAAGCAGGATTTAGAGCATCATGTAATGATAAACAGCTATGAAAGCTAAGTCTAACCCATGGCGAGCTGAAATCCACAATGATCGCAGCCTTCCAAAACAGGATCAGGTCTCACATCAAACTTTAAAACAACCGTTTCCAGCCTACCAATGGCATGGCCTATTATCAGTGCTAAAGCTGCCCTGTCAAGATGGAAGAATGCCACCTTAAATGTTTTCTTTGCTCACTTTGTAAGAGGACAAAAGCAAAACGCTTAAATACGCAATGGGGTTGAGTTCAATTGAATGAAGACCATTCTCGTCTCAAACTACAATTGAAAGAGTCAGGTTTTAACCCCCTGCATGTTTGTAAAAACTTACTAAGAGCTCTCTGTTTAATGATCAGATTATATTACTCGCATTACAATTGCCATCTAGGGATTTATAGTTTTGATAGCTCTAAAATGTACTGTTTGTGCAAACAGCTGAATACACAAGCGGCTCATAAACACACAATCAAACCTAGCCAGTGGTTAACCCTTCATGCTCCGAGGTCTTTCTGAATGACTCATCAGCTGCTCTGCATGACATTGATTGTGTGTCACACAGCACAATAAGTAATGGCTGAGTCTCATTGTTGCAAACGTAGAGGCTGAATTGTAGACAGAAATGGAGTACCAGAATCAATGTATCTAGCTGCAAAGCGCTGATTAGAAGAGAGATGTAATTGAAGTTTGTCGTCCCTCTGTGAACCTTCTGTTAATGTCTGGTACAGAATAAAAAAAAAAACATGAACATTCCAAAAAAAACATGCCACATCAGCAAACACAATTATTAGAAATCAAACTGGACCTATAGCCACAAGGAATAGCATACGACAGAGTGAGAGAGGGCTGGAATCCAGTGTCTGGTAATAAAAAAAACATTTTATCAGCCCAAACGGTATTCTCTCTCTTCCTCTCCATGGACAAGCTGCTTAGCTGAAACAGAGCAGTTTGACTACCCATGAGCTGCCGCAAGAACAGGAATAAAATACAAGCTGGGAAAGTTTCCATTACAGCAAAATTGGTAATGATAATTTCTTGTTTTTCCCACAAAAACAAACAATTTTTGATATGATTGTTTGTAAAATTAAATTAATTTTGGTAGAAAAACAACACAAGTTCTTCAGACAGTATTTTGAACAGAAGTACAAATCAAGCATCAAGGAGTTGTTACCTGCTGTAAATTTAGAAGTTTTGATCAGACTTCTGAAACTTCACATGTTTGTTCCTCAGCTTGTAAAAGATCAGCACTACATTCAGTATTGACCATCACAACTCTCACCCGCCTGATCCACTGCATCTGGAATGTGTCCACTCTGATTGGAATGGCTAAAGTGTGAGTAATATGTAAATTAGATCCTCATTGCTTCCATAAAGTAGTGATGCACATGCATAATAAATTGGCTTGTTAATATTTCATTACCTGTTTATTTTGCTCATCTATCACCGTAGAGGGGTCTGCATTGGGTCCCAACTATATCTCACTTTGCATAAAGAGAAATATAGTTGCCATATAATGTTGGACAACATTTTCAGTTTTTGTGCAAATAAGTATTTTCTAAATAATATATTGCACATTCTGGAGTATATTTTATTCTATTATTTTTATATTTTGTGTTCTATTGTGTCTATAGCTACTTTCTAGCTGCATTTTATGTACGAATTTTACACCTCAATTACCCTTAAGTCACCCTATCTACAATAATGGTATACTTAGATTTTTTTCTTTTCTTTTAAACTTCAATCAAATTGATGTCAAATTAAGTAAAGATCAAGTTACACTGCCATTCAATTTTTTTTTATTTGGAAGAACAAAGTAATACTTCCATTCATCAGGGATTAATTAATTTGATGTAAAATTACAGTATAAACAGTAAAGGCATTCATAATGTTGCAAAAAATATTCAAATAATCCTTAAAAGTGTTTGCTCCACAAAAAAAATTATAAAGCAGCCCAAACTTTCTTTTCAATTCACGACATGCAGTAAATTGTTTCCGTCCTCATCAATAATACCCCGAAATTACAATGTATTCATGCATACTCTAGCTGAAGACTGGAACAGGAACTATTTACATTTTTAAATATATTAAAATAGAACATTTTGATCCATTTTTTCAGTCAGCAGACTTAGTGAACATAAGATCTTACCGGCCATAAAAGAGTATAAAATCTTGCTGACCCCATCTTTTTTATGGTAGCATACATTCTGAAAGTTATTTATAAACAGCAGTCAGGAGGTTTTTAGGGACCTCCTTTTTTTATAGCTTTTTTACCTTTTTATATAATACATTGTAACAGATCGGCCAGGCTCTGCCACCAACCAATCACAACGATCCCTCTCACCTGAAATCTGAGCACCTGCACCTGTCACCAATCAAACACCTCATCAACCAGCCTGCATAAAGCACAGGAAGTATACCACGCTCAGACGCCCGCACTGTCCTGTCCTCGTTCATGCTTAAGGACTCACTGACTTGCTACCTGATACCTTTGAATCTTTCGGTGCATTCCTTACCTCCTGGTTCCTCTCTAGTGCCTCCCCGTCTCCAAGTGTCCTCCTGCATCTCCTATGTCCCGGATCACTGAGGTGTGTGTCTGTCTTCCCCCCGGATTCCTTCCAGCCTCACTCCAGCCAAGACTCGGATCACTCCACGCTCATATCCTCTGCCTCTCTCAACGGAACCTGTCCCTCACTCGTCCTCCGGACTACACAGTACTCACCTGTTTGACCACACTAACACTTTGTATATAACTACCTTTGTGTCAAGCCGCTTCCGTAACAGAAGCCTCGGACCCACACTGACGGCACAGATGAGTCACCCCGATCCTTTCCAGGAGCTCGTAGGCTCACTACGACGAGTGCTACGCAATCCATCGGCACCGCTGCCATCACCACCCATCAACTCTTCCATCCCAACCAGCACTTCTTCGCCTAACATCAGTGCCAGTCCCATGGCCCGGCCGGCGCCCTACTCTGGTTCGGCTGAGGATTGCAACGGATTTCTCCTCCAGTGTAGCCTCACTTTTGAAATGCAACCGCACTCATATTCCACTGACACGTCTAAAATTGCCTTTATTATTTTCCTGCTAACAGGACCTGCATTGCGATGGGCGGAAAATATTTGGACTCAGGCCAGCCCCGTTATTCACAAACTGCGGAACTTCCTGTTGCATTTTCGCGAGGTGTTTTGGAAGGACAGACGGAGATGCCGCTGTGGGGGAGCAACTCTATCACTTACAACAGGGGACCATGTCAATTGCCGAATACTCGCTGAAGTTTAGGACTCTTGCTGCTGCGAGTGGATGGAACGAGAGAGCGCTACTGACCACTTACAGACAGGGGCTGGAACCCCAGCTTCGGTTACAGCTTGCTGCCTATGACGATTTGTTTGGATTGGAAAAGTTCATGCAATTATCCGTCCGATGCTCGAGCCGCATGCAGTCCTGTCTAGCAGATATACCCGTCCACGACACAACCTCCTGCCTCTGCCGACCAGAGTCCAGTTATCCTTCAGAACCAGCACCAGAACCCATGATCGTGGAAAAGCAACGATTATCTTCCGCTGAGCGGCAGAGAAGGCTGACCCGGGGTCTCTGTTTATATTGTGGAGCTCCAGGGCATATGATCTTGTCATGCCCCCTTCGCCCTCTACGTCCTGTGGTGAGTGTGATTCAGCCTGATATCGTTAAGATGGAGCCTCTCACTACCTGTGTAATGCTTACTGCCTCTGATGTCTGTATTTCAGTATCAGCCCTTATCGACTCCGGGTCAGCAGGAAACTTCATCTCCCGAAACCTCTGCCACCAGCTCAAGTTACAAGCTACCACCACTGAAACAGTCTACCAAGTCCAGTCGATAACTGGAAAACCACTATGTCATAGACATGTACGATATCGTGTGGGACCCATCACTCTTCGCCTGGGCCTCCTTCACTTGGAGGACATTCATCTTCTGGTTCTGGAAGGGTCTACTGCGGACATCATCTTAGGGCGCCCGTGGTTGGTAAAGCACAATCCCATACTGTCCTGGAAGACGGGAGAAGTCCTGAAGTGGGGCAAGGATTGCTTCCCAGACTGCTTCCCCGGGACTCCATCTCCACCGAAGAAACTCCCCGAGGCCCTTCCCGTGAATTCCACCTCCATTGAGAGTCCCACTGAGAAGCAATCCTTAGAAATTCCAGCCTGCTATGCCCCCTTCAGAGACGTGTTCTACCCCAAACAAGCCTCCCGCTTACCACCACATCGGCCATGGGACTGCGCCCTCGATCTCATTTCCGGTGAGGCACAATTGCCTCGTGGAAGATCTATATCAAACAACTCTCGCTTCACACAGGACAAAATGCAAATGGAAGTAATACATCATGTGAGCGCTGGTGTCAAGGCTAAATCCGCCCTTCTACGTCCCCTGCTGCTTTGAGTTTCTTTGTGGCCAAGAAGGATGGAGGCTTGAGGCCCTGTATCGATTACCGAGCATTGAACAAATCACAGTCAAGTTCCGATATCCTCTTCCCCTCGTCCCAAGTGCCCTTGAGCATCTCCGTGGGGCCACCATCTTCACTAAGTTGGACCTCCGCAGTGCTTATAACCTCATCCGAATACATGAGGGGGATGAATGGAAGACTGCCTCTGTGACCCCTACTGGCCACTACGAGTATCTGGCCATGCCCTATGGCTTGCCAATGCCCCCTCCGTATTCCAGGACTTCATGCATGAGGTGCTCTGGGAGTTTCTCCATCGGTTCGTCATTGTATACATTGATGACATCCTCATCTACTCCCGGAGCCCGTCCGAACATCGCCAGCATGTTGCGGAGGTTCTCCAACGCCTGAGAGAGCACCACCTATTCCTCAAGGCTGAAAAGTGCACCTTTCACCAACCCACGGTGCAGTTCCTGGGGTATAGCTTTGATCGTACCGGTATCCAGATGGACGAGTGGAAGGTGGAAGCTATAACCTCCTGGTCAGAACCCACCACGATTAAAGAGCTCCAACGATTCCTGGGATTTGCCAAATTTTACCGTCGCTTCATTCTTGGCTACAGCAAGATCACCAGCCCCCTCACCAACTTACTACGAGGGAAACCCAAGTCTATGTCCTGGACTTAGAAGCTTTCTCCTCCCTCAAGAAAACCTTCACTAGCGCCCCACTCCTAGTCAATCCAGATCCCGACCTCCCATTCGTTGTGAAAGTCGATGTCTCCACTACTGGAGTGGGGTCATGTGCTGTCCCTACAGCAGGAACCCATCCTAGACTCCAACCCATGTCCTTCTACTCACGGAGCTCATCCCCGCGCAAATAGTGACTCGCAACAGAGAACTCCTGGCCATCAGCTGGCCCTAGAGGAGTGGGAGTGTCAGTGGACTTGGAGGGGCAGTCCGGGGCTATTCCTTTACGGTACTGACGGCCGCCTACACAACCTCATACCTCGTGAGGCAAACGGTTAAATCCCCCAAGACCGATGGGCATGAGGCTTTACGAGGTTCAACTTTAGACCATCACGTACCGCCCTGGATCCCAGAAACGCGCAAGCGCAGAACAAAACTCCTGTGTCGCGTATTCACAGTCACAAGAAGCCCCGTAAGACCAGAAACATCATCCCACCCCAGCGTCAGTCCTATCTAAGGGAATTCCCTCCTTCAGTGGCCTCCAACACTGATCCCAACAATCTGCCGGGCTGTCCTCCAGGATGCCAGTGCGTACCACGGACACAGCGCACCCCACTCACTCCTCCCGAGGCACTGGCCATCCAGGGGCCAAAAACACCCTCTCGCTGCTACGAGATCGCTTCTGGTGGCCCGATATGGCAAGGGACTTCCTGATAGCAGAGCTTCTTCTTAACCGATTCCGGATTGGGCAATTCCAAAGCCCGCGCCATTTACCCTCTGGCAAACTCCTTCCCCTTCCAGTGCCGAATCACCCCTGGTCACACCTAGGAGTAGACTTTGTCACAGACCTACCCCCCCCTCTGAAGGTAACACATGCATCCTGGTGGTTGTTGACCGCTTCTTCTTCTCGAAATCATGTCGCCTTCTGCCCCTCAGAGGTCTCCCCACGGCCCTAGAAACTGCTGAGCTGCTATTCAATCACGTCTTCCGATACTATGGACTTCCTGAAGACATTGTCTCCGACCGGGGACCGCAATTTATTTCCAAGGTATGGAATGCCTTCTTCAACCTCGTAGGTGTGACCGTAAGCCTCTTGTCCGGATACCATCCCCAATCGAATGGTCAGACAGAGAGGAAGATTCAGGAGGTGGGACGACTTCTTCGAACCTTCTGCCATGGCCACCAGAACTCCTTGAACCGATCCCTTGCCTGGGCCGAGTACGCACAGAACTCTCTCCATCAGCCATCCACTGGACTCACTCCCTTCCAGTGCATACTCGGGTTCCAGCCACCACTGTTCCCCTGGTCCGGGGAGCCTTCTGATGTTCCGGGTGGGGGGGGCGGTGGATTACTGGTTCTGGGAAAGCGAGAGGGTCTGGGACGCTGCTCATCACCATCTCCAACGGGTAGTGCGCAGGCAGAAGACGACAGCGGACTTCCGAAGAGCTGAAACACCTATCTATGAACCAGGGCAGAAGGTATGGCTGTCGACTCGTGACATCAGACTGCGCCTGCCCTGTAAAGAGCTCAGTCCCAGATTTGTTGGCCCTTTCATAAACCTAGGCGCGAGCACACTAACACTCGGTCACTTAGAAACTCCCACGCCCCTCAACCATACAGAATTCATCCCACTTTCCACGTGTCACTACTCAACACCTCAGCTCACCATGACCCTGTTTCTCTCATCCCCCCAAGCCTGGCCAGACGGAGGATACCCCTGCCATTGATCCTGGATAAGCCCGGTTCTACAAGGTGAAGGAATCTGGCATCCCGGGCGCCGTGTGGTCAGCGGAATCCTCTGGACGGGGAAGGTATACAGACCCGAGAACGCCTCTGGGTACCTAGGACGATGTACTGGATCCCGCCGTAATGTAGAGTTCCATGCCCCCATCCGGATCAGCCGCACCTGCGATGGTAGACGCATCCACGATTTGGGGTTTTCGGCCTTCCTGAGCTGGGCGTGGTGGGGGTGGGGTACTGTAACATATCGGCCAGCCTCTGCCATCCTCTACCCAATCTCCACGGGCTCCTCTCACCTGACTTCTAAGCACACCCGCACCCTGCCCCAATCAAGCACTTCACTTACAGCTCGGCATTAACTAATCACCATCATTAAGACCCGCAGACACCCTCACTGTCCTGTCTCGTTTACACGTAGAGGACTCAATGTCTTTGCTACGGATTACCTTTGAATACTTCTTGCATTAATTACCTCCTGTGTTCCTCCTAGTGTCCAAGTGTCTCCTGTATCTCCTAGTTCCTGGATCGCTGAGGTGTGTGCTGGGGGGGGGGTCCCCCGGATTCCTTCCAGCCTCAATCAAGCAAAAGACTCTGATTACTCCACTCTCCATATCCTCTGCACTCTCTCACAGACCTTTCCCTCACCCTCACTTCCTCCGGACTCAACCCCAGTACTCACTGTGACCAAATAAACTGTTGTATATAACTAAGCTGTTGTGTCAAGCCTCTTCCGTAACATACATTTACTGTTCTGTAATACTCAAGTCTCTTCAAGACAACACCCTGAATCTCAAACAAGTCAGTTCTAAACTAGCAGTGCCACATCTGAATTTGTACAATATTTATACAAAATAGTAATATATGCAATGATAATATTTACAAGAATGTGGTGTTATGCTGTGCACTAACTGACAAACACCCTCACTGTCTACTGCCAGCACCACATGTTGTGGCCTGGCTTTGCCATGTCTGCCCTAACATCTGTTTGTTAAATGGCATCATTATAAGCATATTAAGAGGTCAACAGGATCAAGGTTTTGTGTTTAAACAAGTCCATTTCCACAGTCATATCAGAGCAGAAACACTGTGAGAGGGGAGTTGATAAATCAAGCCTGAGGGGGGTCTGATAATAGCTCTGAGCCAGGTAGCACAGCCCTCTGAGTTTATCTTATTCGTCACCTTAAACGTTCTGCCAGCATGTATGCTAATGTACTCCCACCACTGCCTCTAGATCTGACCTATACTGAAGACATAAGTGCTCGCTCCTTCTGTTTTAGACACCCCCAGATCCAGTAATATCTGCAGTACCATCCATACAAGCATACTCCCTCACATCTTATTTTACAATTGATTCTAGATTCTATCTGTCTTGCACATTAAAATTGCACCTGGCACACTATTACAGACCAAAATATAGTATATTATATATGCAATATACATTGTATACATATTTTTATACTTGCTATAAATCATGTATATTGTGTATTTATACTACCATTCAAACGTTTGGTGCCAGTGATATTCTTTTTTTAATTAATCCATTTATTAATCAAGGATGTATTACACTGACAAGGATGCATTATATTTTTTTGTCTGTAACTAGAGTTGTATGAAAACGAAAAAAAAAAATCTAATTTTGTGTTCCACTAGAACACAAAATGACAATAGGCATTTATGTTACAAAAGATTTCTATTCCAAATCAATTCTGTTCTTTTAAACTTTCTATTATATGACAGAATCTGTCTCCATAAAAATCTAAAAATAATAAAACGTGAACAAAAATCAAATAAAATATTAAATTACTTTAAACTTATATAATACATTATATAAATAGTTTTTACTGGTTTTTTTTTTCAAACATAAGTTGTTTATTTTGCAATAATGAATGAATGACTGTGTGTTATCCCACTGATTATGTGGATACCTAACAATGAATGAATGGATGAATGAAGGAATGAGCATGGAATATTAATTTATTATTTTGATTTATTAACCTTACTTGATATAAAAATAAAATTAAACACAGGTTTCATGGATGAGTTATATAGTGTTGCCATTGAAAACATTAAGATTTATGAGCACTAATGCTGCAACTGACCAATCAGAAAGAAGCGTAAATTGGCTAAGAAATGTATCTGGATTCTAATTTCGATTTTGATTGGATATTAGAACTAGAGCTGAATCTGGTCTCCCAACATTCATGTTCTAATATACATTTTCTCTTCTATCAGGCTGATCCCATATCACAGCTTCCTCATCTCAGTTATATTTTACAGTTATATACTAATGGCCAGAACTACAGGCAAATGTATGAAAGTATCAGAGGTATCGAGGTATTCAGCCCAGTATCGATCCTAAAGCAGCTCCTGTATGTTTAATCCAGCGGCCCGTATGACGAGCAGGGTCCAGAAGGGTCATTTACAGCATCTGTAAGTATCCATCCGCACTACCACATTATAAAACATAACAAAAGCAACTGAAATACAAGCCTGGACTGTACCTATGCTCTATAGCATCACTTTTTCATTAAAAACCACAATCCTGCAGCTGAGCCTCAGGGAAAGCCACAATACAGCCCTCTAACACAAGGGCAAACACACAGGACCTGACGCTAGCCTTCAAAAAATAAAAAAGCAGCAAATAAATAGATAAACTGAGATGGGTTGACAATGTTTGTCGAGCACGCAACATTTGGGCTTTTATGTCTGCGGGTTTCTTTAATGTTTTGAAAGACTCCAGCTCCCTTTGTGTGCAGAAAACTGATTTAGTGCGCTAAAGAGCGTTGCGAGTACCACCGCACATAAGCAGCTAATATTACATACTCTAAAGTAGACTGTAAATATCATACAGAGTGTGGAAAACATCTATAAATGGCACATTAAACAGACGCTGGTCTGTTGACTAAGCTACAATGCTGTGCTTAGTGATTTTGAGCTTTGTGTGTGTAGCGCTAGCTTGAGCCTTTGAGTGTAATTACAGGCTAAAAGTTCAAACTATAAAAACCCTCAGTGACACAGGAAATGTTTGACTGTCATGTCTTGTGACCCCTGACTGTGATGGAGACCGGCCTCACGTTTCAATCTTGCATGTGTACGTAGTTCAGAGACGGCACATTTGATGAATGGCACTTGGCCTTTATGAATGTTCTCGATATGTGTTTTGTGTCTGAAATCAGAGGGTCATTTTTAAGCTGAACAAACTAATCTTAACCAATGTGTACTAATCATAGTCAAAGTGAAAGAAAGGACCCTGATGGAGCTGCTTCCCATTCTGTCCATATAACGGTGCCCTCTGGTGGTAGAACTGACTTGAGCACCTAAAAACATTGACATAACAAAATAAAGCATACCTCAAAAGAATCTGCTAAGAGGCCATAGTTCTGTATCAACAGACAACAGCTTCTTGCCAAACAAAGCCATTGTGAGCAGACCTCGTTCCATGACTGTGTGGAAGGAAATGGAGATGGCTCATTAGGTGTGCTTGCTTTGTAGCAGGGGATCCATCTGTAAAACATGCAGCACATGAGGAAACAGGAAGGAACTTTATAATAGCTAGAATCGAAAAGGGTGAGAGAGATTCTGTGTTAACACATCCTTGACGGATACAAATCACCCTCTCTCTTTGTTTCTCATTCTCCCATCTCCTTCCCAAGAGATTTTCTCTCCTGTCACAAGCCTGGATCGTCCAGCCGCTAGAGGTCAAAGGTCAAACTCTAAAAGAGAAATTAGTTTATTGACACGATAAGACCTGGCAGTTTATTTGCTGTTCCATCACACAGTGTTCCAACCTTCCTCGTGTTTGCCTCTCAATTTCACAGATCCCGCAGGAAGGAGAGAAACAGAAGCTACATAAATGAGAAATCTATCAAGGGTGTTATCATGCTCTGAGGTCCCTTGATCCTGAGTCCAGATCACATAGCGGCTAATCTGGTTTACATATCTTATACTGTACTGAGAGAACTTGTTAAATTCTTATTTGGCTGAATAATGATTAAAATAGAATCCAAGCTATTTATATGATAAATCACAATACTTATCTTTCTATATACATTTAATTTAAATTAAATACAATAATACTGTTTATTTATATATAAATTCTATATACTTTATATTTATATCTCCTCACTATAGTTTACATTATACCTTATATTTGCCTTATAGATTTATATCTAAATCAACCTATTTTTTGCTGATACTAATCTATCCAAGTAATACATATCAACACTAAATATTATATAATAATATGCATAAATTATATATAATAAAATTAGAATTATACATGGACCTACTACTGTAATAAATATATACAAACCATTTTATATATTTATATATAAAAATACTGTCTTTCAACAATATGTACCAATAAATATATTTGTTTAATGGCATCTTTTACTAATCATATTACCCTCTATTAAACGTTTTCTTGTTCCATTCTGGGAATAAAATTTATAGTTTATAGATTTAACATATATCGGAGATATATAATTTTGATCCAAATTAGCATAACCTGTACATTTTCAGACTAAGTACTGTTTGTTGTCTTACATAAACAAAAGGACATTGTCAATCTTATAAAAATGTTTAATAATAAACATAATAGTTATAAATATAAATAGTTACGTGGTTATGTGTTATATTAATGTAACATTTGACAAACATGCAACAATAAAATGAATCAGTTTCAAAACAAGCATTTCAATAGGGAATATTGAGCTTTCAGTTGCAGATATTTGGCGTTGGCAAACACACATCTGCAGTCATTACGTTCCTGGAGCACTGAATGAAAAGTGTGTACTTTGCTGTGCACCTACATATGTTTGATCAGATGAGCAGACATTCAATAAGATAGATTTCTGTGTAATGACAGCTGATCTGAAATGGAAATAAAACAGCCAGTTCAGCAGAAGATGTGAAAGAGGAGAGCCATTTGTTTTTCAGGTTTGCATCTGTGGATATACACAAGCATGTGCATCAGGAACATTTAAAGTATAGAGCTGGATGTGACAGCTCATTAACACACAATTGTCTAATGATGTGAAAAACAAGCCCTCTGACACTTTACCAAGACTAAGCACCTCATCTACCCTATAAACACAGACATATTCTCTCTCTCGCTCTATCCTGGAGAGAGTGATAAATGCCTGTGCAAGCGAGTCAACCGGACGATCAATCAGAGGCCAGCCCTCCTTCATCTGGTCAATGGCACTCTTGTTTCTGCTGTGGGAGAATGACACAATGACTTTACCACTTAATTATGTTGTTAATTGCTGTGTTAAGATTTCTGCAGGAGGTCCCCTAGGTTAGTAATTGAGGGTGGTCGCACCTGCATACTCCAGGCACGCTGCATTTATTCACAATTCAATAACTTGAGTCAGGCGATAATGATCATCAGCTTTCAAATGCTGCTGCCCTTACTGTTAACCCGCTCTCATAGGAAATATTGATATTCTCCACAGCAAATTGCTTGATGAGTAAAGCAATGTATTTTTAAAGATTTCATGCCCTCGAGAATATTGTTGATTAAGACCTTATCTACATCGCTTTTAAAGAATTTTTAAAACTCACTTTGAAATTGATGAATTTTGAACAAACGTTTGTGCTTTCAATTTTTCAATGTTTTTGAAAGCCATCACTCCAGTCTTCAGTCTTCATATGAATTTTTACACATACACTTGCAATGAAAGGCATGCTAATTTTTGAACAGACCACACTTAAAATCCAAACAGAACAACTGAACACATAAAAAAAAAAATCTGGTCACTTTTATAAAGGAAAGATGTCTCCATCTGCTGATGCTATACAGAGTCAGTGTGCGATTAATGAATACAATTGAGGACTGCTGCTGCCCAGCATAGCTATAGCCATAAGTCATCTCTGTTACAACAGCCTGAGGTTGAACCACACACTCGTTGCCTCGGGCTATTAACCTAAATATGCTCTAATACGACCACCTCAACAACGGGCACACTTGACATGCTCTCCATCAAAAAACGTGGTTTGATTACCTTGCAAAACACAGAAGTAACCTTGCACTCATCTGGCCAAGTTTCAGTGCATTCCCTCCTGTGGTGCTTCCAGAACAGCCAATAATTAAACAATATGCACACAGGCTGGTGAATAGCAGGAGCTGCTCTCAGCTTTGGAGAGGGTTGGGCATAACTGGGGCAAAGGAGGCCTAGCTGTGTCTACAGCTGGGACTGTAGCAGTTAACACTCTTAATGCACCATTAACACAAACTATAACATTTGACTGAACCTGCCACGCACTCCTACACACACACACATCACGCTGTCTGCCTCATTAACGCAACTATAACATTACAATGAAGAGTTTCACACACAAACACACTATTACACACTGTGTAACCATTACCACAAGCTGTAACATTAGGCTTCACCAGTCGTAATGACTGCACTAAACCAATAGTGGAGAATGAGCATGCCAAACTGTGATGTGGCTCTTTGACTTTGTATAACCTGTATCTGGATGAAAGTAAAATACAAAGTTGGTAATTTATTTTATTTTAATTCTATTTAATACTGTATTTTAATACTATCCTTCTGCAGGTTATACTGTTTCTTTCAGTAGATGGCGACCACAGGTCTGACATTGAATCATTTGATGCCTAATTGTTGATGAATCATTTATTCAACTAATTCATTCGGGAACAAAACAGGCCTTTGGGCCTGTCCCAGTACCCACAATTGCAGTCAATGCACTTGACCACTTGTCTACAGAGATTAGGTATTTCTGGTATTTGGCCTAAGTGTTCAAGTGGGCGTGAAGGCTCCAAGTGATTGTAAAACGTTTGATTACCCCATGGAATACACATATATTATTGCAAAAGGCATGTGTGTACAGAGCATAATTTTGATTTTTAATACTTTTTACTTTGAAATAAACTCCTCTGTTCAATAGTCCCCAACATGACATGATTTACTAATTAGCGCTAAAGTGAAGTAGTTGCAAACATTTGACAAAATACACATACTCATATCTGCACCAATGAAATGTGCAACACTTAAAAATGATACGTAATAAAATTATATATAATACTGAATTAATTTTACTGAAGCTGGAGAGTTTTCTTTGACATCTCATGATTTCGGGGGACATAAGTTCCTGAACATGATGAATGATGAGATACGCTTAGCCTACCGCTCTGAAGTGGTATATACTATAATATGAAGATTATAGTGTAGATTTAGTGTGCATTAGGGGCACTGAGCTTTGGCATTTTTTTCAACCTGGGACAGTTGCATGCACATGCTCTTTAAAGTGGCCAAGACCGCAAATGTGGGCATGGGACAGGCCCAGTCTCTCTGTGAATCACTCACTCCGTCAAACTGTTTTAAAACACAGAGTCATTAAGTGCCTTTATGAGTGAGTCATTGAATCATTCAAATAATTTTTTTCAACATCACTGATTCATCCAGGAACACCACTACTGTATTTTATTTGTATACAATCAATGGTTAATTCTGCTGCAGCTTTGTTTGGAACCACTTTTACTGGTGGAGCAAAAGTAGAGAGAGTAAAGGGCCATTCACTCAGAATGCCTTTTAGCATTGAAAAACACAAGACACAGTAAGTGGTATGGGGGGAAAAACGCAGTGGCATGTGTGAGACGCTGCAAAAGATGTAAGATGTGAATGCATCATACAAAGACGTTAGTCTAGTGCATGTTTACATATAAAAACTAAGGAAAAGCAGTGCAGTGAAATGCAAAAAATGGCCTTCAAAGTAAATATATTGCATATGGCATAAAGAGACAAACACACACCATGGTCTATAAGCAAGATTCAAAGATATAAAGTCAAGTGCAAAAGTTTTCTGCACATGAGAAAGTAACAAACATGCAGTAAAAGCCCACTGACACAGTGCAATAACCTCTGTTTTCTGTGTCCTGTGAACAGGCTTGCCATTGATTAAAACAGCAAGGTGTGCAATAAAGCGCAGGCGAAGTGCTAGCTCCATATGGCCTCAGACCCCGAGGCTGTGAGCTCGCTCTTAAGCCTCCCCTGCTCCCCTCTCTTTTCCCAATTCTACAGATGGTAAAAACACAATTCAAAGCCCCAACAGAATGGGCCCTTGGCAGCAGTTCAACCATTTACTTCAGTAATTAACAGTGCAGATACCACTACAATTATGGGATGGATACTAACTATGTCACCCTGAGAATTAGAGTTAGCTAACGGCTTGTTCCGTATGATAGGTAACTCTACAGTAAAAATATATAAAACAGGATATTTCTAAAAAGTGATAAACAACATGCTTGCAGGACATTGTGATTACCTCATAATCAGTCCACAAAAGCTTCCCGTCAAGCAGTGAACTGTAGTAATTAAAGTGTGACAGAAAATCAAAAAACTATTTACATTTCAAGCTTATGTGTACTGATTACATATTACATCAATGCACTGCCAACTGCTAAGCGCAAATAAGCCTTACACTGAAGGATCTGTAATTGCAGCAGAATGAAGGGCTTGCCTCACTTTCTCTCACTGCAGACAATAACTTCAAGGCGAGGCCTTCGTTTATTCCTCCATAATTACGTCCAAATCCCACTCAAATGATCCCATCTAATCATCTATTCTCTACATTTTTTTTTTTTTTGCTAATTTGATTAAATGTTAATTACTATGTTTCTACCTAAATAATACGAAGTGGTTTTGATATGTATTTGCTGGCAAATAAATAAATTGTGAACCAGAGCTAATGTAGTTGTTGCTTTTTGAAGAGAGTGGCCATTTACTCTCTTATCTAAATATTCTTATCTAATTATAAAGTCAGCATGAAATGGAAGCTGTGATCGTATTTTCTTCCCCATTGTGACGTATGTCTGAGTGAAATGGCTTCTCAAACAAGGTAAAATGTAGGACAGGACATGATTTTGTCCATCAGGAATTGATTGGATTGTTTTCGTGTGCTATAGACCTTAGGCAGGGAAGCTACATGTTTAATTTTTGACAGGAGTAAAAACAAAACAGTAGACAAACAGTAGACAAAACTCCATGAAACAGTTTTAAAACTTGTGAGTTGTGAAAATTACATGATCTAGGACCTTTGTACAGTGTGTGCCATTGTAAAAATGCAAGCCTTGTTTTCATCCATGTAAATTTTGTTATGCCGTCTAACCTGACTAAAGTCTATTGCTGTGACCTCATGTAAGATAAATCATTTTTAATAAATACGGCAATATTCCACAAAATAACAAGTTTTGATTGTTATTTTAATTATGTAGACCCAGGGAAGGTTTGGGGGCTTATGAGTACTGTTAATTTTTGTGTTGTTGGCAGATTATCCTGTATATATATGAATTTGCCAACAACACAAAACTTAACAGTTATCCTGTAGCATTATATTATTATATATACTATATAATATCTATATATATATATAGATAATATATATAGCTCTACACCTTCCAGCAACACATCTCCACAGAAATGTGATTAGTTAATACGTTAGAATGCATCACCAACCGAATTAATCAGTCATAGATGCAATTCAACACAAATGCACTGCCTTTATTGAAGCGATCAAGACAGAGGCCAATTGCATGTAATCCTGTGACAAACCTATTATAAATATAATGTCAATATTCCGCTTTTTGTGCAGATGGGCATAGTGAGCACCACAGCACACACTGCAGCCTGTTATACAACTACATTTTGGGCAGTGCTGGTCTGTGCTATGGAATGCATCTATACCCGACGAAAAAGGCACATTACACAAGACCATATGCTGCCAAAGTTCCAACAGGGACCGTATCACCGTCTAATTCTGCATCACAAGAAATGAAGGAATCAGTGCTGGCATTGAGTCTGATTAACTCTGCATGACTCCATCAATACCCCAGTGAGCTGGTCTGCTTCTCTCGCCACAGGTGAGCACTGTGTTCCCATTCCCAACAACAACACACATACAGATCAAATGGTCCATCTATTTCCGTGAGGAGAAATTGTATGATCTGCAAATGATCTTACAAGATTATCTCCTGCATGAATAATAAATATAATTGCATTTAGAGGAAAGAGAGTGAGAGAGAGAAACAGAGACAGTTACTGCTGCTACTGTAATACAAACATACCATTATTTGTTATGCCAGTAAAGCACATTGAGCAACAATCGAGAATGCTCAGATTTAAAGGAACAAATGTAATCAAATGATCAAATTAGCACTAATTAACATTTGGGTGCTGAGTCTGACTATTAAAGCTCACAAAAGTAGACCGGAAAAAAAAAACAGCTCATGTCAACTTCTTAATTATTCTTGTGCATGCAGCATTTCCAAGACTCGTGCGCCCTAAGTGCAGATAAAGACACCATCTGCTGGTAATTAGAGCTAAATAATATCAGACATCATAGCTAATAATTTTGACTGCAAATTTGATTAAAACCTGAATATAATTTGGGCTAGTTTTTGTTTTCTGAGAAAAAAAGGGTCCATGTTGCAAAACCATAATCAGGAAAAAAGCGACACATTAAAACAGGCTGATTATTCTTTTCTAAAAACCTTGGGAAACATATAAACATAAAAAATAACACACCCAGTCCTAATCTTTTATAGCTCATTTGCGTTAAATGAGAAGGAATTACTGTGTATCACTACGGCCTGCTACAACAGCAAGGCATTGGCCTTAATGGCTTTTTATTAGCTTAATCTCCAAATTAAATGGTGTTTGAAGCTGAAGATGCTCTCTTTTCTACACTGTTATTACCCCCATCATCATGAACCCATTTTCCTGCCGAGACCAATTTGAATAAGACGAGAAGGCTGCTTCAAATCTGTGATGGCTGTGTGTGCGACGCGTGCATGTGTGTGTGATGGACCTGCAGGCGAGAGAGAGAAAAAGAGAGAGATCCATAATGAGGGATGCTGGGGAATTGCCCTCCTGGAAGACCTGATGTGTTTCCAGTTGGCTGCCAGCTGCCAGAAATCAAGACAAACACTGATCATTGACAGGAGGATTAACACTGCTTCGCACAGACATACACACCTGAACACGCCGACGCACAGAGATCTTTTAACGGGCGATGCTTAAAGCAAAAACGGCATTAATTAAATCAGTTACAGGCTTTCAAACATCTTCGAATCATATATTCAATTAGTCAGCAACATGGTGTAGCTAGCAGGGGGACATTATGGGTGTAATTAACAACGTATTAATGTGTAAATGAGACAAAACTCTCTCACTCTCCCTCTGTTTCGTCAGAAATTCACAAGTAAATAAATACATCTTTGACTACACAAACATGTTTGCACCGTATACTGTATTTGTATTATATTTATAGGTGTTTTCTTAACTAAGGGCACTTTTTACATCTGAGGACTTTATAAACGCTCTTAAAACACACTTTTTACACTCTCACTAGTTTATTTAGTTTGTCTCCATGTATATCAGGAAAATTCTGTAATTTTTGTCATTCCACCAGTGTCATTCACAATCCCAACTATATATTAAATCATATTTAAAAGACTGTATTTTATATAATATTTTTAGAATATATATTATTAATTAATATTTTATAGTTTTTCGATTTAATTCTGTGGAGTCAACAGAATTAAATGTAACATAAAAGGATTTACCCAGCGCTAAAAATAAAATAAATAAAAAATAAAATAAAATAGTTTTAATTTGACCTTATAACAAATTGAAAGGTAAAAAAAATAAGAAATCCACCCCGAAACATAAAACTGCCTTTTGATGAGAGACCCATATATTAAAAATATGGACTAAAATATTAAATATGAAAATGTGAGGAAAGAATGAGAGGACAAAAGAAAGTCAGAGAGAAAAGCAA
Source organism: Sinocyclocheilus anophthalmus (assembly GCA_018155175.1). NCBI lineage: Eukaryota > Metazoa > Chordata > Actinopteri > Cypriniformes > Cyprinidae > Sinocyclocheilus > Sinocyclocheilus anophthalmus. The sequence goes on from JADLZN010000024.1 coordinate 462,972, forward strand.
AGTTGCATTTAAAGCTGATATATTTCTGCTGCAGTACTCTCTTACCTGGCAAGCTAGAGTACATCAACGGTGCTCCATCCAAAACACCAGCAGCTGTTACTCCACATGGAAAACTTTTCTCTAAAATCCAGAGACATCTGTTAGGAAACCTGAGCTATTAAACATCTCTTCAGCTTTATTATTGCACAGCATAACCAATCAAAATTAGACTGATCAATTACATGAATTAAATCGCATGACACCAACTGGGCTGTTTTTACTTCTTTTTTGAACACTGGAACATAACAATGTCTGTGTGATGCTGACAAGGGGACAACATGACATGACAGCACAACTAGGAACAGCACTAGCTTCTCAGTGGTTCATTAGTATCCAGATACTGCTCCTCTCCTCCCTGCATCTAAACTGCTTTGTCAGAGAGATACCACACAAATTCGGAATGAACAAATTGGATCGAGACTTCGCTGTCAACATTTGGTAAGTTAATAAGAGTGAAGAAATTATTTAGTCTTTTTCTCCACATCAACAACTGTTGCTTTGATTGAAATCCATCTGTCTACATTAAGTTTGCACATTACCATGACCCAAACAAAGACTCTCAAATCTGAGTCCAGCACTGACATCAGACCTGACAGTAGCTCTACCTGCATTTACCCTTATTCTCTCAATCTAATGACAAAATTCTTAAAGGGATACTCGAACCAAAACTCGACCTATCTCCATGAAACCATTTAATGTCACTTAGGACCCTCAAAGCTGATGTTTCAAAAACCACAGTAAAGTGAAAATGAAGTGAAACAATGGGCCTAAGTAAGAAAAAAAATCATATTTTTAAACTTTACATATTTAAAACTTATATTTTACATTTTTGCAGGATCAACTTTAAAGGTCCCCTGAAATGGTTAGAAACACGCAGCGTTACTCTGTGTTAACGTAATTTTAACTGAAACAGGAAGACAGGGCGGGACATATCAAGCACCCTTTTTAAAATAGCCAATAGCGTTAGTTTTTATCACAGCTTGGGCTAGAGCCGTTCAGAGCCGTTGAGCTCCGTAAAGCCACATTTGACAGGGTATACCAGCCACAATCTCATCCATATTGCTATAAAATATAGCATTCTGTGTAGAATTAAAAAAGCTCAGATACATTTTGTGGTCTGCGCCAACTCTCGCACTCTCCGTGCTATCGTGTCTCTGGACCGGAGCAGAGTGGGTGTGCGGTGCGGTGGTTAGCGTGACACAGCGCGAAACCAGACTTCTTTTATTCCTCAATGGAAGCATATTTACACTGTTTGAATCGTTCCCTGTCTCCTATATAGTGCACTACATGCCATTCATTGTACAGAAAATTCTAATTCTGTGGACAAGTAACCGATTTCAGCCATGGCTTCAGCATCTATTTTATAGTGTAGGTGGCGGGTGCTTCGGATTCTAGAGAGCATTTAATTGGACAGAAAGTTTGATGAGAAGCTGAAGTACGATGTGACGTCAAAAAAATGTACGCGCCGTTTGGCGGAAGTGACGAACTGCAAGCTTTGAATGTTATATCTTATAAATGCGAATTTTGTTACTGTTTTGGAGCACACTGCCTTATAGATAACCTTAAGACTAATATATTGATACTAACACCAAAAAATAACTTTAATTTTGATGTCATGGGGACTTTAAGAATCACCAAGAAAACTGGCATTACGTTTCAATACATGGATTTTTTTTTTTTGTTATTGCATTTGTGTTCATCTGAAGAAAAAAAAGTAATATACATCTGGGATGGCAAGTGGGTGAGAAAATTTTCATTTTTGGGAGGAGTATCCAAAACAAAAACAATATTTTTTAAAAATATCATATATTTATTGAAACCAGCAATGTAGAATAATCTTGCTATATATTTTACATAAATTTGCATATTTGAGCTACTAAGGTAATACCCTGTAATAATGCCAGCTAGTTGAATATATGTAATTTATAATACAGTGCTGTTGAATGCTTGAATATGATTGGTTTTTTTGTTTGGTTTTGGCTTTTTTTGGGTTGGTTTTTCTTCACTCTGATGAATGTTCTAAGTTGTGCAATTATTTTCAGAGAAACGCATGGCTAAAGTAGTTCCAGACAGGTTGCCGGTTGCGTTGACTATATCTTACCAAGTTAGTAATCACAAAGCTTTTTTCTTCAATACTTGTCATAACTTTGTAAAGTCAGTTACATAAAAAGGTAGATTGGTCTAATTTGAATCTGAAAAGTAAGACTGATTACCACTTGGTTAACTGCTAGTTGGTCAAACTAGTTTTTATAACACAGTCTTAACATAGCAGGTTATGTTTATGCAACTGGCCCCAGGTCTTGACAGGTCTGTATCAATTCGTCAAATGATCTCAAAGGTCGTTACAGCATACAACAGCAAAACGACCAAAACCCACAATGACACTGATCAAGCTAATAAATATAAACAACATGATACAAATTATTTTTTTCCCCCATGTTTTTGCCACAAAATTACGTTTTATTGTGTACGGAAAGCACATACTGTCTTTCTCCCGCTCTCTCTCCCACTCAAACGCACACAAATACAGCACAGACACACTCACACAGAAACATGTTGTTAGTGCTGCTCTGACAATTTTTATCAGTAAACAGTTTAGCAACTTGACATTTCTCAAACGCAAGGTAATAATGGCGCTGATGTTGAAGAAGATGAACTTACAGCAATTATGCATTCAAATAATTCCAATGATTGGCCAAAATAACAATGACACAGTTGGGAGGGGAGGGCCATTGTTTTATACATGTAATGAGTATGATTTTTTTTTCTGGTATATAAGGTATTGTATAACCTGAAGCATTTCTAAATAAGGAAAAGCGATGAGAATCTAAACAACAGTCAAACAGTATAGGTCACTGCAAGACCTTGTGAGAGCACTGAGAGTAATATCATGTAGTACAAATTGGTCTTGAGACAAGACCTAAACAAGATCAAGACTTCAGTTCTGCTACAATCAAACAAACATACTGCAGTAAATTACCAAGGTAAGTGTATATAGTGCACAAGGATATGAATGGTCAGACTGAAAGGTTAGATTATTAACCTGTTGCCCTGCCTCACATATGGTTCACACAGCCATCAACCAGTACAATAACCACTAGTGGTCTGTGCACTCAATAGATTGCTCAAGTAGAATGTTATTAGTAATGGGTCGCTGTCTTGATTTCTGTCCCACACAAATGGCTACTCTTCATTGGGCAGGGATTGAGCGGCCATTAATCAGGAGGCTGGCAGCTGCTGGACTAAATCTAAAGCTGTTAGATTTGCAGTCTGTGTAACAGGGAGGTGACTGCTTTCACAATCATAGTCAATAGGCCTTTTCACAATCCATGATGTTACATCCGGCATACTTGTCAATGGACCATTGGTAGGTTTGATAAAACAATTCAACAAAAGTTGAACTTGACAATAAACACATTTTAAACAGTTTAGCTTGTTTAACAGTATCTGAGGGGGTAAACAGTAGTTAATTGTAAGGGCAAAGTGTAACGGTTCGTGAAGAAATATAAGACGTGCATGAGTTCAGGTTATTATATCAATTCAAGTTCAAGGCCAATTTTTTAAGTTGTATAACATTAGTAATTTCTTTTTTCCTTTCTGCAATCTCCCATTTATTTTTCTACCCTAATACAGTTGCAGTCACAGACACATTTCAGTCTTAAATATTTTATAGTAATATTGGCATTGCAGGCAATTTTTATAAATTGTACAGTTTTCTTATATTGTTTTAAAGTGTTGTTGAAATGTAAAAGCAAAGCTTATTTCCCCCATTTATATAGTATGTATTAATACTAAATTTAGCTAATAGAAGTAATATTGATACATTTTATTTATGGGTGCCTTTCACAACACTCAAGACCACCTTTCAAACATTAAACAAGTGTCAGCCTAAAAAGACTCAAAACTAGGAATATTAAACCAAACAATAAATACAATAACACACAAAAAAAATACAATATTCTCCTGCATACAAACTCAATGTAATTATAGTCATTAAATGAGGTGAGGTCTGACCAGATTTAAAGTTATGAACTGAAGACTATCACTGGTTTGGAAAGGAAGAGGAAAGGAATTCCATAAATGAAGGGCAGTAATAGCTAAAGGCTCTAGACCAGTGGTTCTCAATTCCAGTCCTCTCATACCACTACGTCACACTTCTCTAGTAAGTTTCGTCTGTGTGTGAAGAAAGTAGCACAAATCCGTGAATGAATGTTCCAAAGTGAAGTACACTTCAACGGATTTCCCGGGCTCAGGGAGTAGGGAGCAATGAACACTGTGTAGGGACCCTGTCAATCGGAACACATGTTCATGCAACAAGCTCTCTTCTAACGAGCTGTTAGGTCTTCAACCCTGCTCCTGGGGACCCACTTGTTCAGCAAAGTTTATGTCCAACCTGCTTTAGCACACCTGCTTGTGTATTTTCAAGCAGTCCTGAAGAGCTTGATTAGGTGCTTCAGGTGTGTTTGATTAGGGTTGGAGCTAAACACTGCAGGACACGTGAGTACCAGGAGACAGGTGGAGGACCTCTGCTCAAGACCAGGTTCTTAAACCTGTCCTGGAGTACCTCCAGCCCTGCACATTTTGTGTTTCCCTCATCAATCACACCTGATTCGACTCACCAGCTCATTAGTGGAGACTGCAAAACCTGAAGTGGGTGTGTCAGATATAGGGAGACATACAAAATGTGCAGTGCTGGGGGTACTTCATGGAAAGGTTTGAGAACCACTGCTCTAGAGTCTAGACCAGTGTTTCTCAACCCGGGTCCTGGGCGCCCCCCAACACTGCTCATTTTGTATGTCTTCCTTATCTGACACACCCATTTCAGGTACTGGAGTTTCTTTTAATGAGCTAATGATTTGAATCAGGTGTGTTTGATTAAGGAAACATGCAAAATGTGCAGTGTTGGGGGGGGCGCCCAGGACCAGGGTTGAGAATCACTGCTCTAGACCAGTGTTTCCCAAACTTTTTTTAGTCTCGGCACCCTTTGGAAATTTTAACAAACTTGTGGGACCCTACAAAATTTATTTTGTCACAATATTTGAATTTCTAACTTCGATATGATAATTTGAAAAGTATAGATATTCGGTACAACAGGGAAGAACTGCAGAATATAATGTCATACAGATATTTTTAATATTAAAATTGTTTGTCCATCAGTGGTGGTAATCAGTTGGGTAATTTCTATTGAAGAGACCAATTTATATGACAGATTTTAATGTAGGCTTTTATACATATGTAAACATGATTTAATTACCATTATAACTAGCTATCTCACAAATCTTTGCTCACTCAAGTGTTTTTTTAATTTTACAGTGGGGTAATTTTGGTGCAGTAGCACAAGATAGCATGATTTCAAACTTTGAATTGAATAAAAAAAAAAATGACAAGCAGTCAGTAATAAAATAAGAACAAATAAAAAAAATTAATAATGATAGCACAAATTAAAAAATAATGACAGGCCTTCGAATTAAATAAATTGCTTTTTAGTTTTTCCAGGTAGGTCTAACAGTAGGTAAGATATTATCCATAAATATCCAGATTTATCCCAAAATGTTTAGTCTCCTAGAAAGCCTTTTATAAGAACACGTGAGCATAACCCACAAGTTTTTAAAAAAAGGGGGCTGGGGGGGTTTAAAGCGCAGATCAATGAATGAGGGGGCAGTGTTACCAGAGTTGCCCATATAACACACCATGTTACAACACAGTAGGGCTATTGCAGACAGAAACACTACTGTACTACATCGATGTTTCCTGTATGCTCAATTTTTGAGTGAACTTTGCTGTTCCGATTCGCATGAACGGTATACGAGTGGAGCGACTGAGCATAGAGCGGGATAATACGCAGAGCGTCACAACAAGTGAAAGTGAAACCTGAGCGGGAACTAATTTTCGGCACCCGAAATTTCAGTGCATCTCTAATTATTGGCGACATAAGAAATGGATATTATATAATAGATGCTTTTTTAAAAATTTTAGCAATTTAAAAATATTAAAAAATGATTGTTTTACACGGCACCCCTGCTCTCGACAGACGGCACCCCGGTTGGGAAACACTGGTCTAGACCATATATTAGACATAAGAAGTACAATTTTAAAATCTAAAATCTTTAAAAAAAAATTTACTCATTAGAATTTTTAAGAACTTTTAAAAAGTAATAGGAGCGCTAAGTTTGAATAGTCTGGGATCATTGGAACATTCCGTCATGTAAGTCAAGGGGATTTACGTTTCAGTTTTAAACTCTAATAAGTCGTATCAGTCTAGAAAAGATATAGCAACCCAAATCAAAACAGTCTGAACAGCTGGGCTGAGTTTGGTGGTTCTTGCTTGAAAGCTCTAGGAGGAGTAGCGTTTAGAAATTTAGTCTAAGAAGAAGAATAAAAAAAAGCTTAAGTAGCAGATCAGTAGGTTGGCTTTCTCAAGCCAACCTGTTTGCTATTTTAATGTATTTTTTTCTTTAGTGCCAGGATACTTCCGATATCACTCTAAAATGCTGAAGGAAATACTCCATCGTAAAATAATGTTTAATGTTAGTGGAGATGATCTTACCAGTGTGACTTGCAACATTGGCTACGTTCACACTGTCAGTTTTTTGACAACCGCACATCCTTACAGTCTCGAAATGTCCCGTTCAAACAGCAGCTTACATACAGTAGTGTCTCGAATACTGTCTGTATGAACGTGCAACGGGAGTCAAGCCCTTATTCCTTACCAGTTACTATAGCGACATCCACAAAACTTAAAGTCTTATCACTTTCTGACACGACAAGAGTTGTGCAGAACACAAAACTGATGGGAGCGGCTCCTGTGGAGACCTAAAACATTCAGATGACTCACAGCTCATTTCTCCGTCACTGTAAGTTACTGAAACCAAACCACACATGAAAACACGCGTTTGTGCAGCAGAGCGGCTCTCTCTCGCACTGTATTATGTGACAGACAGTCCTGTTCCGTTCAACAGCGCGCGTTGTTCCGAGTGAGGTTGTGAATCCTGAAAATTTACGGGTGTGAGTTCGGTTACAGAATGTGGTGTCACGCCGAAAATTAAAACTCCGTGTTGTGAACATACCCCAGATAGGGCCTCAAATACAGGACTGACAACAACTGAACGTGGCCTAAAAATAGGATGACATAACTCCACAAATTAAACCAGCTGTTTCTGACTATTCAAACTGTGGGCTGAAAAAATTCTTGCTCAATTTAAAACTGATTCTAAACACGACTGGACTGAATAGTATGAATGTGCAAGCAATGCAATCTTTATGATTAACTCCTTAAAGGGACAGTTCACCCAAAACTGAACATTCTGTCATCTACTCACTGTATGAATTTGTTTCTTCTGCTGAACACTCCTGCTGAAAAATGTGGGTAAACCAAACAGTTGACGGTAGCCACTGACATTCCAAAGTATGGAAGAAAAAAATACTGTGGAAGTCAACGACTAACAAACGGGATGGACCCATCTATCTTTTAAAAATATTCTTATGTGTTTCAGAAAAGAAAGTAAAAAAACAGGTTTGGAACAACTTGAGGCGGAGTAAATTATGACAGAATTTTCATGTTTGGGTGAACTATCCCTAACCTTATGTAAGGTGAGTAACTCCATCTCGGTCTAATGCAATTGAAGATGCTATTTTGAGGGTGAAGGACTGAAATAGTCTTTTCTCATAAAACATAATCTTTGTTTTATTATAAAAAAGACTTTGTACCCAATCACTTGGTATCTACCTGAAATAGCAGAATATTTAGCATCAGTCCTGTGACTTGCATTAAATTTTGGCACACTAGGCCCTTTTCTATTAACAGTAAATATGCCTAGGTCTATATCTAACACACTTAGCCTAGTCCATGCGCTCCTGATAATTTTTGCTGTGTGCTGAGGTTCAGCTCTCTGGAGACCGAATTAAGGTCTTAAGTAGAACAGGTGTTCACGTTTTTTAAGGAGAGCCAGAGAGTCTTTGTCGCGGACAGAAGGCTTGAAGGGAGAAATGCTCGCCAGTAGTACAGATAGCCTACGCATTGCCCGTTGGGTAGAGTTCCAGTGCACGGCAGTTGGAGATGCACGGCCTGTCTTGTCTTCTGTCCGGAGACAGCTGTGACGCAGCAGTGCGTAGCGCCGCAATCAGGTGTGAGTCAACTGAGCAGAATGCTGATAGCGGGACAATCTGACTGCCTCTCCAGCGCTCACCACGAGAGGACGAACAGAGTGACGCCTTACAGCAAATGGTGACCTTTAAGAAGATTAATTTGTTTACCAACAAAGGTAGTGGCTGTCACTTGGCTGGTGATGATCATGATGCTGTCAGCCGGATGAGAGAGAGTTTAGTGGAGTCTTCTGTTCTGTTTATCTTCTCTGTGAGTCTTTCATCAAAAGCTGTAATGTCCAGTAATGCTAAAGGACTATTCTAGAGGAATAATAAAGAGCCTGTATTATAGGCCTACGAACATGATAATAATAGTGTCCTTCCTCCTTTTGTTTTTATTTTTCATTTTACTTTAGTGCTCTAGGTGTTGTTACTTTATTAGTTTTTTAGCATTTAAGGGATTTTTGATTTTTAAACCAATGTTTTATGTTTAGTTTTACTTGTCTTTTTTACTGAGAAAATAAAATAATAACAGTTGTTTGGTCATCTACACTGAACAAAATTATAAACGCAACACTTTTGTTTTTGCCCCCATTTTTCATGAGCTGAACTCAACGATCTAAGACTTTTTCTATGTACACAAAAGGCCTATTTCTCTCAAATATTGTTCACAAATCTGTCTAAATCTGTGTTAGTGAGCACTTCTCCTTTGCTGAGATAATCCATCCACCTCACAGGTGTGGCATATCAAGATGCTGATTAGACAGCATGATTATTGCACAGGTGTGCCTTAGGCTGGCCACAATAAAAGGCCACTCTAAAATGTGCAGTTTTATCACACAGCACAATGCCACAGATGTCGCAAGTTTTGAGGGAGCGTGCAATTGGCATGCTGACTGCAGGAATGTCCACCAGAGCTGTTGCCCGTGAATTGAATGTTAATTTCTCTACCATAAGCCGTCTCCAAAGGCGTTTCAGAGAATTTGGCAGTACATCCAACCGGCCTCACAACCGCAGACCACGTGTAACCACACCAGCCCAGGACCTCCACATCCAGCATCTTCACCTCCAAGATCATCTGAGACCAGCCACCCGGACAGCTGCTGCAACAATCGGTTTGCATAACCAAAGAATTTCTGCACAAACTGTCAGAAACCGTCTCAGGGAAGCTCATCTGCATGCTCGTCGTCCTCATCGGGGTCTCGACCTGACTGCAGTTCGTCGTCGTAACCGACTTGAGTGGGCAAATGCTCACATTCGATGGCGTCTGGCACTTTGGAGAGGTGTTCTCTTCACGGATGAATCCCGGTTTTCACTGTATAGGGCAGATGGCCGACAGCGTGTATGGCATCGTGTGGGTGAGAGGTTTGCTGATGTCAACGTTATTGTTATGGGCAGGCGTATGTTATGGACAACGAAAACGGGTGAATTTTATTGATGGCATTTTGAATACACACAGAGATACCGTGACGAGATCCTAAGGCCCATTGTCGTGCCATTCATCCACGACCATCACCTCATGTTGCAGCATGATAATGCACGGCCCCATGTTGCAAGGATCTGTACACAATTCCTGGAAGCTGAAATCATCCCAGTTCTTGCATGACCAGCATACTCACCAGACATGTCACCCACTGAGCATGTTTGGAATGCTCTGGATCGGCGTATACGACAGCGTGTTCCAGTTCCTGCCAATACCCAGCAACTTCGCACAGCCATTGAAGAGGAGTGGACCAACATTCCACAGGCCACAATCAACAACCTGATCAACTCTGTGCGAAGGAGATGTGTTGCACTGCGTGAGGCAAATGGTGGTCACACCAGATACTGACTGGTTTCCGGACCAACCCCGGACCCCCCGATACAGTAAAACTTTTAGAAGTGGCCCTTTTATTGTGGCCAGCTAAGGCACACCTGTGCAATAATCATACCGTCTAATCAGCATCTTGATATGCCACACCAGTGAGGTGGATGGATTATCTCGGCAAAGGAGAAGTGCTCACTAACACAGATTAGACAGATTTGTGAACAATATTTGAGAAATAGGCCTTTTGTGTACATAGAAAAAGTCTTAGATCTTTGAGTTCAGCTCATGAAAAATGGGGGCAAAAACAAAAGTGTTGCGTTTATAATTTCGTTCAGTGTAATTTAGCTACATTGTGTAAATGGTTTTACAGAGTAACAAATACAACAAGGGATTATTGGGATAACAGAATAATAAATAAAATCAAAAGCTCGACATAACCACCAAGGTGAACTAAACCAATGTGTTAATTATGTGTAACTGAAAATATACTTAAAACTGTGTTCATGCATAATAGGTATTGTTTGATTGTTCCAACAAAAAAAACAAAGGCTTATGTCCCCATATTTATACCAGGATTCGTGTACAAAGTAAGCTAATAGAAGTAGCAGAATCGACTTTGACCCCCATTTGTTTAAAAGCACCCTAGCAACCCTCTTCCTACACAACTCAATTTAAAGGGGTCATATGCTGTTGCTAAAAAAAACATTATTTTGTGTACTTGGTGTAATGAAATGTTTATGTGGTTTAAGGTTAAAAAAACACAGTATTTTCCACATACTGTACATTATTTTCTACTCTATGCCCCGCCTTTTTGAAACGCGTCGATTTTTACAAAGCTCATCGTTCGGAAAAGCGAGGTGTGCTCTGATTGGCAGCTATCTAGGTGTTGTGATTGGCGAATACCTCAAGCATGTGACGGAAATGTTACGCCCCTTACCATACTGTGATGCCCTGTCCGGCCGGAGCGACGAGACAAAAACATTAAAACCCATTATAAACGAGGCATTTGTTGCATCCAGTGGGGACATAATTACGGATTATAATGACTTATACTGTCTTTTTATGCGTTGCGTTGCACGAGCCGGTCAACTGAAACAATTCTGCATTTGTGATCAGAGAAATGACAAACAACAAGCGCTACTCTACACTGCTCAAAACTCACGTTTGAATCGTCAGTGGCAAATCCTTTAAATATGAAAGCGTACTTTTAGGCTGTGAGTCAGCAATATTTGTCAGAACACTGGCACTGTAGGCTACTCTTCCCAGAAAACAGTCCTCATCCTCTGTATCTGTATATTTGGTTTGAACTGTTCTGGAACAGTGTTGTAAATACAACTTAACCACTGATTTCTAGTTGTGTCCTCTTTTGGAAGACAAAACAAAGTAGTTTCGCTTTCACAAGGAAACACACAGCATCTTCACGACATGGCGGTGGCGGCGGCAACAATACTACAACGGGGGGGGGAGAGAATCAAAGTTACACTTTTCTTTGCGTTTACATTTGGGTGGTGTTATGCAAATCTTCCCACACAGTGATGTAGACATGTGGGGGCGTGTTTAAACGAGGCGCATTAGGAGGGCATGGACGAGTCTTAACTTTTATAAAGAATATCTCTTTGGGTTTGAGACTTTAGTCTTTGCAACTTTAGGGATCTTATCTATTCACAAACAGCTTGTAACACGCCAAAGAGAAAGGAAAACTTGAAATCGCATCATATGACCCCTTTAAGAACAAGTTTCTTTACAACAAGGTCATCCAGTTATTGTTCGCCGTCTGTTTCGTGAATAGGCTATTGCTTATTTGGATAGCCTATACAACTCACTAATAAATTGACGCGGTGCTTTTTGCAGCCCAATAGTGTAGCCTATATTCGGAAGGGGAGGGGGAGGGTTGTCCGATACTAAAATCACACTTTGCAAAAAGCGTGGGAATTGTCGATGCTGCTTCGTGATAAGAAATGAAATGCCTCTGTCCAGCTGTTGTTAAATTTGCAGCTTTTTTTTACACTCTTGTAGCCTATGGATTTGTAGTGAGATAATTCGCCTCAGTTCAAGCTGCATATGAATCAATATTTTCCTCTTTAATATTTGCAGCACGAAATAAACATGAATATTTGAATGCATTTTGAAAAAAATAAGAACAATTTAATACAAACGAATGTCTCATGAGGATCAATAAGAGTTAAAAAAAAAAATAAAAAAAAAAAGTAAAAAGAATGACGGATGCCAAGACTTTTTTTTTTTTTTGGGAGGAGGAGGAGTAGGCCTATAGGTGGAATTTTCTCATTAATTCACGCAATATAACATGATTTTTATCGGTTTAGTTTGACTTTATTCTTAAACATATTATGACGTTAATCTTATTATTTAGTTATTTTTCACCGTCGGCACAAAATGCTGCCGTAAGGCTACTGAATGCAAACACATTTTTGCCACAGCGGCCAAAAAAAAAAAAAAAATAGGCCTAGTGAGGGGATATTTTAATTATTTGTTAATAAACTAATGTTTTCTGAGTCAATGTTGCAAAAATGAATTTGAGGAACCTGACTCGCCATCTCCTCATTGGACGTCCCTTTGAGAAATGTATCTTTACGGATTATTTAATGAAAAGAGTTGTGTTTTCGATTTGAATTATTTAGTTTTAAAATAGTAAATAAAGCATTCTATACGATATCATTTCTCATACCGGTTGAAGCATTCCTGCGCAGAGACCGAGATGACAGAAAGCGCATCCTGTTTGTTTGCCTTATTTTAAAAAAGCACAAGGTTTTGTTGATATTGTAAATGTGCACACAAATACAAGTAGACCCTTAGCAGTTCCAAATGATGTATACTCTTACCTTTATGAGCAAAAATGACGGCGTATTTTTAAGTTTCCACTGTTATTAAAAAAATTAACTATGCAAGTGATCGCGCTGGCGCCTCCATGTCCTGCAAAGCGCTTTAGCTTCCACTCTCCGCACAAACGATTGGATATGTGCCTAACAGCACTCGTTTATCTTGGTTAAATGTTTAAATTAATACTGTGAAATGCATGAAGTGTTTTATGTCTGTTTATTTTAGACAAGTCATGTTGGTTTGAGAAGACTAAATTGATCAAACATAATGCTCAACTCACTGTTGCCGCTTGCCGCTTGGTCGTTCCTTTAAAAAACAAAAACTTGAATTTAACAAACATAAAATGTTACAAAAATATTTCTAAATTAACTTAAACAAAAAGAAATATGACCACTTTGCCATTAAAAACCAAAACTGAACTATTTTAATAGCTGTGTAATTGGGAAGAGAGAGAGAGGAGAAAAGACACGGTATCCAATCGGACTCGGGCCGAGAATTCTCATAAGCTGTTGGACAAGGGCCGGGCCCATGCAGGGCTCTATTCGTTCCCTCGTTTCAATTACAAGTTCCCCCCAGCTCGGCGGGCCCCCAAACTGCCTGGGCCCATATGCACCTGCATACCCAGACACTACGCCACTGGTTTCATACAAGATCTGGCAACTGGATAACCTTGGAATAATATATTGATGTGATTATTCATATAACGTTGTAGGGAAATACAAATTATGGGAGTTTCCCTGGAGAAATAACAAAACTGGAGAGGGGCGGGAGATGGGTGTAAAATACAGGAGACTCCCGGGAAAAAGGGAGTGTTGACAGGTAAGAAGTTTATACTCACGTGTGAAAGTGTAATGCATTTACTTCAAAGGTTGAAAAAAAAATTGTAACTCAATGTACATTCCGAAAGTACATGAATTCTGACGCAGCTAGTGTCTCTTTATTACAATAAAGGCCTGTGGGTGAAGCCCAGAGATACTCTACAATAAAGACCAGTGGCTTGTAGCACGAAGCCGGTTTCAGTTTTTACCCAGGTAAGTTCGCATTTAGTTTGAGCAAACTGAGTTTTCGGGCTCAAGAAGGTGAGTTGGTTTTGAGCAGGTTTCGTCACAATGGTAACTAACGCTACACGGCTACCCTTTGAGGGTTTTATCAAAGACTATAATGTGATTGATGGTGATTCAACAGCGCAAACAAACTCTGCCCATCTGACTGCTTCAGTCAACATACAGTCATGGCCAAAAGTTTTGGCAGTGACAAATTGGGGTTTTGCAGTTTGCGCGTCAGTATTGTAGATCTATTTGTCCCCAGTTTCTATTGTATACTTAAAAACAATGATTAAGCATATCATGAGTTTTAAAGGCTTTTATTGGCAAAAAAAATAGATCATTTACGCGTGCCTTGTTCCTTCATTAACCTCTGCAACTCGCTCTGGCATGCTGGATATTAGCTTCTGGGCCAAATCCTGACTGACGGCGATCCATTCTTGCCTCATTAGTTCTCGGAGTTGATCACAATTTGTGGGCTTCTGCTTGTCCACTCGCCTTTTGAAGACTAGCCACAGGTTCTCTATGGGATTGAGATCCGGGGAGTTACCTGGCCATGGATCCAAAATTTCAAATGTAATGATCTTCGAGCCACTACTTTATCACTCTTGCTTTGTGACATGGTGCTCCATCAGCTGGAAAATGCACGATCACCAAACTGCTCATGGGATTGTGGAAGCGCTCTTGCAGGACGTTTGATATCATTCTTATTCATAACAGTGTTTTTTGGGCAGAATTATGAGAGAGCCCACTCCCTTGGTTGAAAAGCAACCCCACACATGGATGGTCTCTGGATGCTTCACTGTTGGCACAACACGGGACTCAGGGTAGCGTTCACCTTTTCTTCTCCGAACAATCGATTTTCCAGATGCCCCAAACAGTCGGAAGGAAGCTTCATCAGAGAAAATAACTTTGTAACAGTCTTCTGCTGTCCAATCCTTGTACTTCCTGCAGAATTTCAGTCTGTCCTTGACGTTTTCTTGGAGAGAAGTGGATTCTTTGCTGCCCTTATTGACACCAGGCCGTTGTCCAAAAGACTTCGGCTCACTGTGAGTGCAGATGTTCTCACACCAACCTGCTGCCATTCCTGAGCAAGCTCTGCACTGCTGGTGACACGATTCCGTAACCGACACCTCAGGAGGAGACGGTCCTGGCGCTTGCTGGACACTCTGGGACGTCCTGAAGACTTCTTCACTGCATGCATTCGGACCTCTCTCCTTGAAGTTCTTGATGATCCGGTAAATGGTTCTTTCAGGTGCAATACTCTTTGTAGCAATTTCCTTGCATGTGAGGCCATTTTGATGCACCGCGATGATGGCTGCACGTGTTTCTTTGGAGGTAACCATTGCTAATAAGAACACAATGATTGGAAGCACTTCCATCCTTTTATAGAAATCAGTCTGCTCTTACAATCTAATTAATATGATAGTGATTAACCTGACTAGTACTCATCCACACTTTCACGTGTGCTGCTGATATGATTAGACAATTAATGTTAGCTGATAATTTTGTGTCAGGATCAAAAAACAGTGAAATTTGTTTTGTTTTTGTTTTTTGTGAAAAGTTAATTTTTTGGCCAATGAAGCGTTTAGCAATTATTTAAAATGTATCTGATCACTCTACACAATAATTTAGAAACGTGAATGGGAATGTGAATGAACCCCACAACAGCTTAAGCAGCAAACTTTGCAAAACACAAAATTTATGTCACTGTCAAAAAGTTTGTCGCCGACTGTACACTCGAAATGACAGCGAAATGTGGCGTTGCGTTACTCTCATCTGACCGCAGAGGGCGCCAGCGCAACGGAAATAATCCACCAGACTGTTATACATCTAACCTGAAATATGTAAGAAAAACCTGTAAGGGAAACAATTCAGATGCCTCGAGATCCTGAAACAAACCTTGACCCAGTGCCTTACACATTCGAGAAGCCGTGAATGATTCATGGAGCTTCAGTGTTGGTTTTGACCCTCAAGCCTCAACGTTAATTTTTCAGTAGGAGAGCTGGGTTGAGAGTTTAAGCAGCTAAACTCAGTCTGGTGTCTGTCTGAGCCGTCAATGAGGACTAGGTGTAGATACTTCAACATTTGCCCGAAATTATTTATGCAATAGATTTTATAAAGCTCTGTTCCTGATTTAGTTGACATGGTTTGCATACTGAGAGGAATCAGTGTTTGGATTAGGATTATTATGAGGCGACTGTTCATGCATCCTTTACTATGCATCAGTTACTTCAATGTGAGCAAGTTGCTCCACTTTTCAACCTATGTGCGGTTGAGAAGAATTCAGGTGCCTCCCTGCCCTTAGGGTCCTCTGAACAAAGACAGCCTTCATATTTTAGCCAGTAAAAAAAATGTGTGCTAGGTCACGGGCCAGGGTTGTGTTACCTGCTGTATCCCAGCAATGCACCCTTTTGATGACCGTCATGATCAAAAAAATAAGCAGAACTTGAGCAGAACACAGATATATAAAGGTGAATGTTTGTGAAGACAAACAAATCAGATGAAGGAGACATTTTTCATTTACATATTTATTAAAGTATACAATAACAAACAATTCGTTTTTTCTCTTAAATTTTAGAGATGGAAAGAAATAATAAAGATGATATACTTATACAATAAAAAAATCTAACAATGTCAAGCACAACAATCACCACTAAGCCACAGCATCACTGAATGAGAAAGTTGAACACGAGCACAATTAATGCACATTACTTAAAATATATTCAACAATTTGTTGAGAAAATGAGATCTGATTTTTTTCTTCCTCTCGAAGAAAACACTTATCGTTTGCTTAGATGGACAATAAATCCTTTCCTGAATAATTTCAGTACCTTCAATTTTGTCTTTGTTGGATGACATCAAGAGGTTTTTAAATACATTTCAAGGAATCCTAGTCAACACAATAACACTCTGACTTTATCAAAGAAAAGTCTTAGAGCATCTAAATCACCAGTAGTAATTATGAACATTTATGCACAAAGATGTCACACATCTTTTCTACTGACTGTGAAGTATACGATGCACCTACATGCTACTTTCCTCCACGATTCCTTTACAACACATTGGGCGATCAAGAGCTGAATTCTCATTGCAAGCACGTCACACTGACCTGCGGCTAACTGAAAGTACTGTACATGATCTGGCTTTAGCAAAGCCTATTTTGACATTTCCCTTCTTCAAGCCCTTCTCCATATCCTACGAGCATCTGACGTATAAAAATACAGGGCTAACCTTACAAAAACCTGCCAGCAGTACAGCCCCACCTTTCAAACAGGTACAAACACAGAGGTAAGAGCATTTACTTTCCCGTCCCACTTCTGAAAAAATATTTGGTAGCAAAATAGAGTCTACAGTACAAATGGCATGAATTTCAGAAAATAGGCATGCATAATCAATTTATTAGACATATTTACAAGTTCGGCTGAGAAAGATCACAACCCTGAGTGGTCAAACACTGGACAACCCACTCACTCAATACGCATGAACACCTGTGTAGAAGTCTCCAATATACTATTTACAAACTCTGTTATGAAAGTTGATGCGAAGGCACACTCACTCAGTTTCATTTCTGGAGGACGTGAAGACCCGCAAGTATGTGTACATACAGTATGCACGACCGCTACTGTGAGATATGAAATGCCCAGTTTTCAAAAGAGAAACTTGTTCTCCAAAGCAGACAATTGAGAGACATCGCCAGACCTCGCAGAGCTCCTCACCCACTCAATAAAGACACTGAGCAAATAACAATGAAAGCGCAACACAATACATGGAGTTATAAGAGCAACGAATGCTATAAAACTCAATCATTCACATTCATTCACACAAAACAGACGGCCGGTTCACTGCAGACAAAGCTGAAATCAACACTAGACCAGATATTACAAAACACTCCGGCTGGCACAGTTATAACATCCTCACATGCATAGATTGATGAGAGATGAAAAACACCACAACTGGAAAACTACTGAAGAAAGAGTATTAGGCTCTCAGCATCTGTGCAATGACAAAATCCCCTATTATTTCAACAAACATAACAGAGATATTGTGAAGCATAGATAACACTTTCCCAAGTGTTACATAAACTGTTATGTGTGCACATGAAGTTTCTTATATAGTATTCTGTGTAGTGAATTTTAAAAAGGTGCATTGCTAATGTATGTGGCTGGCTAGGGCAAAACAGGATATGGAAATTCAATGTTCTGGGGAAACTTGAAACGAAAACTTCATATTTTCACTTTACAAAAAAAACATTTCATGTCTCTATAAAATTATCAAGCCTCTTATATACCTGTTATAGTAAACATGTACCTAACACAGCATCATAAAAGACACGACTTAGGAGAGATCTTACATATACATGCTATATAACAACATATAAATGGCAATATTTTATATCAATAATGGCATTAAAAATGGCTAACAACAACATAAAAAAATGAATATATACATATACTGTAATACACTCCTCCAACATGAGACACGTGTGAAAGTGCTACCGAGTCTGTGGAACCCAATTGGCTGGTGGGTATGAAGGTCTTCAGCCTTTGACTGCTGAAGAAACTTTTTTCCCCCAGATCTTGTGGTTTTGTATATGTTGTGTTTGTGTAGGGAGTGTTTTTCCTATGACACACTGGAGCAGCGGATGGAGGGGGAGCCCATCTGAGTGAGCACTTTGTCCAGCCACTGAAGAGGACCGTTCAGGTGCAGTTCTATCCAGCAGGGGGTGCTAGTCACTGTCTGCCGCCTGACAGCATTAAAAAGAGAGAGAAATAAAGAGTGGTAAGAAAGCAAGGAAATTAAACAAACACGCAGTATTCAGACACTTAAGCAACACTTTAATATATGAATTTAACTGCATCAGATCAGTGTTTCTAATATTTTTCTCAGGAGATCCCTCATGCATATGCACTTCTTTAGCAATGAGCAATTTTAGTGATTGGCACATGAATATCATTGCACATTTTAATTATCTGTTGCATGCCTTTGCTTTAATCACAAATATGTTGAGACAATGGAGATTTTTTTTTGGAGCGTGTTCTTGCATTTAAAACCTGTGGAGCACAATGGCATGAACAGACCAGGGTCTCAGACATGCTTTTGAATTGTCCTGTCTATATATATAAAACTAGCTAATGTTTCATAAGAAATGCCACTTGATTAGATATTTTATTATTATTCTAATGCAATGAACTTGCACGCATTTAAGGTAGTTTAAATGGATAGTTCACCCAAACATTTTATGATGTGGTTCATTTTCTTACCCTAATGTTGTGAAAAACCTGTAGATTTACTTTTCTACTCCAGTTGAACATAAAAAGAATTTTGAGAGATTCTCCAAATGTTTTTCCTCCCCCTCCATCATACAAGCAGTGTGTCACCAAAACTCTTTTGGCGTACCAACCCAACAAAAAGAAGAAGAAAAAATCTTACAGGTTTGGAACAACATAGGGGTGAGTAAATTATGACAATATTTTTATTTTTGGGTGAACTCTCTCTTTCAGTTTCCAACTACGTGGACATAACCAAATATATATATTTTAAAGGTGCCAATAGGGGGATTGCTCGAAACGATTTTTTGTTATCTGTATGAAAGTCCCTTCACATTCCGAGATCATCAGTAATTCAGTGGTCTAAATGTATTTTTTTTATATACAGGTGCATCTCAATAATTTAGAATGTCATGGAAAAGTTCATTTAGTTCCAGTAAATCAACTCCAATTGTGAAACTCGTGTATTATATAATTTCAATGCACACAGACTGAAGTAGTTTTAAGTCTTTGGTTCTTTTAATTGTGAGAATTTTGGCTCCTTTAACAAAAACCCACCAATTCACTATCTCAACAAATTAGAATACTCAACAACCCGATCTTCCTTCCTGGTATTGTAGTACTTTTAAAGTTTTCTCACCGGTGAATGGCACATGATGTAGTCCAGCGGTTCCCAATTCCAGTCCTCGCGCCCCCCGCTCTGCATATTTTGCATGTCTCGCTTAGTTAACACACCTGATTCAGATAACCAGCTCGTTAGATGTGAGCTACGTGCATGAACTGTGTTCCGATCGATATGATCCCTACACAGTGTTCATTGCTCCCTACTTCCTGAGCAGGGGAAATCCGTTGAAGTTTACTTCACTTCGGAACATGGGCTGGAATTGGGAACCTGATGTAGCCTATTGTAATAATGTTGTCTCTGGTATTCTGGTCTGTGAGCGTATATGAGGTGGGAGGGTGGGACGTTCACTTTCAGCGCTATCAGGCTAAAGTTAGCATTTTCCAAGATCTCCTACTACACCTTTAAGAGTTGTTTCTGGAACTAATAATTTATTTTTTTTCATGTATAGATTCTTAAATTGTCCACTAACATCCTTTACTGTGAATGACTGGCAGGAGTGCTTACACAATGCTTACACAATACTTGTCTAAGCCCCCCTCGCTTGTGCTCACACACACACTCATGTGTACAGACACAGCTCCGGAACCGCTGTTCATAACACCTTACACTGCTCTACTCCTCAATGAGACTTCCTCTAATCCTTCCACCAACACACACACGTGTGAGTCTCTCCTGAATCTCAGTTCCTCTCCTCCTACACGAGTTACAGTCACATCAGCACTGAGAGAATAATTCAGAAAATAATTATAGACAAATAGATTTTGAATTTCACTACTAAGGCTAAAACAACTAGATCTAAAACAATCAATAATGATAACAGCTAGCCAGCAATACATTTCAATATTGATTTATCTGTGCACAAGTTAGAACCTCTGAGAGTGACGCCACTTTCAAGTAGTGAAAAACACATTTTTATGGGGAAAAAGATTTTTTACATTTTATTGTAATACTCCGTTAGATATTTGTAACAGCAAACACGTATCCTTAAATATCCTACACTACCTTTCAGGGTATTATGGTTATGGTTTTGAAAACAGTCTCTTGCTCATTTTAAATTTTATTACAGTTTAAAATAACTGTTCTATATTTTAATATATTTTAAAGTGTAATTTATTCCTGTGATGCAAAGCTGAATTTTCAGCATCCTTACGCCAGTCTTCAGTGTCACATGATCCTTCAAATCATTCTAAAATTCTGATTTGGAGCCCAAGAAACTTATTATTATTATCAGTGTTAAAAACTGCTGTGCTGCTTAACATCTTTATGGAAACCGTGAATAGAAAGTTCAAATGGACAGCATTTATTTGAAATAGAAATCTTTTGTTACACTATAAATGTCTTTACTGGCACTTCAAAAAAAATAAAAATCCAAACTTTTGAATGGTAGTTGTATATGCAGTGTATGTAATGTTTTTTATACATAAAATTAAAAGTAACGTGACTAAAAAGCAGCAAGTTAAGTGTGAGTTCTTGGAAAATATTCTGCCTTTCAACTTTTAGTTTTAATTACTTTATTTAAACTGTTCTGCTGCTCCCACATTGTGTTTCGAACCACTTCACAATGTAACCTTTATATTCTAGACCCTTTTCATTACAGCTCTATCCAACAATGATGTGTCTGCCCACTGTTTTTGTTCCCTTGCAGCTTCTTCTATTGATCGTTTGACTGTCTCTCATACTTCAATACTGAGTTTCTCAGTAAATTCTCAGTAACACTATAAATGTCTTTACTGTCACTTTTGATCAATTTACTATATATCTTTACTGAATAAAAGTATTAACTATGTTAAAAAAAGAAGAAAATTCTTATTGACTCCAAACTTCTGAATGGTAGTGTATATGCAGCGCAATACTGTGTTTCAAATCACTTCACAATGCAACCTTTATATATGATGTGTCTGCCCACTGTTTTTTTCCCTCGCAACTTATTGTATTGATCGTTTGACTATCTCTCGTTCTCCTTCGACACGAGTTTCTCAGTAAATCTTTCATTCGTCTATGAATAGACCACAGTCTGTTTATAAGGGTAGTGCTGAAATACAGTATAAGCACAGGCTGCACTACATAGTGTATTAAGAGAGAAAAATAGATGGAGTAGTGGAAAGAGAGAATGCAGAAAGAGAGTACGAGTCAAAACGGGAGTGAGTAAGGCTCTTCCTCAACTCAGGTGTTACTCTTCTATGCTGATACTGTGAAATGATTAGCACATTTAATGTCAAGTTTTGGACAAGGCAATGGTTTAAAGAAATAAGCACAGGTGAAATCAAGTGTATTAATCTGGGGCAGTTTAGTTGACAGACAACTGAAAGAATATAAAGTTGAATTCAGACAATGGCACTGTGCAGTTCTACGACATGATGTTCACTGACGTGATGGTAAATACAGGGTCCAAGCATAAAGTGCTCAAAAGGCTTTTTTAATCTGCAACAGGGACAGTTTGTCAGCACTTGAAGAGGTGGATCTGAAGGTGGGGAGACTGGAGGGGCGTGAGAGAGAGAGTGGGTGTCTGCTGAAACCCGACAGCTCAGATTGTGTCTCCACACGCCAAGCTGTCTGGAAACCACAGTCTCACTCTCTCTCACACCAGCCTTACTCTTTCCTACTTTCTTCTCAAGCTTTCGTTACAGATGTCCCTGGTCAAAACCCACAACTGCTTCTGATTAGGGTCTTGGTTTCTTGGGCTCAAACAATGAAGTTACTCAAAAGAGCAAGATGGGGAGAAAAACAGAAAGAGAGAGAGACCAGGAAACTCTGAGACATTCTGAAGCACACCATGTGTGGGTTTGTTTGGTGTGGAATGATTTGCCAGCGCAGACCTAACAGTTTATATGACAGACACGCTAAGCTGGTGGACACCAGGTTGTCTTGCTACGTCAGAGCTCTTCACCAGAGCATGCCAGACCAGGAAAAACAGTTACCACAGCCTGTTAGACCCTGCCTTGACCCTGCAGGCCTGTCCATCCTAAAACAGTCTTAAAACGACACTCCCTCCTATTGTTCTATGAAGCAGTAAAATGGTTTGGGCTTCCTTTATTATAAACTTCTATATAATTCAAACTTCTATCATTTCTATTTATATCTGCTGATATTAGAGATTTTTTACCGTTATCAGTCGATATTAAACATTAGAGAGGCAAAATATTATTAAAATACTGGCTAATACCAATAATCTGATTATTTTCAGTTAATACATTTGATATAATTAACTGTTATGGATGATATTATAATTCTATACTATTCTATACTATTTTGTCTAAATAAAAAAAAATGAACGTTCAATTAAATTTCCAACATCAGCTGATACCAATAAATAAAAAAAAATCTCTTAATACTGGCTGATGACTGATATGGTGGTAATATATTGTCCAATACTGGATATTTAATTGTGCATGTTTACTTAACCCATTTTTTCATATATATTGTCTATGCCATCATCTAACACACACTTAAAAGTTAATCTTAAAATACAAATGTATTTTAATAACTTGAATTGGTCTTTAGCATCTTTAGTGAATCATTTATTATAAGTATTAGGTAAATGATTAATATTTAACATTTCTATTATGGTTTCTATTCATGGTCTATTTGATTAAAATCAATACATTACCATAAATCTAAATGTAAAATAAAATAAAAAGTTGTATTATGTCACTGAGTATTCATAATCCTTTTTCTACAAAAAGCTGATTAAGACAATCAAACTCAAAGAATTTAACAGGAAGTGCGGGTGGCTTCTGTGGTTTTGGATAATACCACTTCAAGTGATTCAAAAGTCTTTGAGCGAAGTCAAATCAAGGCCACATTCCCAGAGTGGCAAGCGAGCTGATAGATATGGCAGGAGTGAAGTGATTGCAGTAATCGTACCTGTACTCGGCTCCCCAGCCCTTCACGAAGCTCATGCGAATGGTGCACATGCGGGTGAGCTGGTACACGGCCTCAAAGCCCTGATTCACAGACTGGGCCAACAGAGCTGCAAACTCCTGGTTATTAAAGATCTTCAGATTACAGCCTGGAAAGACACAAAGCAGTTTGAAACAAAGTTCACACGATCAAAATCAACCAAAACAAACTAAAATGACGAAACTGATTTAGCTGAATGTCATGCAACTATCACGAAGGAAGCTCTGTTTTATCCTGTTTAGTACAGCTATTCAGTAACTCAGTTGTTGAACTCTCTGTTAATGAGGGCGATTTGTTGAGGGTCTCTCATTTTATCTTACCAGGTGGGATCTTGCAAACAGTGGCAGGGTGCCAGCCGTAACGTTGGTTACAGTTGGGACTCTGAACAAAAATGGCGCTGTCACTTAGGCACTCTGCAAACACTTCACCACCAATGTAGTACAAACGCACACCCCGGCCTGCAAAAACAGAAGGTTGCCACACAAGTATGAAATTACATGAAATAAAATATTTATTTTAAATTATGTTGTCTAATGAATGAGTGATTTAGAACGATGGTGTGTATACCAATGTGTCTGCGCGTGAGCTCCACAGCAGCATTGCGATTCACGTTGGACAGCAGGCCCAGGCAGAAGCGTTCAGAGTTGGACGGGTCTGTGAAGCCGTCTACTGTTAAAGAGGGCTGGGAGGCATGGAACGTTTCACCGACTCTTTGGTTCAGCTCATAGTAGGAGATAGAGCACCAGAACGCTGGTTCACAGTATGTCACCGGCTGTAGATCTGATGGAGAGAGAGAAAAAAAGAACAATAAAAGGAGAGAATCCGCAAGGCACAGAAATGCACCGAAATAGGCAGTGGAAAAGAAATAGAAAGAAAAAGGAAAAAAGACAGGAAAAAGAAAAACAAATGGGTGGGGATACCCGAAGAGACAGAGCATGGGGGCTGGGAACTGATGACACTGTGATGTCAAGAGCAAATGTTACTTCCCAGAAATAAAGGCTGAATCGGGAAATACCATCATCACTTGGATGCAAAACTATAGAAAATTACAGGCTTTTGGCACTGGCCTTTCTCTCCGACATACGCACTCACCACTGCTGTGGAGAAGATGTCAGCGGTGTCTGCAAAAGCACGATCTGATACAAAAGGAATTGTGGGCACTCCCTTGCTAAGATGGTAACTGGAAGAATGTTTAGTGTGGGTGGTTTTCATCCAAGTTGTTTTGGGGACATACAAATAATCCTTTCAGCAATTCATTTCCTCCGAGAGACTAAAAACACGTTTCTACAAACATTCGTTTGTGAAACTATTCAAAATGTGTATTTTTCATTACACACGGTAATATCAGTACAGTACAATCAGTCAGTCTGTGCACTGATTTAGGTCCAACAAGCTCTTAAATACACATAACGCAGTAAAAGTTCTTGGCTCATTTGAAGTTGGACTTAAGGAAAATTATGACTACAATAAGCGAATAAGAACTACTTTTTTGACACAGTCAGAGAGTGAGTCATTACACTGATTCAAACCATTAACTCAGTTCAAGACCAATTGTATTTTAATACAGTGTTCTGTCGCATCAGCATCTGAATCATGGAGAAGAACCATTAACATAACAGAATGTCAGGAAGACTCTGAAAAAGTCCCACAAATGGTGGCTCCCAGGAGCATTTGGACATTAAACGCAAAAATCTGTTGTGCGTTCACACCAGCGTTGCCAGATTGGAAATGTCCAAGTATCGTACCAGAAGCTCAAAATTATTGTATTTGGAAGAAAATTATCGTAAATGAGTGAAACGTACAGAATACAGCTATTTATCTAGACCAACAACTTTTTGACAGAACCTGAATAAACTAGATAAATAACTCCGCCTGTGAGTCTCTGTCATCGGAAGCCTGCGTGTTGCCAGATGTTGAGGGGGTTCTTGCCGTCATGGACCGCAAGATAGTGCTCGTTGGCTTAAAAGCAGGGCACCCTCCTGAATTCTTAACACACTCTGAGGTGTGCACGAGCGCATTTATAGTGTCTGTAATACATCGTACAGAGGTCAAAATTATCGTAAAAATACGATAATTATCGTACGTATGGCAACACTGGTTCACACACATCCGGTAAAGATCCTGTAAAGACACGTGACATTACGGTGTGACGTGTAATGTGACGCGTTCTGTTTCACAAGCTGGCGAACGATCTCAGCTTCAGCGCGGATAGTGAGGAGCTACCTGATCTCTGCTTCATTACAGTTTGCACATATTTTTTCATCGCGAATGTTGATCTGCCTTCAAAACACCCAGTAAAAGAGTCGCACGATAACGATTTAGTCGCACTCCGGCAATTTTCCAGGACCAACGTGCAGTGTGAAAGGGGCTTAACTGACAGTCACCACTGATAAGCTACCACTAAATATTGTAGAAACTTAATTTGCTGTAAAGTTGCTTTGCAACGATTTGTATCGTGAAAAACTCTACCCACATCCGAAAAAAGTTAGCTTGCTAGTGTGGGAGTTTTTTTAGATTCTGTAAAAAATATGGTGAATTAAACACCCCAATCTGCAGGAAGTGCAGATCAACAGGAAGCTCTTTTTGTTTGCTTTTGGCCAGTTATGCTTACAAACTCACTCCCTGTCTCCCTACACTTGTATTTTGAGTGTGACTCATTGATCAAAAAAGAGAAAACGCAACAGTTAAAGATTAATTTAACTTGAATTTAATTGTTGTTTTTTATTTCTATATATATTGTGATAATAGTGTGCATATATTTTTACCTCGTAAATCGTTATATCTCACGAAAATCTGATATCATGATCTGATCAAGACAAAAATAATGTAGACTCAACATGATGGTCAAATGTTAGTAAATCATGTTCAACAGGTCACAGGTAATTGGCCTAAATAACACCTGGCAAAGGGAACACCAATGAAAACTAGCCGTTGAGCTAATTTGGGTACATTTACATTTATGAATGTTGATTAATGTACACTGTCCCTTTTTTTTTAACTAAATAAATAAACTGCACTTGTCACTGCCACTCTGCTAGGACACCAGCGTGAATTTACGATACACACACAAGCAAAAATAGTTACCTAAATTGTTGTGGGCAGGAGAAACAGGGTTCGGTGACAGATTTGGAGACCCTGAAATGAAAAGGACAGATCAATGTTTTAATGTTGTATGAATGTACACAGCACATTTTGATTAAATTACTTTTGATTAGATTACCAATAATTCAAGTGTGCAGAGTCAATTATTCCACTTCCATTCCATTAAAGTTACCACATGTGTTTGTCTCATTTGTCAAATTTTTCAGGTTTTCGTTCCTAAATGTTCTTCTGCATAGATCTACTTCCTTACACCACTGATTAAGTATCAGAAAGAAACTCAAAAAACAAAGTGGAAAAGTGATATGGAACTGAAATGCCACCAACAAACATAGAACTACTTCATAGTTGTGCAGTTATAGAAAATTCAGTGCATCAATGTGTCATCTTTAAAGAATGCAACATCACGGTGGTATAACTGGCATCACCTGTGTCCATACTGCGGTTCATCTGATGATCGCTTGTCTCTCCATCCTCACTGATGTAGCCTGGAGGGGGTGTTTCTGCAATACACACAAACACGCAGGTTAGCCTGCATGCAATTCATACACACTCTGTAACACGTAACACATCCGGCAAAATCTAGCAGGTGCATCAGAGACAATGACTCACAAGGGTTTTATTTCCCCCCTCAGATTAAGACACATGATTTAGAAAGCTGGGGTCAGCTCAGTTTCAGCAGCAGGATATGAAACAACACACACTGCCTTATTACAGTAACAGCCTGCCTCTCTACAGCAAATGCTATTCTGATGGAACTAATCCCAGCCAAAGCCACTCAATACATACTCCATGGGATAATCTTCCTCTTATGTAGCCAAAACCACTTCAGCATAAATTGTGTTGTGTCCGTCTGATGCAACAACAGGTAAACATCTCTTGAGTATTCCTACAAATATAATAAACGACAGAACCGTAGCAGCTGGGTGGGATTAACGTGTAAATAGTTAAATGGCTGTGATTCTTTATGCCCTTTTTCTCTTTTAAGTTCCCTGTGTGTACAAATGAGGCTTCACATGTACTCTGTATGTGTCTAAGGACATGGGTGTGTGCCCTTCAGTGTCACATGATCCTTCCGAAATCATTCTAATATGCTAACAATGTTGAAAACAATATTGTGCTGCTTAATATTTCAGTGGAAACAGGGATATATTTTTTCAGGATTTTTTGATTCATAGAAAGTTAGAAAGAGCAGCATTTATTTGAAATACTCATCTTTTGTAACATTATAAACATTAAGTCTTTCCTGCTCTAATGTATCCTTGCTGAAAAATTTATTAATTTCTTAAAAAAAAAATTTTTTTTAAATGTACTGATCCCAAACTTTTGAATGTTGGTGTATATACAAGAGGTCAGAAATGCATATGACCACTTTATTTATAATGCAGATACTGGACCAGGGCTGCACGATAATGACAAAAATCATAACTTTCAATTATTCCCTTGACATTCTAATTGCGATTATTAATTGAGATTATCACAATCTACATTGAATGATGTTTATACTATTGTTTGAAGCAACTGCATGCCATATTTTTATATGAAAATAAACAAGCTGAAAACACTACCTGAAAAACATATTGCTTTTCTCAAATGTTAAGCCTAAAATGTCAACTATACATTGGATTGGTTTCTTCTTTCAATAAAAAAGTAAAAATAAGCATGATATTTTAATGTTATACTAAAACTAAAATTGAAACAATGGAAAAACCCTTAAGATAATATGTAGCAAGAAAAAAAACACATCTAAGTGGACTTTAAACGATTATTTGCATCTTTGAACGATTATGTAATTGTGGCATCCATAACTTTAATCGCGATTAGAAATTCAATTAATTGTGCAGCCCTACACTGGACAAAAGTCAATGACTGCCTTCTTACCTGTCAATCAACCACTGAATCAAAACAAGGGTTTTAAACTTTGCAGTTTCAGTGAAGCTTTAAAAGAAAATAACCGTACAATAATAACATTTGTAAAAGCACACATAAATATGCAAAACTATGACTGAAGCACATCTAAAGTTAAGTTACAGTTATAAATAAATCGGGTATAAATAACTACAATGATTCTGCTTGATGAACATGATTTTTTTCATGCATTTACTTGTCTTTATTGGTGCTTCATCAACACTGTTACACAATGATGTAGTGATTGTCTTCTGCCTGAATGGAGGCCAGTGGACAGGGCTATTGCTCTATCTGGTGTTTTGTCTCTTTCCTCCGCCTACATCCTTCCAGTAAAGTGATCCACCCACTGCCCACTAGACCACTGGAGCTACAGCTACAGGTTAGGCTTACTCGATTAAATCCGGAGAACACTTCAGATTGTGCTGCTTTATGGCAGATGATGACGATATATTATTTTAGAGGCCACTTGATGTTATTTGGTTTGGCTTTTCTGTTGTACCTCACGGCTAATCTGTTTTTATAACACTATGAACCTCAACTCCAAGAGTCTTCTCCAGTTCTTCCTTACTACTGTGTATTTGTCTCCTACCTGGTATGTAGTTGCTCTGGGGTTCAATGCCAGCGGGGAAAATGGTGTTTTCTGGGATGGAGTGACTGTAGTCATCCAGAGGAGGAAACTCACTAGGGATTTCAGTGTGACGAGGCACCAGCACTGGAGGAAGAACTTTAGTGAAGGAGAGAAAGTGAAAAAGAATGAGAAAGAAGAAGAGAAAAAAGACACCTAAATTGCAACACAAACATATATATTGATCCACAACTGGCACAACATACTGCAGATACTTCTAAAATACTATTAATGCTAAACAGGGCTATGCGATATGGATAAAAAAATATATACTATCACAATGCAATTTCGACTATCACAATAGAATTTTGACACAATATTGCCTTACACTTTACATTCATAAATTTGTTCTGCTTGACTTTATCTGAAGTAGTTGCATAGTATTTCACTTGTTTTGTGACAAAACATTTTAAATAGCAGTGACATTTCACAATTCTCAATTCCAATTTTGATACCACAGCAAAAACTACTAGCCTAACTAATATAAAGTTCAAACATTATTAAAGACAAATGACAGCCAGTAAATAAGAACAAATGAACAAATTAAGAACTAACAATTACAGTAACCACAGAAATAATCAACTGACAAAGTAATACAAATTAATAAAACAGTGCTTTTAAGTCCCCATGAAATCAAAATTCAGGATCAATATGTTAGTCTTAATGTTATCTATAAGCCAGTGTGCTCCAAAACAGTGACAAAATTCTGATTTAGAAGATTCAAAGCTTGCAGTTCTTCACTTCCGCCAAAACGGATCAACGATTTTTTTTGACGTTACCTTGTACTTCAGCTTCTCATCAAATCTTCTGACCAATCAAATGCTCTCTAGAATCCAAAGCGCTACACTATAAATAGACGCTGAAGCTGTGGCTGAGATCGGTCACTTGTTCACAGTGTAGTATTTCCTGTACAGTGAATGGCTTGTAAGTGCACAATGTAGGCGATAGGGAACGATTCAGACAGTGTAAATATGCTTTCGATTGGGGCAAATGAGGTCTGGTTTCACGTTGTTTCACGGGAACCGCGGCAGCACCCACAGTCTGATCCGGATTTTGGCTTTGGTCCAGAGACGCGATCGCACCGAGCGGATCATATGCGAGAGTCGGCATATATTAAAAACGTTTAAAACTACACAGCCTCAGCGTGATTATGATCACTATTTTGTTTTACTAAGAGTTTCATATTGAATCTAGGGGTAATCTATTAGACTGTGGCTGTCAAATGCGGCTTTACCAAGCTCAACGGCTCTGACCCCGTGCAGATATAAACAAAACGCTATTGGCTAATTTAAAAAGGGGCAGGGCTTCTCGATATGTCCCGCCCTGTCTTCCTGTTTCAGTTGAAATTACGTCACCACATAGAATAACGCTGCGTGTTTCAAGGCACTTCAGGGGAACTTTAAGTTTTTCAGGTATGTCTGACAGTAGTATTACAGTACAGAAATTGAAT
The DNA here is from genome assembly GCA_018155175.1 of Sinocyclocheilus anophthalmus. NCBI lineage: Eukaryota > Metazoa > Chordata > Actinopteri > Cypriniformes > Cyprinidae > Sinocyclocheilus > Sinocyclocheilus anophthalmus. Next base: position 493,658 of record JADLZN010000024.1, read on the forward strand.
AATCAAATGGAAAACAACATTGCATAGTCTTCATTGTATAAATTAATTATTGATTCATTTTTAAAAGTTACAAAAGTTATTCAGTCAAGAGCAGTGAGTGTTTTTCTCTTTGTTTTTTGTTGTTTGATTAACATTGAAACACAGACATCAGAAGGTAGGCTGCTGTCCCTTTAAGACCTCATGTATGGATCTGTTATACTGATACACTTGCATTTTCTTTCTCAACTCTTTACTTTAATTTAAGATCTGAACATGAAAAGCGCAAAAAGACATTAAAGAGAACTATATTCGGAATTTGCTAGTGGTGGCTTGCTGTGTGCGCTTTGGGTGTGTGTGCACAGAAAACCGTCTCAGACAGTGTGCGAGTACCCTGTTTCTGTGCTTTCTTTCATGCCAGTACAGTAAGCCCGCTCTGTTCTTTTCTGTTCTCACACTAGAATTAGGCGTGTTGCATTCTGATAGCATACTGAGGGGGTGGCGAAGAAATTGTGCTTTTTGCGGTTTAGAAATCGCAGTCTCGCATCACAATTTTATTACGATTTTGATTAATCACACAGTAGGGCTGCACGATATTGGAAAAACTCACATTGCTATATTTTATTTTTCTGCTATATATATTGCGATATGAAAAAAAAAATCACCACATGACTTGAATAGTTTATTTGGGGGGAAAAAATAATCAGTGATTGAGCTGATTTTGTAGGCGAGTAAATCAGCATAGACAATAAACAAATTACAAGCATAGATAAATACAACAGAACAAAGATACAAATTAAATAAGCAGTGCTTTATATTTTTCAGGCAAGTCTAGCAGTATTCAGGTACAGAAAATGAATAATCAAAAATAATGTAAAATAATGAATAATGTAAAATAACACTGCATAGTCTTCACTATAAACTAAATCTAATAAATCTGTGTTAAAGCTACAAAAGTGATTTTTCTTTGTGTTTTGTTGATTAGCCTAACATTCATAACACAGAAAGCCTCAGGAACATTAAACTGCTGTAAACCAATATAGGCTACTGTTACACATCCATTTTCTTTCTCAATTGTTTCACTTCACCTATGCCATAAGCAACTGCGTTTACAAGGATACTTGCAGAGCACAGTATTTCAGGCACAAATAGACGCAGAAGTGAACAGAATTCAGTGTTCACGTGCATCTGCGTGGCTCTCACCGTGTCTACACCGGACGCGAGTGGCACGGCGAGATGCAGCAAAATACAATGAACCCATTATAATAAGTGATGCTGTCTGTCTACACTGGATGCGGAGTGGCACGACAAATCCCTGATAGTAAACTGATTCCGTGTTCTATTTATGACATACTGACAGAAAATCCAAATGACTGGCAACGGTCGCTTTGTCGCGTCCACAGTGTAGACCATAGACGCTGTGTATTTAACAGACTTCAGGGCCGTTCACATGGCGCGCCTAACAACTCTTGGGAAAACGCCAGTCCGGGGCGGACTTACCCATTAGGCGAAGGTAGGCGACTGCCTTGGGCCCCCAAAAGACAAGGGCCCCCTAAAATGCTTTTCTTATAGGATATGCGCATTAAGCGCGGACGTTTGCTGTTTACGGTGTTTATTACCACGACAACCGTCCAAGTCAGTGGCGCCTGCAGGTGTACGGCTGTACGCACTGTGAGTACCACGAGCGCTCAGACTGACCTGAGATTTGCCCCGCAAACATGTTCAGCAGCTATTAATAGGCCTTGTGTCCTTATTTCTGTCCTGAACCCATGCCGGTAATTATGAATTTTCCATCTTTTGCATGCCAAAGTCATTTGGTGCCTAAGGAAATATTACACCAAATATAAGCAGCAAAAATCGTGCTATACGCATTTCATGAGATCTTGTTTAGCCTACAACAAGTAATTTTGGACTATTTTCACAAATGGGAATACAACGGATTGCATGAAACTGTTTACATTCAATCTACCTGTAAAATTTAAGTGAGAGCTTTAAACGTGTCTGTAAATGCAATTAGTAATTTTAAAGCTGTTTTTTTTTAAAGCATTTGCTGCATGGATAAAAAAAATATAAATTAACATATCATACAATTGCGTTGCAGCAAATCCTTCAAATTAAGGTATTCAGAACAGAGCAACAAAAATCAGAAAAAGCAGCTATACAATTAGGACAAAGTTTTACATATATGCCATTATAATTAGTGTTTTATTTTTTAACTGTACAGAAATATAAAATAAAACGCAAATTATAATCGGGCCTTCCATCAATTATAGTGATGAAAAAAATGACTCGCCATCTCATTTATCTTGCCTTTAGAGAGAAATGCAGGGATTACATAAAGAAAGAGTTTCTATTTTATTGGAGTCTATTTTCTTTCTATTTGATTAATTTCATTTTAAACTATAATTTAAGCTTTCTAGATATTTTTATCATGTCTGAGTTTCGGTTCGTCAGTGTGAAAAGCCTCCTGTTCCAGCGAGAATTGGCAGAAAATCCTGTTTGTTTTCTTTATTTTACAAAAGCACTATGTTTTGTTTTTATTGTGAGTATACACAAATAAAAGTACACCCTTTACAGTTACGAATGATGTTTACTCTTACCTTTATGAGCAAAAATGACTGCGTATTTTAAGTTGTTTCCACTGTTAGAAAAAAATGCAAGTGATCGCACTGGCGCCTCCATGTCCTGCAGAGCTTCAGCTTCCACTCTCCGCAAACGATTGGATATGCACATTTACAGTATATAGGTTAAACATTTAAACTAACATTGTGATATACTTGAACTGTTTTATATATAGATGTTATTTTAGGCAAGTCCTGATGATTTGAAAAGGCTAAATTGATCAAACAGGCTATAGGCTATGATCAATTCCTGTCTGCGCTGTTTACTTTAAAAAAACAAAAACTTATATTTAACGAATGAAAAATTCTCCAAACGTTTTTCTAAATTAACTTCAGAAAAAAAACGAAATTAAATATAATCACTTTTCCATTACATATAAAACTGAACTATTTTAATAGCTGAAAAAGTAGCATAAGCTGTTTTGGGAGAAGGGGGAAAAAAGACGGGCTAGGGCCTATATTTGAGACCCGTGCAGGGCTTTAATCCACTTCATCCAACGCTGTTTTGTTCTCATCTGTGAGCATGCTCTTGATATATGTATTTTAAGTGTGTAAATGTATAATTGCCTTTTATTATTTTTTTTCCAGTTTTATTTAAATTTGTAGTTAAAACAACTAAAAATATATGTATTTTAAAGTTTAGAATTAGACAGCACACAGGCTTGCGCTGAAAACAACAAAATGGAACCTCGAGGTTGATCTAGGAAAATGTGTGCAAATGTATAGGGCCCCATTCCTATATTTTGCCTGGGGCCCCCAATTCACTAAATCCGCCCCTGACGCCAGTCGTGCCGCTTTCTCCTTCTTTCCAAAGCGCTCGGGAGCCTGCGCTTTCGTGGCGTCTGCTGTTGCTAAGCGACCGTGACCTGCGCTCTCCACGACGAAGCGGAAGTTTCAATAAAGGATAAACTGATTTCCAGCACTGAGAATCGCGTGCAGTAGCTCTGCTACTAAATGTATTTAAAATTGGTATCTCTGTACAGCTGTCACGTCTGGTGTCTGTGTGTGAGCAAAGAAAACAATCAGTATAAATATAACGATCAGTATCCTACACTAAACATCGCACATTCTGTGATGTGACTATCGCGGATGCGCACATCGCGATATCGATGCTGAAACGATATATCGTGCAGCCCTATCGCACAGCCCCAATGCTAAATATGTTGAGTATTATAAGGTTCAGAAGATCATAACATCATGTAACAGCAATTTTTTTTAGATTGTTTTTAGGCGTTTTGCCTTTATTTAGATAAAAAAAAGCGTAGAGTGTGGACAGGAATTGAAGATATGGAGATGGGAGTACTGTCTATAAAAATATGTTGAATTTATAACCTACCTATAGAACAATATTAATGTAATTACACACTTTGTGATCATGCATACATTCATAATGATTATATTATAATACCTTTGCAGATTCAATTACATTTAAAGGTTATTATTTATTTAATATATAAAATCTTTAGCTTTGTTTGAAGTTAATTATCATATTTTTATTTAAATTGGTGCTCACACTACACTTTACACTACAGTTTTCATTCCTTTGACTTCCATTCAAAAGTGACGAAGTGAAAGTGACGTGACATGTGGCCAAGTATGGTGACCCATACTCGGAATTTGTGCTCTGCATTTAACCCATGCAAATGCACACACACAGCAGTGAGCAGTGAAAACACACCCGGAGCAGTACTCATACAAATACGGAACATATCAGAAACAAAAGCATTTCAAAGCTCAGTTTATTAAAGTTAAATTTAAGATGTCATATCCCATCTGTTGCATTGTCCAAAGAAATTTTGCATGCTCAAAATCAAACAATAATTGGCAGATCCCCTGCAGTGCTGTTATCAACCCCTTGTAGAAGACTTCATGTCTAAACGAATGATACTGTCTGATAGTGTGCTTGATGCTTTCATAAATATCAGGTTGTATTACCTGGTGTCTCGACCCGCTGGTAGTGGTAGGGATTGACGCAGACCTCGTCCTTTTTCATGTGAAAGGCAAACTCACAGAGTTCAATGGCTCTGAGCTCATGATGAGACTGCAGGTCAGGCCAGCGCCAAAGACGACAGTAGATCACATGAGGGAGTCCTTTTCTGTGAGATACTTGCAACCGACCATCTAGTGATCTGAGAGAAAGAGAGAAAAATAATAGGCGATAATAATGATGACTGTAGCAGAAACAGTCCCAGCAGCTCATTCTCAAAAATCCAAAACAGAAGTACAGAGGAAATGTTATAATGGCTTAAATAAGAAACATTGTGTAAAACCTTAAATTACCACAATATAAACACTGCTCAAAGACTTGCAGGGACAATGCCAAGGTATTATGTGAGACCGCACATGAAGTAAAAGTGGCCCAGTTCCGGGTATGTGGGCTTTCGTTCAGTTGCACGTCACACGTGATGTGAATGAGGAGAAGAAGAGGAAGTTTATCAAAACTGTGTTGTTGTGTGTGTGTGTGTGTGTGTGTGTGTGTGTGTGTGTGTTAAGGCAGTTTACTCTGCTCTGGTTTAATAACAGCTTCATCTGATATAGCCATATGAAAGCAACAGCAGACTCCTCAAACACACAAATGTAGTAAAGGCCAAATAATGCAAATCCCAAAAGCTCTTTAAAGCATGTCTGTCAGACCCCCCTCCCCTTTTTACACCCACCGATCCCGGCCCAGACAGCCGCACAGACCAGGCTGGCCTGCCCGCGGCCTCTGTGGCTCTCCCAGCAGCTAAATATGCTTTTAATTTTTCATTGCAGAGCCCTCGTTTCACAGGCAGATTACGAGATGAAAAAAAATTATGTAAAATCCAGACGCCCCACGGAGAGAGTGTGTGTTTACAAAAAAAGAGAGAGAGAGAGAGAAAAATTGAGATCAAAAAAGAGAATATTACGCAGTAAAATCTGAAGAATAAACAAGAATGTTTAGGCACAAACAATTCACTTTATGGTTAAGAGACAAGCTCACATGGGCCTCACACAGCAGAGCCATAATCACAGAGTTACTTCCTACAAGGGGATAGTTTTCACCCAAAAATGAAAATTACCCCATGATTTACTCACCCTCAAGGCATTCTAGGTGTATATTACTTTCTTCTTTAAGAGAAATCTAATCAGAGTTAGATTAAAAAATGTCCTTTCAAGCTTTATAATGGCAGTGAAAGGGTGTTATTTTTCAACAGACCAAAAGAAGTCCAATAAAGCACATTCATCCATCATAAAAAGTGTCCCACATGGCTCAGGGGATTAAATAAAGGCCTCCTGAAGCGAATCGATGCGTTTTTGTAAGAAAAATATCTATATTTTAAACTTTATGAACTGTAATCTCTAGCTTCTGCTAATTGTCGTATGTGTGTTCACGAGAGAGTGGCGTTCCAGCGAATGACGTAGGCATAATGTTAGTAGCTGGATCAATCTCCCTGACTGCTGAAACAATACATCTACCTCCGATGCAACCACCCAGCAAGTGGTTATTTCAACCCAGCTGTTGGGTTACAGTCAGAGCACGGGCTTTTCATCCTCTTCAGGAGAGATCTAGTCCTAAAGATTTGATGGACTTCTTCAGTGAAATGAAGGTTTGTATAGGGCTGAGCGATATGGGCAAAAATTAATATCTCTGTATTTTTTGGCTGATTTGCGATATACATATAATCTCTGGATTTTCGTTTTGTATTTAATATTATGCATATAATTTGTGTATATAATATATATATATATATATTATCACTTACCGCCCATGTGTCCAGCAAAACATACAATAAAGGCTATGAAAACAAATAAAGTGAATGTAACCATGTAAGCCTTTATATTATGTGCAAAAAAGGGTTAAAATCACATTTCATTCTAACATTGTAACACTGCAATCTAAAAACAAAAATAAGGCTTTTAAAGTGGAAGTTGAATTCACTAAACTAAAAATGAAAATAAATGAGAACAAAAACACAGTGTTGTGTTAGGCTATTTTGATTACCCCATTACAGTCACTTTACAGTCAGTGCCATCATAAAAATAGACTTTCTTGTAGGCTTAAAATTCTACATGTCACATTTATTGTCCGACTACAAATATTTCAGCGAAATTTATATTTTAGTCAGAATTATTGCTCTCCTATTTAATTGAGTTCTGTCTGTTTTGCACGCATGGCGCGGACGGCGCTCTTGTTGAAGGTTAGCGGAGAGCACCAAGCAGAAAAATGGAAATATTTCCATGGCTTTCTAACATTTACAGATGGAGAATATACCAGTGAAATGTAAGTTATGCATTCAGGAAAACAGCACATCTCAAACACATTAAACAGCGCGAGTAGCCTAGTGTCTCTGTCAGCGGCACATGCAGCCTTTCTGTCAGAGCATATGACGGGCCGATCCTTAACCTATGTGCAAAACAAAAACTATACATGATGACTTACCAGTTTTTAAAGGGGTCATATGATGCTATTTTAAAGATCATTATTATGTGTATTTGGTGTAACAGAATATGTTGACATGCTTTAATGTTCAAAAAACACATTATTTTTCAAATACTGTACGTTATTGTAGGTTCTCTATGCCCCGCCTTTCTCAAACACGTCGTTTTCAACAAAGGCCCCTCCTTTGACAAGCGCAGTCTGCTCTGATTGGCCAGCTGACCCAGTGCATGTGATTGGCCGAAAACCACAAGCACGCGTCAGAAATGTAACACCCCTTACCATAATCGTTAGCTTCAGCTTTCAAAGTAAATATCAAGACAGTTAATAATGTCGTTAGTTTTACCTTCAGTTCAAGCCCGAAAGGGCAACAGAGTCGCGTGACAGACACAGTGATGATGCAGTACACAAGCCACGGATAAGACAGCTGACGTGCTATGATTTCTGACAGGCAGTTCACTCTCCTGTGATGTGTCCCTGTTTCCCTCACACACACACACACACACACCCAACGTGTTTACTCTCTTCTCTGCGCAAAACTCTGCATTTGAACAGTCAATAGCAAATACTTAAACTGATAACAAAACATACTTACAGTCACCGATTCAGAAGCGCCAGATTGTCATAAAGTCGGAATTGACCTTTTTTTTTTTTTTTTTTAGAAATTAACACTTTTTACAGCCAGCCTTGTACTGGCTGTCACAAAGTCGTCCTACAATCTTGCACAAATCAAACATCTTGTTTTGTGCTATTCTGTTTTAAATAAATATTAACCAATGATTCCTAATTGCATCTACTTCCGGAAGGCCAAATAAAGTGCTTTTGTTTTCACACTGAATCACACAGCATCTCCCTGACATGACTGCATCAACACTACTGCTGTTCCTGAAACCACGCCTTCTTTCTTTGTGTGCACATTTAGGCGACATTATGCTAATATTTCCACATAGTGACGTAGATATGTGGGGGCGTGTTAGAACGAGGCGTTTTAGGTAGGCATGGTTGACTCTTAACTTTTATAAAGAATATCTCTTTGGATTTGAGACTTTAGTGTTTGCAACTTTACAGACCTTCTTTATGCACCAAGAGCTTGTAACACTCCAAAGAGTAATATAAAGCTTGTCACATGTTTAGAAACAATTGGATTATGCACTTTCTCCGCAACAGCTCAGTCTGTGTCCTCTGCTATATTTTCAGATGCGCTCGTATCAAACTACTGTATATCGATATAAACGGTATTGCCTCATATTGAATCGCTTATAAAGAAAATATCGATATATTGTACAAACTCGATATACCGCCCAGCCCTAGGTTTGTGTATGTTTTATATCATCTATAAAGTCTTTGTGCACAAAGACTACACAACACAACATACGGGGACAAGATGTCAGTCAGCTAAATCCACCAGCAACGGCTGTTTAGCATGATGGAAACGCCTTGCCTTGCATAATTGATTTTATTTGTTACAATACTGATTCTAATTAATGCAGATGTTAAATTATGTTCTCAATTTCTGTACTGTTTGTTTAGGGGCAGGTTATGAAGTCAGTCACGGCATCTTTCAACTGTAAGTGAAGCGCGAGGCAGCGGTCTGAAGTTCGCAGTTCCCCCACCGACCAGCAGCCCATCTCCGGCTCAGATTTCAGCGACACACCAGCATAAAATAAAAAGATAACAGAGAATGGTTGAATGCACTTGAATTAAAATGTTACTTTTAAATGTTATATTTGCATCTTAAACTATTTAATATTAGTTAACGAGTTTTTAAACTTATGGATGGTTAAAACTATTGCTGTATAATTCAATTAGTTTTATAATTTTGTCCATGGGTGCTCTTGCTTATTAACAAATGTTCACCTTTTGATTATTACTCTTGCCTCTAATAATTCTGTGTGACTTTTAATTTCCAACCTATTTTTGGTACATTTTAAGCCAGCAATAGTAATTTTTAAATAATAGTTGAGTTAAATAAAACACGCGCTGAGTTGGTCCATATCTGACCCAGAGCTGGGTTGCCAAAATAACCCAAATTGGGTTGTTTTAATCCAGCATTTTTTTAAGAGTGTAATTTACATTTTTGGGTGAACTATCCCTTTCAGTTCACACATGCATGCCCCAGTCAAAAACACATTAAGGCTAATGGAGACAAGAGAGAGTGGAGGAAGAGGGGAGAACTCGAACAGAACAAAGTAAAGCATTTCAGTACACATCGTATTTTTACCTGCTTCACTTTTTAACTGCGGGCAAATAAACTCAGACTTTTCTTTGGATGGCCCCATGTGGAAAAGGAAAAAGGCATAATCATCTCAGAATAATGCAGTGAAGGCCTCGAGCAATGGAGAACAACCACACAGTGAACTTTTTCTGTCTGAGGCGAGTTATTCATGGGTCGAGAAAAAGAGGACTTTCGCAGGCATAATCTAGCACACCATCATATCAAAACACATTTTCACACTAACCTCATTCTGTATGCCTACGGTGCTTATCTTTACATTCAAGGGCTTTCGAGCGACATTTTCATGATGCCTATCGGTGTAGCAGCCTCCTATAACGGTACATTCGTGATTGAGATCCGATCAAATACGCCGACGCAATGCACGCACTGCTCCGGTGTTCTGAAAAATGGGGCCATACAATATGGTCCAAACCTCTAAGAGCACTCTATTATACATGACTGCTACATTGTGTGTTTGAAATATGCAACAGCAGCCAAAGTGCTGAGAGAGAGAGGAGGGCTGTGCACTAGGTCAGCAAAGCTCTCCAACCCTTTGAGGAATCCAGGCCACAGATACCATTCATAACACACTATTCATCCTTATACACAGTCCATAAAGCACAGATATGAAAAGAAAGGTGTGAACTTTCCTTACCAGACCCCTCTAAATGGGGTCATATAATACATTTCACATCATTTTGTTTTCATTCGCTGTACTGCACTTAAAAACAGTTCATGATGTGGTTTCCATGACCATCCTCTCTCTGATCCATAGAATCAAATGAGTCTTTTTTTTGTGTATCTTGAAGACTTCTACGGCTGCATTCACTCTGTGTTAATGTTTTGCCATGATTTTCTTTTTTATGAATTGAGGAATCACGATTTTGAATAGAAATATTACCAAACGTTAGAATTAGACACAATATGCCAATGTTAACAGTAAAGAGAAAATAATGATCCATCCGCATGTTGGCACACGTGATTAACCGCTCTCGTGTGACGCACTCTGTGATAGACCATAAGTAGAATATATCACTAGGTGCCATTCACACAGAATGCACTTTTGTGTTGACAAAGATGCGACGCAGGCAGTGGAATAGGAAAAAATGCAGGAAGATGGGAGTTGAACTTCTTTTAACTTGAGCGCCGTGTTTTTAGAATGCCGTTTCATGCAGGCGAGCGCAACAGTCAAACACGTCCATGTTCACATGGAAAAAACTATGGAAAAGCAGCGCAATCGAATAAAAACAAAACATGTAAGGAAGTACTGAAAAAACTGTAGTGTACTGGGGATAAGGCATGCTTGCACAATGCAAGAGGTGACAGCTATTGAGAGCTATACGTTTGTCATTGTTATAATACAGAACAGGATTATAGTGGTTAATAATAGAGGCATCTACTGGGTGTTATACCTTCAGACCTCCGTTGTTGCGGCTAATTTCGTAATCTTACCGGTGTGGTACTTTGAGATTTCTTTATGGGTTAAAGCATTTTCCTTGTATTATTTCTGAACCTATAATATGTATAAGACAAGTTTGTACAAGATGTAGTAGTTCATGCATCTTTTTTTACAAAGATATTGAGCAAGTCATTTGTTTAACATTTACATCATGTTGACAACTTCATACAACCCTCTACATTGCGAGGAAATCACTTGCAAATGCGACTAAATCTTACTCTGGGCGACTAAATTATGTCTAACATTAGCCATTGGCTAATAAATTCTTAGATTTTACACGCCAGTATGTGTGTGAGAGGCGTTTAACACAGATTTTCACTCGATAAACACGCTGACTGAGCGCTTGAGTTTCGCTCTCCGTCAAGCGATCTGTACTATTTGGATGCGCTCAATGGATCATGTCATGTACTCACTGGATGCGCAGTATGTAGCACGCAGCACACCTGTATTTGACGTACCGTAAACTAGTGTGAAGGCGCACGACTCGCCGTCGCTTTACTGATAGCTCTGTGTTTCTCACACATGCAAAGAGAGAGAGAGCGAGAGTCTTGCATACCATGCTGAATCAACACGCTACATGTAAACCATATTCTTTGTTGTATTTTCCTGTCAAAATAACAACGTTCATTTAGAATTATTCAGCTTTTAAGAACAAGCAGAAGATATGCCGGTTTCTCGGCAGTGGGTGGAGCTAATGCGCGAACAGCTCTTGTTGGTTGGCGCTCATCTATTACCGTCCCTGTTTTGATTTCAGCAAATCAGTTCGAGCGAGCGCTGACAACGTGATTATATTCATGAACCCAGCAGATAATAGTAGTAGTAGTAGTATCTTTTAATAATAATTACTATTACCTATGACCAACAATATCTTAAACACCACCACCAGTCCTAAGTCAGTGTAAAATGACAACTATGCATCATTCATGGTTACCAATTTTAGTTCGAATCACTATTTCTTCATTAAATAGTGCTTATTATCATATATCATAATATACTGCTTGATTGGCTGAAGTTATAGTGCCATTCATTATTTAAGAACTGTTCCATTTTACAACGATAAGCTGATTGGGTGGAATCGATGTGTGTGTGTGTGTGTGTGTACCATCTTAACCATATTTTGGGGACAAATTTGTACCCAAAAGTGACAAAAACCTAAATTTGTGGATGTCCTCATTTGTAAAACCGTTATAAAAATAAAGTAAACAAAGATTTTTTTACTTTTAAAATTGTAAAAATGCTGAAAGTTTTCTGTGAGGGCTAGGGGTGGGTTTAGGTTAAAAAGTGTATAACTATCTGTACATAAAAACAATAGATCTATGTAATGTCCCCATTTAGATAGCTAAGTAAACGTGTGTGGTTGTGTGTGTGTGTGTGTTATTATATCAGCGGCGAGTAAACAAAAATATTTACTAGCCAATGTCGATTATATTGCCAATGTGTTCGTAGAGGGTTGTCATGTGTGGTGCACTTGAAATAGAAATGTCGTAATCTAGAGGGTTAATGAAGAAAAAATTACTTGAATCATGTTGTAGTTACATTTTCAAGTTGACTAGTTAAAAATCGAGATTTAATTTTTTTTGCCATATCACCCAGCCCTACAGCAGTGTTGTCAAAAGTACCGATGTCGGTACTGAAGTTTTAAAAATGTAACAATCTTCACAGAGTGCTTACACAGATACACATGGGAGCGTTTGAAAGCCGCATCTATCAGCAGATCCCTAATATATCTGCTCATAGACGCAGTTTTCAAACGCTCCCGTGTATATCTGTGTAAGAGCGTGAAGCAATGATCATTGTAGCCAATCACAGACATATCTGTTGATTTCATGAACACAATGGCCAATCAGAGCCTGTTAGAATCCGCTCAACAGAGCTCAAAAAGCTAAAGCGGGAAATGCTGGCATCATCACATTTTTAAAGTTTCAGTACCGACTGGTGCCAACATCGTTAACAACACTAGTAAACAGTATTCAGGCCACTACTGGCCTTTTTTTGTGATAGTTGTAAATAACACTTTATCTGGTGTTTAGGAATAATATATTACTGTAAATCTATCCTAATTCCTCCTTATGACCGCAATGTGACTAGGTGGGCCTCGGTGCTGTTACCAAATAGTGTTGCTGACATGTGACAATAACGGCCATGTTATTGCATTCAGTTTTCTGATGTCATAAATTAACAATTAACGTCTATTTTCTTAGTACACTGAAATCTTTTATTTCAAATTTGTATGACATACACTACTGTTTTTGAAAGATCTCCTATGCTTACCAAGGCTGCATTTTTTTGATCAAATATACAGTAAAAATAGTTATTGTGTAATATTATTACAATTTTAAAAAACTGATCTCCATTTTTTTTTCTTGTGATGGCAAAGCTGAATTTCCAGCAGACATTGTTCCAGTCTTCATCATCACATTATCCTTCAGAAATTACGCTGATTTGGTGCTCAAGAAACATTTATAATTATTATCGAATTGAATTGAAAACAGTTCATATTTGTGTGGAAATAAATTTTTTAGGATTCTTTGATGAATAAAATGTTCAAAACAACAGCATTAAAAAAAAATCTATAAATCTTTACTGGCACTTTTGATCAAATAAAAATGTAATTTCTGAAAAATAAATAAATAAAAATCATACTGAACCAGAACTTTTAAAAGGTAGTGTAACCCCTTTTAATACCATTTTTTCATACACAAAAGAAATACGACAGGTAACTACAATTAGGATCATTTAGGAAATGAAAAAGTTTGCACTGAGATCAGTCCTTGGGCTCTGGCATTCATTAGATGCATCCGTCTGAAAATCGGCGTCAGTTCTTCAATTTTCCATTACATTCCAGCACTCAGCAGAGAGAGAGCCTGTGTTTGCTGCTGCGTGGGCAGACCTCATGTGAAAGGGAAGCACTGAATGACTATTGATTGAGCTACAGAGGGCAAATGAGGTCAGCAGCAAGGCACATCCAACCAAAAGAAACGCAGACATGCGCACGCGCACACACACACACACACACACACAACACACACACACACACACACACACAGCCTGGATGGCGGGTTCACCCAGTCTCCCCCTTACTCCCCACCACCATCTGCATGCCGGCTGTCACTTGAGTAGAGAGAGGGGTGAGACTGGTACAGAGAGGGGGTGAGGAAGAGAAAGAGAGTAGAGGGGGTGAGCTGGAAGGATGGAGGGGTCTTGACACAGGCTGAACCACACTGGTAGATTTAATCTGGAGGGTAAAACACAGACGTTGTGGACTGCATTGGGCAATTTCTGGATCAGCCCATGCAGCCTTGACTTGACCATGACACTGACACTTCCACAGAGCATTATCATACTCCGCTATCATAGGAATCAGAAACAGCTTTACTGTTCTGGATCTTTTCATGCAACTTTTTAAAAGTTTTGCTTAAACAAAAATTTAGACAGAGCAACAAAAAAAATACAAAGGCAAACTACAGTTGATGTGTTGTAATTTGCACTTATACACTACTAGATTCAACATGATGCATTTGCTTGGAACACTAGAATCTTTCCTAAAGAAATCTTTCCTAAGTAACTTTCAACTTCATTTTGTTTTACTTTTTCGTGCTGTGTCTGGTGTGACAGGGTCTTTAGCGTTTATGCTTTTAAAGCTGAACTTGCATGCCTGTTTGAAATCAGTGAGTTTAACAAAACACGAACTCAGTGAACTGTGATACATGCAAATTTGATGCAAAGGGAGAGAAGGACAAAAGCAACTTCGACATCAGACCAGTGTCTGTGGGACCATTTCACCCTGTGGAACATACCCCAACCCAGCCCCCCTTTAAAAACACTTTAAGACCACTGCTATTCCCCCTTCCCCCATTCTAAACCCAGACAGCACGCAGCAGTACAACAGACTTAATACTAAAAGACACTGTGCAGTGCAGTGATGACAAACATATACCTGATCGCAGTTACTACTAAAGTTAAAAGCTAAACCAACTTATTACAGTTACTCAACTGTGGACTGAGTGGTCATAATATCTGTATTGGAATAACAGCTGGAAGCTGATAAAATAGAAAATCTGACTGTAAAAATACTGCAGTAAATGTCTGGAGGAAACCCAAATCAAATGGAAACTCTTAAAGCCTAATTTTTTTTCCTAATTCAAGGCTTATATACCTGCTTATCCTTTATTTCATAATGCGAGTGTGGGTAAATTATCCCGTTTAACTTGTATTATTTTTTAAAAAGGCTTTGGTTTTCCTTGCTCTGCTAAAGTCATTAAGGCCTCCCTTAAGTAAACAGAGCCCTGCAGGGGTCTCATGTGCAGGTGGCTGGATGTGGTTACGGGGGCCCGTTCTCAGCAGGGGAGCAGGACTATAGCAGAAACACTAACAACCATCATATGGTTGCAGCACAGGCCAAAATTAACACTCTAGTTAGTCACTTACTTAGCACTCACAAAAATACTGCATAGTTTAAATCGCCATGTAAAATAACGTAAAAATTAGCTAATCATATCACACAGACACAGAAGGCTTACTGAAAAAAAAAAGATCAGTGACTGCCATGCATCGTATAACAAATTTATAAGTGGAAAATATTAAGTATAGGAAAGGGAAGCCAATGTTTTTTTCCTTTGTTGTTATCAACTGCAGAACGCCATGTGTCTTTGTGACAGCGGTGTTTCAGTGAGAATGGCCAGTATATGATGATGCTGCAAGTGAGACAATATACCTGCGCTCTGTGAAAAACTATCAAAAAGTATCTATACATTTATATAAAAAAGGTGCAATATTTTTAAGTCAGCATTAAATGAAAATTCATCCTATCCATTTTCTAAACGCATGTTATTGTGTTATTGATCTTATTGTGAACAAGCCATACACATCTGTGTGCATATGTTTAAATCGTTATGCTATTTTTCATCAAAATAACTACATTTTAGGGTAAAAATAACAGACTGATGACGTATGCTGGACTTACCTAATTATTTAGTTCACTTAAACCCCACCCCTTTCTTGCAACTGACTGCATGTTCACGTTCAGCTCTGCCTCCATCCAATTAAAGGGGTCATCCGATGCTACATGCACTTTTACAAGCTGTTTGAACTGAAATGTGTGTTGGCAGTGTGTGTACACAACCACCCTATAATGATAAAAATCCACCCAGTGTTTTTTTTTAATCTACTAAAATCTTTACCCCTTTCTCAAATCAAGTCGATCTCAGATGGCTGTCTGTGTGACGTCACAGGCGCCTCCCACGATAGTTTGATTGACAGTAGCGTTTCAGCACAGACTGGACTGGCGTCTTACCTTAGACCCGCCCTGAGTGAGCTGTCATTCATTGTTTCACCGTCGGAGCAGATGTAGACGAGAATGACTCCTAAGCGATTGAGGTGTTCTGTCATGGGATGTAATAATGAACATAGCAGTCATCATTTACTCCCGACATCTGAGCCACTGATGTTTGTTTCTGAAGGGAATGTGCCACTGATCTACCTAAATGTGTTTATGTTCGTGCGAATCATTCGTGATCCAGCTTCTCCTACAGAAGAAGTGAGTATAAGGTTTTTTTATGAATCTTTGCAAATCACCTTTCCTAATAATGTGCTAATTAGCAAGTTTCACGATGAATGCGGCTAAAGTAAACAGTCTCTCTGTGAGCAGCTCGGAAGAGAGGGGCGGGGTCAACAGAGCTCATTAACATTTAAAGGAAAATGCTACAAAACTGCGTGCTCTGAAAAGAGCTGTTTTTGACAGGGTAAAAAAGGTGTATTTTACACCACCATTGAGAAATTTTAACCAAACTATGTTACAGACTTTTCATTAAGACCCTAAAGAATCATATCAACTTGTGGAAAATGGGCATCGGATGACCCCTTTAACAACCGATGGACAGATCCAAGACTCAAAAATCTTTTTTTTTAATAATCCATTTCACTCAGATGTACCTCAATATACGGATGAAAATACCGGTTTGAAATCAAAACTGAGTAAAGGTCATTTGATACAGCAAATAATTATGTCCTGAACCTCTCTCTTCAGCAGTGTATGAGCAGCCGTCCATACAATTGTGACCCTGGACCACTAAACCAGTCTTAAGTCGCTTGGGTATATTTTTAGCAATAGCCAAAAAAACATTGTATGGGTCAAAATTATCGATTTTTCTTTTATGCCAAAAATCATTAGGATATTAAGATCATGTTCTATGAAGATATTTTGTAAATGTTCTACTGTAAATATATTAAAACATATTTTTTGATTTGTAATATGCATTGCTAAGAACTTCATTTGGACAACTTTAAGGTGATTTTCTCAGTATTTAGATTTCTTTTTTGCACCCTCAGATTCCAGATTTTCAAATAGTTGTATCTCGGCCAAATATGGTCCTATCCTAACAAACCATACATCAATGGAAAGCTGATTTATTCAGCTTTCATACGAAGAATAAATATAAATTAAAAAATTGACCCTTATGACTGGTTTTGTGGTCCAGGGTCACAATTATTTTTTATAATTATTTTTTGACAGGTACACTGATTTGCTTTTGGTTTCACTTACAATCCTGTCAGAACTAGGCTCTGGCCACTGATAACTAGGGATGTAACAATTCACTCAACTCACAATTCGATTCGATTCACGATTTTGATTTCTCGAATCGATTTTCTCAATTTTTTTTTTATAAAATGAGATTGAAGACATTATACAGTAAATTAAAATGTGTCATTTTATTAGGCTATTGCTAGGCCTGTCGCGATAATTAAATAACCGTCTAATCGCGATTATTTGATCTAACCGATTATTGTGCTTTTTATACGGCACAAAGGGGAGTCATACACCAAAAGAAACAGAAGAGCACCAGTTTGCTTTTCATGCACTGTATAGTCTATATCATCTGAAGCCATTCCATATCTTAATGTGAGGGACATAATTATATTTACATTGTTAAATTTAAGTTTACAGAAACTTGTGCTGCAGCTGTCAGTCATTCTCCGCTCAGCATTCAAACAGCACGTCACGTTCAGTTATGACAGTCAGCATGGTAAAACTCTCTCTCCAAGATGATATATTCCCATTATAATACTTTATGTGTAGATAAAGGTCTGGGGATTCGCATAAAATGACATCTTGCTGGAGTTCATTGCTCTCTCATTTCTCTTCTCTTTGTACGGTGTGGAGTGCAGCGCGCTGTGACTTATGTTGCTTCAAGCACATCATTCTGCACCCTAGATGTGCATAAGCGCTGCGACTCCATGTTGCTTCAAGTGCACCATTCTGCACCCTGGATGTGCATAAGAGCTTTGTGCCGCTCTGTTTGAAGCGTTTCACATTATCACAAGTTTTGCACAGAGAAAGATTATTAGAAGCTTTTATTTTTCTCATGATTTCTCTTATTTTCATGAATGTATTTTGTAAGAATACAAATAGTTATCAGAATAAACATGTTTACATATGTTTACATTGTATAATGTGCACCAAAGATTTTTTTTCAAGATATTGTTTTTGCTGCTACATTATACAGTCATACATACATAATACTAGTTTAATTTCATAGCTTATATATTTTTATTCAAATGTAGTTTTTCTCTGTAATGAGGAAGTGAGTATTTAGTGGATTGTGTTTAACAAAGGGTTTAAAAGAGTGACCATTAGTTCCACAAACACAGTATTGATATTCTGTAGTGGTGTAGGGAAAAAAAAATAGCGCTGGTGTTGGATCAGTATTGGCCGATTTGTAGAATTTGGAATACTCTATGTAATCTTACACTGCAAAATAATAACTCAAAAAAGATTAAAAGATAACATCATAATTATTTACTGAACCCTTAAATTAATCAAAATTATATAATGAAAGCCATAAAAACACAGACAATTAATCGCGATAATCGGCATAATCGACAAAGCCCTAAAACAGACAATTAATCACAATAACCGTGACTATTTTTAGACAATTAATCGTCAGCCAAATTTCATAACTGTGACAGCCCTAGCTATTGCTGCACGTTTCTTTGAGAAATTGAAATATAACAAAACTAAACTGAAATTTTAAAACAAACCCCAAATCAAACAAGTTACACAAATAAAATAAATCTCTTAATATGTACAAACTAAGGCTTTGTCTGTGCTCTTTCCATTTAAAATTAGAGGTAACCACTGGATTTTAATCATGATCCAAACAAAGATGCAGCATACATGCAGCATGAGTAGTTTTGAATCTAATTTAGACTGTATCTAGACTGTATTAGACTGTATAATTTCGAAATCTGAAGCAAAAACAGAATGGTCTGACTTTAGTTTTGTGAAACTATACTACATAAAACATATCTGAACGAAACCGCAGACGAGCTGAATGAGACGCAGATTCACTCGCTGACAGCAGGTGGCACTCATGAACAGCAATGATACAGTGTTTCCTGTAAACAAAGCAGAGCTGCACTTATAAACACTACTTTAATATGCATTGTTCAGAGGCAAGATGAAAAGAAAATACCACGTAAACTTTTCTAAAGATAGTCAGTTCCCCTCAGAGACACATTCATATAAACTCCTTTTCCAATTGTTTCGCGATTTGATTGGCATCTCAACCGATTTCAATCGTCACATATTTTAATCGATTTTCGACCGGCTCATGGTTAATCGTTACATCCCTACTGATAACCAACACCTCTGCAAAATATGTGCAACAAGCATTTCTTACAAGATAACTTCAAGAACTGACGAGTTAGACTAGCTTGTTTAAAACTCTTTGTAAAAATGCAGTTTGACATTGATAGACTTTGCATCACTTATGATGTGGCTTGACCACAGTCAGCTGCTGTGTCCGCCATTCTTCACATCCTCCCATCCCACCTTTTCAAAACTGTGATGAGAACTGTTGATAACACACAGCTAAAGCTGGCTAGATTGTGTCATAGAAAACAGAGTGTGAAGATAGTGTGAAGACAACTGTGAAGAAAGATCCAACAAAATATATTGTTCACATTGTCAAGAGTAGAACTGTATTTCAGACTCTTTGTTGGGCATAGTAATTCGAGATTACACGTACATTAGGGTATGCCTTCGCACACAGACAGATTTTTCTAACCGTGCATAATCTGTACACTCAGCTCGCATATGCACCTACAATTTTAATACAATAATTAGTTTGTCCACAAGGTGAAAACATTGGCCTGAGCAGTAATTTTTTTTAACACATAGGCCTAACTTCTGTAAGAAAACATGCAAACACTGGACAAGAATAAGTCTGCATGTGTCGACTTGTCTGTGTTCGTGCACACTGTGAAATGGAGCTGTAGGCATACACTAAGCATTCATGTCAACTGAAGTATACTTTAGCCCAGGGGTACTCAACAGGCGACCCGTCTGCATTAATTTTGTGGCCTGCGTCATGCTGAAGATTCATGTATTTTTATTATAATTTGTGTTCAAAATATTAGGCAGTTTGATTTTTTTGATCAATGTTTACAATTTGCATTTCTTTTTAAGTCTTGCCAGTGTTTAAACCATTCAGCGCTCGCGCGCTCTCCTAGAGACGGTGCACTCATGCACACTCAAAGCGCGCACACACAAGGTCACCTCACATATGGCTCATGAAATCAGGCTTGTGCTGTGTATAAGCCATTGCGCAACAATTGCCCCATTGTAAAAACAAAAATGCACTGCATTATCAAACATTTAGGTGAGATAATTATATATTTTTGAAAAATGTCTAAAAATGCCCCCCTCCATCTATCAAATTAAAAAATCTCCCACACAAGAGTCAGGAGAGTCACCTAAGAGGAGAATTTGCTGGCATGGGGTTTGGGGGGTTAGGGGATTGTTCTCTAAAATGTGAAAAGCTTTAAATAAATGTATTATGTTTTTTTAAAGAAGGCTTCAGAAAGATCGGTATCAGTGATCATATTGGCAGATACTGATTCCTGTGATCGACGATCGGTGAACGGCTCCAAAAATCCTGATCGGAGCACCCTTATGATTACATATTAAAACAATCAGATTACAATAACAATCAAATGATAGATATGAACTTCCAGTCTACAGCAGTCCAAGCCTACAGAGCCACCTCAGATAAAACACCACAGTCTTAAAATTAAAGACTACAGCGATTAACTTGGATCAGTGTCAGTGTACATTCATGGCAGACTTTATAGCAAGTCACTCCAAACTCTCATACAAACTTCAAAACATCCTGCACAAAGTCTACACTGGCGCATTTCTAAAAACACACACACACACACACACCAGAGTTCACGCTGAAGGACAGTTATTTTCTCACGGTGGTCAGAAGCAGTCTGAGGGTCAGCAGTAGGGTTAGTGATGACAGACTAGCACAAAGCAGTCTTGTTGTCTACTGTACAGAGTGTCTATTATTCCAGCAGATATGGAGGCGGCACAGAGCTTTTCTAAACCTTCAACCCCGGCAGGAGCCGCAAACCCAGAAGCAGCCCACGCCCTCCCCTGAGCAGACAGAGCATTCCTGAGTGCTGACTAACCCCACCTCAAACAACACACACACAGGAGAGACGAGCACACACTCAAATACCTGCTCTCAGTGCACAGATTTGCTTAGACACAACAACGGAGTGTGTACACAAACAGTATGAGTGCACTCACTTCCACAACATAGAAATGCACAAGCACATACTGAGTGTACGTCTAGAGCCCCGCCGGCGCGTTCGCGAGATAGTGACACCAGTCACCAGTCACCAGTTTCGTCTGTGTCTGAAGATAGTAGCGTAAATCCGTGAATGAATGTTCCGAAGTGAAATAAACTTCAACGGAATAAAGTTGAATGGAATTGAATGGAATTAAAGTTGAATAAACTTTAACTTTACTGTTCAGTGCACTGATGTCAGACTCATTTTGGATAATAAAGTTTATTGTTAAATTGTTAAATGTCCTGCCTCCATTATGTATCTCTGTCACATCATTATAAGTGTTTGATCACCACATTTGAGAGATCAATGCAAAAAATGTGTTTATGTATGTACTGTATTCTATATATAGTACCAGTCAAATGTTTGGACACACGAATGGGAAAGTGTCCAAACTTTTGACTGGTACTGTACTATAATATATACAAAGAATATCAGCCGATATATCGATATCGGCCTTTTTTTACTCCCTAATATAGGTATCGGCCCCAAAAAACCCATATCGGTCAGGCTCTAGAAATATTTGCTGTATATACCAAAACAGATTCATTTCCACTATGTTCATAATGGCCATTTTTTTCCCCCTAATCTATTAAATGTAGTGTCATCTTTCACATTTTTGTTGTGAAAGATTTCACAGAGTTCTTACCATTCAAATGAAATCAGTATCAACAAACTCCATTTTCCACTGCAGGAAACACAGAATCTTCATCTGAAGTGCCATTAGATGTATTTACAAAGACTGATGAAGTTGAGAGTTGCCATACATGCATTTACACTGAAAAATTGCAAATGTATAAATAATGTTATAAGTAGTGGCTACCGAAATATGTGTTTTTTGACAGCCGATGCTGATATCTTGGAAAGCAGAGTGGCCGATGACCAATATAAAGCCGATATAATTTTATGTATTTTAATTTATATATAAAAACAAATGTGTTAAATAAACATACTTATACTTTAGATGACAAAGTATTTTTCACAAATAAATATTTAATAAAAACATTTTTTTTAAAAAGGAAGTAAACACTGTAACCAACAGGGCACTCAGTAATCTGGGAAGTTTGTGTGCATTAATCATATTTTTTTTCAAATAAAGCCAAGGTAACACTCATTTTACATACAGCACATGGTGAAAATTACATGAATATGACAGTGGCTAAATGCATTAAGTGCAGCATAATTTAAAATCACAAGTTTAAAGTTGGTCTATCGCGCATCTCCAGTGAAGCTGAACGCTCCTCCTGTCCGTATTCGATTTGCACGGACCATAGGACCGACCGTCACTGAACACGCGATCATGCAGGTCACATGCACACTTCACAAGATCTCACAACTGGATCCGACTAAGTTTGCAAGGTTTTTTAAATTAGATGTTTATTAGACATTCAAAGATTTGTTTAAATTATATAAATGCGTATTTGCTGAATGCTGACGGCAAACAGGAAAGTATTACCGTATTGGCCCGAATATAAGACAACCCTGATTATAAGACGACCCCCCTTTTCCAGATGTACCTTTTGGAAAAAGCTTTTTAAAAACCAAATCTTGTTTTTTCTCAGTAAAACACATTTTGTTTTCAGTTATTTTCATATTGCATATTTTTCCTATTTTATTTTTTGTTTTGAAAGTATGGTAAAAACTGGTAAAATGTACCAACAATCACATTTAAAAAATATACACTTTTTGATATACCATTAAAAAAAAAAAAAAACAGGTAGCCCATCTGAATTAGGACATTTAGGCTATCCATCTAATAGTAGCCTACCAAAATCTTATTAACAGTAGAAGTTAAATCTTACTGTAGTCTTCAAATCTGGGTACTGTCTTACGTTTTAAAATCACAAAGGGAGTTTGGTTGCGATCTTTACAACACGCATTTACGTATTTCATGGCACACTCGTTTTATGCGTATTTGGCGCCACCTATTGTTGTGGGTGTATTATTGACATGTCAAAGTCTAGACCCTGAATATAAGACGACCGTGTTTTTTCAGATGTATTTCCAAGAAAAAACATTGTCTTATATTCGGGTCAATACGGTATAATATTTGCTTTTCTATTACTAATAATATAAAAGCAATCGTTATTAGGGCTGTGCATCGGCAAGAATCTGGCGATACAATATGTAGATACAGGGGTTGCGATACGATGTTGCAATATATTGCTATACTGTAAGCAAGACGATATATTGGGATATTTCTTATTTTAGGAATAGGAGAATATGATATAATTTTAGGAAAACTGTCATTTAGAACACACCACCATATGCAAACCTTAGCAAAAAAAAAATCAATTTACATACATACATGTATATTAGGGCTGGTAAGCGATTACATTTTTTTATCTAATTAATTACATGATGTGGCGATTAATTAATCGCACATCAAATTTGGCTGAGAAATTACTCCAAAAAGATAATTTAAAGTCATTGTTGTGTAAAGCATCAAACAGACATTACAAAAGGTATCTTCAGCAAGAAATATTTTGTTTGGTAAATGTATTACTTTTGGACCATGAGGGTGAGTAAATGATGACACAATTGTCATTTTTGGGTGGGTGAAATATACCTTTAATAATTTATTTTATAATTGTATTATTATTACTATGGAAATATGAAATTATTTCTTTTTCTAAATAATAAATTAAAAATTAAAAATTGCCAGTAGGTGCTGGTAAATGTCTTAACGATTAAGTCATCGAGTCATTTATTCATTCATTTGATTCATTCAAATAGCTGATTCATTCAGAAGTGAAGTAAACGGTTGTTTATGAATGGTCCATTGAATCATTAGGCTTGTTCGACTTGAAGCGGATCATCACCATCAGATCGATTGGTGTATGACATCAAAGTACAGCGTAGGGCTGGGCGATATGATGATATTATCGTATATCGACGATGTCTCGTAAGTATCACGATGTCGATGTTAACAGTCAGGTAACAGACGATTATTGGGAAAAAATGACAAATGATAAACCTAGTAAGTTGTAAATAATATTAAACATAGCCCATAGTCACCATACAGGTCTTTTTGAATGCAAGAATGAAATAATTTAGTAGGAGGGTTGGGCATCGAAAAGCTATTCCAATTTCGGAAATCAGATCAGATGCATAAGGTCAGGAATCAAATCACTTGTTATAAAATTATACATTTTGATTCTGCTTCTCGATTTCTGTATGCGCTTTTTTTGTGATTTCAAAAGATTCAACTGCAAGAAGATGAAATAGAACTCACTTCTGCACGGTTTTCTGTGCTGCATACACACACAAAAAACGAACACACAAAATCCGCCTCTTATATATGCGAACACTGGACTGAGCTCTCTTTCTCACATTCTTACACATTCGAATGGACAAATACACACAGAATTATATCAAAATATCCCATAAATACAATCGGTTATGTCTTAAGTGAACGTAAAGAGCGGAGAAAGAAAACAAGGGTGTATTGGATCCGTGCATTGACAGCAGCCGCCGCCGCCAGTTATTAATGTTAATTTAAAGAACGAAAGAAAAGAAAATCCCTCACTGATCTTGACTGAATCACTTTTGTAACCTCAGTTTATATTTTATTTGCCTGTTGTTTGGCGCTGACTACTGTAATTGCAACGTACATCTGTGTATGCGATTATTTTGGAGATGCGTTCCAATATAATTTATCCTTATTTAGGGTATAGGCCTATTCTATTTTGATCTGCAGTTTAATAAAAGTTAAACAGAAAAAACACAAAAAGTAGCACTGCCTGTGTTTCTGAATATTTATTTAAACAGACTGCATAATGATGAAAAACCACAAACATGACAGGTATAATTAAAATACGCACAGCTGATTCATTCAGAAACAAGGCAAGTAACTGTCTTCATGAATGGGTTACTGAATCACTGACTCACTGGATTCGTTCAAAAAATTGAATTCATTCAGTAAAGAAACACCACTGTGTTGCTGGGAGACACACAACAGTTATGCTGTGGCTTTGATTGGAACGATTTTCATCAGCGACACTGAGAAAAAACAGTCAATATTGTGTCTAAAATGTAAGTCACTTGATTTTAACTTCTTGTTTATTGAACTACTATTGTATAAAATTAGTGTCACATTGCAATCGTGTTGATATTCGGGGAAACATCTTTGTTGTGTAATATTGCTTGCCTATATCATATATTATACACAGTATGCTTCTTTAACTTTCTGTGAGTTACCCTGTGTGTTGTTGTGCTCTCTCTCTCTCACTCAGGCTGCGTGAGCCTCATCTGACACAACATAAATACATTGTCAGTCGCCGTTTACACTGAATGCAGTAAAATCAGAATCATTCTCGCAATGAAAAAATTGTGGTGAGCCAATGTTTCAAGTAGCTTCCTAGTTTTTTTTTTAATGACATTTTAATCAGCTTCTTGTCCAGTCGGGCAAAGTTAAAAATTCCTCAAAAATTCCAATGTCTCACAAGCACTTGCCCCATAATCTACTTGTCCCAGATGAGCGTTAATCTATTCTTAGGTTCCCGCCAGTTTACCACTTGGCCCTACATGCATTACAGATTGCGAACTCTTTGTCTTCTTCACTCATAGTGAAGAACTTTCACTTCGATGACATGTTTACATGAGGATGTGAGCGTAGCTGTGAAAGTGACAAACACCAATTTCAAACCGGTCCGGGCCGATCATGTGGAAAACCGGCTAATTCCAATGTCTGGCCGGTCGATCGGTGCATCTCTAGTTAAAGGCAGAGTAAGTGATTTTTCAAAAACACTTTAAAAACTGATTCGGGCCGAATAGCAAAACAAACTTGTAGCCAATCAGCAATAAGGGGCGTTTCTACTCGTGATGTGGAGGAGAGAGCATTCAGTGCACAGAACAGACATTAGCCGAGCCGAGCGACAGAAAGATAGAGATGGCGGATAAAAAACAAAAGAAGGCTTACGATAAGGCTAGAAGTAGGACCTGTGTAAATATCGGGTCAGCTTTCCAGTGCTGGAGAGAACTCAAGGAACGGAGACCTGCGATCGGACGCCGAGGTTGCTTTGTTTCTTCTCCATAGGTGAGTAACACCGTGTCTGCGCAGCAACAGCTAAAGTCTGTCTACACTGGATGCGCTCAAACGACCGTTTGAAAAAAACCCTTTTAAAATTTGTGTCAGCACGTCATAAATAGAACCCGGCAGCAGTTTTCCTGTCGGGGAATTTGTGCGCTGTGCCGCTCAGCCGGAAGAAAAGGTCCGTAGACACGGTGTAGCATTGGTTTTGCTTTGTTTCACAGAACTAATCGTTGCCTGGGTTGCATACGTATATGTGGGGCCGAGCTATCAGAATAGAGGCGAGACCCTTTTGGGGTAGGGGCGTGTTTGTTTTGGTGATTTCAAATATCAACATTGGCTACCAGAAATCCCTCACTCTGCCTTTAACAGGGATCGATCGGTGCATCTCTAGTTAACAGGGATCTCCTCTCGATTAACAATGCTGTGTACATTGCTTAGGCACTTGTACCAGTATGCCGGTTTCTTAAAAAATTCATACCGTTTGCATAATTCAAACCAGTTAACCATTTGAACCTGTATATTGCTCAGCACTAACAACAACCAACTAGCTGATTAGTGAGGTTGAACAATATATGTAGATTTTTTCTTAACACACACACAAGAGTTCAAAAGTTTGGGGTCCATGAGATTTGTTTTTTATCCATTTAATGCATCCATGTTAAATAAAAGTATTAGTTTTTAAAACATTTTGATCAGTAGTGTTTTCAGTAGTTCAGTAGTGTGATCAGTAATTTTTTGTTTTATATTTTTAGCAACGGTGCTAGATAGTAGGGTCAGTAGGGATAGATTACAATTATCGGACTAGCTGACTGTTAGACGACCAGTCAACCATCTGTTAGGGAGTTGACTACTTTTTCTAATCTAGTTTTATATTATAGCAGCTGAGCTTTAATTCATTTTGCTTTATTTAATTGCATGGTAAGAACTTTTTCAAGTTTTGCATTTTACATCCATTTATATTTATGTAAATGCCTTTTATCCAAAGTGGCTTACACTGCATTTTAAGGTATACAATTGATCAGTTCACGCATACCCTGGAAGCTGAAATCATGACCTTGGCATTGCTAGCATCATGTTTTACTGTTTGAGCTGCACTAATGCTATTAAGCACAGCCATACACATTCAGACAGACGTCTTTGTCCGTTGCGTTGTGTCTCAGGCTGTTCTGTGTCTCAGAGCCCCACCACAAGTTGCATTTTTAAAAATACATTTTAAAAAGTGTGTCTGGTCTCCTGTACACTGTTACATTCAGTTCAGTTACACTCAGTGCATTCAGGATCCAAAACCAGACTATTAGGCCTCAGGGCTAGTCATTCACTCAACCCACAAACTAATCAATACTAAAAATATGTAGTTTTACATACCCCTACCATGAATCATGACTAATACGCCTAACCGCAGGTTGCTCCAGGACAGTCCTGGTAATAAGAGTGCAGCAAGTTGCTTTAGATAAAAATGTTAAAAGACTATGACAGGTCTGAGACCAATGGTGCTCACATAGTGTCTTTACTGTTAGTTTCAGCCATCACTTCAAAGGCTTGTGAAATTCTGTCATGCTGTCTTTCACTATCTTTCCATCAGCTGCCACACAATAACTCTGAATTCACTTCCCTCAGACACGCGGCGCTTTGAAGGCATTACCCCGCCTGAAACAAAACAACCCTCAGCACATCAATTACAAGCCAATGACATCCAATCTCCATGTTTTATCAAAGCGCTTTTGAATCACTGTACACTGTATAGAGTTTCAGGATGTTTCAGACTTAAAGCCAGACATCTCTTCAAGGCGCAGACACTTTCAAATGCCAACAATAAACTCTATCGCCGCGGCAGAGCACATATTATTTCCTAGCTGATAGGTGACTTGTTTGAGAATCTGGCTGAATGCGCCTACACAATGGACCACAGGTTTTATTCACAGTTCAGATGCTTTTGAAGTCATTGTACGTAGAGTGCAAAAGCAAACAAAGACTGCAGGGTTGAGAAATAGCAGGCATCCCAGAACACAGTCACACTGTGGAGCAGACATCCTCTCAGGAAGTCTATGTGGACACTCTGATAGGTCTTCGACAGGTGTACGGCAGGTGAAGGGAAGTGTGACCATGGTATAATTATGTTTTTCGCATCCTGCCTTGGACAATTTCAATCTGTCTTCCATCTCCTCTTTCCACTGCATCTTTTGAACTCAGTGTCCTCTTCAACTCAATCTATGTCTTTATCGGTTTTTCTCTGGATCTCCAGCAGGTTGGGACAGGATTTCAGCATGAGCTGCATGTGAGGGCAAGACAGGATTGCGTGGCCTGAAGCGTGTCGAGTGTGTCTGAGGAATCTGGATCCTCCAGGAGGGTGAGGCAGAGTGTTGTATCACAGATGTGAAGGCTATACCATCTACAGATCTAGCCAAGAATAGAGCTTTGGACTGGACGCTGTGCTGATTCAGGTTACACTACTCTAACAACAAGGAAAAAAACTAAAGTATAAAGCACCAAACCAGACAATCCGAGTTAAACTGTACACACATCCCAATAGTTGAAATCTTCATTTGTTATGGTTTCTGTCACCACGAGAACTACCAGAGAAGCACCAGTGGGTCACACCACAAAGCCACAAGCTCAAACTCCCTTTCCCTCCGGGGTGACTCAGTCTGATCTCTGGCTGAGAGCCCTGCTTTCACTGAGCTATCTGTTGTTTGGAAACAACAACCAATACAACAGCGCTGCAGGCTTGGACCGCAGCTACACGGCCCTGTAACACCACCACACAATTATGGTCAAATTTGGAAAGGAAATCTCAAAGGGACTCTATTTTTACTTGTAAGGTTACAGTTGTGTCTTCTAGTTTTGTTTTTTTATTACATTCCGTTAGCCAACCCAGTTTAGCAAATAATATAGTAAATTTAGTCAAGCAACCCAAATGTGTCAAGAGTCAAGACAATGACAATGAGAATACAGCTCGTGAATAAACTCTCCTATGAGGTGTACCAGCATAGTAATTCAGTAGCATCTGGTTCCATTTCAGAGAGCCATGGCTCACTTTTGAGGTCTGGTACAAATATGACATGGGCTAGAAAAATACATAGGCTATAGGCTCATATGTATGCACGTTTAATCATTAAAAGATTGCGATCTTGCTTCAAACACACGCGATCTTATTCCTAAATGACAGTGATTCTGCTATGTCTATTAAACCTTTGAAATCACAATCACATCGGAATATTTAAACCTGGTTTTGCGCAGCCGCTGATCCAGAGAGAGCAGCGCTCATCATGTAAAGCTTTGTTTGAAACAGCTTCACAAACAGTCTACTTACACAGTAGGCTACATTTCTGTGTTGCAAACATTAAATAATAACGAAAGTATTGATAAAAGTTTAAAGTCCGGATGTAGACTCTGATGATACGCTGCAAATAATGATTGTATATGTTACATTATTCCAGTAGGTGGCAAACAGTGAGTGTTAAAGGGTTAGTTCACCCAAAAAAAAATCTGTCACGTAATTACTCACCCTCATGTCGTTTCAAACCCGTAAGACCTTAGTTCATCTTTGGAACATAATTTAAGATATTTTTGATGAAATCTTAAGTGTTTTCTGACCCTCCATAGACAGCAATGCTACTGAAATGTTCCCAAGTCCAGAAACTAGCAAGGAGATCTGTAAAATAATCCATGTGACATCAGTGGTGCATCCGCAATTATACGAAGCTACGAGAATACTTTTTGTGCGCAAAAGAAAAGAAAAAACGACTTTATTCAACAATTCGTCTCTTCCGCATCACTACTGGTGCTATGTTTGGAGAGTATCCGCTGAACGTGAACCAGCGTTATCACTGTTCTGTCGTTAGCATTGCGTTAAAGCCCGGATCTGTTTCCTACGTTGTTGTGATTTGATCTGAACGGAAACAGCATATCCGTGTGACGCAGCTAACACAGAACAGCATAGAGCCGTGTACATCTCAGGGATATATTCTCCAAAAACGGTGCTACAAGTGGTGTATGTCGTGAGAGACGGACATTGTTGGATAATAGCTTTTTTTGTTCTTTGCGCCAAAAAGTATTCTTGGAGCCTTCGGTTAAAATTGAGGCATGAACCACTGATGTCCACCTGGATTATTTTACAGATCTCCTTGCTATACGTTTCTGGACTTGGGAACATTTCAGTTACGTTGCTGTCTATGCAGGGTCAGAAAGCTCTCAGGATTCATCAAAAATATCTTAATTTGTGCTTCGAAGATGAACAAAAGCCCGTCTTACGAGGTTGGAAACGACATGAGGGTGAGGTAATTAAATAGACAGAATTTCATTTTTGGGAGTGAACTAACCCTTTTTTTAAACTTGCGTATTTGATGTCTGCAATCATTAATTCAAGAGATTCACAACGAAAAAGACTTCATTCATCTTCATCATTTAAATGATTTTTTTTTATAATAAATCAGGCTACTTAGCTTTAAATTAATAATATTTTTTAAATAGACTCATGTCTATAACATACTAAAACATTGTGGTCAGAAATCTCAATTAACATTACATATATTTTGTTTGCGTTGTATGTTTTGTTTTCAGAATCGATGGGAGAATCATACGCTTAATAGCATAGGCCTATATATGTGGACAACTAAATAATACCATTAGTAGTAATATTATGTATTATGTTATAGGTAATATTACTACTGCCTTGATAATAGTAAAATTAGAAGCTGAATCCACCCAATCCCCTCCTCCTCCTTTTGCGTCGCTCCGCGATCCTTGCAGAAGAGCTACTGGATTTAAGGCTGAAGACTGCCGATAGGTGAGGATTTTGTGGCCTTACCTTTACAGCTATATACAATAAGATATGTTTTTTAAATAAATGTCTATAAACTATACAAGAAAACTAGTGAATTTGATGAGTTGCCGGATCTCAACCAGTATGAGGATTTTCAATGGCCCCCCCCCAAACGACAGAGGTTGCCTTTACAAATAGGATTCATTATCCATCAATGTGACTGACTGGAAGCTAAATTTCCATCATCGTTAGATTATTTTCCATCGTGACATATAGCATTGCCATTAATGTGACAATGATCTAAACAAAAAGCTTTCTGTCAAGAGCTCGTTTCGTCTTTCCAAACACGCTTACCTTTTATTCTAATCTAGTATAATGTGAAAACAGACAAACCGGACACTAGCGTTCTGGCTGACACGATTTAAAAAAAAAATATCATCTTTCCCCTCCTGCCCCCCCCCCCCCCCTCCGTCACATATTAGACATTGATTTACTGTGGCGAATTCTAATAGGGATGTGTATGTTTAAGTATTTTTCACTTTACAGACTGGACAAAACCATTTTGAGATTTGATAATAAAATGTTTGGTTAATGACAACATGAGAATACAAAGATAGATAGGCATCATGAAATACTGACAACCCTACTAACGCACAAATATGTCATTGTTTACAAGTTTGTGGTAGGATTTTTTTGTTATGCTTTTACAATTAAATGGTTTTACTTTATAGCCATCTGCCCCCACCCCCCCCTAATCACGACACTATTAATCCTGTGATGGCAAGTGGAAGTTTCAGCATCATTACTCCAGTTTCAGTGTCACATGATCCTTTAGAAATCATTCTAATATGCTGATTTATGATCAAGAAACTCTTACTATTATCAATTTTGGGGAAACTGTGATACCGTTTTTTTTTTCAGGCCACTTTAACGAATAGAAAGTTCAAAAGAACAGCATTTATTTAAAATCTCATTTTGTAAACCTTATAAAGTCACTTTGATTCAGTTCTTGTAATTTAAATTTGATCTACTACTCAAACCCTATGCCGGGAAAGTCTGTCTATAAGAAGACATCTTACAGCAACAGAAAGCATCATTTACAACAAAACTTCAGTGACGTCTAAAAATGAGTTCTCAATTCGCACAATGTTTGAGGTTTTAAAAAAAACCTCAGCAGAAATAGTGATTGCAGAACAGTGCAGATGCCATGTTTCTCTGTACTGAAGATCTGCTGAGTCTAAGGGCTTGTAGACAACCCTCGTGTGGCTCGTAGGGGCAAGACCAGTGAGCAGTTGGCCAGCATCGGACTGTGACATAACAAGATTAACCAGTCACAGCAAAACTGAGAGGAAAAAAACAGCCTAGGACAACAACCTCCATCCCATATCCACCGATGCAACACACACACTTAGGAAGAACAAGACCTGACCGTCCTGCGCCAAATATACCCCTCCATCCAAAACATAAGCACAGAATTCATAACACACCGTTTAGCCCAGATACAGCAGCTCCAGCGCTCCCCAGATTAAGGTCAGGTTATATAACCTCATCTCAACCCAAACGACAACCCCAGGCAAGGCAAATGTGGGTTTATGAAAGCACAGAGGAGTATGAAGTTACAGAACAGTACAGTTACAGGAGTGTCGGAATTTGATAATATAAACAGATGCGAGTTACTGCACTCATAGTATGGAGATGTTGTTTATGATTATGTAGGAAGTTGATTACTAAACAGAATGGGGTTTTGCTGCTTTCTTCAACTTTACTGTCTTTCCAAGGTGTTTTTTAAGACTATGCGGCCTCGCTCAGCTAAAATCACGACAGTAAAACAGCACTTTACCACCCTCAGTAAAGTCGAGGATCGTTTTTTACTGCACTCACCGTGGTATGGTGATACACTTGGTGTTGATATTCTGAGTTGTGATGGCTTTCTCGAGCTCGTCCAGTTGTCCTGTCTTCTTTAGCTTCTTCACCAGACTCTTGACGGCTTTTTCGCACCATTTCTCCTCCTGTCCGTTCTGCTCTCCTTTCTTCCAGCCCAGCAACCTCTTCACGATCGGCGGAGTGAACGGTAAAATTGACATGTTGAATTCAGTTCAACGTTGCTCTATTGCGCAGTCTCGCACGTAACTCGGAGAGAAATTCGGGATACTTTTTTATCTTCAGTGTAATCCGAAGGCGGTAAATCAAAATAAACTGCTTAGCGGTCGATAGTAAAATTAACAAAAGTGAGAGGTACTTGAGACGTGACCGAGACACGGTCTCAAGTTCAGCGCTCAGCTCTCTCTCTCTCTCTCTCTCTCTCTCTCTCTCTCTCTCTCTCACTCGAGATCATCAAGATAGTGCGCCACAACACACTGCAGGCCACTCATATCATCCGCGCGGGAAAATAGTTCCTCATCTGTCTGGACAAATTGGAGAGGCAAGTGGTGGAGAGAAAAAAAGACAGAGTTATATAAATTCTGCAATACCTCATCTGTCTGTAATATAACATATTTGGGCAGTCACAAAAACTGAGGTTTACTCGAGGTTCCTGTCATCGTTGGTTTGCTGTGATATATGGCTTAGGGTCAGTATTATAGATATTAATATATATATATATATATATATATTATATATATACTATATATATATATACAGTTAATTAGATATAATTAATGTTATTATTAATTTAATATCAGTATCGTGAGAAGCACTTTTATGGGATCATCCTTTGAGGGCGAAGTTGACATCACATTGCCAAACTCACTTACTGTATATATACAAAGACTTATGTGTAGAATGTCAAAGATTAAGGAGCAGTGTCATTAATTTGAAACAGGGACTGAGCTGATCCTCCTGAACAGTTTTATTGTTCCCTTCCTCCTGTGCTATTGTAAATGCTCATAAAACCTACCCAATAATCACTATTAGACAGTGACACACAGGAAGCGACTTATACAAAACCTTGCTTATCATTCACAGACTCAGTAAAAGCAATTGCAGTTTAATTCTCAAAAGAGAAAAGAGTGACATTCTCTTTTACCTCTGACACCCTCACTCTTTCTCTCACCATAGGACAGTCTGTGAGTGAAGGGGCCATCCCACTGAACTGAGTATACAGGGTTTAATTAATTTGATACTGGGCATGGGCTTCTTTTTTTAGTGAGGGTGTGGGGATGAAAGACACAACGCTGAGTACAGTGGTCTTGCCTCAGCATGATGACAACAACATGCAATCATACATGTCCCTAATGTAGCACACAAACATATACCAGACACATTGAAAGCACAATAAACGAACTTCAACAAAGAGCTCTTTTTCAGAATAGAAGATTGGGGAGATTTTACTGCACTTTATTGTGTTTAACAGTTAGCTAATACAGTGGTGTGAAAAAGTGTTGGCCCCCTTCCTGATTTCTTATTTTTTTGCATGTTTGTCACACTTTAATGTTTCAGATCATCAAACAAATTTAAATATTACACAAAGATAATGCAAGTAAATAAAAAAAATTCCGTTTTTAAATTATGATTTCTTTTATTAAAGGAAAAAAGCTGTCCAAACATACCTGGCCCTACATGAAAAATTAATTGACCCCTCCTGTTAAATCATGAAAGAACTGTGATTAACACATATTTTAGCAAGCTGAGTTAAATGTCACTTCGCACCACCCAGGCCTGATCCTGCCAGACTGTGGAACCAAGAAAAACACAATCAAGAAATCACTTAAATAGAAGCTGTCTGACGAAGTGAAGCATGGTTAAAGAGCAACACATCATGCCGCGATCTAAAGAAATTCAAGAACAGATGAGAATCAAAACAGTTGACATGAATCAGTCTGGAGAGGATTATAAAGCCATTGCTAAGGCTTTGGGACTCCAGCGAACCAAAGTCAGAGCCATTATCCACAAATGGAAAAAAACCTGGAACAGTGGGGAACCTTCCCAGGAGTGGCCAGCCAACAAAAATTACTCCAAGAGCACAACAACGACCCATCCAAGAGGTCATTAAAGGACCCAGAACAACATCTAAAGAACTGCAGGACTCACTTGCCTCAATTAAGGTCAGTGATCATGATTCAACAATAAGAAAGAGACATCCATGGGAGAGTTCCAAGGCAAAAACCACTGCTGACCAAAAAGAACACAAAGGTGTCTCTCTTCATTTCACAGCAATATCTTGATATACCAGATTTTGGGCAAATATTCTGTGGATCTGAAGAGGACAAAAGTTGCACTTTTTGGAAGGGGGTCCCGTTACATCTGCGTAAAACAACACAGAGTTCATAAAAGAACATTCATAGCAACAGTCAACATGGTGGGGAGGGGATGATCTGGGCTGCAGTTGCCGCGCAGGAATGGACAAATTTTGCCATAATTGACAGAACCATGGATTCTGCTCTCTATCAGAAAATCCTGTAGGAGAATGTCCGGCCATCAGTTTGTAACCTTAAGCTCAAGCGCACTTGGTTTATGCAGCAGTACAATGATCCAAAACACACCAGCAAGGCCACCTCTGAATGGCTCAAGAAAAACTAAATTAAGGTTTTGGAGAGGCCAAAACAAAGTCCGGACTTAAATCCTATTGAGACGCTTAAACAGTCCATTCATGCTCGAAAACCCTACAATGTGGCTGAATTAAAACAATCCTGCAAAGAAGAGAGGGCCAAAATTCCACCACAGCGATGTGAAAGACTCATTGCAGTTATCGCAAAAGCTTGATTGCAGTTGTTGCTGCAAAGGTTGGCACAACCAGTTATTAGATTTAGGGGGCAATTACTTTTTCACATAGGGCCAGGCAGGTTTGGACAGCTTTTTCCCTTAATAAAATAAATAATCATTTAAAAACTGCATTTTGTATTTACTTGCATTATCTTTGTGTAATATTAAAATTTGTTTGATGATCTGAATCTTTTAAGTGTGACAAATGTGCAAAAAATTTAAAAAACAGGATGGGGGCCAACACTTTTTCACACCACTGTACATAGATGAGCTAATAATTACATGAGGTAGTATACTATTTCCTTCGCTTTTATTTGTGTGGGCCGGGTGGTACATTTTTCATGAACATAAGGCGTTATGTGTTTTGATTTGTTTGTGTATGATGTCGATATGTAATTTACTGACCATCATCTTTGGGAACACACACACACACACACATGAACATATGCCAGTGGGAGTTTAGGTCAGAAGTGTCAAGAGAAGTGTGTGCAGCCAAGGGCCAGCTGTTTACATGACAAACTGAAAAAACACAGGGACTGCACTAGCCAGATTTGATTTATCCTTCTCCAGATTGAGGCCACGAGTTTTGTACTTTACACCAAAGGACATATACGCAAGAAGGAAGGAATAAGTAAGAAGTGTGCAGGTTTATGTCAATTTCTAATGTAATGATAACACATCAAGGCAGTTTTCATGAATAATTTTAATAGCTTCAGTATGGAGAGTTTTACAATGCTGGTCATTCTGGTCATTAGATTTTGGCCACACACACTTAGTTAAACTGGTGTATGGCAACCCTTGGTACATTCTTAAAACGGTTCAGCTATGCTAAAAATACCCCGAACCTCAACTCGGTGTGGCAGTGCTTCTGTCTATCTATTTTAAAGAACATCTGATGTATATTTTTAAAGCATTTCCTTTCTTTTTGTCCTCCCAAAACTGATGTATGAACAGACAATCTTTCTGTGCACACCGTGACACACCGCAGGAATCTAAAAGATCATGTGCTGAAAAACTGCATGGTTGTTCATTCAGTGTAGTTTCTGCATCTTTCTTAAATGCACTACAATGCTGGCTAAATTTGACAAATGTGCAGCCATCTACAAATACATACTTCCATTCAAAAGTTTGGGGTCAGCAATTTAATTATTCATTTTTTATATTTCAGAATATTACTGTTGTTACTGTATTTTCGATCAAATATATGCAGCTTTGGGAACATAAGAGACTCAAACTTTTGAATATAGATTACAGAAGTATTGTTGAAAATCATATTTAGTTAGTCAAGTAAACCTGCGTGTGCATGCATGTGTGTGTGTGTGTGTGTGTGTGTGTGTGTGCATGTTGATGTTCATCATGTATCTGCATGACAGCGTGTGGCAGGATGAAGGTTGCGAGTGTTAAAATGTGCAGCTTGACTGCAGTGGCCAGCACAAGCTCAGCACCTGTTTATTCCCTCAGGGGCTTCAGCTCCCAGACAGCTGGTTTAGGGGTGTAGGAAGGGATGAAGTCCAGGGCCTAGGGGGGCTTGTAGTTGAGAATGTGTGGGGGTAGGGGGCAGATGGGATCTATAGAAGAGCGAAGAGGGGGGATTTGGGGGTATATATGTCTGTGTGTGTGTGTGTATGTGTATGTCTGTGTGTGTGTGTGTGTGTGCATGCATTCGTCTGAAGAATTGCCTCACACAAAGGGCAAGGCTGCATGAATGAGTAATGGCCCTGTACAATCTGATGGCTGATGAGGGTATTGTGCATACTTGGACTCAAGAGACCCTGGGGAGCTACAAGATGGTAAAGAGAGTCAGAGGGGGGCGAATTATGTCCCAGTGGAGGACATGTGTTAGAGTGATAAGATGAAGCTTAGGTCTAATCAACAGTGTTTAACACAATGCTAGTACCAATGTGATAAAGGACAGGTGGAAGATAGCAATGATCTCGGATACATGTTCAGGAGAACTGAAAACAGCAGTAGAGCATCTCAGCAGGACAACAGCAGGACAGCAGACTATCTGATTTTATTTTAAAGTTTTTTTCACTTTAGCTTTCATTATATAGGCTAATTAAGTAGTATACCAAATATACTGTATATGAAAATTTGTATTAGTATATAATGTGTTCTTTTAAACATTTCTTTAGTGTAACATGTTTTTCTGTGTTGTATTGATATAGTGCTCTCACAAGATAACTTTATGAGTATAAAGTGTACTGCTGAAGGAGACAGATGGAAAGAAATGCTACTAAATCTGTTCAGAAATCAGTTCTTACATGATGACTTTGTGCTGGTATGTTGTGAGTGATAGAAACAGAGAGATAAACAAATATTTCTGCCAAGAGCTAGTTGTGTGAAGGTCTGAGTAGCAGTGTTTGTGCATGGCGGGATCTCTATGTTTACATGCATACATTTAATATGTTAGGGTTTTTATTCCAGTGTAAATTCACTATGTGTGTGTGTGTACAGATGTGATTGTGATAGCAATGTATCTCCTAAATGTTTGATTGTACATACTTAGCTATAGTGTGGACACAAGTTTGTTCCTGGAAGTGAGCTAAATCTGACAAAACCCGCATTTGGGAACATCTAGAGACATCCTCATTTGTGAAAATGATATATATTCTTGTTCAGAATTTTGAGTTTTTTAATGTTTTTGAAAGAAGTATCTTTTGTTAACCAATGCTGCATTTATTTGATCACAATAAAATGCTGATTTGGTGCTCAAAAATGCTGTTTAATATTTTTGTGGAAACTGATAAAAAAAAATTCAAGATTCTTTGATGAATAGAAATAACATAATTGTTAAAATAAATTGTTTTTGTAACATTACACATCTTTCCAGTCACTTTTGATCAATTCAATGATCTTACTGACCACCAACCTTTCAACTACTGTATTAATCCATTTTTGTTTTAATTTGTATTTTTCTATTAGGTTTAGTATGTGGGTTATTCTATCTCTTGTTAAGTATAATTGCTTAAGAAAATGTGAGATTGTGTGTGTGTGTGCGTGTGCGTGCGTGCGTGTGTGTGTGTGTGTTTACGAGAGTACCTGAGAAATTTGCAATTCCATAGGGTGTGATTAAGGCAGGTTTTATGGCAGAAGTAGGTTGTTATGTTGAAAGCCGTCCCACCATGACAGCATGAAGATTCCAGGCAGCAGAGCGCAAAACAACCCAAGATTTTTGCTATTTTAAGTCCATCAATCTGCCCACAGACTCACACAGATCCAAAACACAACAACAGGCATGCACATACATACACACACACACACACAACACAAACACAAACACACACACACAAAAAAAACCTTAACACTGTGGAGAAAAGCCACTCCTCAGTCACCGTCATAAATGCCCCATCCACTATGCTGTCATATAGACTCATATTCTGAAGTCTTCATATGGTACACAAAGAATGAAGGTCATACCTCTACAAACTCAGACTCATCGTGCTTTCAGCTTTTGATCTGAAAATTAAAGTGATGTTATGTTTGATTCTTTATTCTCTAAAGCACAAAAACAGCTAAAGGCATAAAGACCCAAACTATATATAATTATGTTACCTGAGTGTGTGCACAAATAAACTAAAATCCTATATCAACACCTCGTGCATCCATTAAAATACAGACTTCCATCCCTTTTCATGTTAACAATGAGTAAACGCTGTTCTAAAGCATTCAGTGTGACTAAAATTCATTGTTGGAATAAAAAGATAAACAAGAAAACCCAAACATATGATTGGTTGAGTTATTTTGCATGATCTGTATGTAGTTTGTGACTCAGATTGTATCTGTGGGAAAAGACTATTGATAAGTCTGAGGGTGTGATAATATGTGTCAGCCACCACTTATCCAAAACAGCCCTCCAACACTCCGGGTTAGGATTAGACGCTTCTAGATACTGTGGGTATTTATTGAATGGAGTGGATGAGGAGTGTGCTGCGTTTGCGCAAACCCGACGGATCTTCAAGTGTGTATGTTTCAGTTTTATTTATCTGTGTGTGAGTACCAGGGACTAAAAGAGTGCAGATCCAGCTGGGGAGGGGAATATATTGTGTGGGTGATAGGGGCCCAGGAGTACTCCCACCACCCATGTAAGAAATTACAGGTTCACGGCTGATGCTACGTGCACCCCAAGGCTGGAGGGATCGAGATCTCTATTGTGCTGAGGTGTGAGTTTTGCAGGAACTGGTATGTCAGCAACCAATGAAGTACAACCCCCGGAGCGAATAGCCAAACATGTGTGTGAAAATTATGAGGGAAGATGACATGGATCAGCAAGCGCTGACTAAAATCCAACAGAGACCATAAATGGTGATGTCATGCCGTGTCCAGTTGGCCATTGTGGCCTGAATTGAACGGAGGTGAATAGTCTGTTTTAAGGATAACCCTACATGTTTATGTTGGGGATGCTACCCAGATCAAAGATTCAAGTTGTTTAGTTTAGCTGGCCCCCCAAATATTAACAACCTACTCAGCTGGTGTGTACAGAAAAATGTATACTATACCTGCAACAAACTTCAGTCATGCAGGGACAGGTCTGTTATTTGGATTGATTACAAGTGCAGCCCAGCTCGGAACCTGGTGGCCAAAAGGCTTATTAATTAACTATATGTTTTGGAATCTGGCATCTGTTTGTTGGCGCTTGGACAACCACCCCGCCCCAAACTCCTCATCTCCATATGTTGGACGTGTCCTCATTTTATATAATATATAATATAGAGATTATATATTATTATATAGATATTATAGATATATAATAGAATATAACTATAATTATTACAGTATATTTTATAGTATTATATATATATATATATAATTATATATTTATAATCTTCAGCGACCTGAAGTGGGGACACTCACATTGACCTTCATTGTTTGAAAAAGGCCCAGCAGAGGTTGTACTTCATTCGTCAGCTGAGGAAGTTCAACCTGCCATAGGAGCTGCTGAAACAGTTCTACTCTGCAGTCATTGAATCCGTCCTCTGCACGTCAGTAACTGTCTGTTTCAGCTCAGCTACCAAATCTGACCTCAGAAGACCTCAGAGGGTAGTCCGGACTGCTGAGATTTGTCGTTGATGCCCGGCGAACATTTGGTACAACCCTCTTCCTCTCCTAAGAACTTGTACCTTCGTCAGATTTATAGGTGAGCAAAGGCGGGCAGAATAATCCTCTGGACCCCGCAAATCCCAGCACAGCTCCCTTGGGAACTGTTGCCACTCTGGTCGACGCTAGCAGAGCTCTGAGCACCAGACACGACCCAGAACAGAACAGTTTCTTTTCCCTCAGGGCCGCCATCGTCATGAACACTTGACAATTAACATTGTGGGGTGGGGGAAACAACCACACGATATTATCATAACACTTATTATCTAAACACACACACTCAGATACACTTGTCAATGTTGACACATAATAACCTGTACATACAAACTGTCATTGTTATATACCTGTACATACAAGGTCGGATTTATGTATTTTATTCTTTAGTTACTTGTTATTTTCTAGTTTTTATTATCGTGTTTTTGGTTCGTGTCAACCTGCCTTCTGTTACCTGTCGGAAGCTTCTGTCATGATTGGCAAAATATCAAATTCCCGTATGGGTAAACTACCTGGCAAACAATAAAAACTCATTTCTGATTCTGATTCTGATTCTGATAACTTTTTTTTCTTGTTATATATGGCAAACCAGGTTGGTCACACCTGTTAGGTCGTCAAGCAAGCTGGTTTGTGTAACATGATAACTCATGCTCAGCTCAACGAGTTAGAAGGCAGCTATCATCCTTCAAACCATCTTTCCCCAACAGTGTTATCCTTTTTTAAAGTGTAGTAGTATCCATTAATAAGTTTATTTATTTTAGATTTGCCCTGTTTTTGTCCTCTGCTATCAGAGTAAATTTGAGTGATGGACCAATCCAGCGCATTAAATTCTCAGCAGTGTTGAGGGCGTGTGAGTGGATGCAGGACTCGGCTCAGGTCTGCTGCTGTTGGGTGGGGTCTGAGAAACAGGGGCTCCGAAGGGGCTTGAAGCAGCTTTACAAGCGCCCTTTAATCCACACTTAAATACTGTTGTGTGCACTGCAAATATTCTTAAGAGGAAATAACAGACTTTAAAAATATAACTTGAGCAAACATGGGGTCTGAACAGTCTAGTCTCTTTTGCTGTTGCCTCACACATGGAGAGGGATAAACACAGCGCATTACAGAAGAGCTTGATCACGGGATACTCTTTAATTAAGCACAAGCCTTTATTTAGTGTAGCAAAAGCCAACATCCAATTCACTCCTAAAACTTTCCACTTATTAGAATAATAATGTACATTTATTGAAATGTACTAATGAATGTATAGAGAGAGAAATGCACCTCATAACTCATAACAATCACATTTTGTGTGTTTTATATAGTAATTTCCAAACAACTGATAAAAGCATCCCAATAATCCACAAGGAAGCAACATTATGGATAGAAGACGAGTGGTTTAGAAGAGCGTATTTTAGCTAGAAGCAATGATATGAAGCTAAAAACATCTTAATGATTTTACATTTACATTTACATTTAGTCATTTAGCAGACGCTTTTATCCAAAGCGACTTACAATTGGGGGATACATAAAGCGATTCTTCTTAAAGAGGCAAACAGACACAAGAAGTGGTTGTAATACCAAGTTCTTAGACATTGTTCAAATAAGTACAAGCTAGAAAGAGAAGGAATAATAAAGAGAGAGAATTTTTTTTTATTTTAGGACTGAAGTCAAGTAGTTCGAAAAGATAAGTTTCAGCTGTCGCTTGAAAATTGGTCCGGGGAGTCGCATTACGAGAGGGGAGTGGGAAGAAATAGTGCCAGCAGCAAGGAGTGGGAAAACGAGAATGTTCGGAAAGTGATTGAGCCTCTTGTGATTGGTACCACGGGAGGGTGCCGGATAGCGAGGCACTAGGCGGCTCTAGTCGAGGGACCTTCTGAAGCGGGATGTAAATTCGTAGTTAGTGAGGGAAGTAGGCGGGTTGCTGAGCCCTTGTGGCTGTTCTATATGCGAAGCAGCAAGTCTGAACTTGATATCGGGCGCAAACGATAGCAGTGCCAAGGAGCTAATAATAAAAGAGAGATTGTAACTGGGCTCATTTGGGCCATGAAGGACCAGTTCGCTGGCTCGCTGCATCTGGATCATTTGTAGAGGTTTGATGGTGCGTGAAGGGGAGCCAGCCAGGAAGAGCGCATGCAGGAGTCAGCCTAGAGCTGAGCCTAGACTGAGGATATTTGTTTCGTACCCTAAACACACCCAGACTATCACTTCAGAAGCACGTTACATTAAATAGACTGGGCAGGGGATTACTGGGGATTATTGTGATGTTTTTATCAGCGGTTTTGTTTCTGACGGCACCCATTCACTGTTTAGAGCAGTGGTTTCAATCGCGAGTCTTGGGGGACCCCCCTGCTCTGCACATTTTGCATGTCTCCCTTATTTAACACCTGATTCAGATCATCAGCTCATTAGGATGATGGAGGAGCCATGAACTGTGCTGGTGTCAGATAAGAGAAGAGCACGACCAAAGTGCAGAGG
Source organism: Sinocyclocheilus anophthalmus (assembly GCA_018155175.1). Taxonomy (NCBI): domain Eukaryota; kingdom Metazoa; phylum Chordata; class Actinopteri; order Cypriniformes; family Cyprinidae; genus Sinocyclocheilus; species Sinocyclocheilus anophthalmus. The sequence continues at coordinate 537,009 of JADLZN010000024.1, forward strand.
GTGGTCCCCAGGACCAGGATTGAAAACCACTGCTGTAGAGGATCCACCAGTGATGTTATTCTAAAATTCTCCAAATCTGTTCCAATAAAGAAGACCAGTCTTCCAATTCTACATCTTGGAGCCCTGAGGTGTGAATCTAAATGTACAGCAATTTCCTTTTTGGCGAGAAACTATCCTTTAAGGGTTGATCAGCTGGTGGCAAGTTTACTGGTGGTCCAAGACAGTCTGCCAGGTTGTCCAACTAAGACCAGCTAATGGCCAGCAGAAACCAGCGACCTTCTTCTAAAACACATGGATTTCAGCAAGGAAGGCATGATGAAATGCGCCAGACTATGTGGATTCGACTATACTTGAATGTTCAAACCTCTTTCACATGTCTTAGGCAAAAGACTCCAGGCATGTGGGTTGAAAAATTTCATCATGGTTAGGCAGCGTTTAGAAAACCGTGGAATCATTTCCAATGACTGCTAGTATAATTTAGTAGATTAAACAATACAGCACAGTTATAAATCACTAACGGATCACACAGCTATTTGGGATGAGCTCCAACTCCTCATGAATGGAAGCAGAAACGGCAAAGGAAAACATCTGAGGTTGCTTGGCTCCAGTGAGCATTCACATCTAATGTGTCTTCCAGGAAAATATTGACTAGCTGCATGGCCAGTAGCCAAAACATGATGCCAGAGGATTGTCCTGCTCCTTCCAAAATGTTCTTACTGACATGTAGTTGGTTCAGTAGCCACTAGGTGGCAGCAAGTGCAGACAATTGATGACAGAATACGTTTTTACACCCACCTCACCCTCTTTCCCCAAAAGACATATTCTGAAAATAATAATTTATGCCAAATCTAAAATGTAAGATATGTCATGTAACTAAGTATGAAAAATATATTACAATGAAAAATAACATAATAAGAACCTTATGCCGTTATATTCTTGAGGTGTTAAGACTTTAATAATCTGGAGACACTTATTTAGGTAGTTATGATACTTTATCCCTGAGGGACTTTATGACAGGCCTGAAATACTGCTTCAATAACACCCTAGGATGAGACAGAGGAAGAGGGATCCATTTTAGGAAGGAATGCCCCCCGCTCTGGTTTCACTGAGCGAGAGAGTGTGAAAGAAAGAGAGAGATGATGATGATTTATAAAAATGTACTTTTGTCAAAATAACACAGACTAACATACTTTACTTATTATACACTGTCTGTTGTAGTATGAACCTCATCCTATATCAAATTCACCAGGCACAAAATTAATTACATTAGTTATTATTTGCTTGTTTGTTTGTTTGTTTACTTACTTATGTACTTAGACTTATTTATTCAATGCAATTAAAAAAATACAAAAATAATTTTTAAAAAAGCTCTGTGAATTAATGCCCTTCAATTTTATGACTTAATGATGAGGCTCTACAACAGAAAGTGTATAATGTGTGACGTATGTTAGTCTGTGTTTTACACATCCTGAAAAAAAAGAAAAGAAAATCTCAACTCCTGGTAGCATGTGCTGGTCTGCTCGCCTATAGATTACCTTTCCTATCATCATATGTTGGCATAGTGTGGATAGATGCTTGTGTGTCTGCCTAAATAATTGAATAACTGCCTGTCCTCATATGCTTGAATATCATCTTTGTATATACGCTGTATTTATATATATCCAGTATATGTGCTGGATTACTTAGACTTGAGGGGAAAATTGTATATATATAAATTACGATAATGAATGCCTTAAATTATTTTGAAGGCAAGCACATGCATGTGGTTTCTCATGTATTTATGTGTATATATGAATGTCTATACATATGTTTGAGTGAGAATGTTTGCTAGCAACAAGCATGTTTAGCTGAGGCTAGTGAAAGTAAAACTGATGTGAAAATGTCTGACTGTGTACGGATGCCCAGTCTAGTGTGGAGCCAGTCCGTCTGCCGGCCGACTGCCCTCCTGGAGACTCGAGAACATCCGATCCTCCTGTGGAGAGAGAGAGAGAGTGAGAGCAAAGGTGAGAAAATAGAGAGAGAAAGAGAGTGAGAGAGAGAGAGAGAGAGAGAGAGAGATCTGTAATAAATCTCTGTAATATATTTGCAAGATATAAAAATCTAATTAAACACTCCGAAATCTTGACTATGCATGATAGAAATGGGCAAATACAGTCAGGCACTTTCTAGCCAACAACCAATAGAATAGAATAGAATAGAATAAAATAGAATAGAAATGTAAACACACACCTGAAACATTCCACACAAATATTTATTTTTTAAAAAGTTCAGCAGTTCAGTTAATAAATGATACGTTTGCACTCTGCAAAGAAACTGTGGGTTGTAATTTGGGTATAGGATTACTTTGAACCCTATGGTCCCTCAGAAAGGTTAGTAGATTCACAAACTAATTACAAAGAAACCAGTAACGCAGAAGAACACAGCATCAGAGGTAACAGGCACATTGAACACAAATAAAAGCACACACTGGGAAATAAACATTTACTGTGAAATAAACCTTACATTTTGAAAGTCTGAAAAAAGTAGTTTATCTTACTTTTATTATTTCTTTATTGTAATTAAATTAAAATGGCCTCCAAGTATCTTTTTTTTTTATCTTTTTGGTAATCATTTTTACACAATTTTTTGTTTACAGTGTATACTGATGAAGAAATGAAGACAAAAAGTTAATCAACAAATTCAGCAATCGACTAGTCACCCCATGATTACGACACACTGCAAAAAATTGCAAAACAAACAGAAAAGCATATGTGCCATCAGGCATAATAATATGAGAATGGATTTTTCTTTATATGAGTGTTGGTGCAGGTCTGATAAACATGGAGTCTGAACAGCAGACTGTGTTGGGCGCCCATGGGGGACATATGATTTCTCTGATGCGAGCTAGGTGCCTATGACAGGAAAGGAAAAGGCTGGACAAGTCATACAGCGTAGGTGGATACAGTTTTATAAAGTACACAAATATTTTATAAAAAACCGAAAGCCCGCTGCACGCCTATACAATATACAATCAAAAGTATATGCTTGAAGCAAAAGACAAAGATTGGTCCTTAAGCAAGCAAAAAAAGAAAAGCCCCCCCCAAAAGACAACACCTCATAGACAGATACTTATGAAAAGACACCCACCCTCCATAGACAGCTACTTATCCAACAATTTGGCGGTGGGGGGGGGGGTTATTTCAAATGCTTTTGAGATTCACAATGCAAGGTGGGACATAGCTGAAGAAAGATAGAGAAGAAAGAGGAGGATTCCAAAAAAGAAGTCAAAAAAAGGTTAGGGAAAATATGGTTTTTTTGGCAAGGAGTAGTGAAGTTATTGTGCGTCTGGAGAGGGCTGAATGGATGTTGGGGTAAGGATCGAGGGGCCGTTTCCCGAGCCAGACTTAGCAGTCTCAATATAAGTATACAGGTAAGTGACTGACATGATCTGGACCACAGACATAGTTGCTTTAAAAGACGATTAAAGAAACAAAACAGGAGAGGAGACGAGGCAGACAGCGATTTCCAGGATTAAGAACAAACAGCAATACGTCTACAAGCCAAACTCTACACACAGAAATGTATATAATACACCAAGAACACAATTATTAATGTAATACACGGGCTTGCTTCTTTTAAATAATTAAGAGGTTATATGGACTGCCGCTGCTGTGACTGATGAAATGAAGGCAAAGGGGGTTTTTGAAAGATTGTTTGTTGAAAATTTTTTTTTTGAAAGAAAGTAAATGCTAAATATTATATTTAGATAATTACCTGATGACAGAATGATTTATGATGCTGTCTACTTTTATTTCACCCACCATGCTTCATATTTTTCGAGACTGTATAGGAATAAAGAATAAGAAACAGAGACATGTGGGGAAAAAAGAATCAGCTGATATGTAATTAAATGTTTTATGTGACATCATAATGGCTCCTCTGCATTTGTTGGTTTAATCTGCTTTAGTTCTTTTCCTAAGGGCCTCAAAGCTCTATTGTGCCATTGAGATTTAATTAAGTTGATCCTTTCAAGCCTTAGTCAGGCAGGCGTTTTTCCATGGATTCAATAAGCAATAACTTTACAAACTTTACAGTGGTGATTTAGCAATCATGCATTCATACATTTTAGTAGATTAGCTTAAGTGCACCCAAAAATGATTATCTCTCTTTTCATAAAAAGGCAGTGTTTGTCATGTACAAATTAAATCCACAGTCACTCAAACTGGTAGCTGCTGCACTATAAATCTAATAACGGAAGTATATGAAAAATTTGTGTTGTTATTCACTTATCTGATTCATCTATTTGTCCTTATTTTCAAATGTACCTTCAACTCAAAGCACAAGATTGCCAAATCGAGATACACAAGTTAATTATATTAGGCATCTCAAAGAAAGGCAATTGTTTGATTTTACAGCGTGTCGTAGTTAAATTGGGTGCACAGAACATTCTCTAGGAAAATCAGTTCTGTTTACATATGCAAAGGGCAAATATTTGAGTTAATTCTTTGCAAGTTGCACGAATGAATCCCAAACTCGTATGATCTGGTGTGGTTGAAACCAAATTAGAGCAGCACTTTTCCGTTTCAGCCAGCCACCCGTGCCTCCCCCATCACCTTCGCGTTCTTCCGAATTCGGACACCTTTTAACCAGCAAGCACCTAGAGCCGCATCCTGGCCCCTTGAGCCACTAAAAAACAAAAAATAAAAAATACAAAAAACAAAACCACTAGAAACAAAAACAGAAAACTAATCACCACCACACACACTCAGAATCCGTTTTCATGGAGGGTCAACAGCCCCCAATGGAAGGTTATTTAAAACACACGGAATAAGGGTAGAAAAACACAGCTGAGAGCCATTCCAACAGTGATCTGCGTGCGAGGAGCGAATTGTGACAAAGTGTTTGATGAGATTCAATTTAGAGACAGAGGCAAACTTACAAAAACATTCATGCATGTAGGAGAACAGACATGTTGATTCTGCTGTTATATGCAGAATCATGTTAACTGTTGAGAAACCCTGAGAAGTGTGGGAGAATGCAGTGTTGATTTAAAAAGTTTAATCTATTCAATCACTCCCCGAAACAGAAAAAAAAAAAAGGAAAAGAGCAGCACAGCATAAGGAGAAAAAAAAAAAAAAAAAGCAGCATCAACTACTGAGGAGACAAACAAGCTTTTAAATGCAAATGCTTTTAGCTTTTTTACTTTTCCGTTTCCCTGCACAGATACAAATGTTCAAAGGTGCTTTTTCTCTTCTGTCTCCACAGTCATAATATGGTGTCCACTGAGCTGAAGAACATGTCTGGAGCAGGGCGGCTGGGGCAGTGTGGCGCAGGGATAATGTCTATGTTGCTTTCTGGGAGTCCTGTTTTAAAAGGGATGAGGTGGGGCCAGGCAGACTGCTGAGTAAGCTAGCCGCTACGCGGTCGCCCTCTAGAACAAACAACGGCACCAAAAGAAAGCTTCCCTGAACCCCAATGCATTGCAACACTGGAAACAGAGAGCTGTGACACTTAATGTAATGTGTGAGCAAAGTAATGGTCATATTGTACTTTCAAAAATGGAATGAAAGCATTTCATTCTCCTGAAACTATACTACAGATGGTTTGAAGAACACTACATGGCCTGTTCTACTGACAAATTAAGTACTTGAACTTTGGAGCTAATTGAAAATATCTTTAGATAACAACCTTGACTCATATTTCACTGTGGAATTTTTGATATGCCATAACATTTTTATAGTTTCATTCATGAAGTCAGTCAAACATCAAACCTCTGTCATCAAAGACAAAAGACTCATGTCTGCAAGCTTAGCATTGATAATAAGAGTGAAATTAAATTACATTTTTGCTCATTTCCTGATATTGATAACAGCCAGCAAAAACAGACATAAAACATACTTCAACACTTATATTAATCCTCTGTAATATTAAATAATATTAAAAGTACTAAGTTGTTTAGACATCTATTGCTATTTTTACAGATCATATTAAAATAATAATTTCTTCCAATTTTCAAAAGGTGAAACAATAGACCTAAGTGTTTAAATTTGTATTTTGCTATTCATTGCATCGACTGATTGAATCATGCAGAAATATGTAAGATGGGGGAAGAACAATATCCATATACTGATAAACCGCAACATATTTAAATGAGTTTAGCATGTAGATGATTGTTATGCATCACCCAACACACTGTTATGAGAATCAAATGGTTGTAATGGCATAAAAATGAAAATTATGAAAGGGGGGCTTCTTGCCTCACCATTGAGGCAAAATGACCCCGACCTGGGGCAAGAAGCCTCTGGGGCATCAGACCTTTACAGAACATTTTATCTAAAGACTAAATTAATCAATCATTTTATTTTTGGAAAATCTAACTAAATTGGTAAAATTGTCCATCTTGGCAATATAATTTGAAAAAATTCACTGAAATGGAACACTTCATAATGACAAATAAAGTACAGAAGCACTGTTACAGAGAGTGGTATCTGAAAGGTAATTACATTCAATATTGGAACTTGAAAACGGGTCACAAAATAGCAACAGTTACAGTGCAGTGAGAGAATTATTCCACTCAGTTTTAGGTAGTGATGACTTAGGAAATTTACAGGATTGTTCTCAGGCTGAAGAATTATTAAATAACATGAATTCAGTAAAAACAATTATCTTTACACACACGCACATGTTTACTTAGCTATTTAAATGGGGATATTCCATAAATGACTTTTGTCAAATTGTAAATACTATAACCTAAAACCCTAATGCTCACAGAAAATTTTCTGTACTTTCATATTTTTCTTTTCTTTTTTTCTTGTATCGTTTTTACAAATGAGGATGACCCTGGATGTCCACAAAACGAGTTTTTTCAGGTTTAGTTCACTTACAAATTTGTGCCCAATTTGTACACACACACACACACACACACACACACATACATATATATATCTTAATTTATGTAAATTATTCTACCCGTAAGTCTGCAGCGAACAAATATACATACACTTTTAAGGATGCAATAAACACACAGTTCCATCTTTTCAAATACAAACGAACAATTGCATCTCCAATTTACCTTTAAAAAGTTCTAATGAGATTACTCTCACAAATACTGTTGCTCAACTGAAATGTCAACATGAATTGAGTGCACAGGCAATTTATAAATATGCTGAAGTGAGTTTTGTCTCTGTGGTTAATAGGAAATTTAAAGTGTGGGTTGGGTTGGGGTCATCTTACCTAGGCCTTACCTATATATATGGCATCTGAACCAGCGATGCCAATCATTCGCAATTTAATCATTGTTCTGAGTCAGTTCTCTCTGAACGCGATTGCGTTCAGTCTATTGGCATTTGTTTGGCCCGAACATGGATGCGCGCTCGATGAACATGTGCTGGATGGATGTCTTTGACCGTTGCTTTTTGCCGTCTTCAGGCTTTAAAGCATTTTTAACGTGCATATATTGATTTTTGAATCTTTTTAGTGTTGTTTTTGAGGGGGAAAAACTCTGTCTCTCTGCAAACACTCAAATAAAATCCTGCAGATGCCCGTGTGTGTGTGTGTGTGTGTGTATATATATATATACAGTGGGTACGGAAAGTATTCAGACCCCCTTAAATTTTTCACTCTTTGTTATATTGCAACCATTTGCTAAAATCATTTAAGTAATTTTTTTTCCTCATTAATGTACACACAGCACCCCATATTGACAGAAAACAACAGAATTGTTGACATTTTTGCAGAAAAAAAAGTAAAACTGAAATATCACATGGTCATAAGTATTCATATTGCTGTGACACTCATATATTTAACTAAGGTGATGTCCATTTCTTCTGATTCTCCTTGAGATGGGTTTACACCTTCATTTGAGTCCAGCTGTGTTTGATTATACTGATTGGACTTAGGAAAAGCCACACACCTGTCTATATAAGACCTTACAGCTCACAGTGCATGTCAGAGCAAATGAGAATCATGAGGTCAAAGGAACTCCCTGAAGAGCTCAGAGACAGAATTGTGGCAAGGCACAGATCTGGCCAAGGTTACAAAAAATTTCTGCTGCACTTAAGGTTCCTAAGAGCACAGTGGCCTCCATAATCCTTAAATGGAAGACGTTTGGGCCGCCCAGAACCCTTCCTAGAGCTGGCCGTCCGGCCAAACGAAGCTATCGGGGGAGAAGAGCCTTGGTAAAGAAGAACCCAAAGATCACTGAGGCTGAGCTCCAGAGATGCAGTCGGGAGATGGGAGAAAGTTGTAGAAAGTCAACCATCACTGCAGCCCTCACCAGTCGGGGCTTTATGGCAGAGCAGCCCGACGGAAGCCTCTCCTCAGTGCAAGAAACATGAAAGCCCGCATGGAGTTGTGAGATGGTGAGAAATAAGATTCTCTGGTTGGATGAGACCAAGATAGAACTTTTTGGCCTTAATTCTAAGCGGTATGTGTGGAGAAAACCAGGCACTGCTCATCACCTGTCCAATACAGTCCCAACAGTGAAGCATGGTGGTGGCAGCATCATGCTGTGGGGGTGTTTTCAGTTGCAGGGACAAGGACGATGGTTGCAATCGAGGGAAAGATGAATGCGGCCAAGTACAGGGATAGCCTGGACGAAAACCTTCTCCAGAGGGCTCAGGACCTCAGACTGGGACGAAGGTTTACCTTCCAACAAGACAATGACCCTAAAGCACACAGCTAAAATAACGAAGGAAGTGGCTTCACAACAACTCTGGGACTGTTCTTGAATGGCCCAGCCAGAGCCCTGACTTAAACCCAATTGAGCATCTCTGGAGAGACCTAAAAATGGCTGTCCACCAACGTTTACCATCCAACCTGACAGAACTGGAGAGGATCTGCAAGGAGGAATGGCAGAGGATCCCCAAATCCAGGTGTGAAAAAACTTGTTGCATCTTTCCCAAAAAGACTCGGGGCTGTATTAGATCAAAAGGGTGCTTATACTAAATACTGAGCAAAGGGTTTGAATACTTAGGACCATGTGATATTTTCAGTTTTTCTTTTTTAATAAATCTCCAAAAATTTCAACAATTCTGTGTTTTCTGTCAATATGGGGTGCTGTGTGTACATTAATGAGGAAAAAAAACTAACTGAAATGATTTTAGCAAATGGCTGCAATATCACAAAGAGTGAAAAATTTAAGGGGGTCTGAATACTTTCCGTACCCCCTGTATATATATAAGAAATATATATCTATATAATATATATATATTATATATAAAATAAAGTAGTACAATATTACAAGAATCAATATAAATTAAAAAAAATGGACATGTAACACAAAAATTCCAAGTGTTATATTTCTTTTGTTGTTTATTTTCTCTGTCCATCCATAAAGACATTGCACCATACATAAATAATTATGTTGTAAAAATGACTCAGTATTTACAAGTATTCCATATAATACGTTTATATAAAACTTTATATTAAATTTAGATAGATTACATTTGGGATTGTGGCTGCGGGTGTAGTGAGTGTGTGCAGGGTGTGGTAAGAGCGATGTATATGTCTGCATTTGTTGATATGTATATGCTATCTGTGGTTGTTCAGTAAAATCTCTAACCAGCATGGGCATGATGTAATAAATTGTCTTGAGTAGCATGGTCCCCAGCCCTTGGCAAAACTGATCCTCACACTGTTCGGGTCGTATGGCCCTTCCATGTGCACCAAATCGCTGGGGGGTTGAATTTGGCATGATTTCTCATAGTCAAAAACTTTTAAGGAGTAGCCTGGCATGACTCTTCTCACAGTCAAACTCAGGTAGGGGTGATGTTCCAGAGTTGGGGAATTCACAAATATAGGGTGCTGACTGCGGTTGTAGGCCCATACTCCATCTGGCTCTTTGCTGAGGAGGATGCCGTGTCCGATCTTGCCACGGGTGCGCTGGACGGAGGTGGAACGCGGAGAGAGGGGGAGCAGGCCCAAGCACAAGCCTGTACCCTGAGGTAGGTCATAGAAGATGCTAAGAGAGGCGTCATGAACTGGGTACAGACGGCCCACGCGTGTACGAAGCTCCCAGTATGCCACGTTACACCAGTGATTCTGAGCCAGGGAGGAGGAAGACACATTGGCATCTGTGAAAGAAAAAAAAACATAAGAAACTTGATTTTCAAAAAAGTGCACTAAACAAAGTACACAAAACATAAAACCAATATTTATATATTTATACTTTTTCAAAGAAAAGAGCTTCTACAGTAATTTTTTCATTTAGTTGGAAAAAGTATTCAAATCTATTTATTGTAAAATCATAAAAAACATATTCACTTTTTAAAAAAATATATTTTAATAATGATATAAAGACCCTAGAAACATAATAATTATAAACTGTCATTGTTGTTGTTGTTAATATTTGTCACGAATCCGGTCCATGAACTTCCGTCAGCTAACCATCAGAGGTCACCCTTCCCATTTTCATTGACTCTCGCACTCACACTGTTGCATATCTTCCCGGACTACATATCCCATCATTCACAGCAATGATTGCACACAGCTGGTTCACTAATCGCACAACACTGATTGCACCCAGCTGTTTCAAATCACTCCCTCACTATTTAACACTCACTCTGATCCCTTCCCTACGGAATGGTTCAACTTAGTCACAGTGATCTTCCTGAGGCAGTCAAGTCACCGTGGACTTCATGAGGACACTCAACGTACACAGCTGAGCATCCGGGAATCACGTCGCATCCCAGCCCAAATCATCCAGAGCTCATGTAACGTCCTGTCTGTTACACCAGAGTATCAAGGTTTTTTTTTTTTTCAGTCTGCCGGTATCTATCCCAGACTGGCATCCAGCGTGGCGGACCCACCATTGATGGCTGGACGCGCAGCTGGTATCCCCAAACCCACTCACTGTGCCCTCTTGTTCCTGAACTGATTCCCCTGTCTGAAGCGCTTCCCTTGATGGGATCACTTTTTGGTGTGTTTGGGCTGCATACACCACCACATAACTCCCAAAGGCGGCGGCGCCCACTATTAGATCTCCAGAGGTGGCGGCTGAAGCTGCAGAATCTCCTGACTTAGTGGTGCTCGCTGCTGTGTTCCCTGAAGTGATGGTGCCTGCTGCAGTTTCTCCAGAGGTGGTGGCACATGCTGCAGAACCTCCCGAAGCAGCGGTGCTCGCTTCAGCTCCTAGGATGGTGGGGCACCGGAACATGTACAACTTTCTCGCTGTCAAGGCACAAGATTCGAAGGAAACATGGCGAAGCTTTGTACCTGGATTCTATTAGGCAACACACTAATGAACTTTCCCTGTTTCGCAGATTGTACGGTGTAGAACTTACTCCGAAATGACAAAAGAAGTGCGCGGCATCCGCTGGAACCTCAGAGGTGTCAGGGAGGTACTCCCGGAGAACTCTGTCTTGCGCGGAATCGGACACAAGGAGGCATACGATGAAGACTCTCTGCACTGTCCCGTCCGGCCAAGGAGGCCGTCATATTGAACTCTATGGTTGTCCTGTGAGGCAGGCCAAGGAGGAACCCGCACGATGAGAAAGCAGTCAAGGACAAACTGCTCGTCATGTCCCGTATAGAGGCAGTTTGTAACGAACTCCACTCGCCTCCTGTCACTGCTATGGAGGCCGTTTGTGAACTCTCTGCTTGTCCTGTCACAGCTATAGAGGCGTATGCTAGTTCCTGCTCATCTAATCACAGCTATGCGGCCGGTTGCAAGATGCCCTTGCTGCCTGTCACAGGCTATGGAGGGCCGACGGGAATCCTCATCCTGTTCCTGCCGGGTATGGGAGGCCCGCTTTGTGAAACAATTCTTGTAGTGTGCTTTGAGTATGCAAAGGATAGGTATTGAATGGTCGGTGAAACATTGTATGTCTTGTCCTCGAGCTCAGCCACGAGCAAATGGAGGCTGACCAATGATAAAGAACTTGCTCCAGTCCGAGTTGTCTACTCAACACCCAATGTTCTGTCTGTAGTTGGGCAGTATATGTCATTACTGTTGTTACAGAATACCTATGCAATGGTCTCGATGGTGTAAGGTTCACCGAGGCGGGAATTTCGATCTTTTCTTATGCTCCGCGTGGTGGTCTGTATGGTCTGGTGCTCCTCTGCTCCGACAATGGTGGCCACTCGCCTCCGCGGGTGGGGGTCCGTCTGCTCCGCCGTGGGGGTTATGTCTGGCCTGGTGGTCCTCGCTCCGCCTCTGGTGGTTACTATCTGGCTTGGTGGTCTTGCCAGGTAGCAAAGCAAAGTCGCTGTATAGTGTCTGGAAGGTATTTGCGTGGTCTCTGCACTTCAACGCCCTGTGTCATCCTGCACTCCGCCGTGGGTGGTCATACGGTCGGACTCTGAGTGGTCCTATGGATACTCCGCCGTGAAGTGGTCTAATGTCTGGCATCTGTGGAGTCGGTCTTCTGCTCGGGCCGGGGTGGTCTTCAGTAATGTTATGGTGGCTTCTAAATTCCGCAGGGGGAATCTTCCGGAGGGCTCCCCGCATCTAGTTATACGAACCTGTGGTGCTTGGATATTCGCTCACCTGTGCCGCAGGCTCCCGCCATAGGATATCTGCATAAAGCCGGTCCTGCCTCAGCTGCGCGGCCCGCCTGTCTCTCCACTTTCCAGGGGGCCCTCCGTCCCTCCCCCTTTTCCGCCTCCACTCCACCGCCCTCCGGATTCGTAAAGGGTTTTGCGCGTCTGGAAGCCGCTCCTGGGGGGGGGGGGGGGGGGGGGCACTGTCACGAATACGGTCCATGAACTTCCGTCGGCTAACCATCAGAGGTCACCCTTCCCATTCTCATTGACTCTCGCACTCACACTGTTGAATATCATCCCGGACTACATATCCCATAATCATTCATTACACTGATTGCACACAACACTGATTGCACACAGCACTGATTGCACACAACTGTTTCATATCACTCCCTCACTATTTAACACTCACTATGATCCCTTCCCTCTGCCGAGTATTGTTTAGCGCCTATCTCTTGATAGCTACTCTACAGAGCCCTCATTCGTTTCCCTGCCTTAGCCGTTTTCGCCGGTTTTGATCGTCGCCTGTTTTTCCTGGATTTCTCCCTTTAGTCTTGCCCGTTTTGATTTTGTTCACCGTTCATGGACCTTCGCTAGCACTAGGATTATTCTTGTGTCTTGCCCGCAATATACTGTTTGACCCTGCTGTGTTTCTGACTCTCTGAACTCAATAAGCTTTTGCATAGGGATCCGCAAGTCTCACGTACTAGTCAGCCACGTACAATATACTACTAATACTGAATATAATCATGTTTAGGAATGTTGCTACAATTTGGCATGTTTATATTTGATGATCTACTACGTGCATTGTCCTATTAAATAAAAAAATTAAAAACATAAATTAATAAATATGTTTGGCAAGTAAATAAATGAATATTAAAAAAGGAATTCATTTAAAAAAAAAATCTTTATTTGACCAAGTTTGAGGATGATTAGTAAAAAAAAACTGAAAATATATAATTATTATTATTGTGGTTGTTGTTGATATAACTATAAAGCTGGATAACAATGAATACAGCATTGTTCCTATAATCCGGGATATTTACTTTTTTTTTTTTTAATGCAGATGTTCAATAATGTGCATTGTCCTATTAAATCAAACAAATACATAATAGAATTAAAGTATATTAATAAATACTATTTAATACTATTTGTTTCTGAAAGCCACTGGTATCCCAGTGGCACACTTCTTTCTACAGTAATGTGTTGTCATGACAAGTAATGTCAATGTTTAGACCACTCTCATTTCACCTCCCTTATTCTTTTTGATGGTACACAGTACATATTATTCTTTAAATCTCCAATCCTATCAGGAGAGGATTCGAAACTGAAGAAGCAACGACCCCCACTAACAGGCCCAAATCTGTCATCTCTGACTCTAACACCCCCCGCTCCTGCCTCAGCATTCCTCTCTCCCTGCGCGGGGCCGACTGGGGCCCCCTCTCCCCCTCCGAGGGCCAGCATTCAGCTCTCTGACCACTCAGTGAAGGCTCGCGACCCCCTGACCCCCCAGCCGCCAGCCTATCCAGTCTGATTAACTCAAACACAGACTGATGGCATTATTTTGCTTCACAGACTCTATTGAGGGAGAAGATCTAAAGCCCTGGGCCTGTGCCCTCATTCTGCTCAGACTCAACCCTCTCTGGCCCAAACAGACAGCAGAGGACACACTGTTAATGAAGTAAATTTTGTTTAAGGAGGGGTACTGAAATCCCATGATCATTATCTCAGATTCTCTAGCCGCTCACTTAGTATGTGCTTTCAAATATATAAAAAAAATTCTATGCAAGTAAAAGACAGAAAGGAAGGACATAAAATTTCATAAAGATTAGCATAAAACTACCTTTCTTCCTGGATTTAAAATAAATACAATGGAAAAACTATGCAAAATAGGAAACCAATGCAAAAGACCTATCAGAAGAATCTTTTCATCTGCTTTTCATAGAGTGCCTCATTGTTTAATTTTCATATTTAACTTACTTGGATCGTATGCAAAGACAACCAATTCACATATTTGCTGCCTAGTTTAATCATGTAAGCAATGCCATTGTTATGATGATGTTTAGGAGCTTTCAACCTCTCCTTTAGTAAGTTGCTCTGTTTTTGCATGCACAGTTGTTATTCCCTGCAAAAGCATTCTTGGTGCTTGTGTGCCTAGCCTAAACCAACACCACAAAATGAGAGGGGGAAGGAGAGGATGGAGTCTTGTCTGTCCTGCTGTGCCAAATATTAGATCTCCCTCCACATATTAGACCCTTCCACATAGCCAGTGAATGGTAGGGGGAAGCTTAGAGGGGTGATAATGGAAATGCCACGATGAGAACTGCCAGAGAACTCTAGAACACTTCTAGTATTTTCACAACTCTAGAACAATAGCAGCGGTCTAAATTGTTCAGCCCCAAAAGTAAGCCAACATCTGTGCATCTAAAGCTTTATTCTAAGATAACACTTGAAGGGGCAATTCACCCAAAAATGTAACTTCTATCACCATTTACTCATCCTTCTTTAAAACATGAATAACATTTTGTTTCTTCTGCGGAACATCAAAAAGACTACATTTTTTATTTTTTTAAATCCATACAGTGAAAGTCAATGGGGTCCAAGGTTGTTTTGGATCCCATTCACTTATTGTATAGACAAAGCAGTCAAAACATCCTTCAAAACATAACTCCTTCGTGCTCTTAAGAAGAAAGTAAGTCATACAGGTTTGGAATGACATGAGATTGAGTAAATGATGATAGAATTTTCATTTTGGATGAACAATCCCATATCCTTCCTTTTTAGTGACATAATAGATGGAAATTAGGCATACATACACACTTCCTTATACTGAAGAACAAATCTTTTTTTTTTGCTAGTCATTTTGTTGCTCATTCATCTGGATGATGAATTTGTGGTTGACTGCATATTGATCCCTATCTAAGATGAAGCTAACAGCTTGTGTCAGGATGAAAAAGCAAAATGATTTCTCCCTGTCACAATACTGAGGAGAAACTGAGAGAAATATGCAGACAGACACATGCGATCACGCATAAACGCAATTACAATAAATCAGCCAAAAAACGTAACTGGATCTAAAAAGCCTTAATATGCATGCCCCTTAAAAAACAGGGGCAAATAATTTTCCAACAATTGATAGAGTCGGTTCTTTGTCAACATCTGTAAAGAATCTCTGCAGAGACAGGCAGGATTTCATTAGTTAAATTGCGTGTTGGCCTGTGCTCTGTCAGGAAGAGGGGAAGCCACAGTGAGGCCTGTAATTTAAACCTTATTTTAAAATGCAACTGGCTGGCTGTGCCAGGGCTTGCATTGCAAAACTCAGCAGGAAGCAACAACATGAAAATAATGGAGGAAAGAACATATGTGACACACCAAGAGAGGATCTTGTTCCTTGTCTTCAGAGCTCTATATGCTGGGTAATAATAAACACAGTACTGTGAGACACAGCAGATAAGCGCTCAGGAGGCCCTGAGTCCCCCAGTGAGCATCCTGACAAAACTGCCCATTGTTGCTCACAATCTAATTTTGACTCAGTGCTGAAAAGTTGGTGGATGACGTCTAAGAATTTCAAGAACCATCAAATAAGCACTGAGAGTTTATGTTCAGAGGTGAATGTTTGTATGAATGATAGAGAAGCTTAGCTGACCAAATGCTAACAAAAAGCTAACCGTTTGAAAACCTTTGAAAACCTCAAGTCTGAACCAAAGCATCACATTCAGTATACACACTAACATTATTTATATATAAAAAAAGACTGGAGTTGGTAAGATTTTTTTGTTTTTGAAAGAAGTTTTTTGTTTTCTATATTTATATACTAAAAATTATTTTTATGCATTTAAAATTGAATATATTAAAATTTATTCCTGTGATGGCAAAGCTGAATTTTGAGCAGTATTACATTTAGTGCTTAATATAATTAATACTGAAAATAGTTGTGCTGGTTAATATTTTTGTGGAAGATACATTTTTCTACAGGATTCTTTGTTGAACAGAATGTTCAAAAGAATATTTATTTGAAATAGAAATCTTCTGCAACATTTTAAGTGTAGCATAAGTATAAGCCATTTGATATTCAGGTTCAACAAAGGCAGTAGTTACTCAACGTACCCACCCCTACCCGTTTTAAATGCATTAATTTACTTAAGACTTGCACACCAACCTGAATAGTCCTGCGATATGCCACCGAGTGAACGTGTGGCTTCGATTTCTATGTAAGGCATCACTGGGAGGGAAGAATCTGCAAAATGACAAGATAAAAAATGTAATCTTTTCTCCATTTGACTGCTGTTAAAATACATGCCATACAGGGTTAAAACAACATACTTTATTTCAAATAATCTTTGCTTACATGAACTGAGAAAGACTAAATGACTTACTCAGTGGCTTATGTTCTAGTAAGGGGGAGAAATGGGAGTAGGGAGGAGGCGGTGTGTCTGAAAATAGGGAGAATGGAGTTAGATTTTTCTTTTAATTGAGCATCCCTCTAAAACTGAACACATCTCTGACTTTTCAAGGCTATATTACCAGACCTAAACCTAGAGATATAATACTGTGACAGCATTTGGCACAGTTTCTCCAGCATTCCTACAGCAAATGAGAATGTTCCCAGCTGGTATGGAAATTACAGGTGAAGAAAAGCATCCATCAAAAAGACAATGGATGTGACGTCATGTGACGTCACAAGAATGCATGGAATCAATCAAAAGTGACCTGTTCTGAATCACATTATTACAGCGGGTGGAAACACTGCAATTTTGCTAATGCAGAGAATTAAATCTTCATGAAAAACACTTAATGTATGAGACTTTAAAACTATTAACCACTGAATATTAGTGTTGGTGCTAATGGACTGTAGTAACATTTTGTATGCATGTCAAGGTCTCTTGTAGGACTACAGTGCAATTCATACTGGTTTAGACATTTATTTTTTATGTATGGTTGTGCAGTCACTAAACCAGCATGTTACATGTTTAAAGTGTGTATTCTTTCATGACCCTCTTCAAAGACCATTGTTCAATCGATTCTGTTCTTTATCTACAAGAGTTCATTTAAACAGAATGTTAGGGTAGTGTTTTTTTTTTTATAGGGAGGGAGCAGAGAAATTGAGAATCCCAGAGGGATTCTAGTTGGGAATTCCGCTTCCTGAACAGGAGTATCACTGTCCCCAACTCCCCTCCCTATCATTCACCCACACTTTGAGTAAAAATCACACTTATATTAGTTTTGCCTAATTTGATGCTACAAAAAAACACTTAAACCACCAGAAGATGGTTTGCTTGTCTTAGCTAGTTTAAAATGGTCTTAAATGGTTTAAGATGGTCTCCTGGCCTAGGTAAACGTGGACTTCCGAAAAGTGCCCAAAACACCTCTAGAAGCATCAAAAAGACCAACCGCGATTGGCTGGGAGACTAACTGAGACCAACAAACAAGTTCTGCTTTTTTCAGCAGGGCTGAAAACACACTTCAAATGAACAGCCACACGTAACCCCCCCCCCCCCCCCCCCCCCCCCCCCCGTTATATCCTTGACTAAAAACATTCAGAGGTTTCCTTACCATCCCCGACTGGTCCACAGATGCGGCTGTAGTGATGGGGGTTGCAGCAGAGGGTCTGGCTGTCCTCTGCCCTGAAGCTCTGACAGTGACAGAGCGGTTTGAGGAGAGAGGAGAGCCGCAGGTCTGGCCAGCGGAACAGTCGACACAGCAGGTACTGTGGAGACACCAGCTGACCTCCAATTCGCACTTCAGTCTGTGAAACCAGAACACATCCACTTGGCATCCCGCCTTGAGACTCCACAGCTTCCAGTAAAACATCCAGAGACTTCTCTTTCAACTTTTTGAGAAACGCATAAGTGCACTTCTTGAGTTCTTGCTCGGTCACGGCACCATTTTTCCGTTCCCTGCCACTCAAACTGCTGTAGTTGTTGTGGTTCCTATGTTCTAGACGACAAGCAAGTCTGTTTTTGCCCCTGGGGAGGTCTCTAAACAAACAGCATGTTACCGTCCTGCCCTCGCTCCCCTCGTTGAGGGGTCCATCATGATCAATAAGGATCCCCGGTTCCCCGCGTTCCTCTACGCGTTTGCTGCACGAGCCCGCATTGTTTCCCGGTGCGTATTCCGTTCTGGGGATCTTCTCCGGGTTGCTGTCACTCCAGTCATCCGGACCACCATCGCCCCCTTCTTTACCTGCGGTGACCAAACGGCTTCTCCAGAGTCGCCGAACCAGACCCGTGCGTCTCGTCCTGAACATACGACAATTTAAACAGTTTGCAACCGTTTTCCCAATGTTTGGCCAGAACCGGGGAGACTCCAAACGCTCGTGCGCTCGCTGTCCGACATCGATGATCTGTGCTCACATGCACAGCCAAGCAGAGCCTGAGCAAAGCCCAACATTAGACTCCACTGCTACAATATATCAACACTGTAGCAAATGGATGGCTAGAATAATGATAGTGCACTACGTGAGGAGCGGTGCATCCAGTCTGCAAACATTCCCCAACAATATGAGAAACTTCTTGTTGAACAACACGAAATGCACGATATGCAAAACTTCGATAATCTCCGAAACAGACCCTCTTTTCAAGCAAACCTTCTGCAGCAGTTTAATGACGCCGAGCACATGAATGGATCTCACTATAATCCTTATTCAGATTCCACGCGCTCCTCGCGAAAGAAAATGACGGCAAAGTGGTCGATACGGGTGGATAGGCGGACATAGGATGTCTTGAGGGTTCGTTTCGAGTGAGATTAATGGGATTCTTCGATGGTCTTTCGCCGTTTCACCCTCTTTCTTCTTCAGATACACACACACGGGGCCCCTGAGGAGAGCAGTGGAGCCATTGGTTGATTCCCATCATGTGCTCGTCTAGACACTTTGGCGGCTGCGGGCCGCGCTGATTGTTGCGCAAACACAGTATCAAGTTTCCGAACTCTTAAAGGAGCAACATGTACCTATGTGTGTGTGTGTGTATGTGTTAATTAAATAATATTACAATATTTACAACTAAAAAAGATCAAATGCCTTATATTAATTAATTAGTTATGTTTATTATTGTAAAGAGTAAATAGAAAACCTACGATTAGTAATACTACTACACTACTATTCTAATTGTTGTGCCAAATTGTTGCACAATTACTTATACACACACAACACACACACACACACCACACACAAAAACACACACACACACACACACACTACCGGTCAATAGTTTGGGATCAGAACGATTTTAATGTTTTTTACAGGAGTTTCTTATGCTCATCAAGGCTGCATTTATTGATCAAAAAATACACCCCCGGGCAAAAATGTAATATTGTGAAATATAATTATAATTTAAAATAACGTTTTTCTATTTTAATACACATTAAAAATCTATGTATTCCTGTGATGCAAAGCTGAATTTCAGCTGTCATTTTTAAGTCTTCATTGTCACATGATTCTTCAGAAATCATAATATGCTGATTTATTATCAATGTCTGAAAAAGTTGTGCTGCTTAATATTTTTTTGGAACCTGTGATAACTAAAAAAAAAAATAGTTGAGAAAAAGAAGAGCATTTATTTAAAATAGAACATATTTTCGAACACTATACATACAGTTAATAGTTTGGGGGTCAGACATTTTATTCTTTCTTTTTTTGGCAAGAAATTCAACTTTATCAGAAGAGTTTTTAATTGTTAGAAGTGATAGCAATATTATCTGTTAGAAAAGATTTATCTTTTGATGAAATGCTGTTTTTCTTTTGAATTTTCTATTCATCAAATAATCCTGAAAAAAGTATCACAGTTCCAAAAAAATATTAAGCAGCACAAAAGTTTCCAACATTGATAATTCTAATAATAAATAAGCATATTAGAATGATTTCTAAAGAATCATGTGACACTTTATACAGCAGGAATAGCTGAGGAAATTCAACTTGCATCCAGAAATAAATTTTAAAGTATATTAAAATAGAAGACTGTTATTTTAAATTGCAATATTATACAAAATTACAGTTTGTTTCTGTATTTTTGATCAAACAAATGAAGGCTTGATGAGCACTAGTAAGATACTTCTTTAAAAAACATTAAACTTTTGACGGCTAGTATATATAATATCTATATATATATATATAATATATATAATATATATATATATAGATATATATATATAAACATGTTTGCTTTGGTGAATGACATAGCATACATAACAGACATTTAGTATGGTGAAAACCCTTGTTGCAAACTGTCAGCATCAAGAGCAAACTGCATAGTGCTCTTCCATTCCTACTTCAGTGGCAGAATCCTTGGGCTTTCTCCCTTCACTTATCATAGAGGGTGATAACTGTTGTAGCCTGGCGTCAGGCTAATAAGTCCAGCTACTCCCATTAAGTCTCTTAGATAGTCTATCAGCAGAAGTCTGGAGCAGAGACAGAGAGACCAGCACCAAACCACCCCCAAAAATAACCCTAGTCCATTCAGTCTGGACAGACATGGTCTTGTTGATGGGGTCTAGCAGGACCCAACAGGAATAGCATGTCAACAAGCCCCATATTCCTAATGGACCTTAGGGAAAGAGGCGAGACAGTGGTAGACAGAAAAAGAGAGCACTCACATCCCTTAAGGCCTTTCCTCGGGTCCATACTACATACTGGATGGCGCTAGTTCCATGAATACGGCCAAAATGCTCTAGAGACAAAAACAAAGTCAAAATACATTCAGATGACACAAGTACAACTAATATAGGCTGAAGTGAGTTCAGCTGAGATTGCATGAGTTGATGAATATATCTCCAATTCAATTGAATGCGCAATTAGACAATGTAAAGAAGCTGTGTGGTAAGGATCTGATTTGTGACTGCTGGTGTGGCCTATGGTAGCAGGAAGTCGTAGCCACAGACAGACATTAGTGTAATCTGTCTCCTCTGGAAGGTTCTGGCAGTCAAAACAGGGTTTCGGCAAGGAAAACCTCATTTATGGTGAAGACAATGAGACAGCCAGAGACTTAAATGAATGTCCGCTGTGTAAAAGTGATGCTTCTACATGGCAGGAATATGTATGAAAAAATTGAATATCCTTAACAAAAGCAGAATCCTCTACTCCTCTGGAAATTGTAATATTATGTCTAAATATATAGCTGACAATATTAACTAACGTTAACAATGAACAATACATCCATTACAGTAGTTATTCATCTTTGTTGATAATATATATTACAGCTGTTATATATATATTATTATTAGCTTTTAGCTAATTAGCATCATTAGCTCAAGTTCATAAAAGTTTTTAAAGGAATAGTTCAATTAAAAAAATTCAAAACCTGTCATCATCTTCTCATCCTCATGTTGCTCCAAACCCATAGGGCTTTGGTTAATCTTTGAACCACAAGTTAAGATATTCAAGATATTTAAGATATTTATTTATTTAATCCATTTATTGAAAGTCAGGTAGAGCAAACTTTTTAAAAGGTCATAAAGGCGTAAAAAACGAATCTAAGTGGGTAATCAGTCTGTGGAGAGGTATAATCACTTTAAATGATGAACAGATTTAATTAAGGCTTTTATTTACATCTAAATTTTAGACATGCATATATAGCATGTCACACATGTTAAACACAGAAGCTCAAAGATTCTAGAGCAAACCTCATTGGCTCTGGTGCATCACACTCACATTATGCATACACAAACTTTCGTGTTTACCATTTGTGATTCAGCCTATGTTTGTGTTTATTTGTGACTAAAAGCCTAAATTAAATCTGTTCATTATAAGCCCTCATATAATCTTCACCTGATGAGGATTTAAACAACCGAAGTATGGAGTTATTCATTAAATTTACGATGCCCCTGAACTTTTTTTTTTGGATCTTTAGGGTTTAGTACTGGACTTTAATGACGAACACGATTAATAAATCAATACTGCTTTAGACGTACTTTTCATTGTGAGTTCATGTTTAACTAATGTGTGTTAATTAGTTCATGTTAACTAATGTAGTTAATGAACTTTATTGTAAATTGTTAACGTTTTCATCATTGTGCTGTACCAACATCTTTGTTTCAATGTATTTAATTTGTCACAATAATTTATAGCATGTCCTTTCTACATGATTGTATGAGTTTTAAGAGTTTATCCAGAATTTCTTCTTCAGCAATATACAGTTATATAACGATACTTCATGAGCAAAACTGTATTATGGCCATAGCTCAAAGCAGGTAATCAATGACAACTTTCTGTTTCTAAGAAGTTATTTGAAGCAGGGCTATTGCTTTGATATACAGAATATAATGTATCTGCTTTTATTCAATTAACAATCAGTTAATATTGAGTACATTTTAGACACTGTGTATGTCCAGTTATTTTGTCTGTGTTTGTTCCAACAATGAAAACTACAACACAGTGGGTCTGTAGTGTTATTTCGTTCCTGAATGAATTGGTATACAGTCAATTAGTTGATAAAATGATTCAAATAACAATCTTATACATTCACTTGCTTTGCTCCTGAATGAGTCAGAGTTTTTGAATGAATCAGTTTAGTGAACGATTCAAATGACTCACTCCTAAAGACAGTCATTTGCCGCCACCTACTGGCATAATGATGCAACCTGTAAAAACACTACCTAAAAAAATAGACCGGAACTAACTGTTATTATAAAATAAAGAGGTCAGAAACAAAACTCATCACTGCAGGCTGTAGTTTTTTTCTGTTTTTCTGTTATATTATCTTAATTTAAAATATAATGTATATATAATTTATTTAAAAAAAAAACGTACACTCTCTAGACCAGCAAATTCTGTTCTTTAAGATGGTGCAAATCAACAGGAGCTCTATGATCTACATTGAAAATATCTGTTTTAAGCATGTAACATCACAAAGGGAGCAAGTCTTCATTTACCCATATTCATTAAAAGAACACCAAAACAACAACCCACCATATACAATTTAATTCTTGTAGCTAAGCAGCATATCCGAGGAGTACGTAATTCAAAGATAGTTTCCTCTTTGAATATACAACAGTCTTTGCATTGCTGTGCAAAGCTGACTCCTTCCATTCATTTTGTGTGCTTTTAAAGCATGCCTGTTGTTCTGCAAGCAAAAAGAGAATATCTGAGAACCCGAGGAAGGAAGTAGGCTAAATACAGAGGGAGAGAAACTCAGCGAGATCAGGCCACTCTGTTGCTGTAGCTGATTGTAGTCTAGTCTAGTCTCAGAGCGCCTGGCGCCAACGGAGCAGGCCATAAACTTCTAGACGATAGAGAGAGATAGAGCTCATACTCTTACTTGTGCGAGTAAACAAAGAGTTTACTTCACTTAGCGTGCAATTCCCTTTGCATTTGTGCACCACAGTCGATGCAAATGAAGTTATCATGTGCCTCGTCATTTCAGAACTATTATCTTCAAAGTGGCACAAGAATAAATGATTACAATAACACAGGTAAAAACGTGTACAACTGTGGACCTCTGCTGAGATTCAAGTACGCTTCGGGGGTAAAAAAGAAAGAAAAACAGAGGCAAAGATGTACAAACACAGACAGAGAGATATGAAGATTACAAGTGTTTGCGTTCATCAGTAAACCTGCATAACCAGAGACAGGCGTGTCCCGTCAGCAGTAATAGACTTTGCGTGCATCTGTGCCAACCGGTGTTTACGTCAGTGGGTACAAAGACTACATCTAATCTCCAGGAGAGAGGCACAGAGAGAGAGAGAGAGGACGGAAAAGGGAGAAGACCATTCCAGGGGCCAGCAGGGCTCCTTGGGGTAAGCTGAATTAAGTAAGAGATCGAGAAAAAGAAATAGAGAGAGCGAGGGGTGGAAAGGCAGAGAGGAGAGAGTAAATCAATGGAGGAGATTTGAGACAGGAAGACTATGGCGTCAGTACAGGCTGGAGATAAGGCATTCAGTTCAATACACAAACACACTTGTTCTCTCGGGCCGAACAGCTACACATACTTTGTCTCACTGTCAACTGACCAGACACCCACAGGTCCTCTCTGCTGGTGCTTTTCATCACCGCTTAGGCACTGCTATAGGGAGTTTCTGCTCCTAGTTCCCCCTTGACTTCCCATGTTAAAATGGCTACCCCAGTGATTACAATTATGTTTCATTAAGATACTTTTCTTTAAGTTATTGTATGTGAGACTATTTGTACTTTTTCACTCTAAACACAAAGTTATTCAGTTCAGTTTTGCTCAAAACATAACATTATTCAGTTACTTTTCTCTGCCTCTAAACTCTCTTAATGTAAAGTTGAACTCCGGTCAAAACAGTAACAATAGATTGGCTGAACTCACATGTATTTTGTCCTTGAATAAGCAAGATCCACAACACTATAAGGTGAGGAAACACGGGCCTGACTGAGAAACGTGCGAGTCTGGCCAGAGGTCAGAGGAACTCTTCCTCAAAGATAAGCAAGAGAGACAGAGTATATACAGACTTAAGGAAAAAGCTACTTCTTTCAGGAAGAACCCTCTGCTTTGAAAGTAATGTTGAGTATGAGTTTACCAAGAATGTGTGTATGTTTTCGGCTCTGATTTGGACTGACACAGGAGCAGGAAAAACAGAGGAACTTAACTCCTCTACAAAAAAGATAACTTTGGGTTATTTTTCCCCCACTGCTTTCTTTCTGTCATTTCTGTATTCAGTTCCTCTTGTGACTTAAATATTATTGTATGATCACTGCCAACTTCATTATGTTAGCTAAATTACTCAAAAAGTACTTTCAAGGCTGCATTCTGAGGCACTGAGGTGCTATTTTAGTACCCCTTAAACCGCTGTAGTGTCTTTGGACTGAACATTGATCTGTGAGTAAACTGATCCTGTGTGTCTCTCTTTTTGTGTACTGTATCACAGCACACAACATCCTGAATGCTTCACAGAACAACATTGTGATACTATGATTATCACTGCAAAAATAATTTTAACCACATTTTTTGTTGTTTTCCAGTAAAACTATTTAAACATTCTTGCAAACCAATTGCTTTCAAGTGTTCTCATTAGATTTATGCTTTAAAGTAAAAAAGGTAGGCCCTACTATTTTCAAAAAAAGATATCAATATTTTAACTATTTTATTGAACAATATAAATGAAGGTGGATTTGGGGTTGTAGACTTGCCAAAGGAGTGATTGTCAGGATTAAATAAACATGGTCCCCCTAAGCGTTCATTGAGAACTAATTTTAACACATCACAATCATGTCAAGGTTAATATTTATCCTAAAATATCATATAACAACATTATGCAAACAGTCCAAAATATGCTTTAACCAAGTTGGGAATAAAAAGAGAGACGTACATTTCTCTATTCTTCCTTTTCTCTGATCGTGTACTATGGTCATCTGGGGAATACTTTGCATTCTTTCTCTCCTGAGGAAGTTTTCCACTCCTTTACTTACCACTCTTTCTATACACAGCTTTAGATTTCTGAGAGGCCAGGGTGTTGGGCACAAAGCAGTGGCAGTTCCAGATTTTTCTGAGTAACAATTTCTCTGTGATTGAAGATTTCTGAAGATATATCTCCATTAGAGAAGGCTAAAAGTAAAGACAAATAGAAAGTTACTTAATGTAAGGAATAGGTATTGTGGGTAATGAATTCATGCAATTTGTGTGTTTGTGTGTATTCCTGCATGTTTCTGGAAGGAACGGGTGGGATGTTTTTATGGCGTGATTCATTCAACTGTTTCTAAATCTCTCCCTGATTGCTGTATATTGAATTCCCAGCATTTGGCAAGTCAACGACTCTCCCACTAGTTCATAATTCTTGAGAAAAAAATGTAAGCCCTCAGTGAGAAAAGGAAAGAGGCAGAGGATGTGTTTTTTAAGAACGTGGTTTATATCGCAAGTAATTGCATGTGATTCTTCTCCCAACTTCAAAGCGAGTGGCTTTGCAGTTCAGGGTTGGGAGGCCAGACCACTACCAGATCAGCTCTCAATTTCCTGTCCCTGCCTAGCTCTGAGCAGAGAGAGAAGATTTGAGGCAGAAACGTGTGAAATACAGAAGAGAGATTTACAGATTTGTTTGTGACTGTTATAAGTTTCAGCATCAAAAAATTTAACATTTAACTTAAAAATGTACTTCATGTTCTAACATCTAAATTAACCATTTTTATTCAAGTCAAAGCAATGATACGCCAATGAATATACCAATGTAATACATATTAAGGGTCAAATCAAGCAGAAGTAAATGATAAACACAACAACTGTACTTTCACTGTTAATTCTTTACAATTTATCCATCTTCGTAGGAAGAACATGCACAACACAACTGTTTTTGAAGTTGCTAGATTTAGGGCGTCACAAATCAACCAATCACAACAGAGAACAGACTGCCCAGCATAACTTTTAATTTATGAATGAATAAATAAATAAGAAAATAATTGTTATTATGTATATTAATATTGGTGGGTGTTCATTCACTGTTATATTTCATGGTCAATACAGACACAAACTCAAACACAGGGTTTCAGTTCTGCTACATCTCACATGGGCTAACTAATCAAATCCTTCTCTATGAACTACTTTCCTTTCAAGCATTTCTGTTTTATCATTTCAAGTTTTTCCTTTGCCCGTATCCGTGACATAGAGCAATAGCCTATCATATATTTATCATCTATGTGAGATAAGAAAAGACATACATCAGGTGGCCCAGGGAGGAGCGTGACAGATAAAGCTTTATCAGTAGGTTCAGGACCATTTTTATATGAAATCCAAATATGAGCTATCTAAAAGAAATCTTGGTCCAGACAGACTGGCCAGTTTTATTATCTCTAGAGTGCATGGTTTTGGACCTTCACACATCTAGGACAAACTCTATTGACTTAAACCATGAAAGAAGCTGTTATGTTCACATGCATGAACTATGTTTTACTCCTTCTCTTCTCTAATATGCACACATACACAAGCAAATAAATACATATGCTCATAGAAAAAAATATTTTTTTTTTTTATAAAGTTATGAAACATAATTTCTGTTTCTATAAAATGGTGGCACTGGCAAGTCTCAAGTCACTCCAAGTGCCTGAGGTGAACTGTGCTTGGTTTTAGGCCCATGAATGGCACACCACACGCACACACAAGCTCTAGATTACAGCTTCATAGTCCCTCTCACAGTCCATAGCTGGGATTGGCAATAACATGTGAATGCAGACCAGCTCTAATTTAAGCATCCACATTTATACGCCCATAATGGGGTCAGTATAAGCACTTCTGGAGCGGGCTGAGACTGTCCAGAGCTCTCTTTCCAGAAGGCAACACATTATTCCCAAAACAGCCCAAATAACTCTTTCCAGAAGGCTATACATTATTGCTTTGAGAATGAGGCATTGCTGTATTCATAGCCTATAACGCAAAACCATGTCTAATTAATTCAATGAAATTCATGCATGAATTAAATAAGTTTGAACTCTAAGACCATAATCTGTTAATGAACTTAGGGTTTATTAATCATATTCTAATTGACTGTGCATTGGACGAATGTGTAGCACTATCTAAAATTTAACAAAATGCCAAAATGCCAAAACAACATTCACAAATTCACACACACACACAAAACTTGAGCGTGAAATAAGTAGGCTATGGAGGGTTTTGAAATGACCTGGTAGTGCATATCTCTGCAGCCAGGCAAGAGGGCTGTGACATGCCTGTGTTATTGAGTAAACCACTTTGGCCTGTGTTTGTGTTTGATAGGATCAGGGGTTCAGGGGTTCAGTGGGTGGCACAGGACTCTGGTAACCGAGTACTGAGGCTTTAAAAACTCCTTGCTGTTTTTTGGACTTTTTCTTCAGCCCAGCCTTTCAAGTAGCCTCCATGCTGAAGGGAAGGACTGAAATGTAAACATCCAAACATGCTCGGGCCCTTTTAAAAGGCTGTTTTCCAGCCTCCACTCTTAATTGGAAACAGACAGTGGCTTTGTATGCAGAGGTGGGGTTAAAGCTCAGACGCTACACTGACAGGCTGCAAATCCCACTCACAATTTTTGATGTGATGTCTCACTCGTTCCAACAAATTAAAGGTTATATAGCTCATTATATCCGTATCAATGATTACGATAATATGAGTATGTTTCGTAAGGGGGACATAATTCGTATGGATCACGATATTAATTGATTTTGAAATTATTTACATGTATTCCACCTTAATTCTTCCTCCAAGAAAAAGAGTGAAAATATACAGAGCTGGATTAAAGGCGTCTGCTAGAACAATATGTTGAATTTACAGCCTCTACCCATCACAACAGCATTAGAAAAAAGTGTTTACTAGCCTTTGGCAATTTAATGGCAGGATAATGCAATTAAAAGTACAGTTATGAATTTACATTATTTTAGGAAACAAAATGAAAAACAAACTTGGTGCGTCTCAAATGTATGTTGGACACCATGCACAGTCACAGATTTCCTTACTACTCACTCTGAGCTCACGGACGTACACCATATAAAAGTGCATATTGTTATATGTCATTTGGCACCCTTTTTAACTGCTGCAGATGCCTCATCAGGTCTAAATATCTAAATATTCCCTGAAGCCATCTTAGAATCCTCTTGGCACGATTTCAAAGTTCTGTCAAATTTTTATTTATCTTTATCTGTAGGCTATGGCAGGAATTGTGTTGTTTAGGTAATTACTTGCTTTAAATCCTTTAAAATCCCTCTCAGGCTATACACCACACACACACACACACATTGCTCAAAGAGCCATTACTGATGAGTGAGAGGGAAGTGAGGGAGTCAGTCCTGGCATCAGTGCAAAGTTGTTAGTGCTGGCTGAATGGAGGTGAGTGCATGGGATGCTTAATTGGTCCAGTGTGCATGTGTGCGAGCATTGGTGATAATTGTGGTTCACAGGTGGCCACAGTGGTGGCCTGTCCAAGCATTGAGTTCATACCAGGGCCTGGGATAAAAGATAAAAGATTCTAGAGCTCTTTGTTATTGACTGTGGTCAAAGCCTCTGGCCATCCCTGTGTCCACCTAGACATGAGTTCATGAGTCGCTATCCTAAAAATTCAAACAAGAGCCTTGATGCAAAGAATGCAAATTGATGTTAAGATCACATGGCAGCATTTACATTCAGAATAGTAACAAGTATCAGGAAACTGTTATGCTTTTCTAGCTTCTTCTGCTTTCGAACTCTCAATAAACCATTAGATTGAAAAAAAGTGCTTGAAGATAATTAAAACTGCTGAATAAAACTAGTTCTTGTAATTGTGCAGTCAACAGTTCAGTACAGCCTCATAATAATGAGCTCAAAAATGTGTTCAAATGCCCACTGTTTTCACATCAAAGCGATTTAAAACCGATTTAAGAAAGAGTTAAACCTTTCTTGGCGCCTCCTATCAGATATTGTTATCAGATAATGAAGAAATTCCTTCAAACATAGACATGCCATTAGCATTGAGCATGCAATTTCCCCAGGCATTTCCCTTCTTTGTTGATTGAAAGACCAAAAACATGTTGAAACAAGATGACACGCTGCAAAGCGGCATGCAGCATCAAGATTTTCCTGATAATCATACTGAAATAGCTTGTCAGACATGAAAGAGTTTGCGTTTAAGCCTTCCAGGGTATTTTCTGGTGAGATCATCTTTCTGTAATATAGACCAAGCAAAATGTCTGAGAGCGCAAGAACATTGATGGAGTGATATCTATGCTGCAAATGAGTCAAAACACAGAGGATATATGGTATGACATATACTAGGATACCTACCACATTACATTATCTTCAATTTAGTAGTGCTTACCTAAAAATATATCAGCTACATGAAGATGGGGGACAACACAGGCAAAATCAGAATATTTTTTGAAATGCACTTATATCTTGAATGATATTTCCTCATTTTGTTATAAACTCAATGATTGAACTAAACCTCTTTGGTGTCAATGTACTTTGCCTAAATCAAGCAGGAGGAGTTTCCCAGAATGGATTGACAGAAACAATGTGACATTCATGTCTGTTACTGCCTCGCCTTAAGAGAGTGTGAGTGAATTCAGTTTTCACTGTGACACTGCTGAAGATCGAGGGTCACACTTGGATAGAAGCTGTTTCATAAGGAAGTAACTAAGGATTTAAATACTCTGTGACACTGTGTGAACGAAACCAAACCAGACTGAGATAACTGCCATTAAGGTGTGCAGCACTGTGAGGTGTGTGCTTGTTTGGCCCTCTGTCACATAGTACTGTAATTATGTAACATGAGGACTGTGAAATTTGTCTTATGGATTACAGTAAAGACATTCACTGAAAGAATAGGAAACGAGGGCAAACAGCTTTACAGTACAACTAATGTGTGGTATGTTTATAAATGTAAACATGCATACCATATAAACACTGAGAGAAAGAAGGATTCAAATTCTAATTGTTAAAACATGACTTGCGGGTTGCCGTGAGGATGTATGTTTTTGTGAGATTGAACTCAAGCAAAAGGAATGCTGTGTATGGGTGGTCTATTGGTTTACAATTTCATCTGTGATCAACTGGCTTACTGGAAAAAAACAGGATCCTTCCATTTCAACAGGCAATGCCACCTTCAAGGTCGACTCTCGCTGTTTGTTTTGTTGTGGTACACAAGAGGAAAAAATCCCCCCCCCCCCCCCCAAACAAACACCGTAGCTGTGTATGCATTCTTATTTCTTCTGTTTAAATCACAGGCCTTAAATGTAAGAGCAAAACAGCTGTATTTGCCTATAATTTTCTATTGCTTGCACATACACTGCTGTTCAAAGGTTTGAAGTTTAAATTTTTAAACTTTAAGAAAAACAGCAAAACTTACTATTGTGAATTTATTAGCAGTTTAAAATCACTTTCTTCTATTTTAATATAGTAACTGTGATTTATTTCATGCTTACATTTTTCAGTATTCATTTATAAATGAAATTTCAAAAAAAAAACCTTTATTTGCATTAGAACTATTTGTGTCACACAAACTTTTGAATGGAAGTCATACAGGTATCTGTATGTTCAAATCAGCAATTCATCTGTGAATATAAGGTTGTTTTTGCTGTTTCCAACTTACATTTGATTCATTTATATAAAATGTAACAATCTTTATTATATTATATTATATTATTTCACTAGAGTCCTGTCTCACTGTAAATAACTGGATTTTTTATTTAATTTTATTAACTCCAAATCCTAGGGCAACATTTTCATGTTCCACGATAGTATAAGAGCAACAGTAACTGCAGCAACAGCAGTGGTAACAGTAAAATCAGCACTAATAGGAACAATACTAGCTGTAATACTAATTTTATAGAATAAATAAACTGCCAGTGGTTAACATAATGGTTGTCAAACATTTGTTTATAATCACATAAACCTCTTTTCACTCTTGGCTCTCTCATTCCCTGTACTTCCTTCTCTGTGAGACATAATCTTAAACCAGTTTGCGTTCTTTCTACCCCTCTGCTGTGTCTACACTGGTGGTGGGTACCTGCTGTGGTGACCGTGAGAGAGATTGTAGCACAATGTCATCAGCACGACAACAACTGCTACTCCCACGACCCACAGAAATACCTCACCGGCCTTTAGAGAGCACGAGTCAGTGTCTGTCAGTCCAACACAGAGCTAAAGCCAGCGTGAATTCCTCAAAGTATGCTCAAATATACACAGATGAGCTCCACAGCTGCTCTTTAAAGGATTCGGATCATAGAAGAGAGGGCAAAGCTGTGAGCTCACAGTTCCTATTAGCATCCCATGTCTAATGACGCGTCCCATCAGGGCAGGACAAAACAGTGCTGTAGCATCCTGGGAACAATTCTGGAGCTGTGCTAAGAGACTATCTTAAGATGGTGGTGGCTCTGACATGCCAGGTAACAATATACCAGACGGGCTGACATTGCAGAAACTCCAATGCGCATGATGTGTTTCACCACTAGAGGGCAACACAACACTCATTCTTGCATCTGAAAATCTCCTGAGCTGTTGGAGAACTTTTCATCTTCAAGATACCTGATGAATTATGTAATTCCTGTTTGATAACGTAAGCACAAACAACAATATTTGTCTTTTTCCTCAGTTTATTACTAAAATAGGTCTTCTGTAGGGTTTGTTTCACTTATAGCTGGTGTATTGTTTGTATAAAGAGCTGACAGATGTGGGTATTTTTCATTACCATAATGACATTTTTCATTTTGTTTAGCTGAACCGGACGCGGCGAATTGAGCCAATGGTGCTGTTTTGAGCACCCCAGTCAGAGAAGCTGTTGTAGTCCTTCTTCTCCAGGATGTAATGGGCTCCTCTGTAGTTAGGCTCCTGGTACGCCACCCAGCTGTGGTCAGGAGAGAGAGGTGGGAAATGTGACTGATGTATTTTTGATAAATACATGCACACACGACACTGAACAGATTAAATAGCTCAGAACTTTAACATAAGTGAAACTGTACTCACGTTCCGCCCATTACTCTGACGGAGGACACTCTGTTAAGGCTGTAACGGCTCATCAGGTTGGGGATGTCATCATGCAGCTCTGTCTTCTTGCCTGAGAAACCTGCCCTCTCAAACAGCTGTGCACGGGGAGGGTTATTGTCCTAGACCATGAAATACAGGCAAACAAACCATTTTTGCGTTTATGATTTTGGATCATACCATCACATGTTTCATGAATTTTTTTTACAACCAGTGGAAATTACATTTGTTTTTTAATATTTTTTATTGTTATTGAATAAAATGTGTGTCTCACTTGTTTCACAGCACGAACAGAGGAGATGTGGTCACCCTGAGCACACCACCTATCAGTGCAGTTGTACTCCCCCCTGTCAAACATGTCCCACAGGTACTGACGTCCTCGGAAGTTCTCATGTTCGTATGCCACCCATCTACACAAGAACACATATCACAGTTGAAATGCAAAGCATATCTAAATGGGCTTGATTTGGCAAAATGTCATTACATTTAACAAAAAAAAAAAGAAGCAAAAATGATTTAGTTTAGCTATAAAAATGTTGATTGAATCAAAATGTGGCGTAATCATTAATGTTGCATTTATAAATGTTAAAATAAGGTCTTGTGATACAAAACTACCATGTACTCACGCTCCACTCTCCACCTGGACAGAGTTGCATCTGTCAGGAACATTTTTTTCACTCAATTTCTGACAATCAGAGGTCAGGTCCAGTCGCCGACCTGCAAAGTTCCTCTGCTCGAAAAGGGTCACCTGAAAAACACACAAATTAATGTTAAAAAAAAAAACGCCACTTGAACATGTACATTTATTCAAGTATTTACTAAGCACAGTAGGATTAAAATAATTTTGCGAGAATACAGATACCCTGAACTAAAACCTAGCTTCTTTTTCAGCGAATTTTCCTATGTTATATCTTTTTAAAACACTGCTAAAACAGCATAAGAAGAAATAAACAGAGTGGCAAACAGTTAACAGAAAATTCCCTACTGATATATTATTCATCAGCATCAAACTCAATGCCGAGTCACTATGCAGGGATAATCTATAAAATATTGCCATCCAAATAAACTCTTACCCTCCCACTGGACCCGTAGAAGGCACGTTGGAGCACAGACCCCAGTTTGCTAGAGAAAAAAGTCAAATACTCTTAGCACATTTTCAAACATCAACAATCAAACAATTTCTATAAAATATGAAATAAATCCATTTTAAATGGATTATTTTCTTTCCAAATGTTTTTGATATAACATGGTCAAGTAAAGGTAACTTTACAATTAGTTGTTCCAGCGTGTAAATTATGGGTGAGACAGGTTCACTTGCACTAAAGCATAGCAGTATGTTATTTCAGGGCTGTCTAAATGGTATGGTTTGAGTAAACCGAAACAAGGGTGCATTTCTCCTCGTTTCCCCCCTAATATCTGGATAGATGAGGTCAGTTCGATGCGGTTGGGCTCACCTTTGTTTCGTGCCATGATCCTAAAGACAGATAGATCCTCGGTTGTGGATGTGGCATAAGCTTGGGTGGGGAGTGTGACTGCTAGAAACGTGTCTAAGAAATTTGGTGGGGGTCCCAAGGCAAGGCAACATCAGATCGCTTTTCTACAGTCACCTGGGGTCCGTGGATGAGCTGGTAGTGCGACTAAGACGTACTGATAATAGGATGTGTACTATGTCAGCTCAGTGGGCCCCACTAGATATTGGAGAGCATATACACTTAACAATCTCTGTGGACAGACTCAACGAGTGAAGAAGGTGTGTCGGAGGTACTTGGCCATAATCGGTCATGGGCTAGAAGGCTGAGTGCGGGAACTGCGTCACCCAGCGCATCTGCGATGTGGGCAGGAGGGAGAGCAACACCTACGGAGCTGCCGAGGTTGGGTAAAAGCCTTTGATACCATGTTTGGCGCCCATACAGATACCTCGTTACAAATGCACACACTGCAAAAAAGCGTAACGACTACCCAGTCCGACAATAGAGTAGTCCTAGCAAGTAGGTACCACATGGGGAAAGATGAAGACAACATACAGTGACGAAGCGTCTCTTCGAACACACCGAAAACACACAACCAGGACAGAAACGACAGGAAAAACAAGTAGGCCGGTGGGCCACACCAACGGTGCTCAGTGAACAATTCAACCTGTCTTTCACATAGCATTCTTTGTAACTGGATTCTTGTGTGAACTGGGGCCCAGCAAGTAATACACAATGACAGCCACCTAGTAGAATCCATGCCAACCACTAATTTGTTCATATAATATTGAGGCCTATATCTTATTAATCCTAGTTCAGGTCGGCAGGGGAGTATAGGAGTAGTTAAGCAAGGGAAAAAATGCAAATATTTTATATACTTCCTCAAATTACGATTGCGGCACTCTATAAAATAAACATATACATTATAATAAATGACTAACGGATCCTCTAAAGCACCCCAGCATGGTCAGAATTGTTGGTATCCTTGTTAATAATGATCAAACGAAGGCTAATGAAAAATAAATCTTGCAGTGTTAAGTGCCCTTTCACAGAAAAATCCATAAACTGCACGCTCTTAATACCTTCTCATTGTAGAATAAGAATTTAAAATGTGGGGCACTATTGCGGATCATTCTGAAAATAAATAGTTGTTCTCTATACATATTGGACACAATAACGGTACCCTCTATCATTCATCAATATCCTGTTTTGAAAGCCGACCCGTCCTATTCTTGGTCCCAAAATGCATGCTATAAGGAGTTTTCTCCTATAATGCCTGATGAGTTTGAAGAACATCTGACAAGAGATCAGAGACTATTTCTTCATCCAGAATCACTCCAGATCCTTCGGATTCCCAGCTCCATGACGGTGCTTCTCCACTTCAGTTCACCCTACTGCTTTTCTATAAGGTGCAGGTCAGGGCACTGCTAATGCTCCATAGCAGAATCTTGGTTTTGTGCCCAGTGACCCATTTTTGTGTTGTTTTTAAGTTTTTTTTTTGGAAGATCCAAACATGGCCCATTACAAGATTTCTAACAGAGACAGTCAGGTTTAGATTTTTTATCTATTGGTATTTGATAGAATCAAAGATGCAATGTATCTAAACAAGATGTCCAGGACCACCAGCAGAAATATAGACCCACAACATCAAAAATACAGCAGTATATTTAATTGTACACATGAGGTACTTTTTATACCTGTGTGCACCAAACCCCTCGACATGATTGCTGTTGCCCTAAAAAAGCATCCATATAAAATTTTAGTTACATCTGACCACAAGAAAGCAGTCCCATTGTAAGTTCCAGTCGTCATGGTCGCTCGCGACAACGGAAGATGCGGGAGATTGTTTGGGTGAGATTAGTTATTGTTTTTTCTTCTGTGAGCCCACCCAAACGCATGTGGTCTGTGTAGGTGCTGTTTGATCATTTTTTTTAGGGTTTTCTGACCCCAAAACTCAACCTTTTTCAGCAGTTCTCCAGCTGTGATCCTTGAAGAGTCTTTGGTCACTCAAACTCTCCTCCTCAGCATGCATTAGGATGATATAGACACACTTCCTCTTCCAGGCAGATTTTTGACATTTTCTGTTGATTGGAAATTCTTTATTATTGCCCTGATGGTGGAAATGGGTGTTTTCACTGCTCTAGCTCTTTTCCTAAAGCCACTTTCTAATTTGTGAAGCTCAATTATCTTTTGCTGCACATCAGAAATATATTCTTTGGATTTCTCATTGTGATGGGTGATTAATTTGGAATTTGGCCTTTGTTTTCCCTCCTATTTATAATCCTGTGAAACAGGAAGCAATGGCTGGATAATTTCATGTTATCATGAATCAGCCTATGTGGGGCTCAATCAAAATTGTGATATGAATGGTAATATATTTCGATATATTTCATTCATAATTGTGTCTAGGGTACCAATAAATTGTTCCAATCTTATGCGAGACAAAACGAAACATTTATTTCATAATGTTATTTCCCCCCATTTTAAATTCTTATTCTCCAATGAAAGGTCAGATTTTTGTGATTTTTAAAAAAAGAAACCGACAAACGAGTAAGCATGCAGGATTATATTATTCCGAACAGACTTTCTTTGTACTATATTTACCAAGGTACCAACAATTCTTCCCCACGTGTGGAAAACAATAGCAAATTTGGTTAATATGAAGTTTTATATTGATTTTTATCTACTTACGTATTATTATACAGATCCATCCTGTTCTATTGTCAGTAAAAACAATGCAGAATTGGTTTAGAAATGCTGGTTGAAATCTGAACATTTTTCCCTTTTTCATAGCATAAATTTGTTTTTCCCCCTTGGGGACCAAAACGCAAATGTATCACCCACACCAGCATCAACTTTGCTTACAGAGTCAAATGTTCAGTTCTATAAAACATGTTAGGAGCAGCATTTTCCCCTCTCAACCCACTGAATCTGAATAGTGGGTATTTGAGCCTGTGTGTGGCTCCTGAATGGAGCTCGGATCTACTAGATGCTTCGCTACTGTTTTGTGCTCGCGAGCGCACAGGCACTGGGCAGATTTGTGAGGGTGAATGAAGTTCAGAAGCTTAGGTAACCTTCTGGCACTTTGGAGTGGATTCCAGTCGAGACAAATGTGTGGCCTGGAGCAGGTATATGTCTATATGTGCTTGAGTGCGAATCTATAGAGGGAGAATCTGAGAGAGAGGGTGAGAGGAGGGAGAGAGACATGAGACAGGGCAAAGCTGCTGGTTCCTGCGAACACAAGGGAGCGTTTTAATCATCATCTCATCCTCTCTCCTTCAGATACAAACTTATATCTCCTCTCTTCTGGATAAATACTACTGAGATGTCTTTCATACTGGCGGCTCTTGACAAACTGACTTACTTTTTGTCACTGATAGCCTTTTGTGTCAGTTTGTCTTATAGCTGGCTGAAATGAGAGAGTTAATTCATCTGATCTTATCTGGGTTTGGACATTTTTTAGTGCATTTACAGCTGATTGCACGTGGATTGTGACAGCTTTTTAGTTTGGGATGCATCATTGATATGCCTCAGCTTCGAATGCTTTGGAAGCTGACCACTCTGAGTATGTTTTTTTTTTTAAAGGAGGAAAACTGACCTAAAGTGTCTCTATATATGCCTATTTAAGAATTGAGGAAACATTTTCAAAGGTGTGCCTGTAAGTAAAATGAGTCTGTTTTAATCTGTGCAGGTGCTACTGGTGAAAAACAAACCCCTATGAGAATAAGAGGATGCTACAACACAGTGTGCTGAGGATATGCTACATTCTTCTGTTGGCAATGTGCATTTTTGCCAGTGAAGACTTTGACTGGACCAAGAACAAAATAGGATCATTTCAATATGGCACATTTGCTTCAGGTAAAGCATTACTCATAACAGCAAATAACACTTACAAACAACAGCAAATAGAAGTGTATTCTTTAAGAACAAATATTAAAATATAAAGAATAATATATCGATTCGGTAATATATCAAGTGATATATCACACAGAATATGCAAAATATGTAAAGTATAAAGCAAGTAAATAACACTGTAAATAATAATCCTGTCTTACTTAAAAGGATAGTTCACCCAAAAATGAAAATACTGTCATCTCACCCTCAAGCGGTCACAAACCTGTATGAATTTCTTTTCTTCTGCTGAACACAAAATAAAATATTTCGAAGAATGTCAGTAACATTTGATATTATTTTAGATAAATTATTAATTTTCAGGATTCTATATAATGAATGCATTTACAAACACATATACACAAGAATTAGATATACTATTTTTATATAAATAGCAAAGTGTGTACGCATACATTTTCAGGATTCTCTTGGGGCGCTGGCAGCTCAGCATATCAAACAGAAGGAGCATGGGATAAAGATGGAAAAGGAAAGAGCATCTGGGATGTGTTTTCTCACAAAAGAGGGAAAATTCACCTGAATGACACTGGTGACTCTTCCTGTGAAGGCTATTATAAAATAAAGGTGCTATGATTTCTTGATCAGAAATACACAGTGATGTATGTAGATGCTTTGGTTCTAAGATCATCTTTTTAATGTATGTTTTAGGATGATATTGCACTGATGAAAGACATGAAGCTGAACCACTATCTCTTTTCCATCTCCTGGCCAAGGATTCTGCCCAGTGGCATTAAGAGTAATTCAAATTAATTACGCCAAAAAAAAAAAAAAAAAGTTTTCTTGAAATGTTTTAGAGTAATTGCCAAAAGTTTTTCTGATTGTTTTTTTTAGCTGACTACATCAACGAGAAAGGGATAGAGCACTATGATAACCTAATTAATATGCTTCTGGAGAACAAAATTACACCAATTGTGACGCTCTACCACTGGGACTTACCTCAGGTAAAACAAAATGTCTGCGTCTGAAATCACATACTGTACGTACTGTTCAGTAGGTTCTACATTTGGTTTGAAACGGACTTCATGACCGTTAAAAAGTATGTTCTATATAGAATGAATATGGGTAGTATGAATTAAATTTGGACATCCGCCATGTTGTCACTGTCACTGCTTCGCTCCTCTCCTATGGCATCATACACTCTTAAAAATAAAGGTGCTTCACGATGCCATAGAAGAACCTTTTTGACTAAATGGTTCCATAAAGAACCTTTAACATCTGAAGAACCTTTCTGTTTCACAAAAGGTTCTTTGTGGCGAAAGAAGGTTCTTCAGATTACAAAAAGGTAAGAAAGAGATGGTTCTTTAAAGAACCTTTGACTGAATGGTTCTTCTATGGCATCGCTTGAAGAACCTTTTGAAGCACCTTTATTTTTAAGAGTGTAGGATATTAAAGTGTCCATTGGATGCACGTATTAGAATCTAGTTGGAAGTAGTAGGTCATTCGGGTACTTGTGAATTAGGAATATTCCGACGCAGCAAATTCTCTTTCAAAAACTATGTATGATGTCAGAGTACATATCTTTAAAAAGCGTATACATCAAATTGATTTAACTTTCAAAATCATATCTGTGCCTTTGCAGGTTCTGGAGGAGAAATATGGAGGTTGGCAAAATGCCAGTATGATCAACTTCTTCAATGATTTTGCCAATCTGTGCTTTGAGAGATTTGGCAATCGAGTCAAATACTGGATCACCTTCAACAATCCTTGGGTAAGAATTGTAAAAGTAGCATCCACTATTACAATTCCAGCTTGTAATTAATTTTCATGCAGTTCTTTCTCCAGAAATTCCACAATATTAAATGCAATCTCTTTCACTCTTCAAAATGTTTGATATAATAGAAGCTTAAAAAAAAAAATCAAGTCACGGTTACTTTGATGTACATCAAAGTACATACATGAGAATAATCAGTTTATTATCTGGTTCAAAGTCCACTCTTACACCCTTCCATATTTCCAGTCTGTTGCAGTGGAGGGTTATGAGACTGGAGAACATGCTCCTGGCCTGAAGATGAGGGGTACTGGCGCCTATAATGCTGCCCACAATATCATTAAGGTGATTAAATCCACTGCAGTCCACTGTAGTCTAATGACTATAATAATTGAACAACAGAAATAATTATTACGCTAAATTAGCAATGCAATGCTCTGATTATGGACAGCAGAGAAACAAAATTAAAAATGCAAATAAGCATGCATTTAGGGATAAACTATTCAGAAAATATTACTGACTATTAAAATAACTGTTTCTGATAAGAATACAAAGGCAGTGAAATGAAGCTCATTTTTATCCTCTGCTGCATTGACAGGCTCATGCTAAGGTCTGGCACACACTCATCCAGCCCCTCGTGGCGAACAACAGAATAGGCTAACAAATGCACGATCTTC
This sequence comes from Sinocyclocheilus anophthalmus, assembly GCA_018155175.1. NCBI lineage: Eukaryota > Metazoa > Chordata > Actinopteri > Cypriniformes > Cyprinidae > Sinocyclocheilus > Sinocyclocheilus anophthalmus. The sequence continues at coordinate 577,594 of JADLZN010000024.1, forward strand.
AAATCTGGACACACAGTGCACAACGCGGGTCCAAACCTGGTACAAGTTCGTTACTGATCACTGTGCCATTTTAGTCACTTGGTGGGCAGGCGTACCCACAGGATCCGCTTCACTGCGGGGGAAACCAGTGCGTCAACAATTCAATCGTTCTTAGCGACTGCCACGCTGAAAGATATGTCCAGTTCTACTTGGGCTGGTTTGCCACGCCACTCTTCCATGGAGACTATCCTCAAATAATGAAAGACTACATAGGCAAGCAAACCATAAATAAATTATTTAGCTGGGGCTAATGATCATTTACAATTATTACATAAGTATTTCTGTGTTTCATTTCTGCAGGTAGGAAGAGTGCCCAGCAGGACCTGAGTAGTTCTCGCCTGCCTACTTTCAGCCCTCATGAGAAAAGTTATGTCAGAGGCACTTGTGACTTCCTGGGCATCAGTCACTTCACTACGCGCTACATCACACAAAAGAACTTTCCTTCCAACCGTGGAAACAGCTACTTCACTGACCGTGACCTGGCTGAGCTGGTAGACCCACAGTGGCCTGATCCTGGATCAGAGTGGCTCTACTCTGTGCCATGGGGCTTCCGCCGTCTGCTTAGCTTTGTAAAGGTATATTTCTGTAAAAAACTACTTCCAGACTGTGGGCAGTAGCCTGACTAGGAATGGCACACTGTCCTTTTGTGACTCAAATCTCTTTATTCTTAGACACAGTACGGAGACCCCATTATATACGTGACAGGAAATGGTGTATCAGAGAAGATGATGTGCACAGAACTGTGTGATGACTGGAGAATGCAGTACTTGAGGGATTACATCAATGAAATGCTCAAAGGTCAGAATCAATATAGAAATCTATGCTTTCTATCTTTAAATGCTCTTACCAGTGGTTTTCAACAAGGAAGCCAGAACAAACTATATATATATATGTTTTTTGTGTGGTTTTTAATAGGGAAACGATCACTAAGAGTGCATAAATACAAAAACAAATGAAAACTCAATCTGAAAGTGCGCAAACTGAAATCATATTTCTTTTTTCCCCTCAAAACTATTTTTATAGAAAAACCTGAATCTTATAGAATCGTGTTTAATTCATTTCAACACTCCCAATTTCTGTTAATAAAAACATTTGAAAACAGTCAGCATTGTCATACTTTCAGCAGAAATATCAGAGGAAATCTCTTAACCATTATGATGGTTATGAATGGGGCGTCATAGTGACATACTATGAAAGTGCACAATGGCTGCCAGGCTTTCATCCAAAACATTGAAACCACTGTCTGAGAATAGACTGAATAATTAGCACTTCGCACCATGCAATAAAATGTCTCGGGTTACTTATGTAACCATGGTTGCCTGAGTAGGGAACGAGACACTGCGTCTCTATGGGGTCGCTATGGGGAACGCCTCGTCAAGACCCGTGTCTGAAGCATACATTGAAAAAAAAAAACACCAACTCGTTGGTCGGTGACAGCCATGATGTCACTACCGGTGCGACTATAGTATAAATAGGCGCCGGGAGCTACACATCATTCACTTCTTTGTCTGAAGCTAGCGTCCGCAGCATGGCAAGAAACCTAGAGGACCCCCCCCGCAGTGTCCCGTTCCCCTCAGGGGACCATGGTTACATAAGTAACCTGAGACGTTCCCTTTCATGTGAACTTCGAACTGCGTCCTCTAAGGGGCGCTATGGGGAACGGTATACCCACTCCACCATGCTGAGGGGAGTGCATGCCAGAAACCTAGGCGAGCACTAAGTACCAACTCTACCATATTGCTATGGGAGTCGCCCCTTGGACGTTAGACGGCTGTCAGTGACGTTAATCCCTACGGCCAAAGGCCTAGGCTACATACCCCAAACAACTTACCTGTTAGGGCCAGAACTCCTAGGCCCGTGGTAGAGCTCAAGGCTTGGAATCAGAAATAAATTCCTTTAAGGAAATACGACCAAGAGCCTATAATCATACTAGTCTTGGCCTGTCACAAAGGGGCTACCGCACGTTTCTCTTTGCTTGTGCTGAAGGAACTGTCTCAACAGACCCTTAGTAGCAACACCCTGTTAAGTAGTTATCCAGAGGATACATAGGAGGAGTGGTACCCAAGGCTGAACCGGGGTTTTATACCACTCAAAAAGAGCACGAAGTCTTTGCGCGTATCTCTTACCATACAGGATTTTAGAAAAAATGGGCAAAGCATAACGTGCCCAATTACCACTAATAATGTGGATTTTCGGACAAAATACAGGTCAACAGCGCCATTAACATTGACACACGGGCACCTCCTACCACTATGTGTTGATTTTAAAAGTGCGCACAAACATAAAACGTGCACACACTGTGAAGTGCACATTCTAGGGTTCCTGCGTGGCACCCAGCCCACCGCAGGCACCTCAGTAGATAGAAATCACTGCGGCACTCCCCAACTCGATGTCGTGAGGCCTTGATGCTGGAGTGGCTCAGCAGTACTGCTGTAGCTGAGTGGAGCGTGCTCGCATCCAGCTCTCAAATGAGAGGGAGCGCAACCTACAGCATGTTCCAATGGGGGAACAGCTAGCAATTATTCAGCTGAAGGAGCAACACACCCAGTTCTCAATCCGAGAAGGGTCTTGTCGCCACGATGCTCCCAAAGTCTGGAACAACATAGCAATACCTATTGCTTTCAGCTGCGGGAGCAACACACTCAGTTCTCAAACCGAGACGGGGCTCGACCTGCATCATGTTCCAATGCTGGAATGGCTAGCTGTAGTTTACCTTGGCTGAGGGAGCACAACCCAGCTCTCCCGAGAGGGGGCTCGACCTGCAGCGTGATTGTAAAATCAGAAGGGTAAGCATACTGAAAGCTAGCCAAACACTCAGCGCATCAGGGCGGCAGAGGAAGGGCCTAGATCGCCTGATGTCTGCTGGTTCCAGGTGCTCTGGACAAACAGAGAGACCTCAACTTCTCATGTGAGAGGAGAACTCCGCATTCAGAGGAATAACGTTGCTCATTCCAGGTAACCCTTTGATAAAAAGGGGAGCACTGCTCAAACTACCACAAGGACAGCCCATGGAGAGAGGAATCCAACTCCTCAGAGATGATTAACGCTCTAAAGAAACACCATACTCACAATAACCCTCAAAGGTGAGGGGAGCGATGCTTCCAGAGTGTGTCACAGCGACACATAGTTTTGAGTGGATCCCAAGACCGGGTTCTAACCACTCAGAAAAAGGAAAAGAGGTCATAACGCGTAACCCTTCATACAGGAATTAGAAAAAAAGTGGGAAAAGCATAATGTGCACACTTTCCACTTATGTGGATTTTAGAAAAGTGGGCAAGCATAACGTGCACACTTACCACTTAAATGGATTTTAGAAAACTGGACAAAGCATAACGTGCACATTTACCACCTATGTGGATTTTAGAAAGAGGGCAAAGCTTACCGCACGTGCCCTTATGTAGAGAGCTTTTTCCTGGAAATGCCAAAGGCCTGTTTACAGATACCCCGAGTGGTACCCTTCCTCTGATGGGCCAAACGGGAGAGGCAAGTTCAAATACAACCCTCAAAGGTGAGGGAGCACTGCCCGAGACAGCATTTTCACAGGAAGGTTCTCGTAATGCCACCTATGCCTCCCGCTCGATGCCTCAGCAAGAGGGGATATCCTGGTGATCGGGAAAACCCCTCAGGGCGACCCAGATATGGTAGACCAGTCAGGGAAGCATGAAAGCGTAACCCCAGCCCGGACGGCCAGGAAATTTTTGCAGTGACGCGCCGGGGCCTGATGATCTCGAAGGCTCCCGCAGAAGCCTGTGTTTTGGCTGCATGATCCAGGAAGTATGAAGCTGAAACCCGGATTTTCTTACCGTCTGGACATATATTGACGAGTGTAATAAACACTGCAAGTCGAGCACCCGTTTTCTGAACCCAGCAGAGGGGGTGCTCATAGAGGACCTACCCTAGAAAAAGGACATAAACACACAAGTCCCGGGAAACACTGCAAAGTAAACTAGCAGAAGGGTTATACACACAACCACCAACTCGTAGATACACATATACTGGATATTCAATATACATATATTAACAATTGATCGTCTCACCCACCATGGTTCCCTCGTCGGAGCTCTGTCCGGAGAAGCCTCTAGTCCGGACCATCAGTATGGTGGTCACTATGAAGCCATAGAACCTACCAAACCTAATAGGTCCAGTATAGGATACTATAATGCAGGAAATTTCCTACCTAACCTCGGTCAGGTGGAGTTCTGGTGGTTATAGGGGAATTAGGAAGTGGAAGAAAAAGGGTAGATGATACACCCCCAGAGGGAAAGAGTGGATACCTAGGTATTACTCTGATCCGGACGAAAGCGCTGACTCCTTGTCTGGATCACATCCCTCAGGTCTTGCCTACCTCCCTTTGACCCACGCTACTTCCTACCCCCTAGACCCGCAGGCGTAGGAGGAGCGCGAGTCGCGACACTAGCCTTCTGTGCCCGTCTTTGATCCTCAAACCGAGACGGGCCAGGACCCCTGGGTTGTTCGGCCTCAGACCTGGACCTTCTTGGAATGAAGGTTTTGAAGGCCGCTGTGCGCGCCTTCGCCTCCCTGAACTTTTTGACCACCGTCTCAACGGATGTACCAAAAAGTTCAGAGGGCGAAAGGCAACCCCAAAAACACCACCGGAAACCCCCTGGGCAACGATAGAAGCCCCTTTCTTTCTTTCTTTCCCGATTCTGGCCCAGATTTACCCACAGATGCCTCTCTGTTACTACCATTGCCGCCATAGATCTGCCCATACCAGAGGCGGCCTGCTTAGTAGCACGGAGATCAAGATCCGTGGTGCGGCGCAACTCATCCATCTCATCAGAAGAAAGGCTTTCGCCTTTATCCAGGTCTTTCAGCAGGTCAGCCTTATATGCCTGGAGCACCGCATTGTGCGCAACGGAGCAACAGCCTGACCTGCTGCTGCGTATGCCCTGCCCTTCATTTAGAGTGTACTTGAGGGGCATGTATGCAAGGAGGGAGTTTTGAGAGAATGCGTCCTCACCTCTTGAGAGATATCTAGCTAGCGTCTCTTCACAGGGCATTTTCTCAAAGCCTTTTCCGCGCATCGCCTCTATGTTGGCATAACTCGTATGCTGGAATCGATGGATGCGTGTGGAAAAAACGGCCTCTTCCATTCCTTATCAATCTTTATATGAAAAACAGGAAGGAAGGAAGGCTCACCTGAGCTGGAGGTTTATGGCCAGAAAGATAACGTTCCTCGAGACGACCTCGCGACGTCACTTCCTTAGTCCGCTTCCATGGCACGTCAAGTCTTGCCGTGGCGCGATCCATATCCTCTAAGAGCTCATCATACGCAGGGTAGGAGGATTGAGAAGGCTCAGCCTCAGCTTCTTCGCTCTCTTCATCCATTTCCTGCTCTTCCTGGGCTGAACCCAGCATACTACAAACTACTATAGTCGCACCGGTAGTGACGTCATGGCTGTCGCCGGCCAACGAGTTGGTGTTTTTTCAATGTATGCTTCAGACACAAGTCACGACGAAGCATTCCCCATAGCGACCCCTAGAGGACGAGTTCGAAGTTCCCATGAAAGGGAACTTTTAGAACATGCAAATTAAAATTTACAGATCCTTGATTACAGACTGACCATTTGACTGACTGATGTCTATAAAAATTAAAAATACTTCCTTCCAATCCAAGCACAAACATTCTACAGAGCTCCAAATCATAGTTTTCTTCATACGTTGATAAATAAAGTCTATACAACCCCTCAAAGGAATCTGAAAACGATCTGATGTTGCATTACATAATAAAAGTCCTCCAAAAACTCATTCTACTTGTTTTGCCTGTACATTTGGATAGCTCTAAAAGGAAACTCCCTGTTTCCACAGACTAATTTCAAAGGAATGTTTTTGTTTGTTTGTTTGTTTTTTCATTCAGCGGTTAAAGATGGAGTAAATGTGAAAGGCTACACAACTTGGTCATTGCTTGACAAGTTTGAATGGGATGAGGGCTACTCTGAAAGATTTGGCCTGTACTACGTGGACTTTGACAGCAAAAATAAACCACGCTACCCAAAAGCATCAGTTCAGTACTACAAGCGCATCATCAGCTTGAATGGCTTCCCTAATCAGAGAGAGGTATGACTTCATTGAGTTTAGCATTAAAATTGCATGCTAAATTAAATGTGTATTTCTTCTTTTGAGTCAAACAGTACAAGAGTCTAAGCATTTTTGTGCAATCTGTGATAAATATATATTATGTCTCAGTTTACATCTTATGCATTTAAGTTGGATAATGTTTACCACAGATTGAAAGCTGGAAAAGAAAGGCACTGGAAACATGCACCTCAAGTAACCAGCTCCTTGCGGCAGGTTAGTGTAACTGTTGACTTCTCTCCCCACTAGGCAGCACAGCCGGCAGTGATCTAGCTGGGGCAAATAAAAGAAAATTCTGTCACAAATTACATTTTCTATTTATAACCAAGCACAACATATAGAGAAGGAAATTATATGCTAAATTTCTAACAGGAATTTTCTTTTGTTTGCCCTTTCAGCTAGAAGAAAGTCCAAGGAAAATAAGGAACATGCAGATATGCCAAAGGTTTGGCCTGTGCATGATGAAGTTTAGGTACAGGGCTCAGGATGTCATGTTTCATGTTTTCTGTTCAGTGCTAGTGCTATTTTCAAATACCTTTATGTTTTCACTGAATGTATCTTTTATTAGTTGTCACTGACTCACTGACTTACCTTTGTTTTTCTCCAGATCCACTGATCAGCCACATGGAGATGGTCACAGAGATTGTCGTCCCCACTGTGTGCACTCTCTGCATTCTCCTCAGTGCAGTCTTTCTCATGTTCCTGCTTAGAACACGAATATAAAACAGACTGCTTCACATTTACACAACTATATTTTTTCACATCGCACGTGTCCGTACATTTTTTTTTTATTGATTATTATTAATAATGATGACATGCTGAGACTTGTTTACATGTAACTTCAAATAAAATGGTCCACAAATGTACATCTGTGTTCATGAATTGTTGGACCATCCAAACATCTCTCAACAAATTACTCGGAGGATAAGCTGAGGTTTGGGTGTTTGATTATGAGGTGAGAAAAGTTAGATGGACGTTTCTGAAAACCCTATTAACAATGGCGTTTGTATACGTGGCAAACAAACAGACAATGAAATAAATATTATGATAAATGTGTTTGTGGAACTACAATACATACATACTGCAGTATAAGATCCACATGTATGAGATCTGTGCTTTCAATAAAGTTTGAAACCCTGCATTATATCTGTTTTTGGTATTTTGATGTGTCTACCTCGGTACACTCTAGCAAAACTATCCGTTTTGTTTTGTTGCGAAAGTCTGACCACATTGATATTCAACTTTTCACTAAAATTACAGTGACATCGGTTGAGCTTGACATCCAGACATGGGTGAAACCGAGGGCGATGTGCGGATTGACACTGTCTGGCGCAAAAATGTTGTGACAGTAACTAAACAACTGTCCTCTACGATTAACATTTATCCGTTCAGTTCTACAACTAAACTATGATTGTATGTGTGCTAATACAAGGATGACTTCCGATAATTAAATTATGTGAGTTATGTACTTTTCAGACTATTTTTAAAACCCGTAATCTTTTCATAAAATTATGAGGCAATGACATTGTTTGGATGAATATAGCCTGCAACGGGTAACGTTAACGTTACGCGACCATCTTCTGAAACATACTGCAAAAAGGAGTTTCTTTTTAGCATTGAAGTTATTGTTCAACATTTTAACAGTTTAATAGACTAAACAGCGTATCTGCGGCAGTACAAATACGTTTAATGTTTAATACAATAAATGTTGAGGCAATTTATGATTGACTTTCTGTTTGTAAACAGTCACTGTTACTAGAATCGCTTTACAGAAGCAATATTGTGGTGAAAGGTTGTTTCTTAAAACTGTACATTAAAAACATTACTAATGCTAAATAACTGACAATATACAGGCTTTATTTGAAATAGTAAACATACATTTAATTTGATCATTTAAATATATTTGACCACAGACCCCCGGAACACCTAGACTTTAGACCAGGGGTGTCAAACTCAATTAAAGTTGTGTAGGGCTTGGATCGGATGGAAAATGTACCCTTGTTGTCGGGTTTTCCGAAATTACTTTGGTTAAAAATTATAGTTTGCTCACAATTAACTGGCATTCGTATATCTCTGCCCTGGACTTTATTCGGTCTATTTTTTGTTAACCTCCATTTGATGGTCACCCTTTCCATGTTACATTTGACCTCCGCACAACACATAAACTGTGCATAGTCACCCCCGTGATTTCTTAACATTATCTACCATTCTTCATTTCATTGCACTGATTACACACTGCACTGATTGCACTCAGCTGTTTCATATCACTGAAATCATCTACATGTAATAACCACTCATACAACCATTCTCCGCTGAGTATTGTTTACGTCTGTTGCCTTGCCTTTGCTTGCTTCTGGACTGGCCTGTGTGATTCTCGGTTTCTGATCTTGCCTGTTTTCTGGATTTTTCATCTTCGTATGCCCCTGTGATTATGATGTTTTCTATGATCAGTGATTCATACGCTAGCCCTAGGACTTTATTCTGTGTTTGACCGCCATCATACCTAGTTGCCATTTCCCCCCCCCCCCCCCCCCCCCGATCGTGAATCCGCCACATTTTGGGTTTGACCTACTTTCTCTTGTGAAATAAAGCGTGCACATGGATGTCGCCTCGGCCTCTGTCTTGTAAAAAGGCACCGGTAAGAAATAATTCAGATCCACAAGGATAATAGCAAGTCTGTGTAAAGGACTCTGACCAGGTATGGACCTTTCAAGTCACCCAGCTTACTACAATCTTCGGAGGAGTGCCTTTCTATTGATGGAGTATGTCACCGGTCTGTTGTGATATTTCATATTTCAAGTTGACCTGTGTTTTTGGTTTTATGAAAGTTGGTATTTTAATAGGATCTGTTCGTTGTGGACTCGGATGAACCCACGAAAAACTTGGTGACTTTCTGGAGGGGATATGAATCGGTTTAGTTGAAGGGACCTTATGGATTTATGGTTCTGTGTCTGTATCTGGATCTCTTTGTGTTAATTTTTTTTTTGTGGGTGTTCGCGGAGGATTGACCGCGACACAATGTCTGTGAAACTGAAATGGCGGCTGTACCATGAGCACGCTAACATTAATGGGCGGCAACAGAGGAGCCATCACAGATGGCGGACACAAACAGCATATAGTCAAGTCACGTTTGATCATCATGAGTCAGGTCAAGTCACAGTTTAATATCATGAGTCTAATCAAGTCACAGCTGATATTTATGAGTCAAGTCAAGTCAAGTCACAGCTGATCTTAATGAGACAAGTCAGGTCACAGGAGGATCTTCCTGAGTCGAGTCTAGTCACATTTGATCGTCATGAGTCAAATCGAGTCAGTTTATTATCATGAGTCTGGTCAAATCACACCTGATCTTCATGAGTCAAGTCAAGTCACAGCTGATATTCATGAGTCTGGTCAAGTCACAGCTAATATTCATGAGTCGTTGTGGAGGTCTAGTTCACAGGTTGAATCTTCCTGATCAAATTTCGGATTGTCACAGCTGATCTTCATGAGTCAGGTCAAGTCGCAGCTGATCTTCATGAGGCAAGTCAGTTCACAGTTGATCGTCATGAGTCAAGTTAAGTCACAACTGATCTTCACGAGTCAAGTCAAGTCAAGTCACAACTGATCTTCATGAGTTCAGTCAAGTCTCAGCTGAGCTGCCAGAGCCTTGTTACGTCACAGCTGATCTTCTAGAGTCTCGCCATGTCTCAGCTGTTCGTCCAGAGGTCTTGTCACATCTCAATCTGTTTGTCCAGAGTCACGTCACGCTCAGTTATTCATCAAAGAATGCACGTCGCACACAGCTGATCACCAGAGTCATGTCACGTTCCTGTCTGTCACACCCTCTTTTTTTTGTTGTATTGCTACAAGGTCAGCCATTCGGTTATAACAGTGTGGTTCCATGTGTGAGGGATGCAAGTGTGGTCGTGCCCCATCGTCACCCACTGGTATCACCAAATTTTCCCACTCTCCTCTAACCCTTCTTGATTCATGAAACTCATTCCTTACTGTCTTCTATCTAGTTAACCTTCATATGGGGGGTGCTGTATGGTTGTACTGGGCCGCGTACTTCCACCGCCGATTTGCTAGAGGCTGCGGCACCGGCTACAACATCTCCAGATGTGGCGGCTTGCGCTGCAGAACCTCCTGAGGTAGCGGTGTCCACTGCTGTGCTCCCAGAGGCCATGGTGTCCACTGTAGTCTCTTCAGAGGTGGCGGCCCAGGCTGCAGAACCTCCCGAGATGGCAACATTTTCCTCAGTTCCTGGTTTTTTGGTTGGGGCGCCAGCACGCACTCTCTGCTTGTCTTGTTCCAGCCAAGGAGGCCGCCTATGGATTCTCAGAATGTTCTGTTCCGGCCAAGGAGGCCGTCGATGAATGCTCTTCTGTTCTGTTCTGGCCAAGGAGGCCGTCTATGAATTCTCTGCCTGTTCTGTTCCGGCAAAGGAGGCCGCCTATGAACTCTCTGCTCGTCCCGGTTACGGCCAGTGGAGGCCGCCTATGAAACCTGTCTGTCTTGTCCAAACCAAGTGAGGCGTTCTTAGGAACTCTCTGCTCTGTTTCTGTTACGTGACAAGGAGGTCGTTTGGGAAGCTTTTGTCTTTCTGTTATGTTAACCAGTCTATAGAGGCCGTTTACGAACTCATGTTGTCCGTCACGGCTATGGGGCCGCTGTGAAATCTTTCATCCCGTCCTGTTCTACGGCTTTTTGGAGGACGGCGCCGTGAACTCTTTGTCTGTCCTGTCACAGCTATAAGGGCCGTCTGCAAACTCCTTGCTCATTCTGTCACGGCTATGGAGGCCGTCTGTGACGTTTTGTCTTGTCCCGACCCAGCCAGGGAGACTGCCCCTGAATGCTCAGTCTTGTCTAGCAACCCCAATGTTCTGTCTGTGTTGTCTGTCTTTGCTCTCTCGTTGTTACAGTCTCCGCAAGGGTCTCCTGATCGGTGTGGTTCACAGGGGGGTTTCTTGTTTCCTCCGCGGGTGGTTGTCTCTGCTCCGCCATGGTGGTCCTTGAGCCGCCGTGGTTGTTATACTGATGGCTCTGGTGGTATTCTCTGCTCCGCAGTGGGGGTCATGCTGATCCGCCGTGGTGGTCTATGTCTGGCTTTTTTCGTGTTTTCCTTTTTTGTCTCTGCCTTTTTGTTTTGGTTTTTTTTTGTGGTCCTCTGCCTGTTCTCGTTTTTTTTTGTTTTTTTTTGTTTTTTCCGTGTTCCTTCTCTCGTATAGGTTCTTTTATCTGGTTTATTTTTGTTGTGTTTTGTGTTTCTTCTTTTGTCTTCCGTTCTCGTTTTTTTTTTTTTTGTTTTGGTGTGTTCTTTTTTTTTTTTTTTTTTTTCTTCTTTTTTCTTTTCTTTTAATTCTTCTACCGGTTGGTCTTCTGCGTCTGCCTGCTCCGCCGTGGTTGTCTACTGTCTGGCCGTGGTGGTCCTCTGCTACGCCATGGTGGTCTACTGTCTGGCTCTGGTGGTGCTTCTGCTCCGAAACGGGATCTACAGTACCGTTGCTTGCATGTGGTGGTCCGCAGCTCCCTGTACTGCCGGCTCCACATGCTCCCTGCATTCAGCCGTTGCTCTGCCTCAGTCCCTGGTCTCTACTTCCCTTCTACTTCCCTTCAGAGGAGGGTGAGGGTCGAGTACTGGAAGAGTCTGATCCAGTTGGAGACGAAGGTTTCCCTGAAGATCCGTTTGTCCATTCTACTCCTGCTCCACCCTCTCTGACTGAGGAACAGCAGCGGCGCATAGAGCTCAACAAACGGCTGGCTCTGGAGAGGAGACTTGCGAAGCAGAAACAGTTAGGTGTATGTGGGGTCATTTAATGTCATAACCTTGTGTGGCGTGTTATGATTCAAATGAAAGTTGTCTCATTTGCCTCTAGTCCTGGAAAAAATCTGGGTCCACTGTTATGCATATAAATTCAGCTGCTTCAGTCTCATTTTTGTATCTTATGACCACCCCACTCACCAGGCACATGCCGCACAAACTGCCACTCAAACACAATATGTCAGATGCTCTCGGAATTCCCCATATTTTGAGAGTGTGCTAGTTCTGGTTCCTAAAATGGCCATAGTTTGAGTGGTGATTGATGATAGTCACAATTGACCCAATTCCTCCCCTTTTGTTAGCATTTAGAGGGTACTATAAAATTATTATTAAAGGTCTGTTTTGGGAAGGTGCAACCTACAATCAGTCGGGGACTGTTCCATTTAACCTTATAAAATCTTCCCAGTCATATGCCATACATCTTTTGCAGCTCATTGGCATGTTTTGTATATGGTCTTTAACCTTTGGTTGTCTTGGATCATATGCTGCTAATGATCTTATACAACATTAATCTGGTACATTTTCATGCGTGCGTCGCATTTTTGTTCATATCATGTTAGGTTTTATCCTCTGTGAGGATTTTGTAAATTATTTGACTTAATATTCAATAACATGTCCCATCATTTTATTCTCAGGTTCGCAGTAAGCTCAGTGTGAACCTGAGAATAAAATCACCACTTTCTTATTATTGGCTAGAGTTTATGATAATGTCTTAATGTAAGCACACAATACTAAAGGACAAAGAGAGCTTTGAGGTTGACCCAATTTACTTTTTTTTTTTTGTTTAAACTGTCAGTTTGTCATCACCTTCTAATGTTACTGTCAGTTACGTTTATCCCTGTTCTCTTATTTCAGTGTCAATTTTTCTGAATAAAAATGCGGATTTATTAAAACCTTAATGGGGAGGTATTTGGTAGATTCTATTTTTGAATACACTACACAACTTTTACAATCTGAACAGATTTTAAAACACTAGGCATCATATACTAATCAACTAAGGATCACACACTGCCATACTTTAAAGTCGTTCGGAACACAAAATACATATGCACTTTGTTGATAGGAGACACATGGCAAATGAAAATGTTACAATTATTTTTGTTTTTTAGCTCAAGACTGATTCTGTGCAACTAAATTGGGGCAAAACTGGGCAAAATTGTGTAGTGTGTATTCCAGCTTTTAGTGGAGATGATTAAGTGTCTTGCACATCGATTCAGTAGCATCATAGAATTAAAAGAAATGTGGATCATAAAAACATTACATGAAAAAAATACATTTTATTCCTAAAAAATATTAATATAATATTAATAAAAGCAGTAACAATGCAAACATCTGGGAAATCTATAAGCCTGCTTCAAATATTTGTTACATGCTGGTTTTTCTTACATTTTCTAATTTTATTTTTTTTTCCATTTGACTCATTGTTATTACAACTTTGACAGGAAGATGGCCTTCAAATATAAAGCCATTGGCTTCACAGGAAATTAAGTTTGACCAGTTTACTGGTTTCTCAGCAAAAGAGCCCATTTAACCACAAAAACAGGCCCAAAACATGTTATCTGTGGTGATAATAATAATAATAATAGCATCAGGAGGACCTAGTGAAACGAGCCAGTGTTCATAAATCCTGAGTAAGTATAACTCATTTTTGTTCACATCTGGACACTTTAATGAAAGTCCATGGCAAATATTACAAAACCATCCTTAAAGCTTTCTAGTCAATTGTAAAAACAGCAGAAAAGAGCTAAGAAGATGCAGTGCAAGTCTGTTCCTCTGTATTTCTGATTTGACAGACGGACAGATCCTGTAGGGCAAGTTCACTGATCTCCTGTAACAGGACATAGAGGTTTGGTGTTTTGCTCTGTCTGAACTGCTTCTCCTCCCTGCTCAGTTTGGACTTCCTCCCCCTCTCTTCCTCCGCCTGGAGGGAGGCCTCTTCTGCCCAGCGCACCACCTCCTGAACCAGCTCAGACCGACCGCGACCAGCTGGCTCTGACTCGGGTTGCACAGCGCAATGGGGCTTGTTGCTGATAAGCTCCAGACACAAGCTGTCGGCATGGCAACGAGACGGTTCTACAGAGATACGAACCTGCAAAGGAAGATGGGCATGAAAGGAAGGAGGAAAACATGATGTCAGAGGATGTAACAGACACATATCTATGACGGTCCAAATAAAGGTGCCACAAACAATGTGATTTTTGCTGTTTGCTGAGAATGTACTTACTGTAACGTGGTCAAAGAGGTCAAATATATGAGTTCCAGTGCTGGTACAGGTGCTGATACTGTCAGGGTATCTCTGCAATATCCCAGCCTTCCACTCGCACCTTCCATCTCCATCTCCATCGACACTGACCACCTGACCCTCTCGATTCTTAAGGTACACAGCTCCCTTCAAACCATACCTGTGTGAATAGACAAGTGTTACAGCAGCTCGAAATCAAACATCGTGTCCACATTATATGCAGGAGCTATTTTTGGTGTACAGTTCATTCAAAAGTTTGGGGTCAGCAAGACTTTTCTGTTTGAAAGAAATTAATCTTTTTTTTAATTAATTCCCTTTTTTATTCAGCATGAACTTAATCTTTTAACTTACAAAACATTGTGCTTTCTATTTCAAATAAATGTTCTTTTTAACTTTCTATTCATCAAAGACAGACAGCACAATTGTGTGTTGACAACACAAACAGTGTTGTTTTCAACACTGGTAATAATAAGAAATGCTTCTTTAGAACCAAATCAGCATATCAGAATGATTTCTGAAGGATCATATGACACTGAAGACTGGAGTAATGATGCTGAAAATTCTACTTTCCACAGAAATGCATTAAATTTTAAAGTGTATTAAAATAGAAAACATTTTAAATTTATACCTCACACTTTATGTCTTTTTCAATAAGCAGCCCTTGTGAACATAATAGTATGCATCGTAGTGTACACTTTTCTTAATTTTTTTGTGTTTAAGTGACGTGACATGTGGCCAAGTATGGAGACCCATACTTAGAATTAGTGCTCTGCATTCAACCCATCCAAAGTGCACACACACAGCAGTGAACACACACACACCGTGAACACACACCCGGAGCATTGAGCAGCCATTTTGGCAGTTGGGTTCGGTGCCTTGCTCAAGGGCATTTCAGTCGTGGTATTGAAGGTGGAAGAAGTTGCTGGTCATTCACTCCCCCCACCTACAATCCCTGCCGGTACGAGAGTCGAACCCGCAACCTTTGGGTTACGAGTCCGATTCTCTAACCATTAGGTCACAACTTCCCCCTTTAAAAATTTAACATTTTCTTTGGTCCAAACACTAAGTAATATTCCATAAGCAGGTCATTACTGTGGTACGAAGGCCAGAAAACCATTAGTTCGGACAGCATAGATCACAGCATCAGCCATACAGCGCTCATCTGTTTTGGCGTCTTTGTCTCTGAAGTAGAGGCACTGGAAGAGCTCTGTGGACTGCTTCTGTGCTTGCTGTGCTGCCTGTCACACAAACACAGAAAAAAAAGTGTTGAGGTCATTTCCCTACAATTATTTTACTACAATGAAATACTGATACAAAAGTTAATGGCTCCCACTTACTCTGTTTTTGTTGTTGATATGTTGAGTTAGTTCCTCGAGTTCTTTGTTACTGGCCAAGGGTTTGCTTAGTGATCCTTCCTCCTCCAGCTGAATAGCAGCCATGAGCAGCCGGTGAACTAATACATCAGCATAGCGTCTGATTGGAGAGGTAAAGTGAGTGTATCGATCCAGAGCAAGACCTGAAAATGACAAACAGCCAGACCTGATTCATGCTTTCATCCTTTTCTTAGTTCTAGCGAGCAAATTGATCAAAATGCCACTATGTCTATGGCGGTTTTAAGTCATGGTAGAATGTTTATTCATACTATACTGTAATAATGAGATTACAAATGATCTGTAATGATGACAGAATGAAAGGCATGTACCATAGTGATAATACTGTTCTTCTGGGCAGGCTCCTGTAGAGAAGTAAAGGGCATTAGACATTGCCTGGGTGGCCATCATTCTCATTAACTTGTTCACCAGGGGGTCCTGAGGATCTACAGCTCGTTGCAGAGAATCAGCCAGAGCTCTGTTTGACCTAGTTTAAGCAATGCAGACACATATAATTATACATGCATGTATGCAATCTATCTCTGACTATACTGATTATATTATGATTCGATTATATACACAATCTATCTTTATTTAGATATATAATACTGTTCAAATGTTCGGAGTTTTGGGGGGTACTTTTATTCCGCAAGAATTAATTAAACTAATCAAAACTAAAAGTGAATGCATTTAAAATGTTACTATACATTTAGTTTTCAAATAAATGCTATTCTTTTGAACCTTCTGTTCATCAAAGAATCCTGAAAAAAAAGTGTTTACATTCGACAAAAATTTACTGTTTTAAATTTTGATAATAATAATAATAATAATTAGAACAAGAATAAGAAATGTTACTTGAGCACAAATCAGCATATTAGAACATATTCGTTATTTAAAGCTGCAGTCCGTAACTTTTGGCGCTCTAGCGGTTAATAAACAGAACTGTGTGCATCTTGCGGAAGAACATTGTAGCCGGGCTACTTCTCTCTGTCTTATTTCTTGGCGATCACGCAGGTACTGGGCCGACTCCGCGCTGGTGTAACACCGAAAAAGAGAACGGTACCTACCCGAACCATCTAAATAGTCCGTATAACACTCTATTATGGTGTAAAAACCCGTACTGATTCAGGACAAGCCCAAGTCACGGTTTAGGAAATGGTCATGTGTACACTCGCGTATATTTACATTTTGAAACACCACAAGTTACGGACTGCAGCTTTAACAATATTACTGTTTGTACTCTATTTTTGATCAAATAATACAGCCTTGGTAACTTATTTCAAGAACATGTTACCCCAAATTTTGTAAATTATTGTTTACCTAGTATCAATACTGAAGCCACGGGCCTTGGCACAGCCGATGAGGTGATTGAAGAACTCCTGTTTGGGTGGTGGGTGATGACGCAGAAGAGCTTGGTGTGGAAAGCTCTCCTGTATCTTGCGTGCCACCCAGTGGTTGGCATAGATCATACACTCTGCCACAGTCTCATGAACTTCCAGAGGCTGTTTGGGCACAAGGGCTGTAATGTTCTTCTCCTCATCCAGCTGAGCCCTCACCTCCACCCCCTCCAACTCCAGAGCACCACCTTTATCTCTCTGTGCACGGAGATGTCTGGCCACCCTCGTCAGAGTCTCTAGGGCCTGCAAGAGTTCAGCCCGTTTCTGGTCCCGCTGAGAACCCTTGAGCCGGCTTAGCTCAGGTACCTCAATCTCCTCGCCATTCAGCAGACTCTGGGCCAGCTCATAGTGAAGCTGATAGGAGGAGCGGATTAGAGTGCGACCGTACCAAACCGTACACACATCCAGAGTCTCAGCATCCAGCTCCCACAGCACACTCATGGCATATCTGCAACATATTACAGAGCGATTCCCTGTTATTTTCTATCGAAGTCAGATTCCAGCAGCATATTAGGTCACTTTTTAAGTCTCAAAAAGCAGGGAAAGGTTTGTGTGTTACTCACCGGTCCACTCCTCCAAGGAGGGAGCACAGATCAGCACTCAGCACTGCTGGCAGCATGTCGTACCTGCGGTCAGCCAGGTAGCAAGTGGTTGCCCTGGGTTTAGAAAAGAGAGATGCAACTTATTTATTAATGTATGCACAAATCCACATTCATCACAGAAATTTGATAATTAACATACACTAGCGTTCAATCGTTTGGGGTCAGTAAACTTTTATTAAGCAAGGACACATTAAACTGATCAAAAGTGACAGTAGAAACATTTACAATGTTACAAAAGATTCATATTTCACAAAAATGTTGTTCTTTTGAACCTTCTATTCACCAAAGTGTCCTAAAAAAGTATAATTTTTTTTTTTGTTTTTTTCACAAAGATTCAGCGTCCTAACTGCTTTCAAAATTGATAAGAAGAAATGAGAAACGTTTCTTAAGCTCCAATTCAGCATTTTAGGATGATTTCTGAATGCTCCACCGTGGGCCACGAAAACCTGGGAGTAAAAATAAATGACATTTTCAAATGTATTAAAATACAAAACAGTTATTTTACATTGTAATATCATTTCACTATATGTCTTTCCTGTACTACTGATCAAATAAACAGTCTTGAGCATAAGAGACTCAAAAACATTTTTAAAAAAATCTTTCAAACCCCTCAAATTTTGAAATTTAGTGTATGAACCATCATTATTCTTCATTATTAAGTGTACCATCAAAATAGGAGATTAACCAACTAAATAAACACATCATAATAAATACGCTAAACAATAATATACTCTATTAATCCACCACTATATTTTGAATAACTGGCAAATTTCCATACCTTGACCGTGCCTCTAGATCTGTAAGAGAGCCCTCCCTGACAAAGTAAGTGACATCGGCAATGTGGACAGCCAGCTCTAACCGTTTCCCCCCAGGCAGAGTCCGCACAGACAAGGTATCATCCACATCCTCACAGCCCTTGGGATCGATACTGAAAACCAGGTGTGTGTCTCTCAGGTCCCGCCGAGAGGACACCTCACTGGTGTCCATCTGCCATGGGTTCTCCTCTGTGTTAACTGGCATCTCACGCAACTAAAGAAACATACAAAAACACTGATTTTTATAGTAATACACCTTGTACCTTTTTGAAGGCTTCACTTTTGGGGATTCCCTCTTCTCATAAGGCAAAATAACAATTTAAACATTTGAAATGACTCAAATCAGATGCAGACACTATATGACCCCACCTGTGCCTCTGAGAATGTTGGAACATGGATGCAGTTCTCCACCAGGATGGTCTGAATCTCAGTCTCCAGCTCGCCTGCTTTCCCCAGCACCCTCACACAGTGGCCAGTGGGGTAAACAGAAGTACTTTCCCACGAATCCAGACGCACAATCACTCTTCGATCCTACAGAGAAGCATGCCATGTAAAATTTCATATATTCATATTTAATATATTTTAAAATTAGCTTTATCATATAATATGATAATATAATAACCATTAACAACAGTTGTGCTGCATTTTGTGGAAAACGTGATGCACTTTTTCAGGATTCACTGATGAATAAAAAGTTCAAAAGAAATGCATTTATTTAGAAAATGTTTTGTAACATTATAAATATCTTTACTGTCACTTTTGATCAATTTAGCGCATGATTGCTGAATAAAAGTAATTATTTGTAGTTCTTTCAGACCATTCCTACTGAAAAGTTTGAGTACTACAAAAGGGTGCACAATAATGTAAACATTACACTTGCTGCAAAAAAAGATCTGCTCATCTAGACTATTGGAAACCATAAGGCATTTAAAATGCTGAATTATATCTCCACCTGCAGAGCCTCAGCCTGCTGTGTGCTGATACGGATTTTAGGGATGTGGAAGTCCCATGGAATAACCAGAATCTTTTGTGAATTTCGACTCTGTGACTGCACCTCCTCAAGAGGAGGAAAAGTCACAACGTAGTCTCTCCAGTTCCTCTGCAGAATACCCACCACCCTGCCTACAGGAAAGAGAGGAGAGAGTCAAAAAACAACCACAACTTGTACAGCCATCTACAGTGAGGTTCAAAAACCTGCTCCCACACTGAAACTTTGGAAATGTTGTCATTCGAAACCAAACTTTTTCAATAAAATTTTCACTCAACACAAAATATCATTTGTAATAATAATTAAAAACAATTATAATATAGATAGATAGATAACACTAAATAAAAGCATTTTCAACAGTGGTTCTCAGACTTTTGGACACCAGTGTATGTGTAAATCCATTTATCTGTCTGCATCCTGTGTATCAGTCAATCTTCACATTGTGCTCAGAATGTTCTAGACCAATTGTAATCATCATGTACCCATGATTACCTGAGGGCATAGGCTGACTCTGTGTGTCCTCCAGTGGCTGCTCCTCCCCCTGACCCTCTGTTAGTGCCATAGTCCTGCCTTTCCACTCATTACGGGGCAACAGCCCTATGACAACAACGTCTCCATGCACCGCCCGGTTACGATGCTTTGCTCCATTGATCAGCACATCACTATTTAGCTCTAAAACACATGATCACACAGGCAGTATCAAAGGTAAAATACCAGAACACCATCAGTATCAATAAGAGCTTTAGTAATCAGAAAAATTATTTGAACGACTGATACAAGTATGTTGGTAACAACCTGTATTTTTGCTGGCTGAACCCTCGTAACGGACAAAGGCTTCAAGCTGTGCTCGATGTTTGTTCACACTGAGGATGCCCTTTAAGGGAAAGGAGTGGGTTGGAATGTAGTCTCCATAAGCCAATACCGAGAAAGAGATCTAGTTTAAACAGAAGTGTGGGGCACTTACCTGGATGTACCTGCCAGATTTTATACCAGCCTCCAACACCTCTGCAGGCAGGTGTTCAGTGTACACTTTCTCCACTCCTTCACTCTCTCGCTCTTGAAGGGTCTGAGCAATGGAGTTGTACAGATCATGGGCGGCCTGCAGGTCTGGCCAGAAGCTTAACAGGTACTCCTACAATAGAGTTCACTGGTGTTACCAAGGGACAAGTATGTTGTCTCAACAACATACTAAACCAAGCTGTTCATTGATTTTTTTAAGTTAAACATTTGTATGGATAATGTCTAATCTGAATCCAAAAATATATTGATAATTCAACACTACAGATTCACAGGAAATAAAATAAAAGAATATACCTTAGTTGAGATGACATACACTCCACTGTTTAAGGCACTAAATTCTGAAATAGCATCACTATCTTCTGTAATCATGACCACTGGCTGGAGTCCAGCTAGATGATTATAGTACCAAACTGCTGCATTATACACATTTCTGTAACAGAATCGACATCATGTTCACACATTAAAATGACTTTCCCGTGAGTTATTTTTTTCCCCTGCAGCTCAGGTCTCGCTTCTAATACTATGAAGTGTCTATGTGATCACTGAAGCAACTGTCTCACTTCTCAATAAGGTTTACTTGCTTTAAAAAAAATATTGTTCACTAAAAATTCAGAGTGCACGACATTCTTTTCACTTCAGAGGTTGATTCAAAATGAATATTCTATTAGACTATAGCCAGGGTTTTCAAAGTGTGGGGCACACCATGCATGTCAAGGAAGCCGTGCAGAGTGGAAAAAATTTTTTTTTTTAAATAATATTTTCAATCAAAACAATAAAATAAAAAAATACATTAAAAAAAAAAACTAAAAGTAGTTTTTTGGACAAGGGACATAGTTATGTTTCCCACAGTGTCAGCACCACAAGCATGCTCAGGGTCGTGGAGGTTGGAGGCTTGCCTGGCCACTTCAGTCCCTGTGCACCCCCACCAGGGCCATCGCTAGAGTGGAGAAAGGTGGTTACAATAATCATCATGGTGTTTTATAATGGATGTTGGCCGAAGAAGCGAGTATGTGAGGGTTTAATGATTCTGATTTAGTGCTCTTTTGGCATCTCCCTGTGGCCCTGTTTGGTATCGCTGCTTCATTTGTAATAATTTGTACTAAAAACAAATGTATTTTTTTCCTTGCATGGTTTTTGTTGTTGCACTATATACATATATTGCAAATTATGACAATTAAAAAGTATTTTTATACTATTGAAAATAAGTAAAAATTAGGGGGGTGGAGAGGCACCATTGTGTATGTTGTGTTAAAAGGGAGGCCCGATGTCTGTGAAAACCCCTGCTCTATAGTCTATTAATACTCTCACTACTCTTTTCTCAAAGTAAACAATGCATAAAAGAAAGTGTAATACTGGACAGTCAGGACCTTGTATGCCATTTGTCCTGAGACTCGCCCTTGTCTCTGGGGCAGTAGCAGTATTGCTGAACCTCATTGGCAAACAGCACACAATCATGACGAGGGTCCTTCAGTAAAGCGCGCAGTCTGTTATATTGCCTGTGCAAGACGAAACAAAATGCAACTATGAAAGCAACCTGTAGAACTGTCCCTTCCAATTTTCCTGAAGGAATTTTCCTATTTTATTCACACACAGTACTAGGAGTAAGTGGCTTAATAAAGTAAATCTGATGTAAAAAATGATATTTGAGGGGTTGACCTGCGTCCACGGGTGTGCTGAACAGTCTGGTAGGCTGTCTGGGTCAGCACAATCCCCTGCAGCTCCCTGAACTCCAGTATCTCCAGGAAATCCCGAACCACTCCCACATCGGGAACCACATAGTGTGTCACATCACCAGACAGCACCTTCCCGTCTATTGGAGCACAAACGGTCAATGCAAACCATTATTATCTTATTAGCTAAACTGGGAACACAATAAGAGAATACCTCAAACAATATTTGCAGGATGAACTACCAAACTACCAAGATTTAGTGACGGATGTTTTAATGACAATAAATACTTTTGTTTGGTACTTCATCCTGCAATTAATGTTTCCATGTTTGAGGAATTCTCTAAGGTAAATTACTGGTCATTACC